>OZ012738.1:186796418-187445417 GCA_963859935.3 Lathyrus sativus | reverse complement strand
TGGTGATAGTAGCCGGTGTGAGTTTGCTCCATCATCCTTTTGGTGGTGGGTTCGTGATTTCGTCGACGCTAGATTGTGCGAGTTTGTTTTGCTCTATCATCCTTTTGGTTTTAGTAGCCGGTGTGAGTTCGCTCCGTCATCGGTTTGGTGGTGGGTCTGTCATTTCGTCGATATCAGATTTTGCGAGTGTTTTGCTCTATCATACTTTTAGTTGTAGTAGCCGGTGTGAGTTTGCTCCGTCATCCTTTTGGTGGTGGGTCTGTCATTTCATCGATTTCAAATTATGCGAGTGTGTGTTGCTCTGTCATCCTTTTGGTGATAGTAGCCGCTGTGAGTTCGCTCCGTCATCCTTTTGGTGGTGGGTCTATCATTTTTTCGATGTCAGATTGTGTGAGTGTGTTTTGCTCTATCATCCTTTTGGTGGTAGTAGCTGGTGTGAGTTTGCTCAGTAATCCTTTTGGTGGTGGGTCTATCATTTCATCCATGTCAGATTGTGCGAGTGTGTTTTGCTCTATCATACTTTTGGTGATAGTAGCCGGTGTGAGTTTGCTCTGTCATCCTTTTGGTGGTGGGTCTGTGATTTCGTCGATGCTAGATTGTGCGAGTTTTTGTTGCTCTATCATCCTTTTGGTGATAGTAGCCGGTGTGAGTTCGCTCCGTCAGATTTTGCAAGTGTTTTGCTCTATCATTCTTTTAGTTGTAGTAGCCGGTGTGAGTTTGCTCCGTCACCCTTTTGGTGGTGGGTCTGTCATTTCATTGATTTTAAATTATGCGAGAGTGTGTTGCTCTATCATCCTTTTAGTGATAGTAGCTGGTGTGAGTTCGCTCCGTCGTCCTTTTGGTTGTGGGTCTGTCATTTTATCGATGTCAGATTGTGCGAGTGTGTTTTGCTCTATCATCCTTTAGGTAGTAGTAGCTGGTGTGAGTTTGCTCAGTGATCCTTTTGGTGGTGGATCTGTCATTTCATCGATGTCAGATTGTGCGAGTGTGTTTTTCTCTATCATACTTTTGGTGATAGTAGCCGGTGTGAGTTTGCTCCATCATCCTTTTGGTGGTGGGTCTGTGATTTCATCGACGCTAGATTGTGCGAGTTTGTTTTTCTCTATCATCCTTTTGGTTTTAGTAGCCGGTGTGAGTTCGCTCTGTCATCAGTTTGGTGGTGGGTCTGTCATTTCGTCGATGCTAGATTTTGCGAGTGTTTTACTCTATCATTCTTTTAGTTGTAGTAGCCGGTGTGAGTTTGCTCCGTCATCCTTTTGGTGGTGGGTCTGTCATTTCATCGATTTCAAATTATGCGAGTGTGTGTTGCTCTATCATCCTTTTAGTGATAGTAGCCGCTGTGAGTTTGCTCCGTCATCCTTTTGGTGGTGGGTCTATCATTTTTTCGATGTCAGATTGTGTGAGTGTGTTTTGCTCTATCATCCTTTTGGTGGTAGTAGCTGGTGTGAGTTTGCTCAGTAATCCTTTTGGTGGTGGGTCTATCATTTCATCCATGTTAGATTGTGCGAGTGTGTTTTGCTCTATCATACTTTTGGTGATAGTAGCCGATGTGAGTTTGCTCTGTCATCCTTTTGGTGGTGGGTCTGTGATTTCGTCGATGCTAGATTGTGCGAGTTTTTGTTGCTCTATCATCCTTTTTGTGATAGTAGCCGGTGTGAGTTTGCTCCGTCAGATTTTGCAAGTGTTTTGCTCTATCATTCTTTTAGTTGTGGTAGCCGGTGTGAGTTTGCTACGTCATCCTTTTGGTGGTGGGTCTTTCATTTCATCGATTTCAAATTATGCGGGTGTGTGTTGCTCTATCATCCTTTTTGTGATAGTAGCCGGTGTGAGTTCGCTCCGACATCCTTTTGGTGGTGGGTCTGTCATTTTATCGATGTCAGATTGTGCGAGTGTGTTTTGCTCTATCATCCTTTTGGCAGTAGTAGCTGGTGTGAGGTTGCTCAGTGATCCTTTTGGTGGTGGATCTGTCATTTCATCGATGTCAGATTGTGCGAGTGTGTTTTTCTCTATCATACTTTTGGTGATAGTAGCCGGTGTGAGTTTGCTCCATCATCCTTTTGGTGGTGGGTCTGTGATTTCATCGACGCTAGATTGTGCGAGTTTGTTTCGCTCTATCATCCTTTTGGTTTTAGTAGCCGGTGTGAGTTCGCTCCGTCATCAGTTTGGTGGTGGGTCTGTCATTTCGTTGATGCTAGATTTTGCGAGTGTTTTACTCTATCATTCTTTTAGTTGTAGTAGCCGGTGTGAGTTTGCTCCGTCATCCTTTTGGTGGTGGGTCTGTTATTTCATCGATTTCAAATTATGCGAGTGTGTGTTGCTCTATCATCCTTTTGGTGATAGTAGCCGGTGTGAGTTTGCTCCGTCATCCTTTTGGTGGTGGGTCTGTCATTTTGTCGATGTCAGATTGTGCGAGTGTGTTTTGCTCTATCATCCTTTTGGTTGTAGTAGCTGGTGTGAGTTTGCTCAGTAATCCCTTTGGTGGTGGGTCTATCATTTCATCAATGTCAGATTGTACGAGTGTGTTTTGCTCTATCATACTTTTGGTGATAGTAGCCGGTGTGAGTTTGCTATGTCATCCTTTTGGTGGTGGGTCTGTGATTTCGTCGATGCTAGATTGTGCGAGTTTTTGTTGCTCTGTTATCCTTTTGGTGATAGTAGCCGGTGTGAGTTCGCTCCATCATCGGTTTGGTGGTGGGTCTGCCATTTCGTCGATGTCAGATTTTGTGAGTGTTTTGCTCTATCATTCTTTTAGTTGTGGTAGCCGGTGTGAGTTTGCTCCGTCAGCTATTTGGTGGTGGGTCTGTCATTTCATCGATTTCAAATTATGCGCGTGTGTGTTGCTCTATCATCCTTTTGGTGATAATAGCCGGTGTGAGTTTGCTCCATCATCCTTTTGGTGGTGGGTCTGTGATTTCGTCGACGATAGATTGTGCGAGTTTATTTTGCTATATCATCCTTTTGGTGGTAGTAGCTGGTGTGAGTTTGCTCAGTAATCCTTTTGGTGGTGGGTCTATCATTTCATTAATGACAGATTGTGTGAGTGTGTTTTGCTCTATCATACTATTGGTGATAGTAGCCGGTGTGAGTTTGCTCTGTCATCCTTTTGGTGGTGGGTTTGTGATTTCATCGATGCTATATTGTGCGAGTTTTTGTTGCTCTATCATCCTTTTGGTTATAGTAGCCGGTGTGAGTTCGCTCCGTCAGATTTTCCAAGTGTTTTGCTCTATCATTCTTTTAGTTGTAGTAGCTGGTGTGAGTTTGCTCCGTCACCCTTTTGGTGGATTGTTTGTCATTTCATTGATTTTAAATTATGTGAGTGTGTGTTGCTCTTTCATCCTTTTGGTGATAATAGCCGGTGTGAGTTCGCTCAGTCGTCCTTTTGGTGGTGGGTCTGTCATTTTGTCGATGTCATATTGTGCAAGTGTGTTTGGCTCTATCATCCTTTTGTTGGTAGTAGCTGGTGTGAGTTTTCTCAGTGATCCTTTTGGTGGTGGATCTGTCATTTAATCAATGTCATATTGTGCGAGTGTGTTTTTTCTCTATCATACTTTTGGTGATAGTAGCCGGTGTGAGTTTACTCCGTCATCCTTTTGGTGGCGGGTCTGTGATTTCGTCGGCGCTAAATTGTGCGAGTTTGTTTTTCTCTATCATCCTTTTGGTTTTAGTAGCCCGTGTGAGTTTGTTCCGTCATCGGTTTGGTGGTGGGTCTGCCATTTCGTCGATGTCAGATTTTGTCGATGCTAGATTGTGCGAGTTTTTATTGCTCTGTTATCCTTTTGGTGATAGTAGCCGGTGTGAGTTCGCTCCATCATCGGTTTGGTGGTGGGTTTGTCATTTCGTCGATGTCAGATTTTGTGAGTGTTTTGCTCTATCATTCTTTTAGTTGTGGTACCCGGTGTGAGTTTGCTCCGTCATCCTTTTGGTGGTGGGTCTTTCATTTCATCGATGTCATATTATGCGGGTGTGTGTTGCTCTATCATCCTTTTTGTGATAGTAGCCGGTGTGAGTTCGCTCCGACATCCTTTTGGTGGTGGGTCTGTCATTTTGTCGATGTCAGATTGTGCGAGTGTGTTTTGCTCTATCATTCTTTTAGTTGTAGTAGCCGGTGTGAGTTTGCTCCGTCATCCTTTTGGTGGTGGGTCTGTCATTTCATCGATTTCAAATTATGCGGGTGTGTGGTGCTCTATCATCCTTTTAGTGATAGTAGCCAGTGTCAGTTTGCTCCGTCATCCTTTTGGTGGTGGGTCGGTCATTTTGTCGATGTCATATTGTGCGAGTGTGTTTTTCTCTATCATTCTTTTGGTAGTAGTAGCTGGTGTGAGTTTGCTCAGTGATCCGTTTGGTGGTGGATCTATCATTTCATCGATGTCAGATTGTGCGAGTGTGTTTTTCTCTATCATACTTTTGGTGATAGTAGCCGGTGTGAGTTTGCTCAATCATCCTTTTGGTGGTGGGTCTGTGATTTCGTCGACGCTAGATTGTGCGAGTTTGTTTTGCTCTATCATCCTTTTGGTTTTAGTAGCCGGTGTGAGTTTGCTCCGTCATCGGTTTGGTGGTGGGTCTATCATTTCGTCGATGTCAGATTTTGCGAGTGTTTTGCTCTATCATTCCTTTAGTTGTAGTAGCCGGTGTAAGTTTTCTCCGTCATCCTTTTGGTGGTGGGTCTGTCATTTCATCGATTTCAAATTATGCGAGTGTGTGTTGCTCTATCATCCTTTTGGTGATAGTAGTCGGTGTGAGTTTGCTCCGTCATCCTTTTGGTGGTGGGTCTGTCATTTTGTCGATTTCAGATTGTGCGAGTGTGTTTTGCTCTAATATCCTTTTGGTGGTAGTAGCTGGTGTGAGTTTGCTCAGTAATCCCTTTGGTGGTGGGTCTATCATTTCATCGATGTCAGATTGTGCGAGTGTGTTTTGCTCTATCATACTTTTAGTGATAGTAGCCGGTGTGAGTTTGCTCTGTCATCTTTTTGGTGGTGGGTCTGTGATTTCGTCGATGCTAGATTTTGCGAGTTTTTATTGCTCTGTTATCCTTTTGGTGATAGTAGCCGGTGTGAGTTCGCTCCATCATCGGTTTGGTGGTGGGTCTGTCATTTTGTCGATGTCAGATTTTGTGAGTGTTTTGCTCTATCATTCTTTTAGTTGTGGTAGCCGGTGTGAGTTTGCTACGTCATCCTTTTGATGGTGGGTCTTTCATTTCATCGATTTCAAATTATGCGGGTGTGTGTTGCTCTATCATCCTTTTTGTGATAGTAGCCGGTGTGAGTTCGCTCCGACATCCTTTTGGTGGTGGGTCTGTCATTTTGTCGATGTCAGATTGTGCGAATGTGTTTTGCTCTATCATCCTTTTGGCAGTAGTAGCTGGTGTGAGGTTGCTCAGTGATCCTTTTGATGGTGGATCTGTCATTTCATCAATGTCAGATTGTGCGAGTGTGTTTTTCTCTATCATACTTTTGGTGATAGTAGCCGGTGTGAGTTTGCTCCATCATCCTTTTGGTGGTGGGTCTGTCATTTCATCGATTTCAAATTATGCGAGTGTGTGTTGCTCTATAATCCTTTTGGTGATAGTAGCCGCTGTGAGTTTGCTCCGTCATATTTTGCAAGTGTTTTGCTCTATCATTCTTTTAGTTGTAGTAGCCGGTGTGAGTTTGCTCCGTCACCCTTTTGGTGGTGGGTCTGTCATTTCATTGATTTTAAAATATGCGAGTGTGTGTTGCTCTATCATCCATTTGGTGATTGTAGCCGGTGTGAGTTCGCTCCGTCGTCCTTTTGGTGGTGGGTCTGTCATTTTGTCGATGTCATATTGTGCAAGTGTGTTTTGCTCTATCATCTTTTTGGTGGTAGTAGATGGTGTGAGTTTTCTCAGTGATCCTTTTGGTGGTGGATGTGTCATTTCATCAATGTCAGATTGTGCGAGTGTGTTTTTCTCTATCATACTTTTGGTGATAGTAGCCGGTGTGAGTTTGCTCTGTCATCCTTTTGGTGGTGGGTCTGAGATTTCGTCGGCGCTAAATTGTGCGAGTTTATTTTGCTCTATCATCCTTTTGGTTTTAGTAGCCCGTGTGACTTTGTTCCGTCATCGGTTTGGTGGTGGGTCTGCCATTTCGTCGATGTCAGATTTTGTGAGTGTTTTGCTCTATCATTCATTTAGTTGTAGTAGCCGGTCAGAGTTTGCTCCGTCATCCTTTTGGTGGTGGGTCTGTCATTTCATCGATTTCAAATTATGCGGGTGTGTGTTGCTCTATCATCCTTTTGGTGATAGTAGCCGGTGTCAGTTTGCTCCGTCATCTGTTTGGTGGTGGGCCGGTCATTTTGTCGATGTCAGATTGTGCGAGTGTGTTTTGCTCTATCATTCTTTTGGTAGTAGTAGTTGGTGTGAGTTTGCTCAGTGATCCTTTTGGTGGTGGATCTATCATTTCATCGATGTCAGATTGTGCGAGTGTGTTTTTCTGTATCATACTTTTGGTGATAGTAGCCGGTGTGAGTTTGCTGCATCATCCTTTTGGTGGTGGGTCTGTGATTTCGTCGACGCTAGATTGTGCGAGTTTGTTTTGCTCTATTATCCTTTTGGTTTTAGTAGTCGGTGTGAGTTTGCTCCGTCATCGGTTTGGTGGTGGGTCTATCATTTCGTCGATGTCATATTTTGCGAGTGTTTTGCTCTATCATTCCTTTAATTGTAGTAGCCGGTGTAAGTTTTCTCCGTCATCCTTTTGGTGGTGGGTCTGTCATTTCATCGATTTCAAATTATGCGAGTGTGTGTTGCTCTATCATCCTTTTGGTGATAGTAGTCGGTGTGAGTTTGCTCCGTCATCCTTTTGGTGATGGGTCTGTCATTTTGTCGATTTCAGATTGTGCGAGTGTGTTTTGCTCTATCATCCTTTTGGTGGTAGTAGCTGGTGTGAGTTTGCTCAGTAATCCCTTTGGTGGCGGGTCTATCATTTCATCGATGTCAGATTGTGCGAGTGTGTTTTGCTCTATCATACTTTTAGTGATAGCAGCCGGTGTGAGTTTGCTCTGTCATCTTTTTGGTGGTGGGTCTGTGATTTCGTCGATGCTAGATTGTGCGAGTTTTTATTGCTTTGTTATCCTTTTGGTGATAGTAGCCGGTGTGAGTTCCCTCCAACATCGGTTTGGTGGTGGGTCTGTCATTTCGTCGATGTCAGATTTTGTGAGTGTTTTGCTCTATCATTCTTTTAGTTGTAGTACCCGGTGTGAGTTTGCTCCGTCATCCTTTTGGTGGTGGGTCTTTCACTTCATCGATGTCATATTATGCGGGTGTGTGTTGCTCTACCATCCTTTTTGTGATAGTAGCCGGTGTGAGTTCGCTCCGACATCCTTTTGGTGGTGGTTCTGTCATTTTGTCGATGTCAGATTGTGCGAGTGTGTTTTGCTCTATCATCCTTTTGGCAGTAGTAGCTGGTGTGAGGTTGCTAAGTGATCCTTTTGATGGTGGATCTGTCATTTCATCAATGTCAGATTGTGCGAGTGTGTTTTTCTCTATCATACTTTTGGTGATAGTAGCCGGTGTGAGTTTGCTCCATCATCCTTTTGGTGGTGGGTCTGTCATTTCATCGATTTCAAATTATGCGAGTGTGTGTTGCTCTATAATCCTTTTGGTGATAGTAGCCTCTGTGAGTTTTCTCCGTCATATTTTGCAAGTGTTTTGCTCTATCATTCTTTTAGTTGTAGTAGCCGGTGTGAGTTTGCTCCGTCACCCTTTTGGTGGTGGGTCTGTCATTTCATTGATTTTAAATTATGTGAGTGTGTGTTGCTCTATCATCCTTTTGGTGATTGTAGCCGGTGTGACTTTGCTCCGTCGTCCTTTTGGTGGTGGGTCTGTCATTTTGTCGATGTCATATTGTGCAAGTGTGTTTTGCTCTATCATCCTTTTGGTGGTAGTAGATGGTGTGAGTTTTCTCAGTGATCCTTTTGGTGGTGGATGTGTCATTTCATCAATGTCAGATTGTGCGAGTGTGTTTTTCTCTATCATACTTTTGGTGATAGTAGCCGGTGTGAGTTTGCTCCGTCATCCTTTTGGTGGTGGGTCTGTGATTTCGTCAGCGCTAAATTGTGCGAGTTTGTTTTGCTCTATCATCCTTTTGGTTTTAGTAGCCCGTGTGACTTCGTTCCGTCATCGGTTTGGTGGTGGGTCTGCCATTTCGTCGATGTCAGATTTTGTGAGTGTTTTGCTCTATCATTCATTTAGTTGTAGTAGCCGGTCAGAGTTTGCTCCGTCATCCTTTTGGTGGTGGGTCTGTCATTTCATCGATTTCAAATTATGCGGGTGTGTGTTGCTCTATCATCCTTTTGGTGATAGTAGCCGGTGTCAGTTTGCTCCGTCATCTGTTTGGTGGTGGGCCGGTCATTTTGTCGATGTCAGATTGTGCGAGTGTGTTTTGCTCTATCATTCTTTTGGTAGTAGTAGTTGGTGTGAGTTTGCTCAGTGATCCTTTTGGTGGTGGATCTATCATTTCATCGATGTCAGATTGTGCGAGTGTGTTTTTCTGTATCATACTTTTGGTGATAGTAGCCGGTGTGAGTTTGCTGCATCATCCTTTTGGTGGTGGGTCTGTGATTTCGTCGACGCTAGATTGTGCGAGTTTGTTTTGCTCTATTATCCTTTTGGTTTTAGTAGTCGGTGTGAGTTTGCTCCGTCATCGGTTTGGTGGTGGGTCTATCATTTCGTCGATGTCATATTTTGCGAGTGTTTTGCTCTATCATTCCTTTAATTGTAGTAGCCGGTGTAAGTTTTCTCCGTCATCCTTTTGGTGGTGGGTCTGTCATTTCATCGATTTCAAATTATGCGAGTGTGTGTTGCTCTATCATCCTTTTGGTGATAGTAGTCGGTGTGAGTTTGCTCCGTCATCCTTTTGGTGATGGGTCTGTCATTTTGTCGATTTCAGATTGTGCGAGTGTGTTTTGCTCTATCATCCTTTTGGTGGTAGTAGCTGGTGTGAGTTTGCTCAGTAATCCCTTTGGTGGCGGGTCTATCATTTCATCGATGTCAGATTGTGCGAGTGTGTTTTGCTCTATCATACTTTTAGTGATAGTAGCCGGTGTGAGTTTGCTCTGTCATCTTTTTGGTGGTGGGTCTGTGATTTCGTCGATGCTAGATTGTGCGAGTTTTTATTGCTTTGTTATCCTTTTGGTGATAGTAGCCGGTGTGAGTTCCCTCCAACATCGGTTTGGTGGTGGGTCTGTCATTTCGTCGATGTCAGATTTTGTGAGTGTTTTGCTCTATCATTCTTTTAGTTGTAGTACCCGGTGTGAGTTTGCTCCGTCATCCTTTTGGTGGTGGGTCTTTCACTTCATCGATGTCATATTATGCGGGTGTGTGTTGCTCTACCATCCTTTTTGTGATAGTAGCCGGTGTGAGTTCGCTCCGACATCCTTTTGGTGGTGGTTCTGTCATTTTGTCGATGTCAGATTGTGCGAGTGTGTTTTGCTCTATCATCCTTTTGGCAGTAGTAGCTGGTGTGAGGTTGCTAAGTGATCCTTTTGATGGTGGATCTGTCATTTCATCAATGTCAGATTGTGCGAGTGTGTTTTTCTCTATCATACTTTTGGTGATAGTAGCCGGTGTGAGTTTGCTCCATCATCCTTTTGGTGGTGGGTCTGTCATTTCATCGATTTCAAATTATGCGAGTGTGTGTTGCTCTATAATCCTTTTGGTGATAGTAGCCGCTGTGAGTTTTCTCCGTCATATTTTGCAAGTGTTTTGCTCTATCATTCTTTTAGTTGTAGTAGCCGGTGTGAGTTTGCTCCGTCACCCTTTTGGTGGTGGGTCTGTCATTTCATTGATTTTAAATTATGTGAGTGTGTGTTGCTCTATCATCCTTTTGGTGATTGTAGCCGGTGTGACTTTGCTCCGTCGTCCTTTTGGTGGTGGGTCTGTCATTTTGTCGATGTCATATTGTGCAAGTGTGTTTTGCTCTATCATCCTTTTGGTGGTAGTAGATGGTGTGAGTTTTCTCAGTGATCCTTTTGGTGGTGGATGTGTCATTTCATCAATGTCAGATTGTGCGAGTGTGTTTTTCTCTATCATACTTTTGGTGATAGTAGCCGGTGTGAGTTTGCTCCGTCATCCTTTTGGTGGTGGGTCTGTGATTTCGTCAGCGCTAAATTGTGCGAGTTTGTTTTGCTCTATCATCCTTTTGGTTTTAGTAGCCCGTGTGACTTCGTTCCGTCATCGGTTTGGTGGTGGGTCTGCCATTTCGTCGATGTCAGATTTTGTGAGTGTTTTGCTCTATCATTCTTTTAGTTGTAGTAGCCGGTCTGAGTTTGCTCCGTCATCCTTTTGGTGGTGGGTCTGTCATTTCATCGATTTCAAATTATGCGGGTGTGTGTTGCTCTATCATCCTTTTGGTGATAGTAGCCGGTGTCAGTTTGCTCCGTCGTCCTTTTGGTGGTGGTCCAGTCATTTTGTCGATGTCAGATTGTGCGAGTGTGTTTTGCTCTATCATTCTTTTGGTAGTAGTAGTTGGTGTGAGTTTGCTCAGTGATCCTTTTGGTGGTGGATCTATCATTTCATCGATGTCAGATTGTGCGAGTGTGTTTTTCTGTATCATACTTTTGGTGATAGTAGCCGGTGTGAGTTTGCTCCATCATCCTTTTGGTGGTGGGTCTGTGATTTCGTCGACGCTAGATTGTGCGAGTTTGTTTTGCTCTATCATCCTTTTGGTTTTAGTAGCCGGTGTGAGTTTGCTCCGTCATCGGTTTGGTGGTGGGTCTATCATTTCGTCGATGTCAGATTTTGCGAGTGTTTCGCTCTATCATTCCTTTAATTGTAGTAGCCGGTGTAAGTTTTCTCCGTCATCCTTTTGGTGGTGGGTCTGTCATTTCATCGATTTCAAATTATGCGAGTTTGTGTTGCTCTATCATCCTTTTGGTGATAGTAGTCGGTGTGAGTTTGCTCCGTCATCCTTTTGGTGATGGGTCTGTCATTTTGTCGATTTCAGATTGTGCGAGTGTGCTTTGCTCTATCATCCTTTTGGTGGTAGTAGCTGGTGTGAGTTTGCTCAGTAATCCCTTTGGTGGTGGGTCTATCATTTCATCGATGTCAGATTGTGCGAGTGTGTTTTGCTCTATCATACTTTTAGTGATAGTAGCCGGTGTGAGTTTGCTCTGTCATCTTTTTGGTGGTGGGTTTGTGATTTCGTCGATGCTAGATTGTGCGAGTTTTTATTGCTCTGTTATCCTTTTGGTGATAGTAGCCGGTGTGAGTTCGCTCCATCATCGGTTTGGTGGTGGGTCTGTCATTTCGTCGATGTCAGATTTTGTGAGTGTTTTGCTCTATCATTCTTTTAGTTGTGGTACCCGATGTGAGTTTGCTCCGTCATCCTTTTGGTGGTGGGTCTTTCATTTCATCGATGTCATATTATGCGGGTGTGTGTTGCTCTATCATCCTTTTTGTGATAGTAGCCGGTGTGAGTTCGCTCCGACATCCTTTTGGTGGTGGGTCTGTCATTTTGTCGATGTCAGATTGTGCGAATGTGTTTTGCTCTATCATCCTTTTGGCAGTAGTAGCTGGTGTGAGGTTGCTCAGTGATCCTTTTGATGGTGGATCTGTCATTTCATCAATGTCAGATTCTGCGAGTGTGTTTTTCTCTATCATACTTTTGGTGATAGTAGCCGGTGTGAGTTTGCTCCATCATCCTTTTGGTGGTGGGTCTGTCATTTCATCGAATTCAAATTATGCGAGTGTGTGTTGCTCTATAATCCTTTTGGTGATAGTAGCCGCTGTGAGTTTTCTCCGTCATATTTTGCAAGTGTTTTGCTCTATCATTCTTTTAGTTGTAGTAGCCTGTGTGAGTTTGCTCCGTCACCCTTTTGGTGGTGGGTCTGTCATTTCATTGATTTTAAATTATGTGAGTGTGTGTTGCTCTATCATCCTTTTGGTGATTGTAGCCGGTGTGACTTTGCTCCGTCGTCCTTTTGGTGGTGGGTCTGTCATTTTGTCGATGTCATATTGTGCAAGTGTGTTTTGCTCTATCATCCTTTTGGTGGTAGTAGATGGTGTGAGTTTTCTCAGTGATCCTTTTGGTGGTGGATGTGTCATTTCATCAATGTCAGATTGTGCGAGTGTGTTTTTCTCTATCATACTTTTGGTGATAGTAGCCGGTGTGAGTTTGCTCCGTCATCCTTTTGGTGGTGGGTCTGTGATTTCGTCAGCGCTAAATTGTGCGAGTTTGTTTTGCTCTATCATCCTTTTGGTTTTAGTAGCCCGTGTGACTTCGTTCCGTCATCGGTTTGGTGGTGGGTCTGCCATTTCGTCGATGTCAGATTTTGTGAGTGTTTTGCTCTATCATTCTTTTAGTTGTAGTAGCCGGTCTGAGTTTGCTCCGTCATCCTTTTGGTGGTGGGTCTGTCATTTCATCGATTTCAAATTATGCGGGTGTGTGTTGCTCTATCATCCTTTTGGTGATAGTAGCCGGTGTCAGTTTGCTCCGTCATCCTTTTGGTGGTGGTCCAGTCATTTTGTCGATGTCAGATTGTGCGAGTGTGTTTTGCTCTATCATTCTTTTGGTAGTAGTAGTTGGTGTGAGTTTGCTCAGTGATCCTTTTGGTGGTGGATCTATCATTTCATCGATGTCAGATTGTGCGAGTGTGTTTTTCTGTATCATACTTTTGGTGATAGTAGCCGGTGTGAGTTTGCTCTATCATCCTTTTGGTGGTGGGTCTGTGATTTCGTCGACGCTAGATTGTGCGAGTTTGTTTTGCTCTATTATCCTTTTGATTTTAGTAGCCGGTGTGAGTTTGCTCCGTCATCGGTTTGGTGGTGGGTCTATCATTTTGTCGATGTCAGATTTTGCGAGTGTTTCGCTCTATCATTCCTTTAATTGTAGTAGCCGGTGTAAGTTTTCTCCGTCATCCTTTTGGTGGTGGGTCTGTCATTTCATCGATTTCAAATTATGCGAGTTTGTGTTGCTCTATCATCCTTTTGGTGATAGTAGTCGGTGTGAGTTTGCTCCGTCATCCTTTTGGTGATGGGTCTGTCATTTTGTCGATTTTAGATTGTGCGAGTGTATTTTGCTCTATCATCCTTTTGGTGGTAGTAGCTGGTGTGAGTTTGCTCAGTAATCCCTTTGGTGGTGGGTCTATCATTTCATCGATGTCAGATTGTGCGAGTGTGTTTTGCTCTATCATACTTTTAGTGATAGTAGCCGGTGTGAGTTTGCTCTGTCATCTTTTTGGTGGTGGGTTTGTGATTTCGTCGATGCTAGATTGTGCGAGTTTTTATTGCTCTGTTATCCTTTTGGTGATAGTAGCCGGTGTGAGTTCGCTCCATCATCGATTTGGTGGTGGGTCTGTCATTTCGTCGATGTCAGATTTTGTGAGTGTTTTGCTCTATCATTCTTTTAGTTGTGGTACCCGGTGTGAGTTTGCTCCGTCATCCTTTTGGTGGTGGGTCTTTCATTTCATCGATGTCATATTATGCGGGTGTGTGTTGCTCTATCATCCTTTTTGTGATAGTAGCCGGTGTGAGTTCGCTCCGACATCCTTTTGGTGGTGGGTCTGTCATTTTGTCGATGTCAGATTGTGCGAATGTGTTTTGCTCTATCATCCTTTTGGCAGTAGTAGCTGGTGTGAGGTTGCTCAGTGATCCTTTTGATGGTGGATCTGTCATTTCATCAATGTCAGATTCTGCGAGTGTGTTTTTCTCTATCATACTTTTGGTGATAGTAGCCGGTGTGAGTTTGCTCCATCATCCTTTTGGTGGTGGGTCTGTCATTTCATCGATTTCAAATTATGCGAGTGTGTGTTGCTCTATAATCCTTTTGGTGATAGTAGCCACTGTGAGTATGCTCCGTCATATTTTGCAAGTGTTTTGCTCTATCATTCTTTTAGTTGTAGTAGCCGGTGTGAGTTTGCTCCGTCACCCTTTTGGTGGTGGGTCTGTCATTTCATTGATTTTAAATTATGCGAGTGTGTGTTGCTCTATCATCCTTTTGGTGATTGTAGCCGGTGTGAGTTCGCTTCGTCGTCCTTTTGGTGGTGGGTCTGTCATTTTGTCGATGTCATATTGTTCAAGTGTGTTTTGCTCTATCATCCTTTTGGTGGTAGTAGATGGTGTGAGTTTTCTCAATGATCCTTTTGGTGGTGGATGTGTCATTTCATCAATGTCAGACTGTGCGAGTGTGTTTTTCTCTATCATACTTTTGGTGATAGTAGCCGGTGTGAGTTTGCTCCGTCATCCTTTTGGTGGTGGGTCTGTGATTTCGTCGGTGCTAAATTGTGCGAGTTTGTTTTGCTCTATCATCCTTTTGCTTTTAGTAGCCCGTGTGACTTCGTTCCGTCATCGGTTTGGTGGTGGGTCTGCCATTTCGTCGATGTCAGATTTTGTGAGTGTTTTGCTCAATCATTCTTTTAGTTGTAGTAGCCGGTGTGAGTTTGCTCCGTCATCCTTTTGGTGGTGGTTCTGTCATTTCATCAATTTCAAATTATGCGGGTGTGTGTTGCTCTATCATCCTTTTGGTGATAGTAGCCGGTGTCAGTTTGCTCCGTCATCCTTTTGGTGGTGGGCCGGTCATTTTGTCGATGTCAGATTGTGCGAGTGTGTTTTGCTCTATCGTTCTTTTGGTAGTAGTAGCTGGTGTGAGTTTGCTCAGTGATCCTTTTGGTGGTGGATCTGTCATTTCATCGATGTCAGAGTGTGCGAGTGTGTTTTTCTCTATCATACTTTTGTTGATAGTAGCCGGTGTGAGTTTGCTCCATCATCCTTTTGGTGGTGGGTCTGTGATTTCGTCGACGCTAGATTGTGCGAGTTTGTTTTGCTCTATCATCCTTTTGGTTTTAGTAGCCGGTGTGAGTTTGCTCCGTCATCGATTTGGTGGTGGGTCTATCATTTCGTCGATGTCAGATTTTGCGAGTGTTATGCTCTATCATTCTTTTAGTTGTAGTAGCCGGTGTAAGTTTTCTCCGTCATCCTTTTGGTGGTCGGTCTGTCATTTCATCGATTTTAAATTATGCGAGTGTGTGTTGCTCTATCATCCTTTTGGTGGTACTAGCCGGTGTGAGTTTGCTCCGTCATCCTTTTGGTGGTGGGTCTGTCATTTTGTCGATGTCAGATTGTGCGAGTGTGTTTTGCTCTATCATCCTTTTGGTGGTAGTAGCTGGTGTGAGTTTGCTCAGTAATCCCTTTGGTGGTGGGTCTATCATTTCATCGATGTCAGATTGTGCGAGTGTGTTTTGCTCTATCATACTTTTAGTGATAGTAGCCGGTGTGAGTTTGCTTTGTCATCTTTTTGGTGGTGGGTCTGTGATTTCGTCGATGCTAGATTGTGCGAGTTTTTATTGCTCTGTTATCCTTTTGGTGATAGTAGCCGGTGTGAGTTCGCTCCATCATCGGTTTGGTGGTGGGTCTTTCATTTCGTCGATGTCATATTTTGTGAGTGTTTTGCTCTATCATTCTTTTAGTTGTGTTACCCGGTGTGAGTTTGCTCCGTCATCCTTTTGGTGGTGGGTCTTTCATTTCATCGATGTCATATTATGCGGGTGTGTGTTGCTCTATCATCCTTTTTGTGATAATAGCCGGTGTGAGTTCGCTCCGACATCCTTTTGATGGTGGGTCTGTCATTTTGTCGATGTCAGATTGTGCGAGTGTGTTTTGCTCTATCATCCTTTTGGCAGTAGTAGCTGGTGTGAGGTTGCTAAGTGATCCTTTTGATGGTGGATCTGTCATTTCATCAATGTCAGATTGTGCGAGTGTGTTTTTCTCTATCATACTTTTGGTGATAGTAGCCGGTGTGAGTTTGCTCCATCATCCTTTTGGTGGTGGGTCTGTCATTTCATCGATTTCAATTTGTGCGAGTGTGTGTTGCTCTATAATCCTTTTGGTGATAGTAGCCCTTGTGAGTTTGCTCCGTCATATTTTGCAAGTGTTTTGCTCTATCATTCTTTTAGTTGTAGTAGCCGGTGTGAGTTTGCTCCGTCACCCTTTTGGTGGTGGGTCTGTCATTTCATTGATTTTAAATTATGCGAGTGTGTGTTGCTCTATCATCCTTTTGGTGATTATAGCCGGTGTGAGTTTGCTCCGTCGTCCTTTTGGTGGTGGATCTGTCATTTTGTCGATGTCATATTGTGCAAGTGTGTTTTGCTCTATCATCCTTTTGGTGGTAGTAGATGGTGTGAGTTTTCTCAGTGATCCTTTTGGTGGTGGATGTGTCATTTCATCAATGTCAGATTGTGCGAGTGTGTTTTTCTCTATCATACTTTTGGTGATAGTAGCCGGTGTGAGTTTGCTCCGTCATCCTTTTGGTGGTGGGTCTGTGATTTCGTCAGCGCTAAATTGTGCGAGTTTGTTTTGCTCTATCATCCTTTTGGTTTTAGTAGCCCGTGTGACTTTGTTCCGTCATCGGTTTGGTGGTGGGTCTGCCATTTCGTCGATGTCAGATTTTGTGAGTGTTTTGCTCTATCATTCTTTTAGTTGTAGTAGCCGGTCTGAGTTTGCTCCGTCATCCTTTTGGTGGTGGGTCTGTCATTTCATCGATTTCAAATTATGCGGGTGTGTGTTGCTCTATCATCCTTTTGGTGATAGTAGCTGGTGTCAGTTTGCTCCGTCATCCTTTTCGTGGTGGTCCGGTCATTTTGTCGATGTCAGATTGTGCGAGTGTGTTTTGCTCTATCATTCTTTTGGTAGTAGTAGCTGGTGTGAGTTTGCTCAGTGATCCTTTTGGTGGTGGATCTATCATTTCATCGATGTCAGATTGTGCGAGTGTGTTTTTCTGTATCATACTTTTTGTGATAGTAGCCGGTGTGAGTTTGCTCCATCATCCTTTTGGTGGTGGGTCTGTGATTTCGTCGACGCTAGATTGTGCGAGTTTGTTTTGCTCTATCATCCTTTTGGTTTTAGTAGCCGGTGTGAGTTTGCTCCGTCATCGGTTTGGTGGTGGGTCTATCATTTCGTCGATGTCAGATTTTGCGAGTGTTTTGCTCTATCATTCCTTTAATTGTAGTAGCCGGTGTAAGTTTTCTCCGTCATCCTTTTGTTGGTGGGTCTGTCATTTCATCGATTTCAAATTATGCGAGTTTGTGTTGCTCTATCATCCTTTTGGTGATAGTAGTCGGTGTGAGTTTGCTCCGTCATCCTTTTGGTGATGGGTCTGTCATTTTGTCGATTTCAGATTGTGCGAGTGTGTTTTGCTCTATCATCCTTTTGGTGGTAGTAGCTGGTGTGAGTTTGCTCAGTAATCCTTTTGGTGGTGGGTCTATCATTTCATCGATGTCAGATTGTGCGAGTGTGTTTTTCTCTATCATACTTTTAGTGATAGTAGCCGGTGTGAGTTTGCTCTGTCATCTTTTTGGTGGTGGGTTTGTGATTTCGTCGATGCTAGATTGTGCGAGTTTTTATTGCTCTGTTATCCTTTTGGTGATAGTAGCCGGTGTGAGTTCGCTCCATCATCGGTTTGGTGGTGGGTCTGTCATTTCGTCGATGTCAGATTTTGTGAGTGTTTTGCTCTATCATTCTTTTAGTTGTGGTACCCGGTGTGAGTTTGCTCCGTCATCCTTTTGGTGGTGGGTCTTTCATTTCATCGATGTCATATTATGCGGGTGTGTGTTGCTCTATCATCCTTTTTGTGATAGTAGTCGGTGTGAGTTCGCTCCGACATCCTTTTGGTGGTGGGTCTGTCATTTTGTCGATGTCAGATTGTGCGAATGTGTTTTGCTCTATCATTCTTTTGGCAGTAGTAGCTGGTGTGAGGTTGCTCAGTGATCCTTTTGATGGTGGATCTGTCATTTCATCAATGTCAGATTCTGCGAGTGTGTTTTTCTCTATCATACTTTTGGTGATAGTAGCCGGTGTGAGTTTGCTCCATCATCCTTTTGGTGGTGGGTCTGTCATTTCATCGATTTCAAATTATGCGAGTGTGTGTTGCTCTATAATCCTTTTGGTGATAGTAGCCACTGTGTGTATGCTCCGTCATATTTTGCAAGTGTTTTGCTCTATCATTCTTTTAGTTGTAGTAGCCGGTGTGAGTTTGCTCCGTCACCCTTTTGGTGGTGGGTCTGTCATTTCATTGATTTTAAATTATGCGAGTGTGTGTTGCTCTATCATCCTTTTGGTGATTGTAGCCGGTGTGAGTTCGCTTCGTCGTCCTTTTGGTGGTGGGTTTGTCATTTTGTCGATGTCATATTGTGCAAGTGTGTTTTGCTCTATCATCCTTTTGGTGGTAGTAGATGGTGTGAGTTTTCTCAATGATCCTTTTGGTGGTGGATGTGTCATTTCATCAATGTCAGACTGTGCGAGTGTGTTTTTCTCTATCATACTTTTGGTGATAGTAGCCGGTGTGAGTTTGCTCCGTCATCCTTTTGGTGGTGGGTCTGTGATTTCGTCGGTGCTAAATTGTGCGAGTTTGTTTTGCTCTATCATCCTTTTGCTTTTAGTAGCCCGTGTGACTTCGTTCCGTCATCGGTTTGGTGGTGGGTCTGCCATTTCGTCGATGTCAGATTTTGTGAGTGTTTTGCTCAATCATTCTTTTAGTTGTAGTAGCCGGTGTGAGTTTGCTCCGTCATCCTTTTGGTGGTGGTTCTGTCATTTCATCAATTTCAAATTATGCGGGTGTGTGTTGCTCTATCATCCTTTTGGTGATAGTAGTCGGTGTCAGTTTGCTCCGTCATCCTTTTGGTGGTGGGCCGGTCATTTTGTCGATGTCAGATTGTGCGAGTGTGTTTTGCTCTATCGTTCTTTTGGTAGTAGTAGCTGGTGTGAGTTTGCTCAGTGATCCTTTTGGTGGTGGATCTGTCATTTCATCGATGTCAGAGTGTGCGAGTGTGTTTTTCTCTATCATACTTTTGGTGATAGTAGCCGGTGTGAGTTTGCTCCATCATCCTTTTGGTGGTGGATCTGTGATTTCGTCGACGCTAGATTGTGCGAGTTTGTTTTGCTCTATCATCCTTTTGGTTTTAGTAGCCGGTGTGAGTTTGCTCCGTCATCGATTTGGTGGTGGGTCTATCATTTCGTCGATGTCAGATTTTGCGAGTGTTATGCTCTATCATTCTTTTAGTTGTAGTAGCCGGTGTAAGTTTTCTCCGTCATCCTTTTGGTGGTCGGTCTGTCATTTCATCGATTTCAAATTATGCGAGTGTGTGTTGCTCTATCATCCTTTTGGTGGTACTAGCCGGTGTGAGTTTGCTCCGTCATCCTTTTGGTGGTGGGTCTGTCATTTTGTCGATGTCAGATTGTGCGAGTGTGTTTTGCTCTATCATCCTTTTGGTGGTAGTAGCTGGTGTGAGTTTGCTCAGTAATCCCTTTGGTGGTGGGTCTATCATTTCATCGATGTCAGATTGTGCGAGTGTGTTTTTCTCTATCATACTTTTAGTGATAGTAGCCAGTGTGAGTTTGCTCTGTCATCTTTTTGGTGGTGGGTCTGTGATTTCGTCGATGCTAGATTGTGCGAGTTTTTATTGCTCTGTTATCCTTTTGGTGATAGTAGCCGGTGTGAGTTCGCTCCATCATCGGTTTGGTGGTGGGTCTGTCATTTCGTCGATGTCAGATTTTGTGAGTGTTTTGCTCTATCATTCTTTTAGTTGTGGTACCCGGTGTGAGTTTGCTCCGTAATCCTTTTGGTGGTGGGTCTTTCATTTCATCGATGTCATATTATGCGGGTGTGTGTTGCTCTATCATCCTTTTTGTGATAGTAGCCGGTGTGATTTCGCTCCGACATCCTTTTGGTGGTGGGTCTGTCATTTTGTCGATGTTAGATTGTGGGAGTGTGTTTTGCTCTATCATCCTTTTGGCAGTAGTAGCTGGTGTGAGGTTGCTAAGTGATCCTTTTGATGGTGGATCTGTCATTTCATCAATGTCAGATTGTGCGAGTGTGTTTTTCTCTATCATACTTTTGGTGATGTAGCCGGTGTAAGTTTGCTCCATCATCCTTTTGGTGGTGGGTCTGTCATTTCATCGATTTCAAATTATGCGAGTGTGTGTTGCTCTATAATCCTTTTGGTGATAGTAGCCCTTGTGAGTTTGCTCTGTCATATTTTGCAAGTGTTTTGCTCTATCATTCTTTTAGTTGTAGTAGCCGGTGTGAGTTTGGTCCGTCACCCTTTTGGTGGTGGGTCTGTCATTTCATTGATTTTAAATTATGCGAGTGTGTGTTGCTCTATCATCCTTTTGGTGATTGTAGCCAGTGTGAGTTTGCTCCGTCGTCCTTTTGGTGGTGGGTCTGTCATTTTGTCGATGTCATATTGTGCAAGTGTGTTTTGCTCTATCATCCTTTTGGTGGTAGTAGATGGTGTGAGTTTTCTCAGTGATCCTTTTGGTGGTGGATGTGTCATTTCATCAATGTCAGATTGTGCGAGTGTGTTTTTCTCTATCATACTTTTGGTGATAGTAGCCGGTGTGAGTTTGCTCCGTCATCCTTTTGGTGGTGGGTCTGTGATTTCGTCAGCGCTAAATTGTGCGAGTTTGTTTTGCTCTATCATCCTTTTGGTTTTAGTAGCCCGTGTGACTTCGTTCCGTCATCGGTTTGGTGGTGGGTTTGCCATTTCGTCGATGTCAGATTTCGTGAGTGTTTTGCTCTATCATTCTTTTAGTTGTAGTAGCCGGTCTGAGTTTGCTCCGTCATCCTTTTGGTGGTGGGTCTGTCATTTCATCGATTTCAAATTATGCGGGTGTGTGTTGCTCTATCATCCTTTTGGTGATAGTAGGCGGTGTCAGTTTGCTCCGTCATCCTTTTGGTGGTGGTCCGGTCATTTTGTCGATGTCAAATTAAGCGAGTGTGTTTTGCTCTATCATTCTTTTGGTAGTAGTAGCTGGTGTGAGTTTGCTCAGTGATCCTTTTGGTGGTGGATCTATCATTTCATCGATGTCAGATTGTGCGAGTGTGTTTTTCTGTATCATACTTTTGGTGATAGTAGCCGGTGTGAGTTTGCTCCATCATCCTTTTGGTGGTGGGTCTGTGATTTCGTCGACGCTAGATTGTGCGAGTTTGTTTTGCTCTATCATCCTTTTGGTTTTAGTAGCCGGTGTGAGTTTGCTCCGTCATCGGTTTGGTGGTGGGTCTATCATTTCGTCGATGTCAGATTTTGCGAGTGTTTTGCTCTATCATTCCTTTAATTGTAGTAGCCGGTGTAAGTTTTCTCCGTCATCCTTTTGTTGGTGGGTCTGTCATTTCATCGATTTCAAATTATGCGAGTTTGTGTTGCTCTATCATCCTTTTGGTGATAGTAGTCGGTGTGAGTTTGCTCCGTCATCCTTTTGGTGATGGGTCTGTCATTTTGTCGATTTCAGATTGTGCGAGTGTGTTTTGCTCTATCATCCTTTTGGTGGTAGTAGCTGGTGTGAGTTTGCTCAGTAATCCCTTTGGTGGTGGGTCTATCATTTCATCGATGTCAGATTGTGCGAGTGTGTTTTGCTCTATCATACTTTTAGTGATAGTAGCCGGTGTGAGTTTGCTCTGTCATCTTTTTGGTGGTGGGTTTGTGATTTCGTCGATGCTAGATTGTGCGAGTTTTTATTGCTCTGTTATCCTTTTGGTGATAGTAGCCGGTGTGAGTTCGCTCCATCATCGGTTTGGTGGTGGGTCTGTCATTTCGTCGATGTCAGATTTTGTGAGTGTTTTGCTCTATCATTCTTTTAGTTGTGGTACCCGGTGTGAGTTTGCTCCGTCATCCTTTTGGTGGTGGGTCTTTCATTTCATCGATGTCATATTATGCGGGTGTGTGTTGCTCTATCATCCTTTTTGTGATAGTAGCCGGTGTGAGTTCGCTCCGACATCCTTTTGGTGGTGGGTCTGTCATTTTGTCGATGTCAGATTGTGCGAATGTGTTTTGCTCTATCATCCTTTTGGCAGTAGTAGCTGGTGTGAGGTTGCTCAGTGATCCTTTTGATGGTGGATCTGTCATTTCATCAATGTCAGATTGTGCGAGTGTGTTTTTCTCTATCATACTTTTGGTGATAGTAGCCGGTGTGAGTTTGCTCCATCATCCTTTTGGTGGTGGGTCTGTCATTTCATCGATTTCAAATTATGCGAGTGTGTGTTGCTCTATAATCCTTTTGGTGATAGTAGCCACTGTGAGTATGCTCCGTCATATTTTGCAAGTGTTTTGCTCTATCATTCTTTTAGTTGTAGTAGCCGGTGTGAGTTTGGTCCGTCACCCTTTTGGTGGTGGGTCTGTCATTTCATTGATTTTAAATTATGCGAGTGTGTGTTGCTCTATCATCCTTTTGGTGATTGTAGTCGGTGTGAGTTCGCTTCGTCGTCCTTTTGTTGGTGGGTCTGTCATTTTGTCGATGTCATATTGTGCAAGTGTGTTTTGCTCTATCATCCTTTTGGTGGTAGTAGATGGTGTGAGTTTTCTCAATGATCCTTTTGGTGGTGGATGTGTCATTTCATCAATGTCAGACTGTGCGAGTGTGTTTTTCTCTATCATACTTTTGGTGATAGTAGCCGGTGTGAGTTTGCTCCGTCATCCTTTTGGTGGTGGGTCTGTGATTTCGTCGGTGCTAAATTGTGCGAGTTTGTTTTGCTATATCATCCTTTTGCTTTTAGTAGCCCGTGTGACTTCGTTCCGTCATCGGTTTGGTGGTGGGTCTGCCATTTCGTCGATGTCAGATTTTGTGAGTGTTTTGCTCAATCATTCTTTTAGTTGTAGTAGCCGGTGTGAGTTTGCTCCGTCATCCTTTTGGTGGTGGTTATGTCATTTCATCAATTTCAAATTATGCGGGTGTGTGTTGCTCTATCATCCTTTTGGTGATAGTAGCCGGTGTCAGTTTGCTCCGTCATCCTTTTGGTGGTGGGCCGGTCATTTTGTCAATGTCAGATTGTGCGAGTGTGTTTTGCTCTATCGTTCTTTTGGTAGTAGTAGCTGGTGTGAGTTTGCTCAGTGATACTTTTGGTGGTGGATCTGTCATTTCATCGATGTCAGAGTGTGCGAGTGTGTTTTTCTCTATCATACTTTTGGTGATAGTAGCCGGTGTGAGTTTGCTCCATCATCCTTTTGGTGGTGGGTCTGTGATTTCGTCGACGCTAGATTGTGCGAGTTTGTTTTACTCTATCATCCTTTTGGTTTTAGTAGCCGGTGTGAGTTTGCTCCGTCATCGATTTGGTGGTGGGTCTATCATTTCGTCGTTGTCAGATTTTGCGAGTGTTATGCTCTATCATTCTTTTAGTTGTAGTAGCCGGTGTAAGTTTTCTCCGTCATCCTTTTGGTGGTCGGTCTGTGATTTTGCTCCATCATCCTTTTGGTGGTGGGTCTGTGATTTCGTCGACGATAGATTGTGCGAGTTTGTTTTGCTATATCATCCTTTTGGTTTTAGTAGCCGGTGTGAGTTCACTTTGTCATCGGTTTGGTGGTGGGTCTGTCATTTCGTCGATGTCAGATTTTGTGAGTGTTTTGCTCTATCATTCTTTTAGTTGTGGTACCCGGTGTGAGTTTGCTCCGTCATCCTTTTGGTGGTGGGTCTTTCATTTCATCGATGTCATATTATGCGGGTGTGTGTTGCTCTATCATCCTTTTTGTGATAGTAGCCGGTGTGAGTTCGCTCCGACATCCTTTTGGTGGTGGGTCTGTCATTTTGTCGATGTCAGATTGTGCGAGTGTGTTTTGCTCTATCATCCTTTTGGCAGTAGTAGCTGGTTTGAGGTTGCTAAGTGATCCTTTTGATGGTGGATCTGTCATTTCATCAATGTCAGATTGTGCGAGTGTGTTTTTCTCTATCATACTTTTTGTGATGTAGCCGGTGTGAGTTTGCTCCATCATCCTTTTGGTGGTGGGTCTGTCATTTCATCGATTTAAAATTATGCGAGTGTGTGTTGCTCTATAATCCTTTTGGTGATAGTAACCCTTGTGAGTTTGCTCTGTCATATTTTGCAAGTGTTTTGCTCTATCATTCTTTTAGTTGTAGTAGCCGGTGTGAGTTTGCTCCGTCACCCTTTTGGTGGTGGGTCTTTCATTACATTGATTTTAAATTATGCGAGTGTGTGTTGCTCTATCATCCTTTTGGTGATTGTAGCCGGTGTGAGTTTGCTCCGTCGTGCTTTTGGTGGTGGGTCTGTCATTTTGTCGATGTCATATTGTGCAAGTGTGTTTTGCTCTATCATCCTTTTGGTGGTAGTAGATGGTGTGAGTTTTCTCAGTGATCCTTTTGGTGGTGGATGTGTTATTTCATCAATGTCAGATTGTGCGAGTGTGTTTTTCTCTATCATACTTTTGGTGATACTAGCCGGTGTGAGTTTGCTCCGTCATCCTTTTGGTGGTGGGTCTGTGATTTCGTCAGTGCTAAATTGTGCGAGTTTGTTTTGCTCTATCATCCTTTTGGTTTTAGTAGCCCGTGTGACTTCGTTCCGTCATCGGTTTGGTGGTGGGTCTGCCATTTCGTCGATGTCAGATTTTGTGAGTGTTTTGCTCTATCATTCTTTTAGTTGTAGTAGCCGGTCTGAGTTTGCTCCGTCATCCTTTTGGTGGTGGGTCTGTCATTTCGTCGATTTCAAATTATGCGGGTGTGTGTTGCTCTATCATCCTTTTGGTGATAGTAGCCGGTGTCAGTTTGCTCCATCATCCTTTTGGTGGTGGTCCGGTCATTTTGTCGATGTCAGATTGTGCGACTGTGTTTTGCTCTATCATTCTTTTGGTAGTAGTAGCTGGTGTGAGTTTGCTCAGTGATCCTTTTGGTGGTGGATCTATCATTTCATCGATGTCAGATTGTGCGAGTGTGTTTTTCTGTATCATACTTTTGGTGATAGTAGCCGGTGTGAGTTTGCTCCATCATCCTTTTGGTGGTGGGTCTGTGATTTCGTCGACGCTAGATTGTGCGAGTTTGTTTTGCTCTATCATCCTTTTGGTTTTAGTAGCCGGTGTGAGTTTGCCCCGTCATCGGTTTGGTGGTGGGTCTATCATTTCGTCGATGTCAGATTTTGCGAGTGTTTTGCTCTATCATTCCTTTAATTGTAGTAGCCGGTGTAAGTTTTCTCCGTCATCCTTTTGTTGGTGGGTCTGTCATTTCATCGATTTCAAATTATGCGAGTTTGTGTTGCTCTATCATCCATTTGGTGATAGTAGTCGGTGTGAGTTTGCTCCGTCATCCTTTTGGTGATGGGTCTGTCATTTTGTCGATTTCAGATTGTGCGAGTGTGTTTTGCTCTATCATCCTTTTGGTGGTAGTAGCTGGTGTGAGTTTGCTCAGTAATCCCTTTGGTGGTGGGTCTATCATTTCATCGATGTCAGATTGTGCGAGTGTGTTTTGCTCTATCATACTTTTAGTGATAGTAGCCGGTGTGAGTTTGCTCTGTCATCTTTTTGGTGGTGGGTTTGTGATTTCGTCGATGCTAGATTGTGCGAGTTTTTATTGCTCTGTTATCCTTTTGGTGATAGTAGCCGGTGTGAGTTCGCTCCATCATCGGTTTGGTGGTGGGTCTGTCATTTCGTCGATGTCAGATTTTGTGAGTGTTTGGCTCTATCATTCTTTTAGTTGTGGTACCCGGTGTGAGTTTACTCCGTCATCCTTTTGGTGGTGGCTCTTTCATTTCATCGATGTCATATTATGCGGGTGTGTGTTGCTCTATCATCCTTTTTGTGATAGTAGCCGGTGTGAGTTCGCTCGGACATCCTTTTGGTGGTGGGTCTGTCATTTTGTCGATGTCAGATTGTGCGAATGTGTTTTGCTCTATCATCCTTTTGGCAGTAGTAGCTGGTGTGAGGTTGCTCAGTGATCCTTTTGATGGTGGATCTGTCATTTCATCAATGTCAGATTGTGCGAGTGTGTTTTTCTCTATCATACTTTTGGTGATAGTAGCCGGTGTGAGTTTGCTCCATCATCCTTTTGGTGGTGGGTCTGTCATTTCATCGATTTCAAATTATGCGAGTGTGTGTTGCTCTATAATCCTTTTGGTGATAGTAGCCACTGTGAGTTTGCTCCGTCATATTTTGCAAGTGTTTTTCTCTATCATTCTTTTAGTTGTAGTAGCCGGTGTGAGTTTGCTTCGTCACCCTTTTGGTGGTGAGTCTGTCATTTCATTGATTTTAAATTATGCGAGTGTGTATTGCTCTATCATCCTTTTGGTGATTGTAGCCGGTGTGAGTTCGCTTCGTCGTCCTTTTGGTGGTGGGTCTGTCATTTTGTCGATGTCATATTGTGCAAGTGTGTTTTGCTCTATCATCCTTTTGGTGGTAGTAGATGGTGTCAGTTTTCTCAATGATCCTTTTGGTGGTGGATGTGTCATTTCATCAATGTCAGACTGTGCGAGTGTGTTTTTCTCTATCATACTTTTGGTGATAGTAGCCGGTGTGAGTTTGCTCCATCATCCTTTTGGTGTTGGGTCTGTGATTTCGTCGGCGCTAAATTGTGCGAGTTTGTTTTGCTCTATCATCCTTTTGCTTTTAGTAGCCCGTGTGACTTCGTTCCGTCATCGGTTTGGTGGTGGGTCTGCCATTTCGTCGATGTCAGATTTTGTGAGTGTTTTGCTCTATCATTCTTTTAGTTGTAGTAGCCGGTGTGAGTTTGCTCCGTCATCCTTTTGGTGGTGGTTCTGTCATTTCATCGATTTCAAATTATGCGGGTGTGTGTTGCTCTATCATCCTTTTGGTGATAGTAGTCGGTGTCAGTTTGCTCCGTCATCCTTTTGGTGGTGGGCCGGTCATTTCATCGATGTCAGAGTGTGCGAGTGTGTTTTTCTCTATCATACTTTTGGTGATAGTAGCCGGTGTGAGTTTGCTCCATCATCCTTTTGGTGGTGGGTCTGTGATTTCGTCGACGCTAGATTGTGCGAGTTTGTTTTGCTCTATCATCCTTTTGGTTTTAGTAGCAAGTGTGAGTTTGCCCCGTCATCGGTTTGGTGGTGGGTCTATCATTTCGTCGATGTCAGATTTTGCGAGTGTTTTGCTCTATCATTCCTTTAATTGTAGTAGCCGGTGTATGTTTTCTCCGTCATCCTTTTGTTGGTGGGTCTGTCATTTCATCGATTTCTAATTATGCGAGTTTGTGTTGCTCTATCATCCATTTGGTGATAGTAGTCGGGTTGAGTTTGCTCCGTCATCCTTTTGGTGATGGGTCTGTCATTTTGTCGATTTCAGATTGTGCGAGTGTGTTTTGCTCTATCATCCTTTTGGTGGTAGTAGCTGGTGTGAGTTTGCTCAGTAATCCCTTTGGTGGTGGGTCTATCATTTCATCGATGTCAGATTGTGCGAGTGTGTTTTGCTCTATCATACTTTTAGTGATAGTAGCCGGTGTGAGTTTGCTCTGTCATCTTTTTGGTGGTGGGTTTGTGATTTCGTCGATGCTAGATTGTGCGAGTTTTTATTGCTCTGTTATCCTTTTGGTGATAGTAGCCGGTGTGAGTTCGCTCCATCATCGGTTTGGTGGTGGGTCTGTCATTTCGTCGATGTCAGATTTTGTGAGTGTTTGGCTCTATCATTCTTTTAGTTGTGGTACCCGGTGTGAGTTTACTCCGTCATCCTTTGGTGGTGGCTCTTTCATTTCATCGATGTCATATTATGCGGGTGTGTGTTGCTCTATCATCCTTTTTGTGATAGTAGCCGGTGTGAGTTCGCTCCGACATCCTTTTGGTGGTGGGTCTGTCATTTTGTCGATGTCAGATTGTGCGAATGTGTTTTGCTCTATCATCCTTTTGGCAGTAGTAGCTGGTGTGAGGTTGCTCAGTGATCCTTTTGATGGTGGATCTGTCATTTCATCAATGTCAGATTGTGCGAGTGTGTTTTTCTCTATCATACTTTTGGTGATAGTAGCCGGTGTGAGTTTGCTCCATCATCCTTTTGGTGGTGGGTCTGTCATTTCATCGATTTCAAATTATGCGAGTGTGTGTTGCTCTATAATCCTTTTGGTGATAGTAGCCACTGTGAGTTTGCTCCGTCATATTTTGCAAGTGTTTTGCTCTATCATTCTTTTAGTTGTAGTAGCCGGTGTGAGTTTGCTTCATCACCCTTTTGGTGGTGAGTCTGTCATTTCATTGATTTTAAATTATGCGAGTGTGTATTGCTCTATCATCCTTTTGGTGATTGTAGCCGGTGTGAGTTCGCTTCGTCGTCCTTTTGGTGGTGGGTCTGTCATTTTGTCGATGTCATATTGTGCAAGTGTGTTTTGCTCTATCATCCTTTTGGTGGTAGTAGATGGTGTCAGTTTTCTCAATGATCCTTTTGGTGGTGGATGTGTCATTTCATCAATGTCAGACTGTGCGAGTGTGTTTTTCTCTATCATACTTTTGGTGATAGTAGCCGGTGTGAGTTTGCTCCATCATCCTTTTGGTGGTGGGTCTGTGATTTCGTCGGCGCTAAATTGTGCGAGTTTGTTTTGCTCTATCATCCTTTTGCTTTTAGTAGCCCGTGTGACTTCGTTCCGTCATCGGTTTGGTGGTGGGTCTGCCATTTCGTCGATGTCAGATTTTGTGAGTGTTTTGCTCTATCATTCTTTTAGTTGTAGTAGCCGGTGTGAGTTTGCTCCGTCATCCTTTTGGTGGTGGTTCTGTCATTTCATCGATTTCAAATTATGCGGGTGTGTGTTGCTCTATCATCCTTTTGGTGATAGTAGTCGGTGTCAGTTTGCTCCGTCATCCTTTTGGTGGTGGGCCGGTCATTTCATCGATGTCAGAGTGTGCGAGTGTGTTTTTCTCTATCATACTTTTGGTGATAGTAGCCGGTGTGAGTTTGCTCCATCATCCTTTTGGTGGTGGGTCTGTGATTTCGTCGACGCTAGATTGTGCGAGTTTGTTTTGCTCTATCATCCTTTTGGTTTTAGTAGCCGGTGTGAGTTTGCTCCGTCATCGATTTGGTGGTGGGTCTATCATTTCGTCGATGTCACATTTTGTGAGTGTTATGCTCTATCATTCTTTTAGTTTTAGTAGCCGGTGTAAGTTTTCTCCGTCATCCTTTTGGTGGTCGGTTTGTCATTTCATCGATTTCAAATTATGCGAGTGTGTGTTGCTCTATCATCCTTTTGGTGATAGTAGCCGGTGTGAGTTTGCTCCGTCATCCTTTTGGTTGTGGGTCTGTCATTTTGTCGATGTCAGATTGTGCGAGTGTGTTTTGCTCTATCATCCTTTTGGTGGTAGTAGCTGGTGTGAGTTTGCTCAGTAATCCCTTTGGTGGTGGGTCTATCATTTCATCGATGTCAGATTGTGCGAGTGTGTTTTGCTCTATCATACTTTTAGTGATAGTAGCCGGTGTGAGTTTACTCTGTCATCCTTTTGGAGGTGGGTCTGTGATTTCGTCGATGCTAGATTGTGCGAGTTTTTATTGCTCTGTTATCCTTTTGGTGATAGTAGCCGGTGTGAGTTCGCTCCATCATCGGTTTGTTGGTGGGTCTGTCATATCGTCGATGTCAGATTTTGTGAGTGTTTTGCTCTATCATTCTTTTAGTTGTGGTAGCCGGTGTGAGTTTGCTCCGTCATCCTTTTGGTGGTGGGTCTGTCATTTCATCGATTTCAAATTATGCGGGTGTGTGTTGCTCTATCATCCTTTTGGTGATAGTAGCCGGTGTGAGTTTGCTCCGACATCCTTTTGGTGGTGGGTCTGTCATTTTGTCGATGTCAGATTGTGCGAGTGTGTTTTCCTCTTTCATCCTTTTGGCAGTAGTAACTGGTGTGAGTTTGCTCAGTGATCCTTTTGGTGGTGGATCTGTCATTTCATCAATGTCATATTGTGCGAGTGTGTTTTTCTCTATCATACTTTTGGTGATAATAGCCGGTGTGAGTTTGCTCCATCATCCTTTTGGTGGTGGGTCTGTGATTTCGTCGACGATAGATTGTGCGAGTTTGTTTTGCTATATCATCCTTTTGGTTTTAGTAGCCGGTGTGAGTTCACTTTGTCATCGGTTTGGTGGTGGGTCTGTCATTTCGTCAATGTCAGATTTTGCGAGTGTTTTGCTCTATCATTCTTTTAGTTGTAGTAGCCGGTGTGAGTTTGCTCCGTCATCCTTTTGGTGGTGGGTCTGTCATTTCATTGATTTCAAATTATGCGAGTGTGTGTTGCTCTATCATCCATTTGGTGATAATAGTCGCTGTGATTTCGCTTCGTCATCATTTTGGTGGTGGGTCTGTCATTTTGTGGATGTTAGATTGTGCGAGTGTGTTTTGCTCTATCATCCTTTTGGTGGTAGTAGCTGGTGTGAGTTTGCTCAAAAATCCTTTTGGTGGTGGGTCTATCATTTCATCCATGTCAGATTGTGCGAGTGTGTTTTGCTCTATCATACTTTTGGTGATAATAGCCGGTGTGAGTTTGCTCTGTCATTCTTTTGGTGGTGGGTCTGTGATTTCGTCGATGCTAGATTGTGCGAGTTTTTGTTGCTCTATCATCCTTTTGGTGATAGTAGCCAGTGGGACTTTGCTCCGTCAGGTTTTGCAAGTGTTTTGCTCTATCATTCTTTTAATTGTAGTAGCCGGTGTGAGTTTGCTCCGTCACCGTTTTGGTGGTGGGTCTGTCATTTGATTGATTTTAAATTATACGAGTGTGTGTTGCTCTATCTTCCTTTTGGTGATAGTAGCCGGTGTGAGTTTGCTCCGTCGTCCTTTTAGTGGTGGGTCTGTCATTTTGTCGATGTGATATTGTGCAAGTGTGTTTGGCTCTATCATCCTTTTGGTGATAGTAGCCGGTGTGAGTTCGCTCCGACATCCTTTTGGTGGTGGGTCTGTCATTTTGTCGATGTCAGATTGTGCGAGTGTGTTTTCCTCTTTCATCCTTTTGGCAGTAGTAACTGGTGTGAGTTTGCTCAGTGATCCTTTTGGTGGTGGATCTGTCATTTCATCAATGTCATATTGTGCGAGTGTGTTTTTCTCTATCATACTTTTGGTGATAATAGCCGGTGTGAGTTTGCTCCATCATCCTTTTGGTGGTGGGTCTGTGATTTCGTCGACGATAGATTGTGCGAGTTTGTTTTGCTATATCATCCTTTTGGTTTTAGTAGCCGGTGTGAGTTCACTTTGTCATCGGTTTGGTGGTGGGTCTGTCATTTCGTCGATGTCAGATTTTGCGAGTGTTTTGCTCTATCATTCTTTTAGTTGTAGTAGCCGGTGTGAGTTTGCTCCGTCATCCTTTTGGTGGTGGGTCTGTCATTTCATCGATTTCAAATTATGCGAGTGTGTGTTGCTCTATCATCCATTTGGTGATAATAGTCGCTGTGATTTCGCTTCGTCATCATTTTGGTGGTGGGTCTGTCATTTTGTGGATGTTAGATTGTGCGAGTGTGTTTTGCTCTATCATCCTTTTGGTGGTAGTAGCTGGTGTGAGTTTGCTCAAAAATCCTTTTGGTGGTGGGTCTATCATTTCATCCATGTCAGATTGTGCGAGTGTGTTTTGCTCTATCATACTTTTGGTGATAATAGCCGGTGTGAGTTTGCTCTGTCATTCTTTTGGTGGTGGGTCTGTGATTTCGTCGATGCTAGATTGTGCGAGTTTTTGTTGCTCTATCATCCTTTTGGTGATAGTAGCCAGTGTGACTTTGCTCCGTCAGGTTTTGCAAGTGTTTTGCTCTATCATTCTTTTAATTGTAGTAGCCGGTGTGAGTTTGCTCCGTCACCGTTTTGGTGGTGGGTCTGTCATTTCATTGATTTTAAATTATACGAGTGTGTGTTGCTCTATCTTCCTTTTGGTGATAGTAGCCGGTGTGAGTTTGCTCCGTCGTCCTTTTAGTGGTGGGTCTGTCATTTTGTCGATGTGATATTGTGCAAGTGTGTTTGGCTCTATCATCCTTTTGGTGGTAGTAGCTGGTGTGAGTTTTCTCAGTGATCCTTTTGGTGGTGGATCTGTCATTTCATCAATGTCAGATTGTGCGAGTGTGTTTTTCTCTATCATACTTTTGGTGATAGTAGCCGGTTTGAGTTTACTCCGTCATCCTTTTGGTGGTGGGTCTGTGATTTCGTCGGCGCTAAATTGTGCGAGTTTGTTTTGCTCTATCATCCTTTTGGTTTTAGTAGCCCGTGTGAGTTCGTTCCGTCATCGGTTTGGTGGTGGGTCTGCCATTTCGTCGATGTCAGATTTTGGGAGTGTTTTGCTCTATCATTCTTTTAGTTGTAGTAGCCGGTGTGAGTTTGCTCCATCATCCTTTTGGTGGTGGGTCTGTCATTTCATCGATTTCAAATTATGCGAGTGTGTGTTGCTCTATCATCCTATTGGTGATAGTAGCCACTGTGAGTTCGCTCCGTCATCCTTTTGGTTGTGGGTCTGTCATTTTGTCGATGTCAGATTGTGCGAGTGTGTTTTGCTCTATCATCCTTTTGGTGGTAGTAGTTGGTGTGAGTTTGCTCAGTAATCCTTATGGTGGTGGGTCTATCATTTCATTAATGTCAGATTGTGCGAGTGTGTTTTGCTCTATCATACTTTTGGTGATAGTAGCCGGTGTGAGTTTGCTCTGTCATCCTTTTGGTGGTGGGTCTGTGATTTCATCGATGCTATGTTGTGCGAGTTTTTGTTGCTCTATCATCCTTTTGGTTATAGTAGCCGGTGTGAGTTCGCTCCGTCAGATTTTGCAAGTGTTTTGCTCTATCATTCTTTTAGTTGTAGTAGCCGGTGTGAGTTTGCTCCGTCACCCTTTTGGTGGATTGTCTGTCATTTCATTGATTTTAAATTATGTGAGTGTGTGTTGCTCTATCATCCTTTTGGTGATAGTAGCCGGTGTGAGTTCGCTCAGTCGTCCTTTTGGTGGTGGGTCTGTCATTTTGTCGATGTCATATTGTGCAAGTGTGTTTGGCTCTATCATCCTTCTGTTGGTAGTAGCTGGTGTGAGTTTTCTCAGTGATCCTTTTGGTGGTGGATCTGTCATTTCATCAATGTCAGATTGTGCGAGTGTGTTTTTCTCTATCATACTTTTGGTGATAGTAGCCGGTGTGAGTTTACTCCGTCATCCCTTTGGTGGTGGGTCTGTGATTTCATCGGCGCTAAATTGTGCGAGTTTGTTTTGCTCTATCATCCTTTTGGTTTTAGTAGCCTGTGTGAGTTCGTTTCGTCATCGGTTTGGTGGTGGGTCTGCCATTTCGTCGATGTCAGATTTTGTGAGTGTTTTGCTCTATCATTCTTTTGGTGGTAGTAGCCGGTGTGAGTTTGCTCCGTCACCCTTTTGGTGGATTGTCTGTCATTTCATTGATTTTAAATTATGTGAGTGTGTGTTGCTCTATCATCCTTTTGGTGATAGTATCCGGTGTGAGTTCGCTCAGTCGTCCTTTTGGTGGTGGGTCTGTCATTTTGTCGATGTCATATTGTGCAAGTGTGTTTGGCTCTATCATCCTTTTGTTGGTAGTAGCTGGTGTGAGTTTTCTCAGTGATCCTTTTGGTGGTGGATCTGTCATTTCATCAATGTCAGATTGTGCGAGTGTGTTTTTCTCTATCATACTTTTGGTGATAGTAGCCGGTTTGAGTTTACTCCGTCATCCTTTTGGTGGTGGGTCTGTGATTTCGTCGGCGCTAAATTGTGCGAGTTTGTTTTTCTCTATCATCCTTTTGGTTTTAGTAGCCCGTGTGAGTTCGTTCCATCATCGGTTTGGTGGTGGGTCTGCCATTTCGTCGATGTCAGATTTTGTGTGTGTTTTGCTCTATCATTCTTTTAGTTGTAGTAGCCGGTGTGAGTTTGCTCCGTCATCCTTTTGGTGGTGGGTCTGTCATTTCATCGATTTCAAATTATGCGAGTGTGTGTTGCTCTATCATCCTATTGGTGATACTAGCCGCTGTGAGTTCGCCCCGTCATCCTTTTGGTGGTGGGTCTGTCATTTTGTCGATGTCAGATTGTGCGAGTGTGTTTTGCTCTATCATCCTTTTGGTGGTAGTAGTTGGTGTGAGTTTGCTCAGTAATCCTTATGGTGGTGGGTCTATCATTTCATTAATGTCAGATTGTGCGAGTGTGTTTTTCTCTATCATACTTTTGGTGATAGTAGCCGGTGTGAGTTTGCTCTGTCATCCTTTTGGTGGTGGGTCTGTGATTTCATCGATGCTATGTTGTGCGAGTTTTTGTTGCTCTATCATCCTGTTGGTGATAGTAGCCGGTGTCAGTTTGCTCCGTCATCCTTTTGGTGGTGGGTCAGTCATTTTGTCGATGTCAGATTGTGCGAGTGTGTTTTGCTCTATCATCCTTTTGGCAGTAGTAATTGGTGTGAGTTTGCTCAGTGATCCTTTTGGTGGTGGGTCTGTCATTTCATTAATGTCATATTGTGCGAGTGTGTTTTTCTCTATCATACTTTTGGTGATAGTAGTCGGTGTGAGTTTGCTCCATCATCCTTTTGGTGGTGGGTCTGTGATTTCGTCGACGATAGATTGTGCGAGTTAGTTTTGCTCTATCATCCTTTTGGTTTTAGTAGCCGGTGTGAGTTTGCTCCGTCATCGATTTGGTGGTGGGTCTATCATTTCGTCGATGTCAGATTTTGCGACTGTTTTGCTCTATCATTCTTTTAGTTGTAGTAACCGGTGTAAGTTTTCTCCGTCATCCTTTTGGTGGTCGGCCTGTCATTTCATTGATTTCAAATTATGCGAGTGTGTGTTGCTCTATCATCCTTTTGGTGATAGTAGCCGGTGTGAGTTTGCTCCGTCATCCTTTTGGTGGTGGGTCTGTATTTTTGTCGATGTCAGATTGTGCGAGTGTGTTTTGCTCTATCATCCTTTTGTTGGTAGTAGCTGGTGTGAGTTTGCTCAGTAATCCCTTTGGTGGTGGGTCTATCATTGCATCGATGTCAGATTGTGCGAGTGTGTTTTGCTCTATCATACTTTTAGTGATAGTAGCCGGTGTGAGTTTGCTCTGTCATCCTTTTGATGGTGGGTCTGTGATTTCGTCGATGCTAGATTGTGCGAGTTTTTATTTCTCTGTTATTTTTTTGGATATAGTAGCCGGTGTGAGTTCGCTCTATCATCGGTTTGTTGGTGGGTCTGTCATTACGTCGATGTCAGATTTTGTGAGTGTTTTGCTTTATCATTCTTTTAGTTGTGGTAGCCGGTGTGAGTTTGCTCCGTCATCCTTTTGGTGGTGGGTCTGTCATTTCATCGATTTCAAATTATGCGGGTGTGTGTTGCTCTATCATCCTTTTGGTGATAGTAGCCGGTGTGAGTTTGCTCCGACATTCTTTTGGTGGTGGGTCTGTCATTTTGTCGATGTCAGATTGTGCGAGTGTGTTTTGCTCTAACATCCTTTTGGCAGTAGTAACTGGTGTGAGTTTGCTCTGTGATCCTTTTGGTGGTGGATCTGTCATTTCATCAATGTCATATTGTGCGAGTGTGTTTTTCTCTATCATACTTTTGGTGATAGTAGCCGGTGTGAGTTTGCTCCATCATCCTTTTGGTGGTGGGTCTGTGATTTCGTCGGTGATAGATTGTGCGAGTTTGTTTTGCTCTATCATCCTTTTGGTTTTAGTAGCCGTTGTGAGTTTGCTCCGTCATCGGTTTGGTGGCGGGTCTATCATTTCGTCGACGTCAGATTTTGCGAGTGTTTTGCTCAATCATTCTTTTAGTTGAAGTAACCGATGTAAGTTTTCTCCGTCATCCTTTTGGTGGTCGGTCTGTCATTTCATCGATTTCAAATTATGCGAGTGTGTGTTGCTCTATCATCCTTTTGGTGATAGTAGCCGGTGTGAGTTTGCTCCGTCATCCTTTTGGTGGTTGGTCTGTCATTTTGTCGATGTCAGATTGTGCGAGTGTGTTTTGCTCTATCATCCTTTTGGTGGTAGTAGCTGGTGTGAGTTTGCTCAGTAATCCCTTTGGTGGTGGGTCTATCATTTCATCGATATCAGATTGTGCGAGTGTGTTTTGCTCTATCATACTTTTAGCGATAGTAGCCGGTGTGAGTTTGCTCTGTCATCCTTTTGGTGGTGGGTCTGTGATTTCGTCGATGCTAGATTGTGCGAGTTTTTATTGCTCTGTTATCCTTTTGGTGATAGTAGCCGGTGTGAGTTCGCTCCATCATCGGTTTGTTGGTGGGTCTGTCATTTCGTCGATGTCATATTTTGTGAGTGTTTTGCTCTATCATTCTTTTAGTTGTGGTAGCCGGTGTGAGTTTGCTCCGTCATCCTTTTGGTGGTGGGTCTGTCATTTCATCGATTTCAAATTATGCGGGTGTCTGTTGCTCTATCATCCTTTTGGTGATAGTAGCCGGTGTGAGTTCGCTCCGACATCCTTTTGGTGGTGGGTCTGTCATTTTGTCGATGTCAGATTGTGCGAGTGTGTTTTGCTCTATCATCCTTTTGGCACTAGTAACTGGTGTGAGTTTGCTCGGTGATCCTTTTGGTGGTGGATCTGTCATTTCATCAATGTCATATTGTGCGAGTGTGTTTTTCTCTATCATACATTTGGTGATAGTAGCCGGTGTGAGTTTGCTCCATCATCCTTTTGGTGGTGGGTCTGTGATTTCGTCGACGATAGATTGGGCGAGTTTGTTTTGCTATATCATCCTTTTGGTGATAGTAGCCGGTGTGACTTTGCTCCGTCAGATTTTGCAAGTGTTTTGCTCTATCATTCTTTTAATTGTAGTAACTGGTGTGAGTTTCCTCCGTCATCCTTTTGGTGGTGGGTCTGTCATTTCATCGATTTCAAATTATGCGAGTGTGTGTTGCTCTATCATCCTTTTGGTGATAGTAGCCAGTGTGAGTTTGCTCCGTCGTCCTTTTAGTGGTGGGTCTGTCATTTTGTCGATGTCATATTGTGCAAGTGTGTTTGGCTCTATCATCCTTTTGGTGGTAGTAGCTGGTGTGAGTTTTCTCAGTGATCCTTTTGGTGGTGGATCTGTCATTTCATCAATGTCAGATTGTGCGAGTGTGTTTTTCTCTATCATACTTTTGGTGATAGTAGCCGGTTTGAGTTTACTCCGTCATCCTTTTGGTGGTGGGTCTGTGATTTCGTCGGCGCTAAATTGTGCGAGTTTGTTTTGCTCTATCATCCTTTTGGTTTTAGTAGCCCGTGTGAGTTCGTTCCGTCATCGGTTTGGTGGTGGGTCTGCCATTTCGTCGATGTCAGATTTTGTGAGTGTTTTGCTCTATCATTCTTTTAGTTGTAGTAGCCGGTGTGAGTTTGCTCCGTCATCCTTTTGGTGGTGGGTCTGTCATTTCATCGATTTCAAATTATGCGAGTGTGTGTTGCTCTATCATCCTATTGGTGATAGTAGCCGCTGTGAGTTCGCTCCGTCATCCTTTTGGTGGTGGGTCTGTCATTTTGTCGATGTCAGATTGTGCGAGTGTGTTTTGCTCTATCATCCTTTTGGTGGTAGTAGTTGGTGTGAGTTTGCTCAGTAATCCTTATGGTGGTGGGTCTATCATTTCATTAATGTCAGATTGTTCGAGTGTGTTTTGCTCTATCATACTTTTGGTGATAGTAGCCGGTGTGAGTTTGCTCTGTCATCCTTTTGGTGGTGGGTCTGTGATTTCATCGATGCTATGTTGTGCGAGTTTTTGTTGCTCTATCATCCTTTTGGTTATAGTAGCCGGTGTGAGTTCGCTCCGTCAGATTTTGCAAGTGTTTTGCTCTATCATTCTTTTAGTTGTAGTAGCCGGTGTGAGTTTGCTCCGTCACCCTTTTGGTGGATTGTCTGTCATTTCATTGATTTTAAATTATGTGAGTGTGTGTTGCTCTATCATCCTTTTGGTGATAGTATCCGGTGTGAGTTCGCTCAGTCGTCCTTTTGGTGGTGGGTCTGTCATTTTGTCGATGTCATATTGTGCAAGTGTGTTTGGCTCTATCATCCTTTTGTTGGTAGTAGCTGGTGTAAGTTTTCTCAGTGATCCTTTTGGTGGTGGATCTGTTATTTCATCAATGTTGTGCGAGTGTATTTTTCTCTATCATACTTTTGGTGATAGTAGCCGGTGTGAGTTTACTCTGTCATCCCTTTGGTGGTGGGTCTGTGATTTCGTCGGTGCTAAATTGTGCGAGTTTGTTTTGCTCTATCATCCTTTTGGTTTTAGTAGCCTGTGTGAGTTCGTTTCGTCATCGGTTTGGTGGTGGGTCTGCCATTTCGTCGATGTCAGATTTTGTGAGTGTTTTGCTCTATCATTCTTTTAGTTGTAGTAGCCGGTGTGAGTTTGCTCCGTCATCCTTTTGGTGGTGGGTCTGTCATTTCATCGATTTCAAATTATGCGAGTGTGTGTTGCTCTATCATCCTTTTGGTGATAGTAGCCGCTGTGAGTTCGCTCCGTCATCCTTTTGGTGGTGGGTCTGTCATTTTGTCGATGTCAGATTGTGCGAGTGTGTTTTGCTCTATCATCCTTTTGGTGGTAGTAGCTGGTGTGAGTTTGCTCAGTAATCCTTTTGGTGGTGGGTCTATCATTTCATTAATGTCAGATTGTGCGAGTGTGTTTTGCTCTATCATACTTTTAGTGATTGTAGCCGGTGTAAGTTTGCTCTGTCACCCTTTTGGTGGTGGATCTGTGATTTCATCGATGCTATGTTATGCGAGTTTTTGTTGCTCTATCATCCTTTTGGTGATAGTAGCCGGTGTCAGTTTGCTTCGTCATCCTTTTGGTGGTGGGTCGGTCATTTTGTCGATGTCAGATTGTGCGAGTGTGTTTTGCTCTATCATCCTTTTGGCAGTAGTAATTGGTGTGAGTTTGCTCAGTGATCCTTTTGGTGGTGGATCTGTCATTTCATTAATGTCATATTGTGCGAGTGTGTTTTTCTCTATCATACTTTTGGTGATAGTAGTCGGTGTGAGTTTGCTCCATCATCCTTTTGGTGGTGGGTCTGTGATTTCGTCGACGATAGATTGTGCGAGTTAGTTTTGCTCTATCATCCTTTTGGTTTTAGTAGCCGGTGTGAGTTTGCTCCATCATCGATTTGGTGGTGGGTCTATCATTTCGTCGATGTCAGATTTTGCGACTGTTTTGCTCTATCATTCTTTTAGTTGTAGTAACCGGTGTAAGTTTTCTCCGTCATCCTTATGGTGGTCGGTCTGTCATTTCATTGATTTCAAATTATGCGAGTGTGTGTTGCTCTATCATCCTTTTGGTGATAGTAGCCGGTGTGAGTTTGCTCCGTCATCCTTTTGGTGGTGGGTCTGTCATTTTGTCGATGTCAGATTGTGCGAGTGTGTTTTGCTCTATCATCCTTTTGGTGGTAGTAGCTGGTGTGAGTTTGCTCAGTAATCCCTTTGGTGGTGGGTCTATCATTTCATCGATGTCAGATTGTGCGAGTGTGTTTTGCTCTATCATACTTTTAGTGATAGTAGCCGGTGTGAGTTTGCTCTGTCATCCTTTTGATGGTGGGTCTGTGATTTCGTCGATGCTAGATTGTGCGAGTTTTTATTGCTCTGTTATTTTTTTGGTTATAGTAGTCGGTGTGAGTTCGCTCTATCATCGGTTTGTTGGTGGGTCTGTCATTACGTCGATGTCAGATTTTGTGAGTGTTTTGCTTTATCATTCTTTTAGTTGTGGTAGCCGGTGTGAGTTTGCTCCGTCATCCTTTTGGTGGTGGGTCTGTCATTTCATCGATTTCAAATTATGCGGGTGTGTGTTGCTCTATCATCCTTTTGGTGATAGTAGCCGGTGTGAGTTCGCTCCGACATTCTTTTGGTGGTGGGTTTGTCATTTTGTCGATGTCAGATTGTGCGAGTGTGTTTTGCTCTAACATCCGTTTGGCAGTAGTAACTGGTGTGAGTTTGCTCTGTGATCCTTTTGGTGGTGGATCTGTCATTTCATCAATGTCATATTGTGCGAGTGTGTTTTTCTCTATCATACTTTTGGTGATAGTAGCCGGTGTGAGTTTGCTCCATCATCCTTTTGGTGGTGGGTCTGTGATTTCGTCGATGATAGATTGTGCGAGTTTGTTTTGCTCTATCATCCTTTTGGTTTTAGTAGCCGTTGTGAGTTTGCTCCGTCATCGGTTTGGTGGTGGGTCTATCATTTCGTCGATGTCAGATTTTGCGAGTGTTTTGCTCTATCATTCTTTTAGTTGAAGTAACCGGTGTAAGTTTTCTCCGTCATCCTTTTGGTGGTCGGTCTGTCATTTCATCAATTTCAAATTATGCGAGTGTGTGTTGCTCTATCATCCTTTTGGTGATAGTAGCCGGTGTGGGTTCGCTCCGTCATCCTTTTGGTGGTGGGTCTGTCATTTTGTCGATGTCAGATTGTGCGAGTGTGTTTTGCTCTATCATCCTTTTGGTGGTAGTAGTTGGTGTGAGTTTGCTCAGTAATCCTTATGGTGGTGGGTCTATCATTTCATTAATGTCAGATTGTGCAAGTGTGTTTTGCTCTATCATACTTTTGGTGATTGTAGCCGGTGTGAGTTTGCTCTGTCATCCTTTTGGTGGTGGGTCTGTGATTTCATCGATGCTATGTTGTGCGAGTTTTTGTTGCTCTATCATCCTTTTGGTGATAGTAGCCGGTGTCAGTTTGCTTCGTCATCCTTTTGGTGGTGGGTCGGTCATTTTGTCGATGTCAGATTGTGCGAGTGTGTTTTGCTCTATCATCCTTTTGGCAGTAGTAATTGGTGTGAGTTTGCTCAGTGATCCTTTTGGTGGTGGATCTGTCATTTCATTAATGTCATATTGTGCGAGTGTGTTTTTCTCTATCATACTTTTGGTGATAGTAGTCGGTGTGAGTTTGCTCCATCATCCTTTTGGTGGTGGGTCTGTGATTTCGTCGACGATAGATTGTGCGAGTTAGTTTTGCTCTATCATCCTTTTGGTTTTAGTAGCCGGTGTGAGTTTGCTCCATCATCGATTTGGTGGTGGGTCTATCATTTCGTCGATGTCAGATTTTGCGACTGTTTTGCTCTATCATTCTTTTAGTTGTAGTAACCGGTGTAAGTTTTCTCCGTCATCCTTATGGTGGTCGGTCTGTCATTTCATTGATTTCAAATTATGCGAGTGTGTGTTGCTCTATCATCCTTTTGGTGATAGTAGCCGGTGTGAGTTTGCTCCGTCATCCTTTTGGTGGTGGGTCTGTCATTTTGTCGATGTCAGATTGTGCGAGTGTGTTTTGCTCTATCATCCTTTTGGTGGTAGTAGCTGGTGTGAGTTTGCTCAGTAATCCCTTTGGTGGTGGGTCTATCATTTCATCGATGTCAGATTGTGCGAGTGTGTTTTGCTCTATCATACTTTTAGTGATAGTAGCCGGTGTGAGTTTGCTCTGTCATCCTTTTGATGGTGGGTCTGTGATTTCGTCGATGCTAGATTGTGCGAGTTTTTATTGCTCTGTTATTTTTTTGGTTATAGTAGTCGGTGTGAGTTCGCTCTATCATCGGTTTGTTGGTGGGTCTGTCATTACGTCGATGTCAGATTTTGTGAGTGTTTTGCTTTATCATTCTTTTAGTTGTGGTAGCCGGTGTGAGTTTGCTCCGTCATCCTTTTGGTGGTGGGTCTGTCATTTCATCGATTTCAAATTATGCGGGTGTGTGTTGCTCTATCATCCTTTTGGTGATAGTAGCCGGTGTGAGTTCGCTCCGACATTCTTTTGGTGGTGGGTTTGTCATTTTGTCGATGTCAGATTGTGCGAGTGTGTTTTGCTCTAACATCCGTTTGGCAGTAGTAACTGGTGTGAGTTTGCTCTGTGATCCTTTTGGTGGTGGATCTGTCATTTCATCAATGTCATATTGTGCGAGTGTGTTTTTCTCTATCATACTTTTGGTGATAGTAGCCGGTGTGAGTTTGCTCCATCATCCTTTTGGTGGTGGGTCTGTGATTTCGTCGATGATAGATTGTGCGAGTTTGTTTTGCTCTATCATCCTTTTGGTTTTAGTAGCCGTTGTGAGTTTGCTCCGTCATCGGTTTGGTGGTGGGTCTATCATTTCGTCGATGTCAGATTTTGCGAGTGTTTTGCTCTATCATTCTTTTAGTTGAAGTAACCGGTGTAAGTTTTCTCCGTCATCCTTTTGGTGGTCGGTCTGTCATTTCATCAATTTCAAATTATGCGAGTGTGTGTTGCTCTATCATCCTTTTGGTGATAGTAGCCGGTGTGGGTTCGCTCCGTCATCCTTTTGGTGGTGGGTCTGTCATTTTGTCGATGTCAGATTGTGCGAGTGTGTTTTGCTCTATCATCCTTTTGGTGGTAGTAGTTGGTGTGAGTTTGCTCAGTAATCCTTATGGTGGTGGGTCTATCATTTCATTAATGTCAGATTGTGCAAGTGTGTTTTGCTCTATCATACTTTTGGTGATAGTAGCCGGTGTGAGTTTGCTCTGTCATCCTTTTGGTGGTGGGTCTGTGATTTCATCGATGCTATGTTGTGCGAGTTTTTGTTGCTCTATCATCCTTTTGGTTATAGTAGCCGGTGTGAGTTCGCTCCATCATCGGTTTGTTGGTGGGTCTCTCATTTCGTCGATGTCAGATTTTGTGAGTGTTTTGCTCTATCATTCTTTTAGTTGTGGTAGCCGGTGTGAGTTTGCTCCGTCATCCTTTTGGTGGTGGGTCTGTCATTTCATCGATTTCAAATTATGCGGGTGTCTGTTGCTCTATCATCCTTTTGGTGATAGTAGCCGGTGTGAGTTCGCTCCGACATCCTTTTGGTGGTGGGTCTGTCATTTTGTCGATGTCAGATTGTGCGAGTGTGTTTTGCTCTATCATCCTTTTGGCAGTAGTAACTGGTGTGAGTTTGCTCGGTGATCCTTTTGGTGGTGGATCTGTCATTTCATCAATGTCATATTGTGCGAGTGTGTTTTTCTCTACCATACATTTGGTGATAGTAGCCGGTGTGAGTTTGCTCCATCATCCTTTTGGTGGTGGGTCTGTGATTTCGTCGACGATAGATTGTGCGAGTTTGTTTTGCTATATCATCCTTTTGGTGATAGTAGCCGGTGTGACTTTGCTCCGTCAGATTTTGCAAGTGTTTTGCTCTATCATTCTTTTAATTGTAGTAGCTGGTGTGAGTTTCCTCCGTCATCCTTTTGGTGGTGGGTCTGTCATTTCATCGATTTCAAATTATGCGAGTGTGTGTTGCTCTATCATCCTTTTGGTGATAGTAGCCGGTGTGTGTTTGCTCCGTCGTCCTTTTAGTGGTGGGTCTGTCATTTTGTCGATGTCATATTGTGCAAGTGTGTTTGGCTCTATCATCCTTTTGGTGGTAGTAGCTGGTGTGAGTTTTCTCAGTGATCCTTTTGGTGGTGGATCTGTCATTTCATCAATGTCAGATTGTGCGAGTGTGTTTTTCTCTATCATACTTTTGGTGATAGTAGCCGGTTTGAGTTTACTCCGTCATCCTTTTGGTGGTGGGTCTCTGATTTCGTCGGCGCTAAATTGTGCGAGTTTGTTTTGCTCTATCATCCTTTTGGTTTTAGTAGCCCGTGTGAGTTTGTTTCGTCATCGGTTTGGTGGTGGGTCTGCCATTTCGTCGATGTCAGATTTTGTGAGTGTTTTGCTCTATCATTCTTTTAGTTGTAGTAGCCGGTGTGAGTTTGCTCCGTCATCCTTTTGGTGGTGGGTCTGTCATTTCATCGATTTCAAATTATGCGAGTGTGTGTTGCTCTATCATCCTTTTGGTGATAGTAGCCGCTGTGAGTTCGCTCCGTCATCCTTTTGGTGGTGGGTCTGTCATTTTGTCGATGTCAGATTGTGCGAGTGTGTTTTGCTCTATCATCCTTTTGGTGGTAGTAGCTGGTGTGAGTTTGCTCAGTAATCCTTATGGTGGTGGGTCTATCATTTCATTAATGTCAGATTGTGCGAGTGTGTTTTGCTCTATCATACTTTTGGTGATAGTAGACGGTGTGAGTTTGCTCTGTCATCCTTTTGGTGGTGGGTCTGTCATTTCATCGATGCTATGTTGTGCGCGTTTTTGTTGCTCTATCATCCTTTTGGTTATAGTAGCCGGTGTGAGTTCGCTCCGTCAGATTTTGCAAGTGTTTTGCTCTATCATTCTTTTAGTTGTAGTAGCCGGTGTGAGTTTGCTCCGTCACCCTTTTGGTGGATTATTTGTCATTTCATTGATTTTAAATTATGTGAGTGTGTGTTGCTCTATCATCCTTTTGGTGATAGTAGCCGGTGTGAGTTCGCTCAGTCGTCCTTTTGGTGGTGGGTCTGTCGTTTTGTCGATGTCATATTGTGCAAGTGTGTTTGGCTCTATCATCCTTTTGTTGGTAGTAGCTGGTGTGAGTTTTCTCAGTGATCCTTTTGGTGGTGGATCTGTCATTTCATCAATGTCAGATTGTGCGAGTGTGTTTTTCTCTATCATACTTTTGGTGATAGTAGCCAGTGTGAGTTTACTCCGTCATCCTTTTGGTGGTGGGTCTGTGATTTCGTCGGCGCTAAATTGTGCGAGTTTGTTTTGCTCTATCATCCTTTTGGTTTTAGTAGCCCGTGTGAGTTCGTTCCGTCATCAGTTTGGTGGTGGGTCTGCCATTTCGTCGATGCCAGATTTTGTGAGTGTTTTGCTCTATCATTCTTTTAGTTGTAGTAGCCGGTGTGAGTTTCCTCCGTCATCCTTTTGGTGGTGGGTCTGTCATTTCATCGATTTCAAATTATGCGGGTGTGTGTTGCTCTATCATCATTTTGGTGATAGTAGCCGGTGTCAGTTTGCTCCGTCATCCTTTTGGTGGTGGGTCGGTCATTTTGTTGATGTCAGATTGTGCGAGTGTGTTTTGCTCTATCATTCTTTTGGTAGTAGTAGCTGGTGTGAGTTTGCTCAGTGATCTTTTTGGTGGTGGATCTATCATTTCATCGATGTGTGATTGTGCGAGTGTGTTTTTCTATATCATACTTTTGGTGATAGTAGCCGGTGTGAGTTTGCTCCATCATCCTTTTGGTGGTGGGTCTGTTATTTCGTCGACGCTAGATTGTGCGAGTTTGTTTTGCTCTATCATCCTTTTGGTTTTATTAGCCGGTGTGAGTTTGCTCCGTCATCGGTTTGGTGGTGGGCCTATCATTTCGTCGATGTCAGATTTTGCGAGTGTTTTGCTCTATCATTCCTTTAGTTGTAGTAGCCGGTGCAAGTTTTCTCCGTCATCCTTTTGGTGGTGGGTCTGTCATTTCATCGATTTCAAATTATGCTAGTGTGTGTTGCTCTATCATCCTTTTGGTGATAGTAGTCGGTGTGAGTTTGCTCCGTCATCCTTTTGGTGGTGGGTCTGTCATTTTGTCGATTTCAGATTGTGCGAGTGTGTTTTGCTCTATCATCCTTTTGGTGGTAGTAGCTGGTGTGAGTTTGCTCAGTAATCCCTTTGGTGGTGGGTCTATCATTTCATCGATGTCAGATTGTGCGAGTGTGTTTTGCTCTATCATACTTTTAGTGATAGTAGCCGGTGTGTGTTTGCTCTGTCATCTTTTTGGTGGTGGGTCTGTGATTTCGTCGATGCTAGATTGTGCGAGTTTTTATTGCTCTATTATCCTTTTGGTGATAGTAGCCGGTGTGAGTTCGCTCCATCATCGGTTTGGTGGTGGTGTTGCACCCCAAAATTTGCCCAACCTTTTCTAACCTAGGTTTATGTTTCAATTGCATGATCATTTACATTGGCATCATCTACATAGTGCATTCATCTGCATTGCATAGCATAGGCAAGCTATCTTAATCAGGGGATCAAGTGCTATTCTTATCTCAAGAGGTATATCCAAGGGTTTCATTCATATTCAAGTCTGCTTAGGTCATCAGAGGAGAATTTGAGCTTTGAAGAGCTGCCAAGTTGATCAGTGAATTCTCTCCTATCTTGAGGCTAGTGGGGGATCATCAGAGGAAATGTGAGCTATGAGCCCAGAGCATGACGTGTGTATGGATGTTATGAAGAGTCTAGAGAATCATTTTTGAGGAGAACCAAGTCATTTGGATGATTGCAAGAGCCTCAGTTGAAGTCAGTCAACTATGGTCCACACTGGGTCAATTCTGGGTCAAAGAAGTGTTTTGAAGGGCATCAAGGAGCATTTGAAGAATGTGGGATTCATTATTTGCCATATGGATATGGATATGATGAAAAATTAAGAGGATTCAAGGAGAACTGGAGTTACTAAATTAGGGTTTTATTGTAAAATCCCCTGATTTAGGCCAAACTTCAAAGCAGTGTAACTCAAGATGCAAGCTTCATATGAATTCTTGGTCCACATGAAACTTGTAGAGTATCTTCATAGATTTAATTTGAGTGGTGGAAGTCATCAAGATGATTTATAGAACTCAAGTTATAGCTCTTGCAAGTTACAGGTCATCTGAGGGCACTGAAATTTGTCTGTGAAAGTTGTCTGTCTTCCAAGCAACTTTTGACCTTCAAGGTTATTTCAAATGGATTTATGGCCAACATGAGAATTGTTACTTATTGTCTTAGCTTTCTATAATGGTATGGTATGCCTTCATATGATTTGTGTAACTCTACTTATGGTCTTGGCAAGCAAAGAGTATTTTGGTCATTTGGGGATTACAGGTCATTCTTAGCCTATGCCTAAAACTCATACAAGGAAGCTTCAAATGAAAAACTTCACAACATCAAAGTTGTTCAAAATGGGATTTTAAGGCTAGAAAAGAAGGTGTGAAAGTTTGGAAAAGCTTAGAGCATGGAATTTTAAAAGTGGTGCAAATGACTTGAAAATGGCTTATAAGTTGAAAAAGTTGAAATGAAAAATTGGTTTGAGAGATCTACAAATCCAATATGGGTAATCCAATATACCAAATTGATTCCCAACATCATTATAAAGACAATGGTTCAGCCACTTTTTTGAGTTAGGGCTTAAAAATGGGACTTGCTTTGTAAAATTGTTTCTTGCATCATAAGGCAACTTGGTAAAACTCAACACAAGGCAAGGAAAGGATTGGTTTTTCACACATACACTCCCAATATCTCATGAAAGGAGATTTTAACATAAGATTGAAAGGTGCAAGCATGAGATAAGAGATACTCAACATGTCCTTAAGTGAGAAGTTCATGAAATTTCCACAACTTTCTAGAATCCTCCAAGATCATTCTAGAAACTTCTCAAGCTGTTAGTCATCATCTATATAATGAAGTGAAGTCTTTTGTGCAAAGGTTGGTGATTGAGAGTGCTTGCATTACATAGTTTGATTCCATAACTCCATATTGCATTTTGCTTTCAAACTCCATTGAAACTTCATCAATCATCATAATTCTTGTTATCATCATCATCTACCATTATCATAGAGCAATTGGCAAACAAAATTGAGAGGAATTCGTGGCTGGTTCATGAGATCCAAAGGTTCACTCCAAGTTGCATGAAGAATTGGATAGAGTGATTCAAGAGGTGTAAGCAAGAACCAGTGCAAACAGAAGAACCTACAGCCATTGAAGATCATTTGAAGCAAGCATCAAGGCTTGAATTGAAGGGGAACCACCATAGCCATCATCACTTGCAAGGTATGCATTTCTCTTCGAATCGCCTTAATTATTCAATATTAGAACATGTGGTTAGGATAAATGTGATTAGAGACTCTTAGGGATGAATCATGATTAGTTTGAAGGCATTACATGAAGGTTGGTTCCATGGTAGTTTCTGTTTATTGATCAAGAACTCACATGTTAGGGTACTATAATATTACTTATCATGTTTAGAATGCTCACCATAACCTGTAGATCATTCTAGGGTAGTTTGAGCAAGAAACATTAAGGTGCATATCAGGCGCAATCAAGTGTGCCCAGAACTTCCATCCATCGCGTTTCAGTTTAGGTTGAGAGTTAGGAAGAGATGATACCATGGTTGTGTAGAGGGAGAAATGTAGTTCATGTTTGCTCTTTGGATCGTGGAATTTGGTTGAGAGGTGAGGGAGATAGAGGAGGTGGAAGTATCGTGCATGAGAGTGATTTTCTGAAACCCTAGCTGACCAAGGAAGAAGATGAACGTAGAACCCTTAGATTATCCTGGAAATTTGACTATTTCATCTCATCTAACGGCTCAGATTCGTTTAAAAAATTGGAGGGAGAATTTAAAAGGTGCAACGCACCGTTTCAATTAGTGATTCATATTGGGCTCAACTTCTATTGGCACCCCCACGCGCGTGAAAGCCCAATGATTTTAACTGATGGCCTTGCTATTCTCACCCCCTCCCTTAATTTCTTTATATTTCATTTTTTTTTAATTTCTTTTCATTTTCATGCATTTTGTAAAAATCATAAAAAAATGAAAACTTCATATTTTTTAATGATTCTTTTTGCATTAATTTCTTCAAGATGTCTAGAAAATTATAAAAAATAAAAATTGCATTTTATTTTTTATTTGATATTTTTCATGCATTTTCCAAATAAATGACTAGTTTAGGTGTTTCATTTTATATGCAATTTTGGTGATTTTTGTTCATGCACTTCCTAATTGATTTTGATCCCATTCTTTTTTGTGCCATCAAATATGAATGTGTAGACTCTCTGGATTTTGTACCATGATTTTTAGAAGCTTGTTTGATATAGTTTGCTTATGTGGCATTTAGGTGTTCAAAATTAGGGTTTTAGGTGAGCATATGTGCAATAGATTAATTCTTTGAGGAATTTTCATTTGGTTTTGGGGTATGGGAGTATAGGGGTTACGGGTATAGGATAGATCCCTTAGAAAATATTAAGATTCCCCTACTGCTATTAGTATATTGCTTATGTGATTAATTGTGTGGTGTGCCCTCTTCAGGGTTATTATTTTTGTCTGTGTGGGGTATTGGGTTTGTTTGGGGTTTGGGGAGAGCTGAAGACCTGTGATGATGAAGACCAGTTGAAGATCAGAAGATGGATACCAACTCCCAGAGTTAATGAGGAGCATCTCTTGCTGGTAGCTGCTGAAGTTTGTAGGATATAGGAATTAGGCAGAGCACTAGAGTAGCCAACTTGATCCTCAAACATGGAAGGCCTTGATTGCCTCCATTCTTCTCTGTGATACAGAGTCTCTCTAAGACACTCACCCCCTTCCTTTGGAAGGCTTGGTGCTCATGTCTAAGGGATAGAACTCTTGAGAGAAATATTCTTTGTGTTGATAGCAATATGTTTGCCACCCTTGGTGGTCAACTAATTGCTTAACACCTAGTTCACTCTTGTGATTGATTCCTCAGCTTGGAGGTTAGGACTTGAAGAAAAGCCATTGAGAGATTGAAGATAAAGTCTGATGCTTGCTTGAAGCCTGTGGATAGCTGATATTGACTTGAAAATAGTTGCTGATGCTGATGAAGACTGCTTTGCTGTTTAGCTTTTGCTGTTTTAATTTTTGATGTATTGTGTGATTTCCCGGATTGTATTGTTTGCTGTTTAACCTGCTGGGTTGAAAGTGAATCCTGTTCACTTTTGCCTATTGTTTTCTAGGTTCGAGGTCGAGTGGGACTCCCTTGCCTCGCTTGTATTGTTGCATCCATGCATTTTACTGCTTTATTGTATATATCTGCTGTTTCTGTTTCCGTCTATTCCCTTAGGATCTCTGTTTCTCTCTGCGCAAGAGAGGAGCATGATAGACATTAGGTCTTAACCCATGCATGATAACATTAGGGTAGATTTTATTCCCCTTTTCAACCTTAGGATTTTAGAGTGTCATCTCTTCTTCCTTCAAAACAGCAGAAAAACACTAATAAAGGTTATAACAGAGATTAATTCATTTCTTCCGTCAAAAGATTTAAACAGACATCAACCTTTTTGCAATAAGAAAACCCTTGTTTAAGGTGAGATTTTTCATAAAAAACACTTGAACAGCTTGTGTCGTGCGTAGCCCGAACTACGTTTGCTCTGATCTTCCATGCAGTGTGGAAGTACGTAGGCATAGGATGCGATGTCCTAGCGAGCAACCTTTACCCACCTTTCCCCGTAGTTAGGCGAACTACGTTGACTCTGATTTCTCGTTCCAGACGGGAATACGTAGGCATAAAGTGCAATGCTTTGCCGAGTCATCTTTTCTTTTCTTTCCAGCCCTCATCCTTTAGTTTAGATAGAAGTGTAATCCGTACAAACCAAGCAAGTGTGGATCCCATCGAGTACGATGGACGTGAGGGGTGCTAATACCTTCCCCTTGCGTAACCGACTCCCGAATCCAGGTTTTGGTTGCGATGACCATACCTTTTCCCGTTTTCGCGAGGTTTTCTTCGAGCGTTTCCTTTCCCTCCATTGGGATAAATAACGCACGGTGGCGACTCTTCTGTCAGCCGGCGCCGATTTTCGCAGTAGCGACAACTGGCGACTCTGCTGGGGACTGCGACGGTTCCCTTCGCCTGAGGTTTTTCCTAGCTGTTTGGGGGCGATCCCCAGCAGCTGGCGACTCTGCTGGGGACTGCGACAGTTCCCTTCGCCTGAGGTTTTTCCTAGATGTTTGGGGGCGATCCCCAGCAGCTGGCGACTCTGCTGGGGACCCAACGTCCCCTGGCTGCTAAGGACTGCGATGGTCCTTATGCATTTGGGATCCAACGTCCCTTAAGAGAGTCAATCATAGCGTTTGTTTGCCCGTCGAGGATTTTGTATGGATTTACGTTTCTGTATTTCCCTTTCAGCATTATATTATCACTATTATTGCTGTATTGTGGGGTTGTGACGGGTGTTCCATGATTGAGAGATAAGCCGGACCTGGGCTTGAGTGCACCTAGACTTAGAGTAGAGATTAGTGGGCGCCCGCTTGCTTTGCTTGCCTTGGTGTCCCGCGAAATCTACAGTCAGACGAGGTTCCTCTGGTTGGCCTCCTGCCCCTTCCTTTGGTTGGCGTGGGTTGCTGGTTAGTTGAATTGTCGACTCTGGGGACCGATCATTTGGAAGTTAGCTAAGTGAGGCCTCTTCAAGACTTGATGATGCCACTCCTTCTGGGAATCGTATCGTCAGTCTTGAAAGTCTGTGACGCTGACGACCGCATAGGATGCCATACCTTTGTCAGTTACTAGGACAACCACCTGTGAGAGGGTTTGGGGATATGCAGGTAACTAGACCTTCAGATACCGGTTATTTCTCGATCAGAGATCCTTGGTATTTATGGATGGTGTGAGGTCTGTCAGAGACCAGTCTGAGTTTTGATTTGAGGTCTATCAGAGACCAGTTGGAGTGATGTTATCAGGGTCTGTCAGAGACCAGGTGTGGGTTATATTATTGGGTCTATCTGAGACCAGGCTGGAGTTCTTTGTGAGGTCTGTCTGAGACCAGAGTTTGATGAGTATTGGAGGGTCTGTCTGAGACCTGTTCTTGGTGTGACTTGGGCTTCTTATTCAGGGCACTTGATCCCCTGTTGCAGCTGTTTGCATTGCATTGTTTGCATACCCATTTATCATTGCATTTTGCATACATACCTATATTTGCATTACAGGTTTGTGAGCCGTGTATCTTATCTCCCGCATCCGTTCCAGGTATTTTCAGGATTGAAGAAAAGCGGGTTCACCGTTATTCTACAAGAATCAACCAGAAGAAGATCATGGACGCCATGCAGATTGAAATGCAAGAGATGCGTGACAGGATGGCCCTGTTCATGCAAACCATGGAGACCATCGCCAAAGGGCAGGAACAGTTGCAGAGTCTGGTGCAGCCGTTGGTTGCTCGTGCTGAGAACAACGGCACCCCGCATGGTGAAAATGTGGCTAACTCTCCCAGGGTTGAAAATCATCAAAGTGCTGATCACATTCAAGTCGCTGGGCTGAACAACGGAGAAGCTGGTCCTGCTGGTGGGAACGGAAATACTGGTAACACTAACGGAGATACTGCAGGAGTGTTCTTAGGGAACGTCAACCAGGGGTTCAACTTGGGTGCGGAGAACGTCGGGCTGAATGGCGGCAATGGTAATCAGGGCTTTCAGGGTATGAATGTGGGATATGGCAATGTGGCTGGTGCCAAAACTGGATACGGAGACCATGGTTATGGTAACGCAGGATATGGAATGGGTATGAACAACGGCCAGGATATGGGCAACCTGAGGGGTGACCCCAGGTACTTCCAAGCAGGTCTGGGTCGTAACGCTGGACATGCTGCATATGAAGAGATACCTCGTTGGGAGGATCATCAGGAAGACGTTTTCTCCGGTCATAATGAAGTCTACGGGAGACCTACAGGGGACAGCCTCCGCATGAGATTGTTGGAAGAAAAGGTAAATGGTCTGGCTAATCAGAACGCTGTGGGACTGGATATGTCCAACATGGGGTTGGTACCAGGGATGAGGGTACCTCTGAAATTCAAAGCGCCATCTTTTGATAAGTATAGAGGCGACACGTGCCCGAGGGTGCATGTCCGTTCATTTTACAGAAGGATGTCTGCGTATTCAGACGACGAAAAGATGCTTATGCACTTTTTGCAAGACAACTTGTCAGGGCCGTCATTGGAGTGGTACATGAGCCTGGAGCCAACACAGATCAGAACGTGGAAAGAATTGGCGGAAGCTTTCGTGAAGCATTACCAATACAACAACGATCTCGCTCCTAACAGAGTTCAGTTGCAAAGCATGTCTCAGAAGCCCAAGGAAAGCTTCAAAGAGTACGCCCAGAGATGGCGTGACCTGGTTGCTAGAGTACAACCACCTATGGTCGAGAGGGAAATGATGGACTTGTTCGTAGGGACATTCTTAAGGATGTACTATGACCGGCTGCTTAACTTCTCAATGAGTACCTTCTCCGAGCTGATCCTGATGGGTGAGCGTATAGAGAACGGGATAAAAATTGGTAAGATTCAACCGGGAGAATCTGCTTCAGCTGGAAGCAACAAGAAAGCCTTCGGTGGTAAAAGGCAAGATGATGCTAATGCGGTGTATAACGTTCAGCGGAGAAATAGGAATCAAAATCGGCGTCCACAGCCTCAAGTTGCAAGTGTGACTATTCCGAGACCACCTCAGCAACAGAGACAACAACAGCAGCAGGCTCAGCAGCAGCCTAATCAGAATCAGCGGCGGTTTCAGGCTCTAAGGCCGAGGAAGGTATTTGAGGTACCGCCGATGTCTTACGCAGAGCTCCTTCAGACTCTATTGAAGTTACAGCTAGTTGAAAAGAGAACCTTGGCGCCGCCGACTGGCACGCCACCAGTAGGGTACGACATCAACGAGCATTGTGATTTTCACTCTGGTGCACCCGGGCACAACATTGAGAACTGTTTAGCTTTCAAGCACAAAGTGCAAGATCTGCTTGATAGCTCAGCCATCAATTTTGGGAAGGAAGGTCCCAATATTACACAACAACCAATGCCAAACCATGAATAGGCTGGAATATGGTGGACAAAGAGGAGTTCTATAGTTCGGGTGGGCCGTTAAAAGTAGATCAGAACAGTGGCAGGCTGCCTCTAATAACTGATTGTGAAGATAGCTGGTTCAACAGCAGGACAGATGTGAAAGCCCGGTTCTCGGAAGCTGGCGTTTTTCTTTGTTTTATCTTGTCATTTCTTTACGTTTGTAGTTTCTTTCATGTTTAAAATGCAATCTTGTTCGTAAAACTTGTTGTGTTCATTTCAATTGATGATAATGAAATAAATATGCATGTTTTGATTAAATCCATTCGTGTTCACTAATTATTTTTACAAATGTCCAACGCCTGGTTAAGAGGAATCTGCGGGGGATGACGAAAATGAATGACATGCAGCTTCTGATTGTATGCTTTTGAAATAAAACTTGTTGATGATGTACAGGCATTGTCTCAAATCCCTAAACACCGGAGTTATAAGGAAGATAATCCCTTGTCAACCCCTTTAAGCCTAGTAGTAGGAGTTCTTTCTGCGAATGAAAAACCCTCAATCTTAACCTGGGGCAGGGTAGGTGTTAGCTAATTTGACCGAGCGTTCAAGTTGCAAAAGGAGTGTCCGTTCGAGGATCAATCACACCTCTAGAGGTCGTGCCTAAAAAACCACAATGGTTAAATCAAGAGGGAGGCAGTCACATTATTCTCCAATGAGTCAGGCAACCAGTGTCACACAACCTGTTCGAAAAAAGAAAGAAAAAAGAGAGAATCAAAAGCCCGCTAAGTCAAGAAAAGAAAACAATTGACTTAGGCAAAAATGAGGGCATCCCGCTGGACTTAAAAAATCAAAAAAACTCAAAAAGAGTCCGTCCAGGCAAAAGTTAGGGATAAAAAAAAAGAAAAAAGATGAAAGGAGGACAAAAAGAAAAATCCTCAAATCAAATGCGAGTCGTGTGACCCTAAGTGTCAAAGACGAAAAGTGAGTGGCTGTCACTCCAAAAGTTCGTGGGTTCTCGAACTATCACTCCTATCCTTCAGCCTCTGAGAGGTGAGCGCTAAGGTCGAATTAGCTGAACATAGGATTGGAGAACATCAAGGAGAATGGGTGGGTTAAAATAAACTTTGAGCCTTTATCCTTTCCTACAAAACCGTGAACCTGACCACGTTATAACCTTCAAAAGTCCTAATTGAAGCAGGTTGTTTCGAAAGCATACTTCGGTAAAGGTCGCGTCGATTCTGACTCCTAAAAGGGTTCCTCTTACCATGTTGGTATTGATGTTGATAAATGCTTTGTGCATTATATGCTATAAACTGTTTTTCCTTTTCCCAGTGAACAGATTGGATGTCAAAGCTGTCATATGTGTTGCATTAATATGTCTTTTACGCAGAACAACTTGTTTTACTTGCGAGTAAGCGCTTGACAGCAGGAAAGTTTTCTGCAATGGAAAGTATGGTCAGGATAGAATACAGAGCACCCGAATGTTCCGAGAGCAGGGGCAAGCTATTATCGTGATTCCCAGTCAGGTCAGCCATGCAAAGTCAGCTACTCTGGGGCAATCAGGTAGAGATTCAGTAAATCTCTCGTAGTTGGAGGTACTGTTCTGGATCAGCTAATCGGGGGCAAAGTCAATGAATCAGGGGCATTGACTTCCATTGAGTTCAGAATCAGTTAGTCTGAGGACAAGTCCCGAAGCTTCAGTTGATCAAGGGGCAGTATGCTTGAGGGACAATTAATCAGAAGTGAGTCTTCTCGAGATCCAATCAGGGGCAGTCATGCAGAACGTGGAGATTTGAAAGCAGATACTTCAAGTGGATAATCGGATCAGGATAAGTCGCTAGAACGCTCATTCAGGGGCAAGTCACCGCAGAGAACGTTGAAACCAACTGGGTGATCAGGGCTAATGGAGATGGAATCTTTTGTCGTATAGATACCGGGGCAAGTAATCTCGAGGTCGTCTCATAGCAAGCGGTTCAGAGAAAGTATTCCCAGGAGTTAGATAGGCGAACGTTGAGTGCACTGAGGCAAGTTATTCAAAAGCTCGCAAAGTTCCCCGCCAGAGTCCATGGCAGGCTGGTACCCTCTCCAGAGGATGAATGTTGTGTCTTCCCCAGTGAAGTCGCCCCAGGCAAAACTGAATTTTATCTCCCCAGGAAAGGAAAAGATCATGTATCTTCAGCAATTCAGAATTAGCTTATCAAGCAGAGCAGAATCCTCCCCAGTGAAGGTCGAGACAGACGTGACTAACTTCCCTGAGAGTTTCTTGTGCAATGCAAATCAGAATGTGTAGTTCAATCCCCAGCTCAGTGATAGCGGGATGATTTCCCCAGCTCAGTGATAGCAGGAGAGGTTCCCCACAGAGTGTGATCAGGTGGTTGGAGCAGCTGAAAGGAGTTTTCCCGAGCAGGATTGTCCTTTCTTTCCCCAGCAAGTCGCTCTTCCTCGTCAGGAGGACCGTCATCAGCAGATTTTGGAGTTTTGAGCTTGTGAGCTACCTTCTCAGCAGGACGGTTATCCCCAGCGGAGTTAGTTCATCTTTCCAACATTTATTTTGTTGGAAGCGTATCGGTAGTATTCCGGTCATCCCCGGCGGATCCAGTGTGTCTTCAGCATTTATTTTGCTGAAGTAACTCTTTGCATAAGCATGCATCATGAGCATTTGCATTCTACTCGAGTATGTAGCATTTCCATGCAGTGTGGAGGCATTACGCGATTATCAAACATGCATTTTTGAAACATAAGCCAGGTGGTTACCTCTTTGGTTTCTGATGTGTTATTCCTTGCCGATAAGAGAAATCGTGATTCAGGAAGATGTGGAGTTTGTGGTCAAAGTGCGCAGTGATCGTATTTGTACCAGCTACGGGGTTCATGTCGTAGGGCACGCAGTGATCGTGTTGATTTTGAGATGTTGATTTGTGGTCAAGGTACGCAGTGATCGTATTTTGTACCCTCTATGGGGTTCATATTGTAAGGCACGCAGTGATCGTGTTAATTTCGAGATGTTGATTTGTGGCCCAAGTACGCAGTGATCGTATTCGTACCATTTATGGGGTTCATGTCGTAGGACACGCAGTGATCGTGTTGATCTTGGTATGTGTATCTGTGGACGAATGGCGCAGTTATCGTATTCGTCCCGATCTAAGCAGATTGTTATGAGACACGCAGTGATCGTGTTGATCTTGGTATGTGTATCTGTGGTCGAATGGCGCAGTGATCGTATTCGTCCCAATCTAAGAGGATTGTTTTGTAAGGCACGCAGTGATCGTGTTGGTATCGTTTCGGGGGTTTTATTGAGCAAGGCACGCAGTGATCGTGTTTACCATATCATGTGATTTTGTTGGTCGATATATGCAGTGATCGTATTCGTCCGTTCTACAGTGATTATGGGTTGATACGCAGTGATCGTGTTCATCCAGTTGTTGGTCGATATATGCAGTGATCGTATTCGTCCGTTCTACAGTGATTATGGGTTGATACGCAGTGATCGTGTTCATCCAGTTGTTGGTTGATATATGCAGGGATCGTATTCGTCCGTTACACGGTGGATATAGATTGACGCGCAGTGATCGTGTTCATCCAGTTTTGTTGGTCGGTATACGCAGTGACCGTATTCGTCCGTTATGCAGTTTGATTATGCTATAGGACACGCAGTGAACGTGTTCATCGGGTTGTTGGTGGCCGAAGTACGCAGTGATCGTATTCGTCCCATGTTTGAAGTTGTGTCACAGCACGCAGGGATCGTGTTTCCTCCAGTCAAGAGGGTCGTGACATGAAGCGCGCAGTGATCGCGTTTATCCTATGTATGGTCAGGATATGCAGTGATCGTATTCGTCTAGTTATGTGGGTTAGTTGAGACACGCAACACGCAGGGATCGTGTTTTTCTCCAGTCAAGAGGATCATGGCTCAGAACGCGCAGTGATCGTGTTCGAACGCGCAGGGATCGTGTTCAAGATACGCAGTGATCGTATTTGTACAGCATGCAGTGATCATGTTGATAGTACCATGGGACTTATGATGCGGAGCGCGAGGTGATCGTGGCTATTGTATCAGTTGGTTGGTGGTCGACATACGCAGTAATCGTATTCGTCCTGTTACATGGGTTGGTTTTGTGGCACGCAGTGATCGTGTTGACATTATTTTGGGGGTTTGTTGGTCGAGATGCGCAGTGATCGTATTCGTCCTATTATAGCACACACAGTGATCGTGTTTATCATATTGGTGGTTGAAGTACGCAGTAAACGTGTTCGCCTCTTCTATGTGGATTTATTCCGTCTGGCACGCAGTGATCGTGTTTATCTCATCCGGTTGGATTTATGGTTGATGTGGTTGTAACGCAGCACGCAGTGATCGTGTTCATCGTGTTTGTCCCATTACGTGATTTTGTTTACAGCATCAAGACGCGTAGTGATCGTGTTTCCTCCTGTCAAGAGGGTGGTGGTGTAGAATACGCAGTGATCGTGTTCATCTTGTCACAGAGGGTTGTTGTGCCAGACATGCAGTGATCGTGTTCGTTATGCCACACATTCCCCTAACAGAGTTGCTTGGTCAAGCATTTCTCTTCCTCCCCAGCCGAGTCCTTTCTCAGAGTACAGTAGAAATGGCATGATACAGATTTTGGACATTTACCCCAGTAGAGACGTAATCCCCAACGGGTTTGTTCTTCAAACGAGATACTTGGTTAAGTTCCTCGTAGTCCCCGGCAAGGTATCCTTTGACAAGTCGCTTGGTTAAGTCACTTGTATTTCCCCAGTTGAGTCTGTCACAGGATGATGCGGTATCAGTATTATAAGACAGTAATGCAGATTTTCGGGTCGTTACCCGCAATTCCCCAACAGAGTTATGTTCTCCAGCAGGGTGTTACTTCAATGAGTCGCTTGGTTAAGTCCCTCATAGTCCCCAGCAGGGAGCTTGCTACAGGAGTTGTTTGGTTAAATTCCTCGTAGGTTATTCTCGTTAGGGTACTTGGTTAAGTTCCCAAAGTCCCCCAACAGGTGTTTGACGGCCGTCGTCAGAATTGCCCTCAGAGTTGCTTGTTTAAGTTTCTCATTTCCCCGCAAAGTTGGTTGTCCGTGTCTTCGAACATTGTCTCGCTTGGTTAAGCGTCTGTTCGTTTCTTCAGGATACGAAAGGCTGATCAGTGAAGTCAACATGACAAGTGAAGTCAACATGACAAGTGAAGTCAACATGACAAATGAAGTCAATTTTCTCCCGCTGGTTAGCGTTGGCTTGGTTGATAAGTGAGATCAACAGTGGTTGATAAGTGAGATCAACAGTGGTTGATAAGTGAGATCAACAGAGGTTGATAAGTGAGATCAACAGAGGTTGATAAGTGAGATCAACAGAGGTTGATAAGTGAGATCAACAGAGGTTGATAAGTGAGATCAACAGAGATTGATAAGTGAGATCAACAGAGGTTGATAAGTGATGCCAACAATTTCTCGTTATATAGTGTATGCTCATTTCTTCGGAATGGAGTGGTCTGCGGACAACATCAGATTATTTGACAGATGGATGGCTAGTTGTTGCCGTGACAACAGAAGCCAGTTCCCAGGGTTTTCCTAAGCAGTAGTCGTTTTCGCAATTTATTTTTGCGGTTGGCAAATTTCCGGGTTCTTTCGTATTCAACCGTCTCGTACCTCGAATGTCTGAAGGCTGTGCGCTCTTCATCCAGTCAGGTCCAAGCCGCTTGAATAGGGGCAGCTGTTGCACCCCAAAATTTGCCCAACCTTTTCTAACCTAGGTTTATGTTTCAATTGCATGATCATTTACATTGGCATCATCTACATAGTGCATTCATCTGCATTGCATAGCATAGGCAAGCTATCTTAATCAGGGGATCAAGTGCTATTCTTATCTCAAGAGGTATATCCAAGGGTTTCATTCATATTCAAGTCTGCTCAGGTCATCAGAGGAGAATTTGAGCTTTGAAGAGCTGCCAGGTTGATCAGTGAATTCTCTCCTATCTTGAGGCTAGTGGGGGATCATCAGAGGAAATGTGAGCTATGAGCCCAGAGCATGAGGTGTGTATGGATGTTATGAAGAGTCTAGAGAATCATTTTTGAGGAGAACCAAGTCATTTGGATGATTGCAAGAGCCTCAGTTGAAGTCAGTCAACTATGGTCAACACTAGGTCAATTCTGGGTCAAAGAAGTGTTTTTAAGGGCATTAAGGAGCATTTCAAGAATGTGGGATTCATTATTTGCCATATGGATATGGATATGAATGTTGTGATAAAGAATGTGGGATTCATTATTTGAGTGGTGGAAGTCATCAAGATGATTTATAGAACTCAAGTTATAGCTCTTGCAAGTTACAGGTCATCTGAGGGCACTGAAATTTGTCTGTGAAAGTTGTCTATCTTCCAAGCAACTTTTGACCTTCAAGGTTATTTCAAATGGATTTCTGGCCAACATGAGAATTATTACTTATTGTCTTAGCTTTCTAGAATGGTATTGTATGCCTTCATATGATTTGTGTAACTCTACTTATGGTCTTGGCAAGCAAAGAGTATTTTGGTCATTTGGGGATTACAGGTCATTCTTAGCCTATGCCTAAAACTCATACAAGGAAGCTTCAAATGAAAAACTTCACAACATCAAAGTTGTTCAAAATGGTATTTTAAGGCTAGAAAAGAAGGTGTGAAAGTTTGGAAAAGCTTAGAGCATGGAATTTTAAAAGTGGTGCAAATGACTTGAAAATGGCTTATAAGTTGAAAAAGTTGAAATGAAAAATTGGTTTGAGAGATCTACAAATCCAATATGGGTCATCCAATATACCAAATTGATTCCCAACATCATTATAAAGACAATGGTTCAGCCACCTTTTTGAGTTAGGGCTTAAAAATGGGACTTGCTTTGTAAAATTGTTTCTTGCATCATAAGGCAACTTGGTAAAACTCAACACAAGGCAAGGAAAGGATTGGTTTTTCACACATACACTCCCAATATCTCATGAAAGGAGATTTTAACACAAGATTGAAAGGTGCAAGCATGAGATAAGAGATATTCAACATGTCCTTAAGTGAGAAGTTCATGAAATTTCCACAACTTTCTAGAATCCTCCAAGATCATTCTAGAAACTTCTCAAGCTGTTAGTCATCATCTATATAATGAAGTGAAGTCTTTTGTGCAAACTATGGTGATTGAGAGTGCTTGCATTACATAGTTTGATTCCATAACTCCATATTGCATTTTGCTTTCAAACTCCATTGAAACTTCATCAATCATCATAATTCTTGTTATCATCATCATCTACCATCATCATAGAGCAATTGGCAAACAAAATTGAGAGGAATTCGTGGCTGGTTCATGAGATCCAAAGGTTCACTCCAAGTTGCATGAAGAATTGGATAGAGTGATTCAAGAGGTGTAAGCAAGAACCAGTGCAAACAGAAGAACCTACAGCCATTGAAGATCATTTGAAGCAAGCATCAAGGCTTGAATTGAAGGGGAACCACCATAGCCATCATCACTTGCAAGGTATGCATTTCTCTTCGAATCGCCTTAATTATTCAATATTAGAACATGTGGTTAGGATAAATGTGATTAGAGACTCTTAGGGATGAATCATGATTAGTTTGAAGGCATTACATGAAGGTTGGTTTCATGGTAGTTTCTGTTTATTGATCAAGAACTCACATGTTAGGGTACTATAATATTACTTATCATGTTTAGAATGCTCACCATAACCTGTAGATCATTCTAGGGTAGTTTGAGCAAGAAACATTGAGGTGCATATCAGGCGCAATCAAGTGTGCCCAGAACTTCCATCCATCGCGTTTCAGTTTAGGTTGAGAGTTAGGAAGAGATGATACCATGGTTGTGTAGAGGGAGAAATGTAGTTCATGTTTGCTCTTTGGATCGTGGAATTTGGTTGAGAGGTGAGGGAGATAGAGGAGGTGGAAGTATCGTGCATGAGAGTGATTTTCTGAAACCCTAGCTGACCAAGGAAGAAGATGAACGTAGAACCCTTAGATTATCCTGGAAATTTGACTATTTCATCTCATCTAACGGCTCAGATTCGTTTAAAAAATTGGAGGGAGAATTTAAAAGGTGCAACGCACCGTTTCAATTAGTGATTCATATTGGGCTCAACTTCTATTGGCACCCCCACGCGCGTGAAAGCCCAATGATTTTAACTGATGGCCTTGCTATTCTCACCCCCTCCCTCAATTTCTTTATATTTCATTTTTTTTTAATTTCTTTTCATTTTCATGCATTTTGTAAAAATCATAAAAAAATGAAAACTTCATATTTTTTAATGATTCTTTTTGCATTAATTTCTTCAAGATGTCTAGAAAATTATAAAAAATAAAAATTGCATTTTATTTTTTATTTGATATTTTTCATGCATTTTCCAAATAAATGACTAGTTTAGGTGTTTCATTTTATATGCAATTTTGGTGATTTTTGTTCATGCACTTCCTAATTGATTTTGATCCCATTCTTTTTTGTGCCATCAAATATGAATGTGTAGACTCTCTGGATTTTGTACCATGATTTTTAGAAGCTTGTTTGATATAGTTTGCTTATGTGGCATTTAGGTGTTCAAAATTAGGGTTTTAGGTGAGCATATGTGCAATAGATTAATTCTTTGAGGAATTTTCATTTGGTTTTGGGGTATGGGAGTATAGGGGTTACGGGTATAGGATAGATCCCTTAGAAAATATTAAGATTCCCCTACTGCTATTAGTATATTGCTTATGTGATTAATTGTGTGGTGTGCCCTCTTTAGGGTTATTATTTTTGTCTGTGTGGGGTATTGGGTTTGTTTGGGGTTTGGGGAGAGCTGAAGACCTGTGATGATGAAGACCAGTTGAAGATCAGAAGATGGATACCAACTCCCAGAGTTAATGAGGAGCATCTCTTGCTGGTAGCTGTTGAAGTTTGTAGGATATAGGAATTAGGCAGAGCACTAGAGTAGCCAACTTGATCCTCAAACATGGAAGGCCTTGATTGCGTCCATTCTTCTCTGTGATACAGAGTCTCTCTAAGACACTCACCCCCTTCCTTTGGAAGGCTTGGTGCTCATGTCTAAGGGATAGAACTCTTGAGAGAAATATTCTTTGTGTTGATAGCAATATGTTTGCCACCCTTGGTGGTCAACTAATTGCTTAACACCCAGTTCACTCTTGTGATTGATTCCTCAGCTTGGAGGTTAGGACTTGAAGAAAAGCCATTGAGAGATTGAAGATAAAGTCTGATGCTTGCTTGAAGCCTGTGGATAGCTGATATTGACTTGAAAATAGTTGCTGATGCTGATGAAGACTGCTTTGCTGTTTAGCTTTTGCTGTTTTAATTTTTGATGTATTGTGTGATTTCCCGGATTGTATTGTTTGCTGTTTAACCTGCTGGGTTGAAAGTGAATCCTGTTCACTTTTGCCTATTGTTTTCTAGGTTCGAGGTCGAGTGGGACTCCCTTGCCTCGCTTGTATTGTTGCATCCATGCATTTTACTGCTTTATTGTATATATCTGCTGTTTCTGTTTCCGTCTATTCCCTTAGGATCTCTGTTTCTCTCTGTGCAAGAGAGGAGCATGATAGACATTAGGTCTTAACCCATGCATGATAACATTAGGGTAGATTTTATTCCCCTTTTCAACCTTAGGATTTTAGAGTGTCATCTCTTCTTCCTTCAAAACAGCAGAAAAACACTAATAAAGGTTATAACAGAGATTAATTCATTTCTTCCGTCAAAAGATTTGAACAGACATCAACCTTTTTGCAATAAGAAAACCCTTGTTTAAGGTGAGATTTTTCATAAAAAACACTTGAACATCTTGTGTCGTGCGTAGCCCGAACTACGTTTGCTCTGATCTTCCATGCAGTGTGGAAGTACGTAGGCATAGGATGCGATGTCCTAGCGAGCAACCTTCACCCACCTTTCCCCGTAGTTAGGCGAACTACGTTGACTCTGATTTCTCGTTCCAGACGGGAATACGTAGGCATAAAGTGCGATGCTTTACCGAGTCATCTTTTCTTTTCTTTCCAGCCCTCATCCTTTAGTTTAGATAGAAGTGTAATCCGTACAAACCAAGCAAGCGTGGATCCCATCGAGTACGATGGACGTGAGGGGTGCTAATACCTTCCCCTTGCGTAATCGACTCCCGAACCCAGGTTTTGGTTGCGATGACCATACCTTTTCCCGTTTTCGCGAGGTTTTCTTCGAGCGTTTCCTTTCCCTCCATTGGGATAAATAACGCACGGTGGCGACTCTTCTGTCAGTCGGCGCCGATTTTCGCAGTAGCGACAGGTGGGTCTGTGATTTCGTCGATGTCAGATTTTGTGAGTGTTTTGCTCTATCATTCTTTTAGTTGTGGTAGCCGGTGTGAGTTTGCTCCGTCATCCTTTTCGTGGTGGGTCTTTCATTTCATCGATTTCAAATTATGCGGTGTGTGTTGCTCTATCATCCTTTTGGTGATAGTAGCCGATGTGAGTTTGCTCCGACATCCTTTTGGTGGTAGGTATGTCATTTTGTCGATGTCAGATTGTGCGAGTGTGTTTTGCTCTATCATCCTTTTGGCAGTAGTAGCTGGTGTGAGGTTGCTCAGTGATCCTTTTGATGGTGGATCTGTCATTTCATCAATGTCAGATTGCGCGAGTGTGTTTTTCTCTATCATACTTTTGGTGATAGTAGCCGGTGTGAGTTTGCTCCATCATCCTTTTGGTGGTGGGTCTGTCATTTCATCGATTTCAAATTATGCGAGTGTGTGTTACTCTATAATCCTTTTGGTGATAGTAGCCGCTGTGAGTTTGCTCCGTCAGATTTTGCAAGTGTTTTGATCTATCATTCTTTTAGTTGTAGTAGCCGGTGTGAGTTTGCTCCGTCACCCTTTTGGAGGTGGGTCTGTCATTTCATTGATTTTAAATTATACGAGTGTGTGTTGCTCTATCATCCTTTTGGTGATTGTAGCCGGTGTGAGTTCGCTCCGTCGTCCTTTTGGTGGTGGGTCTGTCATTTTGTCGATGTCATATTGTGCAAGTGTGTTTTGCTCTATCATCCTTTTGGTGGTAGTAGATGGTGTGAGTTTTCTCAGTTATCCTTTTGGTGGTGGACGTGTAATTTCATCAATGCCAGATTGTGCGAGTGTGTTTTTCTCTATCATACTTTTGGTGATAGTAGCCGAGTGAGTTTGCTCCGTCATCCTTTTGGTGGTGGGTATGTGATTTCGTCGGCGCTAAATTGTGTGAGTTTGTTTTGCTCTATCATCCTTTTGGTTTTAGTAGCCCGTGTGACTTCGTTCAGTCATCGGTTTGGTGGTGGGTCTGCCATTTCGTCGATGTCAGATTTTGTGAGTGTTTTTCTCTATCATTCTTTTAGTTGTAGTAGCCGGTGTGAGTTTGCTCCGTCATCCTTTTGGTGGTGGGTCTGTCATTTCATCGATTTCAAATTATGCGGGTGTGTGTTGCTCTATCATCCTTTTGGTGATAGTAGCCGGTGTGAGTTCTCTCCGACATCCTTTTGGTGGTGGGTCTGTGATATTGTCGATGTCAGATTGTGCGAGTGTGTTTTGCTCTATCATCCTTTTGGCAGTAGTAACAGGTGTGAGTTTGCTCAGTGATCCTTTTGGTGGTGGATCTGTCATTTCATCAATGTCATATTATGCGAGTGTGTTTTTCTCTATCATACTTTTGGTGATAGTAGCCGGTGTGAGTTTGCTCCATCATCCTTTTGGTGGTGGGTCTGTGATTTCGTCGACGAAAGATTGTGCGAGTTTGTTTTGCTATATCATCCTTTTGGTTTTAGTAGCCGGTGTGAGTTCGCTCCGTCATCGGTTTGGTGGTGGGTCTGTCATTTCGTCGATGTCCGATTTTGCGAGTGTTTTGCTCTATCATTCTTTTAGTTGTAGTAGCCGGTGTGAGTTTGCTCCGTCATCCTTTTGGTAATGGGTCTGTCATTTCATCGATTTCAAATTATGCGAGTGGGTGTTGCTCTATCATCCATTTGGTGATAATAGCCGCTGTGATTTCGCTTCGTCATCCTTTTGGTGGTGGGTCTGTCATTTTGTGGATGTCAGATTGTGCGAGTGTGTTTTGCTCTATCATCCTTTTGGTGGTAGTAGCTGGTGTGAGTTTGCTCAGAAATCCTTTTGGTGGTGGGTCTATCATTTCATCCATGTCAGATTGTGCGAGTGTGTTTTGCTCTATCATACTTTTGGTGATAATAGCCGGTGTGAGTTTGCTCTGTCATTCTTTTGGTGGTAGGTCTGTGATTTCGTCGATGCTAGATTGTGCGAGTTTTTGTTGCTCTATCATCCTTTTGGTGATAGTAGCCGGTGTGACTTTGCTCCGTCAAATTTTGCAAGTGTTTTGCTCTATCATTCTTTTAGTTGTAGTAGCCGGTGTGAGTTTGCTCCGTCATTGTTTTGGTGGTGGGTCTGTCATTTCATTGATTTTAAATTATGCGAGTGTGTGTTGCTCTATCATCCTTTTGGTGATAGTCGCTGGTGTGAGTTTGCTCCGTCGTCCTTTTAGTGGTGGGTCTGTCATTTTGTCGATGTCAGATTGTGCGAGTGTGTTTTGCTCTATCATTCTTTTGGTGGTAGTAGCTGGTGTGAGTTTGCTCAGTGATCCTTTTGGTGGTGGATCTCTCATTTCATCGATGTCAGATTGTGCGAGTGTGTTTTTCTCTACCATACTTTTGGTGATAGTAGCCGGTCTGAGTTTGCTCCATCGTCCTTTTGGTGGTGGGTCTGTGATTTCGTCGACGCTAGATTGTGCGAGTTTGTTTTGTTCTATCATCCTTTTGGTTTTAGTAGCCGGTGTGAGTTTGCTCCGTCATCGGTTTGGTGGTGGGTCTATCATTTTATCGATGTCAGATTTTGCGAGTGTTTTGCTCTATCATTCTTTTAGTTGTAGTAGCCTGTGTAAGTTTTCTCCGTCATCCTTTTGGTGGTGGGTCTGTCATTTCATCGATTTCAAATTATGAGAGTGTGTGTTGCTCTATCATCCTTTTGGTGATAGTAGTTGGTGTGAGTTTGCTCCGTCATCCTTTTGGTGGTGAGTCTGTCATTTTGTCGATGTCAGATTGTGCGAGTGTGTTTTGCTCTATCATCCTTTTGGTGGTAGTAGCTGGTGTGAGTTTGCTCAGTAATCCCTTTGGTGGTGGGTCTATCATTTCATCGATGTCAGATTGTGCGAGTGTGTTTTGCTCTATCATACTTTTAGTGATAGTAGCCGGTGTGAGTTGGCTCTGTCATCCTTTTGGTGGTGGGTCTGTGATTTCGTCGATGCTAGATAGTGCGAGTTTTTATTGCTTTGTTATCCTTTTGGTGATAGTAGCCGGTGTGAGTTCGCTCCATCATCCGTGTGGTGGTGAGTCTGTCATTTCGTCGATGTCAGATTTTGTGAGTGTTTTGCTCTATCATTCTTTTAGTTGTGGTAGCCGGTGTGAGTTGGCTCCGTCATCCTTTTGGTGGTGGGTCTTTCATTTCATCGATTTAAAATTATGCGGGTGTGTGTTGCTCTATCATCCTTTTGGTGATAGTAGCCGGTGTGAGTTCGCTCCGACATCCTTTTGGTGGTGGGTCTGTCATTTTGTCGATGTCAGATTGTGCGAGTGTGTTTTGCTCTATCATCCGTTTGGCAGTCGTAGCTGGTGTGAGGTTGCTCAGTGATCCTTTTGATGGTGGATCTGTCATTTCATCAATGTCAGATTGTGCGAGTCTGTTTTTCTCTATCATACTTTTGGTGATAGTAGTCGGTGTGAGTTTGCTCCATCATCCTTTTGGTGGTGGGTCTTTCATTTCATCGATTTGAAATTATACGAGTGTGAGTTGCTCTATAATCCTTTTGGTGATAGTAGCCGCTGTGAGTTTGCTCCGTCATCCTTTTGGTGGTGGGTCTGTAATTTTGTAGATGTCAGATTGTTTGAGTGTGTTTTGCTCTATCATCCTTTTGGTGGTAGTAGCTGGTGTGAGTTTGCTCAGTAATCCTTTTGGTAGTGGGTCTATCATTTCATCCATGTCAGATTCTGCGAGTGTGTTTTGCTCTATCATACTTTTGGTGATAATAGCCGGTGTGAGTTTGCTTTGTCATCCTTTTGGTGGTGGGTCTGTGATTTCGTCGATGCTAGATTGTGCGAGTTTTTGTTGCTCTATCATCCTTTTGGTGATAGTAGCCGGTGTGAGTTTGCTCCGTCAGATTTTGCAAGTGTTTTGCTCTATCATTCTTTTAGTTGTAGTAGCCGGTGTGAGTTTGCTCCGTCACCCTTTTGGTGGTGGGTCTGTCATTTCATTGATTTTAAATTATGCGAGTGTGTGTTGCTCTATCATCCTTTTGGTGATTGTAGCCGGTGTGAGTTTGCTCCGTCGTCCTTTTGGTGGTGGGTCTGTCATTTTATCGATGTCATATTGTGCAAGTGTGTTTTGCTCTATCATCCTTTTGGTGGTAGTAGATGGTGTGAGTTTTCTCAGTGATCCTTTTGGTGGTGGATGTGTCATTTCATCAATGTCAGATTGTGCGAGTGTGTTTTTCTCTATCATACTTTTGGTGATAGTAGCCGGTGTGAGTTTGCTCCGTCATTCTTTTGGTGGTGGGTCTGTGATTTTGTCGATGCTAGATTGTGCAAGTTTTTATTGCTCTGTTATCTTTTTGGTGATAGTAGCCGGTGTGAGTTTGCTCCATCATCGGTTTGGTGGTGGGTCTGTCATTTCGTCGATGTCAAATTTTGTGAGTGTTTTGCTCTATCATTCTTTTAGTTGTGGTAGCCGGTGTGAGTTTGCTCCGTCATCCTTTTCGTGGTGGGTCTTTCATTTCATCGATTTCAAATTATGCGGGTGTGTGTTGCTCTATCATCCTTTTGGTGATAGTAGCCGGTGTGAGTTCGCTCCGACATCCTTTTGGTGGTGGGTCTGTCATTTTGTCGATGTCAGATTGTGCGAGTGTGTTTTGCTCTATCATCCTTTTGGCAGTCGTAGCTGGTGTGAGGTTGCTCAGTGATCCTTTTGATGGTGGATCTGTCATTTCATCAATGTCAGATTGTGCGAGTCTGTTTTTCTCTATCATACTTTTGGTGATAGTAGCCGGTGTGAGTTTGCTCCATCATACTTTTGGTGGTGGGTCTTTCATTTCATCAATTTGAAATTATACGAGTGTGAGTTGCTCTATAATCCTTTTGGTGATAGTAGCCGCTGTGAGTTTGCTCCGTCATCCTTTTGGTGGTGGGTCTGTAATTTTGTAGATGTCAGATTGTTTGAGTGTGTTTTGCTCTATCATCCTTTTGATGGTAGTAGCTGGTGTGAGTTTGCTCAGTAATCCTTTTGGTAGTGGGTCTATCATTTCATCCATGTCAGATTCTGCGAGTGTGTTTTGCTCTATCATACTTTTGGTGATAATAGCCGGTGTGAGTTTGCTTTGTCATCCTTTTGGTGGTGGGTCTGTGATTTCGTCGATGCTAGATCGTGCGAGTTTTTGTTGCTCTATCATCCTTTTGGTGATAGTAGCCGGTGTGAGTTTGCTCCGTCAGATTTTGCAAGTGTTTTGCTCTATCATTCTTTTAGTTGTAGTAGCCGGTGTGAGTTTGCTCTGTCACCCTTTTGGTGGTGGGTCTGTCATTTCATTGATTTTAAATTATGCGAGTGTGTGTTGCTCTATCATCCTTTTGGTGATTGTAGCCGGTGTGAGTTTGCTCCGTCGTCCTTTTGGTGGTGGGTCTGTCATTTTGTCGATGTCATATTGTGCAAGTGTGTTTTGCTCTATCATCCTTTTGGTGGTAGTAGATGGTGTGAGTTTTCTCAGTGATCCTTTTGGTGGTGGATGTGTCATTTCATCAATGTCAGATTGTGCGAGTGTGTTTTTCTCTATCATACTTTTGGTGATAGTAGCCGGTGTGAGTTTGCTCCGTCATTCTTTTGGTGGTGGGTCTGTGATTTCGTCGATGCTAGATTGTGCAAGTTTTTATTGCTCTGTTATCTTTTTGGTGATAGTAGCCGGTGTGAGTTTGCTCCATCATCGGTTTGGTGGTGGGTCTGTCATTTCGTCGATGTCAAATTTTGTGAGTGTTTTGCTCTATCATTCTTTTAGTTGTGGTAGCCGGTGTGAGTTTGCTCCGTCATCCTTTTCGTGGTGGGTCTTTCATTTCATCGATTTCAAATTATGCGGGTGTGTGTTGCTCTATCATCCTTTTGGTGATAGTAGCCGGTGTGAGTTCGCTCCGACATCCTTTTGGTGGTGGGTCTGTCATTTTGTCGATGTCAGATTGTGCGAGTGTGTTTTGCTCTATCATCCTTTTGGCAGTAGTAGCTGGTGTGAGGTTGCTCAGTGATCCTTTTGATGGTGGATCTGTCATTTCATCAATGTCAGATTGCGCGAGTGTGTTTTTCTCTATCATACTTTTGGTGATAGTAGCCGGTGTGAGTTTGCTCCATCATCCTTTTGGTGGTGGGTCTGTCATTTCATCGATTTCAAATTATGCGAGTGTGTGTTGCTCTATAATCCTTTTGGTGATAGTAGCCGCTGTGAGTTTGCTCCGTCAGATTTTGCAAGTGTTTTGCTCTATCATTCTTTTAGTTGTAGTAGCCGGTGTGAGTTTGCTCCGTCACCCTTTTGGTGGTGGGTCTGTCATTTCATTGATTTTAAATTATGCGAGTGTGTGTTGCTCTATCATCCTTTTGGTGATTGTAGCCGGTGTGAGTTCGCTCCGTCGTCCTTTTGGTGGTGGGTCTGTCATTTTGTCGATGTCATATTGTGCAAGTGTGTTTTGCTCTATCATCCTTTTGGTGGTAGTAGATGGTGTGAGTTTTCTCAGTGATCCTTTTGGTGGTGGGCGTGTCATTTCATCAATGTCAGATTGTGCGAGTGTGTTTTTCTCTATCATACTTTTGGTGATAGTAGCCGAGTGAGTTTGCTCCGTCATCCTTTTGGTGGTGGGTCTGTGATTTCGTCGGCGCTAAATTGTGCGAGTTTGTTTTGCTCTATCATCCTTTTGGTTTTAGTAGCCCGTGTGACTTCGTTCCGTCATCGGTTTGGTGGTGGGTCTGCCATTTCGTCGATGTCAGATTTTGTGAGTGTTTTTCTCTATCATTCTTTTAGTTGTAGTAGCCGGTGTGAGTTTGCTCCGTCATCCTTTTGGTGGTGGGTCTGTCATTTCATCGATTTCAAATTATGCGGGTGTGTGTTGCTCTATCATCCTTTTGGTGATAGTAGTCGGTGTGAGTTTTCTCCGTCATCCTTTTGGTGGTGGGTCGGTCATTTTGTCGATGTCAGATTGTGCGAGTGTGTTTTGCTCTATCGTTCTTTTGGTAGTAGTAGCTGGTGTGAGTTTGCTCAGTGATCCTTTTGGTGGTGGATCTGTCATTTCATCGATGTCAAATTGTGCGAGTGTGTTTTTCTCTATCATACTTTTGGTGATAGTAGCTGGTGTGAGTTTGCTCCATCATCCTTTTGGTGATGGGTCTGTGATTTCGTCAACGCTAGATTGTGCGAGTTTGTTTTGCTCTATCATCCTTTTGGTTTTCGTAGCCGGTGTAAGTTTGCGCCGTCATCGGTTTGGTGGTGGGTCTATCATTTCGTCGATATCAGATTTTGCGAGTGTTTTGCTCTATCATTCTTTTAGTTGTAGTAACCGGTGTAAGTTTTCTCCATCATCCTTTTGGTGGTCGGTCTGTCATTTCATCGATTTCAAATTATGCGAGTGTGTGTTGCTCTATCATCCTTTTGGTGATAGTAGCCGGTGTGAGTTTGCTCCGTCATCCTTTTGGTGGTGGGTCTGTCATTTTGTCGATGTCAGATTGTGCGAGTGTGTTTTGCTCTATCATCCTTTTGGTGGTAGTAGCTGGTGTGAGTTTGCTCAGTAATCCCTTTGGTGGTGGGTCTATCATTTCATCGATGTCAGATTGTGCGAGTGTGTTTTGCTCTATCATACTTTTAGTGATAGTAGCCGGTGTGAGTTTGCTCTGTCATCCTTTTGGTGGTGGGTCTGTGATTTCTTCGATGCTAGATTGTGCGAGTTTTTATTGCTCTGTTATCCTTTTGGTGATAGTAGCCGGTGTGAGTTCGCTCCATCATCGGTTTGGTGGTGGGTCTGTCATTTCGTCGATGCCAGATTTTGTGAGTGTTTTGCTCTATCATTCTTTTAGTTGTGGTAGCCGGTGTGAGTTTGCTCCGTCATCCTTTTGGTGGTGGGTCTGTCATTTCATCGATTTCAAATTATGCGGGTGTGTGTTACTCTATCATCCTTTTGGTGATAGTAGCCGGTGTGAGTTCGCTCCGACATCCTTTTGGTGGTAGGTCTGTGATTTTGTCGATGTCAGATTGTGCGATTGTGTTTTGCTCTATCATCCTTTTGGCAGTAGTAACAGGTGTGTGTTTGCTCAGTGATCCTTTTGGTGGTGGATCTGTCATTTCATCAATGCCATATTATGCGAGTGTGTTTTTCTCTATCATACTTTTGGTGATAGTAGTCGGTGTGAGTTTGCTCCATCATCCTTTTGGTGGTGGGTCTGTGATTTCGTCGACGAAAGATTGTGCGAGTTTGTTTTGCTATATCATCCTTTTGGTTTTAGTAGCCGGTGAGAGTTCGCTCCGTCATCGGTTTGGTGGTGGGTCTGTCATTTCGTCGATGTCCGATTTTGCGAGTGTTTTGCTCTATCATTCTTTTAGTTGTAGTAGCCGGTGTGAGTTTGCTCCGTCATCCTTTTGGTAATGGGTCTGTCATTTCATCGATTTCAAATTATGCGATTGGGTGTTGCTCTATCATCCATTTGGTGATAATAGCCGCTGTGATTTCGCTTCGTCATCCTTTTGGTGGTGGGTCTGTCATTTTGTGGATGTCAGATTGTGCGAGTGTGTTTTGCTCTATCATCCTTTTGGTGGTAGTAGCTGGTGTGAGTTTGCTCAGAAATCCTTTTTGTGGTGGGTCTATCATTTCATCCATGTCAGATTGTGCGAGTGTGTTTTGCTCTATCATACTTTTGGTGATAATAGCCGGTTTTAGTTTGCTCTGTCATTCTTTTGGTGGTAGGTCTGTGATTTCGTCGATGCTAGATTGTGCGAGTTTTTGTTGCTCTATCATCCTTTTGGTGATAGTAGTCGGTGTGACTTTGCTCCGTCAGATTTTGCAAGTGTTTTGCTCTATCATTCTTTTAGTTGTAGTAGCCGGTGTGAGTTTGCTCCGTCATTGTTTTGGTGGTGGGTCTGTCATTTCATTGATTTTAAATTATGCGAGTGTGTGTTTCTCTATCATCCTTTTGGTGATAGTAGCCGGTGTGAGTTTGCTCCGTCGTCCTTTTAGTGGTGGGTCTGTCATTTTGTCGATGTCAGATTGTGCGAGTGTGTTTTGCTCTATCATTCTTTTGGTGGTAGTAGCTGGTGTGAGTTTGCTCAGTGATCCTTTTGGTGGTGGATCTCTCATTTCATCGATGTCAGATTGTGCGAGTGTGTTTTTCTCTATCATACTTTTGGTGATAGTAGCCGGTCTGAGTTTGCTCCATCGTCCTTTTGGTGGTGGGTCTGTGATTTCGTCGATGCTAGATTGTGCGAATTTGTTTTGTTCTATCATCCTTTTGGTTTTAGTAGCCGGTGTGAGTTTGCTCCGTCATCGGTTTGGTGGTGGGTCTATCATTTCATCGATGTCAGATTTTGCGAGTGTTTTGCTCTATCATTCTTTTAGTTGTAGTAGCCTGTGTAAGTTTTCTCCGTCATCCTTTTGGTGGTGGGTCTGTCATTTCATCGATTTCAAATTATGAGAGTGTGTGTTGCTCTATCATCCTTTTGGTGATAGTAGTCGGTGTGAGTTTGCTCCGTCATCCTTTTGGTGGTGGATCTTTCATTTTGTCGATGTCAGATTGTGCGAGTGTGTTTTGCTCTATCATCCTTTTGGTGGTAGTAGCTGGTGTGAGTTTGCTCAGTAATCCCTTTGGTGGTGGGTCTATCATTTCATCGATGTTAGATTGTGCGAGTGTGTTTTGCTCTATCATACTTTTAGTGATAGTAGCCGATGTGAGTTGGCTCTGTCATCCTTTTGGTGGTGGGTCTGTGATTTCGTCGATGCTAGATTGTGCGAGTCTTTATTGCTCTGTTATCCTTTTGGTGATAGTAGCCGGTGTGAGTTCGCTCCATCATCGGTTTGGTGGTGAGTCTGTCATTTCGTCGATGTCAGATTTTGTGAGTGTTTTGCTCTATCATTCTTTTAGTTGTGGTAGCCGGTGTGAGTTTGCTCCGTCATCCTTTTGGTGGTGGGTCTTTCATTTCATCGATTTCAAATTATGCGGGTGTGTGTTGCTCTATCATCCTTTTGGTGATAGTAGCCGGTGTGAGTTTGCTCCGACATCCTTTTGGTGGTGGGTCTGTCATTTTGTCGATGTCAGATTGTGCGAGTGTGTTTTGCTCTATCATCCTTTTGGCAGTCGTAGCTGGTGTGAGGTTGCTCAGTGATCCTTTTGATGGTGGATCTGTCATTTCATCAATGTCAGATTGTGCGAGTGTGTTTTTCTCTATCATACTTTTGGTGATAGTAGCCGGTGTGAGTTTGCTCCATCATCCTTTTGGTGGTGGGTCTTTCATTTCATTGATTTGAAATTATGCGAGTGTGAGTTGCTCTATAATCCTTTTGGTGATAGTAGCCGCTGTGAGTTTGCTCCGTCATCTTTTTGGTGGTGGGTCTGTCATTTTGTCGATGTCAGATTGTTTGATTGTGTTTTGCTCTATCATCCTTTTGGTGGTAGTAGCTGGTGTGAGTTTGCTCAGTAATCCTTTTGGTAGTGGGTCTATCATTTCATCCATGTTAGATTGTGCGAGTGTGTTTTGCTCTATCATACTTTTGGTGATAGTAGCCGGTGTGAGTTTGCTTTGTCATCCTTTTCGTGGTGGGTCTGTGATTTCTTCGATGCTAGATTGTGCGAGTTTTTGTTGCTCTATCATCCTTTTGGTGATAGTAGCCGGTGTGAGTTTGCTTCGTCAGATTTTGCAAGTGTTTTGCTCTATCATTCTTTTAGTTGTAATAGCCGGTGTGAGTTTGCTCCGTCACCCTTTTGGTGGTGGGTCTGTCATTTCATTGATTTTAAATTATGCGAGTGTGTGTTGCTCTATCATCCTTTTGGTGATTGTAGCCGGTGTGAGTTCGCTCCGTCGTCCTTTTGGTGGTGGGTCTGTCATTTTGTCGATGTCATATTGTGCAAGTGTGTTTTGCTCTATCATTCTTTTGGTGGTAGTAGCTGGTGTGAGTTTGCTCAGTGATCCTTTTGGTGGTGGATCTCTCATTTCATCGATGTCAGATTGTGCGAGTGTGTTTTTCTCTATCATACTTTTGGTGATAGTAGCCGGTCTGAGTTTGCTCCATCGTCCTTTTGGTGGTGGGTCTGTGATTTCGTCGATGCTAGATTGTGCGAATTTGTTTTGTTCTATCATCCTTTTGGTTTTAGTAGCCGGTGTGAGTTTGCTCCGTCATCGGTTTGGTGGTGGGTCTATCATTTCATCGATGTCAGATTTTGCGAGTGTTTTGCTCTATCATTCTTTTAGTTGTAGTAGCCTGTGTAAGTTTTCTCCGTCATCCTTTTGGTGGTGGGTCTGTCATTTCATCGATTTCAAATTATGAGAGTGTGTGTTGCTCTATCATCCTTTTGGTGATAGTAGTCGGTGTGAGTTTGCTCCGTCATCCTTTTGGTGGTGGATCTTTCATTTTGTCGATGTCAGATTGTGCGAGTGTGTTTTGCTCTATCATCCTTTTGGTGGTAGTAGCTGGTGTGAGTTTGCTCAGTAATCCCTTTGGTGGTGGGTCTATCATTTCATCGATGTTAGATTGTGCGAGTGTGTTTTGCTCTATCATACTTTTAGTGATAGTAGCCGATGTGAGTTGGCTCTGTCATCCTTTTGGTGGTGGGTCTGTGATTTCGTCGATGCTAGATTGTGCGAGTCTTTATTGCTCTGTTATCCTTTTGGTGATAGTAGCCGGTGTGAGTTCGCTCCATCATCGGTTTGGTGGTGAGTCTGTCATTTCGTCGATGTCAGATTTTGTGAGTGTTTTGCTCTATCATTCTTTTAGTTGTGGTAGCCGGTGTGAGTTTGCTCCGTCATCCTTTTGGTGGTGGGTCTTTCATTTCATCGATTTCAAATTATGCGGGTGTGTGTTGCTCTATCATCCTTTTGGTGATAGTAGCCGGTGTGAGTTTGCTCCGACATCCTTTTGGTGGTGGGTCTGTCATTTTGTCGATGTCAGATTGTGCGAGTGTGTTTTGCTCTATCATCCTTTTGGCAGTCGTAGCTGGTGTGAGGTTGCTCAGTGATCCTTTTGATGGTGGATCTGTCATTTCATCAATGTCAGATTGTGCGAGTGTGTTTTTCTCTATCATACTTTTGGTGATAGTAGCCGGTGTGAGTTTGCTCCATCATCCTTTTGGTGGTGGGTCTTTCATTTCATTGATTTGAAATTATGCGAGTGTGAGTTGCTCTATAATCCTTTTGGTGATAGTAGCCGCTGTGAGTTTGCTCCGTCATCTTTTTGGTGGTGGGTCTGTCATTTTGTCGATGTCAGATTGTTTGATTGTGTTTTGCTCTATCATCCTTTTGGTGGTAGTAGCTGGTGTGAGTTTGCTCAGTAATCCTTTTGGTAGTGGGTCTATCATTTCATCCATGTTAGATTGTGCGAGTGTGTTTTGCTCTATCATACTTTTGGTGATAGTAGCCGGTGTGAGTTTGCTTTGTCATCCTTTTCGTGGTGGGTCTGTGATTTCTTCGATGCTAGATTGTGCGAGTTTTTGTTGCTCTATCATCCTTTTGGTGATAGTAGCCGGTGTGAGTTTGCTCCGTCAGATTTTGCAAGTGTTTTGCTCTATCATTCTTTTAGTTGTAATAGCCGGTGTGAGTTTGCTCCGTCACCCTTTTGGCGGTGGGTCTGTCATTTCATCGATTTCAAATTATGCGGGTGTGTGTTGCTCTATCATCCTTTTGGTGATAGTAGCCGGTGTGAGTTCGCTCCGACATCCTTTTGGTGGTGGGACTGTCATTTTGTCGTTGTCAGATTGTGCGAGTGTGTTTTGCTCTATCATCCTTTTGGTAGTAGTAACTGGTATGAGTTTGCTCAGTGATCCTTTTGGTGGTGGATCTGTCATTTCATCAATGTCATATTGTGCGAGTGTGTTTTTCTCTATCATACTTTTGGTGATAGTAGCCGGTGTGAATTTGCTCCATCATCGTTTTGGTGGTGGGTCTGTGATTTCGTCGATGTCAGATTTTGTGAGTGTTTTGCTCTATCATTCTTTTAGTTGTAGTAGCCGGTGTGAGTTTGCTCCGTCATCCTTTTGGTGGTGGGTCTGTCATTTCATCGATTTCAAATTATGCGAGTGTGTGTTGCTCTATCATCCATTTGGTGATAATAGCCGCTGTGATTTCGCTTCGTCATCCTTTTGGTGGTGGGTCTGTCATTTTGTGGATGTCAGATTGTGCGAGTGTGTTTTGCTCTATCATCCTTTTGGTGGTAATAGCTGGTGTGAGTTTGCTCAGAAATCCTTTTAGTGGTGGGTCTATCATTTCATCCATGTCAGATTGAGCGAGTGTGTTTTGCTCTATCATACTTTTGGTGATAATAGCCGGTGTGAGTTTGCTCTGTCATTCTTTTGGTGGTGGGTCTGTGATTTCGTCGATGCTAGATTGTGCGAGTTTTTGTTGCTCTATCATCCTTTCGGTGATAGTAGCCGGTGTGAGTTTGCTCCGTCATATTTTGCAAGTGTTTTGCTCTATCATTCTTTTAATTGTAGTAGCCGGTGTGAGTTTGCTCCGTCACCATTTGGGTGGTGGGTCTGTTATTTCATTGATTTTAAATTATGCGAGTGTGTGTTGCTCTATCATCCTTTTGGTGATAGTAGCCGGTGTGAGTTTGCTCCGTCGTCCTTTTAGTGGTGGGTCTGTCATTTTGTCGATGTCATATTGTGCAAGTGTGTTTGGCTCTATCATCCTTTTGGTGGTAGTAGCTGGTGTGAGTTTTCTCAGTGATCCTTTTTGGTGGTGGATCTGTCATTTCATCAATGTCAGATTGTGCGAGTGTTTTTCTCTATCATTCTTTTAGTTGTAGTAGCCGGTGTGAGTTTGCTCCTCATCCTTTTGGTGGTGGGTCTGTCATTTCATCGATTTCAAATTATGCTAGTGTGTGTTGCTCTATCATCCTTTTGGTGATAGTAGCCGATGTGAGTTTGCTTCGTCATCCTTTTGGTGGTGGATTTGTCATTTTATCGATGTCAGATTGTGCGAGTGTGTTTTGGTCTATCATACTTTTGGTGATAGTAGTCGGTGTGAGTTTGCTATGTCATCCTTTTGGTGGTGGGTCTGTGATTTCTTCGACGCTAGATTGTGCGAGTTTGTTTTGCTCTATCATGCTTTTGGTTTTAGTAGCTGGTGTTAGTTCGCTCCGTCATCGATTTGGTGGTGGGTCTGTCAATTCGTCGATGTCAAATTTTGCGAGTGTTTTGCTCTATCATTCTTTTAATTGTAGTAGCCGGTGTGAGTTTGCTCCGTCATCCTTTTTGTGGTGGGTCTGTCATTTCATCGATTTCAAATTATGCGAGTGTATGTTGCTCTATCATCCTTTTGGTGATAGTAGCCGGTCTGATTTTGCTCCGTCTTCCTTTTGGTGGTGGGTCTGTGACTTCGTCGACGCTAGATTGTGCGAGTGTGTGTTGCTCTATCATCCTTTTGGTGATAGTATCTCGTGTGAGTTTTCTCAGTAACCTTTTTGGTGGTGGGTCTGTTATTTCGTCGATGTCAGATTGTGCGAGTGTGTTTTGCTCTATCATACTTTTGGTTATAGTAGCCGGTGTGAGTGTGCTCTGTCATCGTTCTGGTTGTGGGTCTGTGATTTCGTCGATGCTAGATTGTCCGAGTTTGTTTTGCTCTATCATCCTTTTGGTTTTAGTATCCAGTGTGAGTTCGCTCCGTCATCGGTTTGGTGGTGGGTCTGTCATTTCGTCGATGTCAAATTTTGTGAGTGTTTTGCTCTATCATTCTTTTAATTGTAGTAGCTGGTGTGAGTTTGCTTCGTCATTCTTTTTGTGGTGGGTCTGTCATTTCATAGATTTCAAATTATGCGAGTGTGTGTTGCTCTATCATCCTTTTGGTGATAGTAGCCGGTCTGAGTTTGCTCCGTCATCCTTTTGGTGGTGTGTCTGTGACTTTGTCGACGCTAGATTGTGCGAATGTGTGTTGCTCTATCATCCTTTTGGTGATAGTTGCTGGTGTGAGTTTGCTCATTAACCCTTTTGCTGGTGGGTCTGTCATTTCGTCGATGTCAGATTGTGCGAGTGTGTTTTGCTCTATCATACTTTTGGTGATAGTAGCCGGTGTGAGTTTGCTCTGTCATCATTTTGGTTGTGGGTCTGTGATTTCGTCGACACTAGATTATGTGAGTTTGTTTTGCTCTATAATCCTTTTGGTTTTAGTATCCAGTGTGAGTTCGCTCCGTCATCGGTTTGGTGGTGGGTCTGCCATTTCGTCGATGTTAGATTTTGCGAGTGTTTTTCTCTATCATTCTTTTAGTTGTAGTAGCCGGTGTGAGTTTGCTCCTCATCCTTTTGGTGGTGGGTCTGTCATTTCATCGATTTCAAATTATGCGAGTGTGTGTTGCTCTATCATCCTTTTGGTGATAGTAGCCGATGTGAGTTTGCTCCGTCATCCTTTTGGTGGTGGGTTTGTCATTTTATCGATGTCAGATTATGCGACTGTGTTTTGGTCTATCATACTTTTGGTGATAGTAGTCGGTGTGAGTTTGCTATGTCATCCTTTTGGGGGTGGGTCTGTGATTTCTTCGACGCTAGATTGTGCGAGTTTGTTTTGCTCTATCATGCTTTTGGTTTTAGTAGCTGGTTTGAGTTTGCTCCGTCATCGGTTTGGTGGTGGGTCTGTCATTTCGTCGATGTCAGATTTTGCGAGTGTTTTGCTCTATCATTCTTTTAATTGTAGTAGCCGGTGTGAGTTTGCTCCGTCATCCTTTTTGTGGAGGGTCTGTCATTTCATCGATTTTAAATTATACGAGTGTGTGTTGCTCTATCATCCTTTTGGTGATAGTAGTCGGTCTGATTTTGCTCCGTCATCCTTTTGGTGGTGGGTCTGTGACTTCGTCGACGCTAGATTGTGCGAGTGTGTGTTGCTCTATCATCCTTTTGGTGATAGTATCTCGTGTGAGTTTTCACAGTAACCTTTTTGGTGGTGGGTCTGTCATTTCGTCGATGTCAGATTGTGCGAGTGTGTTTTGCTCTATCATACTATTGGTGATAGTAGCCAGTGTGAGTGTGCTCTGTCATCATTTTGGTTGTGGGTATGTGATTTCGTCGATGCTAGATTGTTCGAGTTTGTTTTGCTCTATCATCCTTTTTGTTTTAGTATCCATTGTGAGTTCGCTCCGTCATCGGTTTGGTGGTGGGTCTGTAATTTCGTAGATGTCAGATTTTGCGAGTGTTTTGCTCTATCATTCTTTTAGTTGTAGTAGCCGGGGTGAGTTGGCTCCGTCATCCTTTTTGTGGTGGGTCTGTCATTTCATCGATTTCAAATTATGCGAGTGTGTGTTGTTCTATCATCCTTTTGGTGATTGTAGCCAGTGTGAGTTTGCTCCGTCATCCTTTTGGTGGTGGGTATATCATTTCGTCGATGCTAGATTGTGCGAGTGTATGCTGCTCTATCATCCTTTTGGTGATAGTAGCTGGTGTGAGTTTGCATAGTAACCCTTTTAGTGGTGGGTCTGTCATTTCATCGATGTCCGATTTTGCGAGTGTGTTTTGCTCTATCTTACTCTTGGTGATAATAGCCGGTGTGAGTTTGCTCTGTCATCTTTTTGGTGGTGGGTCTGTCATTTCATCGATTTCAAATTATGCGGGTGTGTGTTGCTCTATCATCCTTTTGGTGATAGTAGCCGGTGTGAGTTCGCTCCGTCATCCTTTTGGTGGTGGGTGTGTGATTTCGTCGATGCTAGATTGTGCGAGTGTGTGTTGCTCTATCATCCTTTTGGTGATAGTAGCTGGTGTGAGTTTGCTCAGTTACCATTTTGGTGGTGGGTCTGTCATTTCGTCGATGTCAGATTGTGCTAGTGTGTTTTGCTCTATCATACTTTTGGTGATAGTAGCCGGTGTGAGTTTGCCCTGTCATCCTTTTGGTGGTGGCTCTGTGATTTCATCGATGCTAGATTGTGCGAGTTTGTTTTGCTCTATCATGCTTTTGGTTTTAGTATCCGGTGTGAGTTCGCTCCGTCATCGGTTTGGTGGTGGGTCTGTCATTTCGTCGATGTCAGATTTTGCGAGCGTTTTGCTCTATCATTCTTTTAGTTGTAGTAGCCGGTGTGAGTTTGCTCCTCATCCTTTTGGTGGTGGGTCTGTCATTTCATCGATTTCAAATTATGCTAGTGAGTATTGCTCTATCACCCTTTTGGTGATACTAGCCGATGTGACTTCGCTCCGTCATCCATTTGGTGGTGGGTCTGTGATTTCGTCGACGCTAGATTGTGCGAGTGAGTGTTGCTCTATCATCCTTTTGGTGATAGTAGCTGGTGTGAGTTTGCTCAGTTACCATTTTGGTGGTGGGTCTGTCATTTCGTCGATGTCAGATTGTGATAGTGTGTTTTGCTCTATCATACTTTTGGTGATAGTAGCCGGTGTGAGTTTGCTCTGTCATCATTTTGGTTGTGGGTCTGTGATTTCGTCGACACTAGATTGTGCGAGTTTGTTTTGCTCTATAATCCTTTTAGTTTTAGTATCCGGTGTGAGTTCGCTCCGTCATCGGTTTGGTGGTGGGTCTGCCATTTCGTCGATGTTAGATTTTGCGAGTGTTTTTCTCTATCATTCTTTTAGTTGTAGTAGTCGGTGTGAGTTTGCTCCTCATCCTTTTGGTGGTGGGTCTGTCATTTAATCGATTTCAAATTATGCTAGTGTGTGTTGCCCTATCATCCTTTTGGTGATAGTAGCCGACATGAGTTTGCTCCGTCATCCTTTTGGTGGTGGGCCTGTCATTTTGTCGATGTCAGATTGTGCGAGTGTGTTTTGGTCTATCATACTTTTGGTGATAGTAGTCGGTGTGAGTTTGTTATGTCATCCTTTTGGTGGTGGGTCTGTGATTTCTTCGACGCTAGATTGTGCGAGTTTGTTTTGCTCTATCATGCTTTTGGTTTTAGTAGCTGGTGTGAGTTCGCTCCGTCATTGATTTGGTGGTGGTTCTGTCATTTCGTCGATGTCAGATTTTGCGAGTGTTTTGCTCTATCATTCTTTTAATTGTAGTAGCCGGTGCGAGTTTGCTTCGTCATCCTTTTTGTGCTGGGTCTGTCATTTCATAGATTTCAAATTATGCGAGTGTGTGTTGCTCTATAATCCTTTTGGTGATAGTAGCCGGTCTGAGTTTGCTCCGTCATCCTTTTGGTGATAGTAGCCGGTCTGAGTTTGCTCCGTCATCCTTTTGGTGGTGGGTCTGTGACTTCGTCGACGCTAGATTGTGCGAATGTGTGTTGCTCTATCATCCTTTTGGTGATAGTAGCTGGTGTGAGTTTGCTCATTAACCCTTTTGGTGGTGCGTTTGTCATTTCGTCGATGTCAGATTGTGCTAGTGTGTTTTGCTCTATCATACTTTTGGTGATAGTAGCCGGTGTGAGTTTGCTCTGTCATCCTTTTGGTGGTGGGTCTGTGATTTCGTCGATGCTAGATTGTGCGAGTTTGTTTTGCTCTATCATGCTTTTGGTTTTAGTATCCGGTGTGAGTTCGCTCCGTCATCGGTTTGGTGGTGGGTCTGCCATTTCGTCGATGTTAGATTTTGCGAGTGTTTTTCTCTATCATTCATTTAGTTGTAGTAGCCGGTGTGAGTTTGTTCCTCATCCTTTTGGTGGTGGGTCTGTCATTTCATCGATTTCAAATTATGCTAGTGTGTGTTGCTCTATCATCCTTTTGGTGATAGTAGCCGATGTGAGTTTGCTCCGTCATCCTTTTGGTGGTGGGTTTGTCATTTTATCGATGTCAGGTTGTGCGACTGTGTTTTGGTCTATCATACTTTTGGTGATAGTAGTCGGTGTGAGTTTGCTATGTCATCCTTTTGGTGGTGGGACTGTGATTTCTTCGACGCTAGATCGTGCGAGTTTGTTTTGCTCTATCATGCTTTTGGTTTTAGTAGCTGGTGTGAGTTTGCTCCGTCATCGGTTTGGTGGTGGGTCTGTCATTTCGTCGATGTCAGATTTTGCGAGTGTTTTGCTCTATCATTCTTTTAATTGTAGTAGCCGGTGTGAGTTTGCTCGGTCATGCTTTTTGTGGAGGGTCTGTCATTTCATCGATTTCAAATTATACGAGTGTGTGTTTCTCTATCATCCTTTTGGTGATAGTAGTCGGTCTGATTTTGCTCCGTCATCCTTTTGGTGGTGGGTCTGTGACTTTGTCTATGCTAGATTGTGCGAGTGTGTGTTGCTCTATCATCCTTTTGGTGATAGTATCTGGTGTGAGTTTTCTCAGTAACCTTTTTGGTGGTGGGTCTGTCATTTCGTCGATTTCAGATTGTGCGAGTGTGTTTTGCTCTATCATACTATTGGTGATAGTAGCCAGTGTGAGTGTGCTCTGTCATCATTTTGGTTGTGGGTCTGTGATTTTGTCGATGCTAGATTGTTCGAGTTTGTTTTGCTCTATCATCCTTTTGGTTTTAGTATCCATTGTGAGTTCGCTCCGTCATCGGTTTGGTGGTGGGTCTGTCATTTCGTAGATGTCAGATTTTGCGAGTATTTTGCTCTATCATTCTTTTAGTTGTAGTAACCGAGGTGAGTTTGCTCCGTCATCCTTTTTGTGGTGGGTCTGTCATTTCATCGATTTCAAATTATGCGAGTGTGTGTTGTTCTATCATCCTTTTGGTGATTGTAGCCAGTGTGAGTTTGCTCCTTTATCCTTTTGGTGGTGGGTATGTCATTTCGTCGATGCTAGATTGTGCGAGTGTATGCTGCTCTATCATCCTTTTGGTGATAGTAGCTGGTGTGAGTTTGCTTAGTAACCCTTTTAGTGGTGGGTCTGTCATTTCATCGATGTCCGATTTTGCGAGTGTGTTTTGCTCTATCTTACTCTTGGTGATAATAGCCGGTGTGAGTTTGCTCTGTCATCTTTTTGGTGGTGGGTCTGTCATTTCATCGATTTCAAATTATGCGGGTGTGTGTTGCTCTATCATCCTTTTGGTGATAGTAGCCGGTGTGAGTTCGCTCCGTCATCCTTTTGGTGGTGGGTGTGTGATTTCGTCGATGCTAGATTGTGCGAGTGTGTGTTGCTCTATCATCCTTTTGGTGATAGTAGCTGGTGTGAGTTTGCTCAGTTACCATTTTGGTGGTGGGTCTGTCATTTCGTCGATGTCAGATTGTGCTAGTGTGTTTTGCTCTATCATACTTTTGGTGATAGTAGCCGGTGTGAGTTTGCCCTGTCATCCTTTTGGTGGTGGCTCTGTGATTTCATCGATGCTAGATTGTGCGAGTTTGTTTTGCTCTATCATGCTTTTGGTTTTAGTATCCGGTGTGAGTTCGCTCCGTCATCGGTTTGGTGGTGGGTCTGTCATTTCGTCGATGTCAGATTTTGCGAGCGTTTTGCTCTATCATTCTTTTAGTTGTAGTAGCCGGTGTGAGTTTGCTCCTCATCCTTTTGGTGGTGGGTCTGTCATTTCATCGATTTCAAATTATGCTAGTGAGTATTGCTCTATCACCCTTTTGGTGATACTAGCCGATGTGACTTCGCTCCGTCATCCATTTGGTGGTGGGTCTGTGATTTCGTCGACGCTAGATTGTGCGAGTGAGTGTTGCTCTATCATCCTTTTGGTGATAGTAGCTGGTGTGAGTTTGCTCAGTTACCATTTTGGTGGTGGGTCTGTCATTTCGTCGATGTCAGATTGTGCTAGTGTGTTTTGCTCTATCATACTTTTGGTGATAGTAGCCGGTGTGAGTTTGCTCTGTCATCATTTTGGTTGTGGGTCTGTGATTTCGTCGACACTAGATTGTGCGAGTTTGTTTTGCTCTATAATCCTTTTAGTTTTAGTATCCGGTGTGAGTTCGCTCCGTCATCGGTTTGGTGGTGGGTCTGCCATTTTGTCGATGTTAGATTTTGCGAGTGTTTTTCTCTATCATTCTTTTAGTTGTAGTAGTCGGTGTGAGTTTGCTCCTCATCCTTTTGGTGGTGGGTCTGTCATTTAATCGATTTCAAATTATGCTAGTGTGTGTTGCTCTATCATCCTTTTGGTGATAGTAGCCGACGTGAGTTTGCTCCGTCATCCTTTTGGTGGTGGGCCTGTCATTTTGTCGATGTCAGATTGTGCGAGTGTGTTTTGGTCTATCATACTTTTGGTGATAGTAGTCGGTGTGAGTTTGTTATGTCATCCTTTTGGTGGTGGGTCTGTGATTTCTTCGACGCTAGATTGTGCGAGTTTGTTTTGCTCTATCATGCTTTTGGTTTTAGTAGCTGGTGTGAGTTCGCTCCGTCATTGATTTGGTGGTGGTTCTGTCATTTCGTCGATGTCAGATTTTGCGAGTGTTTTGCTCTATCATTCTTTTAATTGTAGTAGCCGGTGCGAGTTTGCTTCGTCATCCTTTTTGTGCTGGGTCTGTCATTTCATAGATTTCAAATTATGCGAGTGTGTGTTGCTCTATAATCCTTTTGGTGATAGTAGCCGGTCTGAGTTTGCTCCGTCATCCTTTTGGTGATAGTAGCCGGTCTGAGTTTGCTCCGTCATCCTTTTGGTGGTGGGTCTGTGACTTCGTCGACGCTAGATTGTGCGAATGTGTGTTGCTCTATCATCCTTTTGGTGATAGTAGCTGGTGTGAGTTTGCTCATTAACCCTTTTGGTGGTGCGTTTGTCATTTCGTCGATGTCAGATTGTGCTAGTGTGTTTTGCTCTATCATACTTTTGGTGATAGTAGCCGGTGTGAGTTTGCTCTGTCATCCTTTTGGTGGTGGGTCTGTGATTTCGTCGATGCTAGATTGTGCGAGTTTGTTTTGCTCTATCATGCTTTGGGTTTTAGTATCCGGTGTGTGTTCGCTCCGTCATCGGTTTGGTGGTGGGTCTGCCATTTCGTCGATGTTAGATTTTGCGAGTGTTTTTCTCTATCATTCTTTTAGTTGTAGTAGCCGGTTTGAGTTTGTTCCTCATCCTTTTGGTGGTGGGTCTGTCATTTCATCGATTTCAAATTATGCTAGTGTGTGTTGCTCTATCATCCTTTTGGTGATAGTAGCCGATGTGAGTTTGCTCCGTCATCCTTTTGGTGGTGGGTTTGTCATTTTATCGATGTCAGGTTGTGCGACTGTGTTTTGGTCTATCATACTTTTGGTGATAGTAGTCGGTGTGAGTTTGCTATGTCATCCTTTTGGTGGTGGGTCTGTGATTTCTTCGACGCTAGATCGTGCGAGTTTGTTTTGCTCTATCATGCTTTTGGTTTTAGTAGCTGGTGTGAGTTTGCTCCGTCATCGGTTTGGTGGTGGGTCTGTCATTTCGTCGATGTCAGATTTTGCGAGTGTTTTGCTCTATCATTCTTTTAATTGTAGTAGCCGGTGTGAGTTTGCTCCGTCATGCTTTTTGTGGAGGGTCTGTCATTTCATCGATTTCAAATTATACGAGTGTGTGTTTCTCTATCATCCTTTTGGTGATAGTAGTCGGTCTGATTTTGCTCCGTCATCCTTTTGGTGGTGGGTCTGTGACTTTGTCTACGCTAGATTGTGCGAGTGTGTGTTGCTCTATCATCCTTTTGGTGATAGTATCTGGTGTGAGTTTTCTCAGTAACCTTTTTGGTGGTGGGTCTGTCATTTCGTCGATGTCAGATTGTGCGAGTGTGTTTTGCTTTATCATACTATTGGTGATAGTAGCCAGTGTGAGTGTGCTCTGTCTTCATTTTGGTTGTGGGTCTGTGATTTCGTCGATGCTAGATTGTTCGAGTTTGTTTTGCTCTATCATCCTTTTGGTTTTAGTATCCATTGTGAGTTCGCTCCGTCATCGGTTTGGTGGTGGGTCTGTAATTTCGTAGATGTCAGATTTTGCAAGTGTTTTGCTCTATCATTCTTTTAGTTGTAGTAGCCGAGGTGAGTTTGCTCCGTCATCCTTTTTGTGGTGGGTCTGTCATTTCATTGATTTCAAATTATGCGAGTGTGTGTTGTTCTATCATCCTTTTGGTGATTGTAGCCAGTGTGAGTTTGCTCCGTCATCCTTTTGGTGGTGGGTATGTCATTTCGTCGACGCTAGATTGTGCGAGTGTATGCTGCTCTATCATCCTTTTGGTGATAGTAGCTGGTGTGATTTTGCTTAGTAACCCTTTTAGTGGTGGGTCTGTCATTTCATCGATGTCCGATTGTGCGAGTGTGTTTTGCTCTATCATACTCTTGGTGATAATAGCCGGTGTGAGTTTGCTCCGTCATCTTTTTGGTGGTGGCTCTGTCATTTCATCGATTTCAAATTATGCGGGTGTGTGTTGCTCTATCATCCTTTTGGTGATAGTAGCCGGTGTGAGTTCGCTCTGTCATCCTTTTGGTGGTGGGTCTGTGATTTCGTCGATGCTAGATTGTGCGAGTGTGTGTTGCTCTATCATCCTTTTGGTGATAGTAGCTGGTGTGAGTTTGCTCAGTTACCATTTTGGTGGTGGGTCTGTCATTTCGTCGATGTCAGATTGTGCTAGTGTGTTTTGCTCTATCATACTTTTGGTGAAAGTAGCCGGTGTGAGTTTGCCCTGTCATCCTTTTGGTGGTGGCTCTGTGATTTCATCGATGCTAGATTGTGCGAGTTTGTTTTGCTCTATCATGCTTTTGGTTTTAATATCCGGTGTGAGTTCGCTCCGTCATCGGTTTGGTGGTGGGTCTGTCATTTCGTCGATGTCAGATTTTGCGAGCGTTTTGCTCTATCATTCTTTTAGTTGTAGTAGCCGGTATGAGTTTGCTCCTCATCCTTTTGGTGGTGGGTCTGTCATTTCATCGATTTCAAATTATGCTAGTGAGTATTGCTCTATCACCCTTTTGGTGATACTAGCCGATGTGAGTTCGCTCCGTCATCCATTTGGTGGTGAGTCTGTGATTTCGTCGACGCTAGATTGTGCGAGTGAGTGTTGCTCTATCATCCTTTTGGTGATAGTAGTTGGTGTGAGTTTGCTCAGTTACCATTTTGGTGGTGGGTCTGTCATTTCGTCGATGTCAGATTGTGCTAGTGTGTTTTGCTCTATCATACTTTTGGTGATAGTAGCCGGTGTGAGTTTGCTCTGTCATCATTTTGGTTGTGGGTCTGTGATTTCGTCGACACTAGATTGTGCGAGTTTGTTTTGCTCTATAATCCTTTTAGTTTTAGTATCCGGTGTGAGTTCGCTCCGTCATCGGTTTGGTGGTGGGTCTGCCATTTTGTCGATGTTAGATTTTGCGAGTGTTTTTCTCTATCATTCTTTTAGTTGTAGTAGTCGGTGTGAGTTTGCTCCTCATCCTTTTGGTGGTGGGTCTGTCATTTAATCGATTTCAAATTATGCTAGTGTGTGTTGCTCTATCATCCTTTTGGTGATAGTAGCCGACGTGAGTTTGCTCCGTCATCCTTTTGGTGGTGGGCCTGTCATTTTGTCGATGTCAGATTGTGCGAGTGTGTTTTGGTCTATCATACTTTTGGTGATAGTAGTCGGTGTGAGTTTGTTATGTCATCCTTTTGGTGGTGGGTCTGTGATTTCTTCGACGCTAGATTGTGCGAGTTTGTTTTGCTCTATCATGCTTTTGGTTTTAGTAGCTGGTGTGAGTTCGCTCCGTCATTGATTTGGTGGTGGTTCTGTCATTTCGTCGATGTCAGATTTTGCGAGTGTTTTGCTCTATCATTCTTTTAATTGTAGTAGCCGGTGCGAGTTTGCTTCGTCATCCTTTTTGTGCTGGGTCTGTCATTTCATAGATTTCAAATTATGCGAGTGTGTGTTGCTCTATAATCCTTTTGGTGATAGTAGCCGGTCTGAGTTTGCTCCGTCATCCTTTTGGTGATAGTAGCCGGTCTGAGTTTGCTCCGTCATCCTTTTGGTGGTGGGTCTGTGACTTCGTCGACGCTAGATTGTGCGAATGTGTGTTGCTCTATCATCCTTTTGGTGATAGTAGCTGGTGTGAGTTTGCTCATTAACCCTTTTGGTGGTGCGTTTGTCATTTCGTCGATGTCAGATTGTGCTAGTGTGTTTTGCTCTATCATACTTTTGGTGATAGTAGCCGGTGTGAGTTTGCTCTGTCATCCTTTTGGTGGTGGTTCTGTGATTTCGTCGATGCTAGATTGTGCGAGTTTGTTTTGCTCTATCATGCTTTGGGTTTTAGTATCCGGTGTGTGTTCGCTCCGTCATCGGTTTGGTGGTGGGTCTGCCATTTCGTCGATGTTAGATTTTGCGAGTGTTTTTCTCTATCATTCTTTTAGTTGTAGTAGCCGGTGTGAGTTTGTTCCTCATCCTTTTGGTGGTGGGTCTGTCATTTCATCGATTTCAAATTATGCTAGTGTGTGTTGCTCTATCATCCTTTTGGTGATAGTAGCCGATGTGAGTTTGCTCCGTCATCCTTTTGGTGGTGGGTTTGTCATTTTATCGATGTCAGGTTGTGCGACTGTGTTTTGGTCTATCATACTTTTGGTGATAGTAGTCGGTGTGAGTTTGCTATGTCATCCTTTTGGTGGTGGGTCTGTGATTTCTTCGACGCTAGATCGTGCGAGTTTGTTTTGCTCTATCATGCTTTTGGTTTTAGTAGCTGGTGTGAGTTTGCTCCGTCATCGGTTTGGTGGTGGGTCTGTCATTTCGTCGATGTCAAATTTTGCGAGTGTTTTGCTCTATCATTCTTTTAATTGTAGTAGCCGGTGTGAGTTTGCTCCGTCATGCTTTTTGTGGAGGGTCTGTCATTTCATCGATTTCAAATTATACGAGTGTGTGTTTCTCTATCATCCTTTTGGTGATAGTAGTCGGTCTGATTTTGCTCCGTCATCCTTTTGGTGGTGGGTCTGTGACTTTGTCTACGCTAGATTGTGCGAGTGTGTGTTGCTCTATCATCCTTTTGGTGATAGTATCTGGTGTGAGTTTTCTCAGTAACCTTTTTGGTGGTGGGTCTGTCATTTCGTCGATGTCAGATTGTGCGAGTGTGTTTTGCTTTATCATACTATTGGTGATAGTAGCCAGTGTGAGTGTGCTCTGTCTTCATTTTGGTTGTGGGTCTGTGATTTCGTCGATGCTAGATTGTTCGAGTTTGTTTTGCTCTATCATCCTTTTGGTTTTAGTATCCATTGTGAGTTCGCTCCGTCATCGGTTTGGTGGTGGGTCTGTAATTTCGTAGATGTCAGATTTTGCGAGTGTTTTGCTCTATCATTCTTTTAGTTGTAGTAGCCGAGGTGAGTTTGCTCCGTCATCCTTTTTGTGGTGGGTCTGTCATTTCATTGATTTCAAATTATGCGAGTGTGTGTTGTTCTATCATCCTTTTGGTGATTGTAGCCAGTGTGAGTTTGCTCCGTCATCCTTTTGGTGGTGGGTATGTCATTTCGTCGACGCTAGATTTTGCGAGTGTATGCTGCTCTATCATCCTTTTGGTGATAGTAGCTGGTGTGATTTTGCTTAGTAACCCTTTTAGTGGTGGGTCTGTCATTTCATCGATGTCCGATTGTGCGAGTGTGTTTTGCTCTATCATACTCTTGGTGATAATAGCCGGTGTGAGTTTGCTCCGTCATCTTTTTGGTGGTGGCTCTGTCATTTCATCGATTTCAAATTATGCGGGTGTGTGTTGCTCTATCATCCTTTTGGTGATAGTAGCCGGTGTGAGTTCGCTCTGTCATCCTTTTGGTGGTGGGTCTGTGATTTCGTCGATGCTAGATTGTGCGAGTGTGTGTTGCTCTATCATCCTTTTGGTGATAGTAGCTAGTGTGAGTTTGCTCAGTTACCATTTTGGTGGTGGGTCTGTCATTTCGTCGATGTCAGATTGTGCTAGTGTGTTTTGCTCTATCATACTTTTGGTGATAGTAGCCGGTGTGAGTTTGCCCTGTCATCCTTTTGGTGGTGGCTCTGTGATTTCATCGATGCTAGATTGTGCGAGTTTGTTTTTCTCTATCATGCTTTTGGTTTTAATATCCGGTGTGAGTTCGCTCCGTCATCGGTTTGGTGGTGGGTCTGTCATTTCGTCGATGTCAGATTTTGCGAGCGTTTTGCTCTATCATTCTTTTAGTTGTAGTAGCCGGTGTGAGTTTGCTCCTCATCCTTTTGGTGGTGGGTCTGTCATTTCATCGATTTCAAATTATGCTAGTGAGTATTGCTCTATCACCCTTTTGGTGATACTAGCCGATGTGAGTTCGCTCCGTCATCCATTTGGTGGTGAGTCTGTGATTTCGTCGACGCTAGATTGTGCGAGTGAGTGTTGCTCTATCATCCTTTTGGTGATAGTAGTTGGTGTGAGTTTGCTCAGTTACCATTTTGGTGGTGGGTCTGTCATTTCGTCGATGTCAGATTGTGCTAGTGTGTTTTGCTCTATCATACTTTTGGTGATAGTAGCCGGTGTGAGTTTGCTCTGTCATCATTTTGGTTGTGGGTCTGTGATTTCGTCGACACTAGATTGTGCGAGTTTGTTTTGCTCTATAATCCTTTTAGTTTTAGTATCCGGTGTGAGTTCGCTCCGTCATCGGTTTGGTGGTGGGTCTGCCATTTCGTCGATGTTAGATTTTGCGAGTGTTTTTCTCTATCATTCTTTTAGTTGTAGTAGTCGGTGTGAGTTTGCTCCTCATCCTTTTGGTGGTGGGTCTGTCATTTAATCGATTTCAAATTATGCTAGTGTGTGTTGCTCTATCATCCTTTTGGTGATAGTAGCCGACGTGAGTTTGCTTCGTCATCCTTTTGGTGGTGGGCCTGTCATTTTGTCGATGTCATATTGTGCGAGTGTGTTTTGGTCTATCATACTTTTGGTGATAGTAGTCGGTGTGAGTTTGTTATGTCATCCTTTTGGTGGTGGGTCTGTGATTTCTTCGACGCTAGATTGTGCGAGTTTGTTTTGCTCTATCATGCTTTTGGTTTTAGTAGCAGGTGTGAGTTCGCTCCGTCATTGATTTGGTGGTGGTTCTGTCATTTCGTCGATGTCAGATTTTGCGAGTGTTTTGCTCTATCATTCTTTTAATTGTAGTAGCCGGTGCGAGTTTGCTTCGTCATCCTTTTTGTGCTGGGTCTGTCATTTCATAGATTTCAAATTATGCGAGTGTGTGTTGCTCTATAATCCTTTTGGTGATAGTAGCCGGTCTGAGTTTGCTCCGTCATCCTTTTGGTGATAGTAGCCGGTCTGAGTTTGCTCCGTCATCCTTTTGGTGGTGGGTCTGTGACTTCGTCAACGCTAGATTGTGCGAATGTGTGTTGCTCTATCATCCTTTTCGTGATAGTAGCTGGTGTGAGTTTGCTCATTAACCCTTTTGGTGGTGCGTTTGTCATTTCGTCGATGTCAGATTGTGCTAGTGTGTTTTGCTCTATCATACTTTTGGTGATAGTAGCCGGTGTGAGTTTGCTCTGTCATCCTTTTGGTGATGGGTCTGTGATTTCGTTGATGCTAGATTGTGCGAGTTTGTTTTGCTCTATCATGCTTTTGGTTTTAGTATCCGGTGTGAGTTTGCTCCGTCATCGGTTTGGTGGTGGGTCTGTCATTTCGTCGATGTCAGATTTTGCGAGTGTTTTGCTCTATCATTCTTTTAATTGTAGTAGCCGGTGTGAGTTTGCTCCTCATCCTTTTGGTGGTGGGTCTGTCATTTCATCGATTTCAAATTATGCTAGTGTGTGTTGCTCTATCACCCTTTTGGTGATAGTAGCCGATTTGAGTTGGCTCCGTCACCCTTTTGGTGGTGGGTCTGTGATTTTGTCGACGCTAGATTGTGCGAGTGAGTGTTGCTCTATCATCCTTTTGGTGATAGTAGATGGTGTGAGTTTGTTCAGTTACCATTTTGGTGGTGGGTCTGTCATTTCGTCGATGTCAGATTGTGCTAGTGTGTTTTGCTCTATCATACTTTTGGTGATAGTAGCCGGTGTGTGTTTGCTCTGTCATCCTTTTGGTGGTGGGTCTGTGATTTCGTCGATGCTAGATTATGCGAGTTTGTTTTGCTCTATCATGCTTTTGGTTTTAGTATCCGGTGTGAGTTCACTCTGTCATCGGTTTGGTGGTGGGTCTGTCATTTCGTCGATGTCAGATTTTGCGAGTGTTTTGCTCTATCATTCTTTTAGTTGTAGTAGCCGGTCTGAGTTTGCTCCTCATCCTTTTGGTGGTGGGTCTGTCATTTCATCGATCTCAAATTATGCTAGTGTGTGTTGCTCTATCACCCTTTTGGTGATAGTAGCCGATGTGAGTTCGCTCCGTCATCCTTTTGGTGGTGGGTCTGTCATGTTGTCGATGTCAGATTGTGCGAGTGTGTTTTGGTCTATCATACTTTTGGTGATAGTAGTCTGTGTGAGTTTGTTATGTCATCCTTTTGGTGGTGGGTCTGTGTTTTCTTTGACGCTAGATTGTGCGAGTTTGTTTTGCTCTATCATGCTTTTGGTTTTAGTAGCTGGTGTTAGTTCGCTCCGTCATCGGTTTGGTGGTGGGTCTGTCATTTCGTCGATGTCAAATTTTGCGAGTGTTTTGCTCTATCATTCTTTTAATTGTAGTAGCTGGTGTGAGTTTGCTTCGTCATTCTTTTTGTGGTAGGTCTGTCATTTCATAGATTTCAAATTATGCGAGTGTGTGTTGCTCTATCATCCTTTTGGTGATAGTAGCCGGTGTGAGTTCGCTCCGTCATCCTTTTGGTGGTGGGTCTGTGATTTCGTCGACACTAGATTGTGCGAGTGTGTGTTGCTCTATCATCCTTTTGGTGATAGTAGCTGGTGTGAGTTTGCTCATTAACCCTTTTGCTGGTGGGTCTATCATTTCGTCGATGTCAGATTGTGCGAGTGTGTTTTGCTCTATCATCCTTTTGGTTTTAGTATCCGGTGTGAGTTCGCTCCGTCATCGGTTTGGTGGTGGGTCTGCCATTTCGTCGATGTCAGATTTTGCGAGTGTTTTTCTCTATCATTCTTTTAGTTGTAGTAGCCGCTGTGAGTTTGCTCCTCATCCTTTTGGTGGTGGGTCTGTCATTTCATCGATTTCAAATTATGCTAGTGTGTTGCTCTATCATCCTTTTGGTGATAGTAGCCGATGTGAGTTCGCTCCGTCATCCTTTTGATGGTGGGTCTGTCATATTGTCGATGTCAGATTGTGCCTGTGTTTTGGTCTATCATACTTTTGGTGATAGTAGTCGGTGTGAGTTTGCTATGTCATCCTTTTGGTGGTGGGTCTGTGATTTCTTCGATGCTAGATTGTGCGAGTTTGTTTTGCTCTATCATCATTTTGGTTTTAGTAGTTGGTGTGAGTTTGCTCCGTCATTGGGTTGGTGGTGGGTTTGTCATTTCGTCGATGTCATATTTTGCGAGTGTTTTGCTCTATCATTCTTTTAGTTGTAGTAGCCGGGGTGAGTTTGCTCCGTCATCCTTTTTGTGGTGGGTCTGTCATTTCATCGATTTCAAATTATGGGAGTGTGTGTTGTTCTATCATCCTTTCGGTGATTGTAGCCGGTGTGAGTTTGCTCCGTCATCCTTTTAGTGGTGGGTATGTCATTTCGTCGACGCTAGATTGTGCGAGTGTATGTTGCTCTATCATCCTTTTGGTGATAGTAGCTGGTGTGAGTTTGCTTAGTAACCCTTTTAGTGGTGGGTCTGTCATTTCATCAATGTCAGATTGTGCGAGTGTGTTTTGCTCTATCATACTTTTGGTGATAGTAGCCAGTGTGAGTTTGCTCCTTCATCCTTTTAGTGGTGGGTCTGTCATTTCATCGATTTCAAATTATACGGGTGTGTGTTACTCTATCATCCTTTTGGTGATAGTAGCCGGTGTGAGTTCGCTCCGTCATCCTTTTGGTGGTGGGTCTGTGATTTCGTCGACGCTAGATTGTGCGAGTGTGTGTTGCTCTATCATCCTTTTGGTGATAGTAGCTGGTGTGAGTTTGCTCAGTTACCATTTTGGTGGTGGGTCTGTCATTTCGTCGATGTCAGATTGGGTTAGTGTGTTTTGCCCTATCATACTTTTGGTGATAGTAGCCGGTGTGAGTTTGCTCTGTCATCCTTTTGGTGGTGGGTGTGTGATTTCGTCGATGCTAGATTGTGCGAGTTTGTTTTGCTCTATCATGCTTTTGGTTTTAGTATCCGGTGTGAGTTCGCTCCGTCGTCGGTTTGGTGGTGGGTCTGTCATTTCGCCGATGTCAGATTTTGCGAGTGTTTTGCTCTATCATTCTTTTAGTTGTAGTGGCCGGTGTGAGTTTGCTCCTCATCCTTTTGGTGGTGGGTCTGTCATTTCATCGATTTCAAATTATGCTAGTGTGTGTTGCTCTATCATCCTTTTGGTGATAGTAGCCGATGTGAGTTTGCTCCATCATCCTTTTGGTGGTGGGTCTGTCATTTTGTCGATGTCAGATTGTGCGAGTGTGTTTTGGACTGTCATACTTTTGGTGATAGTAGTCTGTCTGAGATTGCTATGTCATCCTTTTGGTGATGGGTCTGTGATTTCTTCGATGCTAGATTGTGCGAGTTTGTTTTGCTCTATCATGCTTTTGGTTTTAGTAGCTGGTGTTAGTTCGCTCCGTCATCGGTTTGGTGGTGGGTCTGTCATTTCGTCAATGTCAAATTTTGCGAGTATTTTGCTCTATCATTCTTTTAATTGTAGTAGCTGGTGTGAGTTTGCTTCGTCATTCTTTTTATGGTGGGTCTGTCATTTCATAGATTTCAAATTATGCGAGTGTGTGTTGCTCTATCATCCTTTTGGTGATAGTAGCCGGTCTGAGTTTGCTCCGTCATCCTTTTGGTGGTGGGTCTGTGACTTCGTCGACGCTAGATTATGCGAGTGTGTGTTGCTCTATCATCCTTTTGGTGATAGTAGTTGGTGTGAGTTTTCTCAGTAACCCTTTTGGTGGTGGGTCTGTCATTTCATCGATGTCAGATTGTGCGAGTGTGTTTTGCTCTATCATAGTTTTGGTGATAGTAGTCGGTCTGAGTTTTCTCCGTCATCCTTTTGGTGGTGGGTCTGTGACTTCGTCGACGCTAGATTGTGCGAGTGTGTGTTGCTCTATCATCCTTTTGGTGATAGTAGCTGGTGTGAGTTTTCTCAGTAACCCTTTTGGTGGTGAGTCTGTCATTTCGTCGATGTCAGATTGTGCGAGTGTGTTTTGCTCTATCATACTTTTGGTGATAGTAGCCGGTGTGAGTTTGCTCTGTCATCATTTTGGTTGTGGGTCTGTGATTTCGTTGACGCTAGATTTGTAACACCCCCTTCTATACCCCAAATAAATGCATATAAAACAATTAAGCACATACAAATTATCAGAGTAAAAAAAAGGTTTTATAATAAGGTATAAAAGAAGAATGCCACAATTTCACCAACAAAACTCTTTAACATTTTGCTCCATAAAATATGTAACATTTTCGTAGTTTTAGAAATCACATTTCAACATTTAATTTAAGCGGAAGATAATGTCATTTAATCAGTTCCAAAATATTAATTCAAATGCACATAGTCATCCAGATTAATACATCATATCAGTTAGATTACAAAATCACATCAGCTGATACATCGCAATGTATCACAAAAGAATGACTATACTAGTCTAACTACCCGGTGTTACATATCAGAGCAGCCGACTCAAAAGAATGAATACTAACTTCACAAAAGGACTCCAGCATCCTAATCTGCAATGCCTCATAGAGCATTATAAAACAGCAGAAGGGTGAGAAATATAACCATAATAATCAAAGCATAAGATTATATATATATATATATATATATAGGTAGTCATATAACACATATTCACATTTCTACCACACTTCATTCTCTTAGTCATATATATTTACCCCACATATAGACAAACATGGATATTCACAAAGCATTCCCACATTATGCATACACTTACAATTTCCACAATCTCATCATTCACACATAAGCATCTCTTCATGCATATGTCATATATCAATGTGACTGAATAACTCAATGCAACTCATGCAATGCGGTACCGACTCTCGTTATCTTTTTTCGGTTTTTACTTTAAATCGGGTCCACTCTTCTAGACCGATAACCCGTTATCTTTTTCCGGTTTTTACATTAAACCGGGTCCACTCTTCTAGACCGATAACCACAAAGGCCCGTCCTCTAAGCCTTCAAACCCACTCTTCTAGGTTTGGGACAAGCCACTAGTTTCCACGAAACTAACAGACATTGCCTCTTGACTAAATGATGCATGTACAATCAGTCACAACAAATGCACTTAAGACCGACATCTTAATCTCATGCATTCAAATAATTCATCTCTTCAAGAATTACATTATGATTGCACACACAACATATTCACATAACATTCATCGATGTATTCATAATTCAATAATATCACCACATTAACACACAATGCACACATATCCGTGATATGTTCTCATGAATTATTCACATATATATTCACAATTCAATACAACATCATATTTAGCAAGCAATGCACGCATATCCATCATTATGCTCTCATGCATTCTTCATGTATTTTAACATACAATTGCATATAAACAATATGCATCCACAACACATTTTTCATAGTATGTTTATTCTTTATCTCATGCCATCTCATACAAGGTATACACATCACAATACCAATCATACAATTATAAGTTATGCACACATATCCACCATGTTCTCATGCATACTCATCACATAATTGTATACACATCAAGCATTCGCAAGTTCATTAGACAATACACATACATTCATCATTGTATTCACATGTATTTCTATTTATCACAATTAATACGCATCGCACATCAACTAGGATTCACGCCCGTAGGCTACCCACAGCACACATCATCACAATAGATCATATCTATATCATATCATAGAGGTATTAACCTATGAGAGGCAACCAAACCATCTCCACATGAACAACACAGCAAAGGAAAAATGCTGTCACATTCGCCTTCATTCGCCTGGCGAACCCTCGCAGTGAACCTTCGCCTGGCCTTCGCCTGGCGAACTCTCTCAGCGAACACTCGCTAGGCTTCGCCTGGCGAGACTTCCCAGCGAGCCCAAGTCAGTAGCTACTGACTTCATTCGCCACCATTCGCCAGCCCCTTCGCTGGGCGAACCTTCGCTATCCAACTTCGCCTGGTGAACTCGCCAGCGAAGTCCACTGGGATTTAACTTATAATTATTCGCCAGCATTCGCTAGGCTTCGCCCGGCGAAGCCTCGCTTCCATTCGCCTGGCGAGAGCCAGCGAACCTGCGCAGAACAGATTCACTCTCTGTTCCTCCTTCACCAACCCATCATCAACCCTCTCTTACACATCCAAATCAGTATAAACAGCATCAATACATGTTACCCGACTATTCTACGGCGTTATTACTCATTTCCAACCGATTAAATCATCAATCTACCGATTAATCCAACATTTGCCCTAATTGGAAAGTGATGGAAACTCTACCAAAACCCCAACCCAGCATACATAACATCATGCAATGATCAAATAGAAACATTTCTCACCCTTACCTCGATTAATCGGAGCTTTGATGTTGGTTCTTGATGATTTCCACTTTTCCTCTTCTTCTCTTCTCTTTCTCTCCTTTCTTCTTCTTTCCTCTTTCTTTCCAAATGTTTTTCTATCTTTCTTTTCTTTTCTTTCTCTCTTATATATTTCCTTCATTTTCCTTCCTCTCCAATTCTTTCTTAATTTTCTATCCATACCAATTAATAAAATTAATTCCAACATTAATAAAAACCCCACTAAATCAATTAATTACTATAATTAATTATTTAATGAAATTTGGGCTGTTAAACCCTCCCCCACTTTAGGAATTTTCGTCCTCGAAAATGTTACCTGATTCAAACAGTTCTGGATAAGACTCTTTCATCCGACTCTCAAGCTCCCAAGTAACATTTCCACCAGCCGGTCCTCCCCAAGCGACCTTCACTAAAGCAATCTCTTTACCTCGAAGCTGTTTCAATTTCCGATCCTCAATCCGCATAGGTGATGTCTCAACAGTCAGGTTATCTCTCACCTGCACATCATCTATTTGGACTACATGAGACGGATCCGCAATGTATTTCCTCAACTGAGATACATGGAATACGTCATGAAGATTAGCAAGCGACGGTGGTAAAGCCACACGATAGGCCACTTCTCCTATCTTTTGCAAAATCTTATAAGGACCAATGAAACGCGGCGACAACTTGCGCGACTTCAGTGCCCTACCAACACCTGTCATCGGAGTGACTCGAAGAAACACATGATCTCCCTCTTGAAATTCAAGTGCCTTCCTCCTCTTGTCATAATAACTCTTCTGACGACTCTGAGTAATTCCCATCTTCTCTTGAATCATCTTGATCTTATCAGTAGTCTGTTGAACTAACTCGGGTCCAACAACAGAACTCTCTCCGGACTCGAACCAACACAATGGTGTCCTACACCGCCTACCATACAACGCCTCAAATGGTGCCATACCAATACTCGAATGGAAACTGTTGTTGTAGGTAAACTCAATCAAAGGCAAGTAACTATCCCAGGCTCCTCCTTTTTCCAATAACCAAGCTCTCAAAAGATCTTCAAGCGACTGAATCGTCCTCTCCGTCTATCATTCTTTTAGTTGTAGTAGCCAGTGTGAGTTTGCTCCTCATCCTTTTGGTGGTGGGTCTGTCATTTCATCGATTTCAAATTATGCTAGTGTGTGTTGCTCTATCATCTTTTGGTGATAGTAGCCGATGTGAGTTCGCTCTGTCATCCTTTTGGTGGTGGGTCTGTCATTTTGTCGATGTCAGATTGTGCGAGTGTGTTTTGGTCTATCATACTTTTGGTGATAGTAGTCGGTGTGAGTTTGCTATGTCATCCTTTTGGTGGTGGGTCTGTGATTTCTTCGACGCTAGATTGTGCGAGTTTGTTTTGCTCTATCAGGCTTTTGGTTTTAGTAGCTGGTGTGAGTTCGCTCCGTCATCGGTTTGGTGGTGGGTCTGTCATTTCGTCGATGTCAGATTTTGCGAGTGTTTTGCTCTATCATTCTTTTAATTGTAGTAGCGGGTGTGAGTTTGCTTCGTCATCCTTTTTGTGGTGGGTCTGTCATTTCATCGATTTCAAATTATGCAAGTGTGTGTTGCTCTATCAACCTTTTGGTGATAGTAGCCGGTCTGAGTTTGCTCCGTCATCCTTTTGGTGGTGGGTATGTGACTTCGTCGACGCTAGATTATGCAAGTGTGTGTTGCTCTATCATCCTTTTGGTGATAGTAGTTGGTGTGAGTTTTCTCAGTAACCTTTTTGGGGGTGGGTCTGTCATTTCATCGATGTCAGATTGTGCGAGTGTGTTTTGCTCTATCATACTTTTGGTGATAGTAGCCGGTCTGAGTTTGCTCCGTCATCCTTTTGGTGGTGGGTCTGTGACTTCGTCGACGCAAGATTGTGCGAGTGTGTGTTGCTCTATCATCCTTTTGGTGATAGTAGCTGGTGTGAGTTTTCTCAGTAACTCTTTTGGGTGTGGGTCTGTCATTTCGTCGATGTCAGATTGTGCGAGTGTGTTTTGCTCTATCATACTTTTGGTGATAGTAGCCGGTGTGAGTTTGCTCTGTCATCATTTTGCTTGTGGGTCTGTGATTTTGTCGATGCTAGATTGTGCGAGTTTGTTTTGCTCTATCATCCTTTTGGTTTTAGTATCCGGTGTGAGTTCGCTCCGTCATCGGTTTGGTGGTGGGTCTGCCATTTCGTCGATGTCAGATTTTGCGAGTGTTTTTCTCTATCATTCTTTTAGTTGTAGTAGCCAGTGTGAGTTTGCTCCGCCATCCTTTTGGTGGTGGGTCTATCATTTCATCGATTTCAAATTATGCGAGTGTGTGTTACTCTATCATCCTTTTGGTGATAGTAGCTGGTGTGAGTTTGCTCTGTTATCCTTTTGGTGGCGGGTCTATCATTTTGTCGACGTCAGATTGTGCGAGTGTGTTTTGCTCTATCATCCTTTTGGTGGTAGTAACTGGTGTGAGTTTGCTCAGTAATCCTTTTGGGGGTGGGTCTGTCATTTCATCGATGTCAGATGGTGCGAGTTTGTTTTGCTCTATCATACTTTTGGTGATACTAGCCGGTGTGAGTTTGCTCTGTCATCCTTTTGGTGGTGGGTGTGTGATTTTGTCTACGCTAGACTGTGCGAGTTTGTTTCGCTCTATCATCCTTTTGGTTTTAGTATCCGGTGTGAGTTCGCTCCGTCATCGGTTTGGTGGTGGGTCTGTCATTTCACCGATGTCAGATTTTGCGAGTGTTTTGCTCTATCATTCTTTTAGTTGTAGTAGCCGGTGTGATTTTGCTCCGTCATCCTTTTTGTGGTGGGTCTGTCATTTCATCGATTTCAAATGATACGAGTGTGTGTTGCTCTATCATCCTTTTGGTAATAGTAGCCGGTGTGAGTTTGCTCTGTTATCCTTTTGGTGGTGGTTCTGTGATTTCGTCGACGCTAGATTGTGCGAGTGTGTGTTGCTCTACCATCCTTTTGGTGATAGTAGCTGGTGTGAGTTTGCTCAGTAACCCTTTTGGTGGTGGGTCTGTCATTTCGTCGATGTCAGATTATGCGTGTGTGTTTTGCTCTATCATACGTTTGGGGATAGTAGCCGGTGTGAGTTTGCTCTGTCATCCTTTTGGTGGTGGGTCTATGATTTCATCGACGCTAGATTGTGCGAGTTTGTTTTGCTCTATCATCCTTTTGGTTTTAGTATCCTGTATGAGTTCGCTCCGTCATCGGTTTGGTGGTGGGTCTACCATTTCGTCGATGTCAGATTTTGCGAGTGTTTTACTCTATCATTCTTTTAGTTGTATTAGCCGGTGTGAGTTTGCTCCTCATCCTTTTTGTGGTGGGTCTGTCATTTCATCGATTTTAAATTATGCTAGTGTGTGTTGCTCTATCATCCTTTTGGTAATACTAGCCGATCTCCGTCATCCTTTTGGTGGTGGGTCTGTCATTCTGTGGATGTCAGATTGTGCGAGTGTGTTTTGGTCTATCATACTTTTGGTGATAGTAGTCGGTGTGAGTTAGCTATGTCATCCTTTTGGTGGTGGGTCTGTGATTTCTTCGACGCTAGATTGTGCGAGTTTGTTTTGCTCTATCATGCTTTTGGTTTTAGTAGCTGGTGTGAGTTCGCTCCGTCATCGGTTTAGTGGTGGGTCTGTCATTTCGTCGATGTCATATTTTGCGAGTGTTTTGCTCTATCATTCTTTTAATTGTAGTAGCCGGTGTGAGTTTGCATCGTCATCCCTTTTGTGGTGGGTCTGTCATTTCATTGATTTCAAATTATGCGAGTGTGTATTGCTCTATCATCCTTTTAATGATAGTAGCCGGTCTGAGGTTGCTCCGTCATCCTTTTGGTGGTGGGTCTGTGACTTCGTCGACGCTAGATTGTGCGAGAGTGTGTTGCTCTATCATCCTTTTGATGATAGTAGTTGGTGTGAGTTTTCTCAGTAACCCTTTTGGAGGTGCGTCTGTCATTTCGTCGATGTCAGATTGTGCGAGTGTGTTATGCTCTATCATACTTTTGGTGATAGTAGCCGGTCTGAGTTTGCTCCGTCATCCTTTTGGTGGTGGGTCTATTACTTCGTCGACGCTAGATTGTGCGAGTGTGTGTTGCTCTATCATCCTTTTGGTGATAGTAGCTGGTGTGAGTTTTCTCAGTAACCCTTTTGGTGGTGGGTCTGTCATTTCGTCGATGTCAGATTGTGCGAGTGTGTTTTGCTCTATCATACTTTTGGTGATAGTAGCCGGTGTGAGTTTGCTCTGTCATCCTTTTGGTTGTGGGTCTGTGATTTCGTCGACGCTAGATTGTGCGAGTTTGTTTTGCTCTATCATCCTTTTGGTTTTAGTATCCGGTGTGAGTTCGCTCCGTCATCGGTTTGGTGGTGGGTCTGCCATTTCGTCGATGTCAAATTTTGCGAGTGTTTTTCTCTATCATTCTTTTAGTTCTAGTAGCCAGTGTGAGTTTGCTCCGTCATCCTTTTGGTGGTGGGTCTATCATTTCATTGATTTCAAATTATGCGAGTGTGTGTTACTCTGTCACCCTTTTGGTGATAGTAGCTGGTGTGAGTTTGTTCTGTTATCCTTTTGGTGGCGGGTCTATCATTTTGTCGACATCAGATTGTGCGAGTGTGTTTTGCTCTATCATCCTTTTGGTGGTAGTAGCTGGTGTGAGTTTGCTCAGTAATCCTTTTGGGGGTGGGTCTGTCATTTCATCGATGTCAGATTGTGCGAGTTTGTTTTGCTCTATCATACTTTTGGTGATACTAGCCGGTGTGAGTTTGCTCTGTCATCCTTTTGGTGGTGGGTGTGTGATTTTGTCGATGCTAGATTGTGCGAGTTTGTTTTGCTCTATCATCCTTTTGGTTTTAGTATCCGGTGTGAGTTCGCTCCGTCATCGGTTTGGTGGTGGATCTGTCATTTCGTCGATGTCAGATTTTGCGAGTGTTTTTCTCTATCATTCTTTTAGTTGTAGTAGCCGGTGTGATTTTGCTTCGTCATCCTTTTTGTAGTGGGTCTGTCATTTCATCGATTTCAAATGATACGAGTGTGTGTTTCTCTATCATCCTTTTGGAGATAGTAGCCGGTGTGAGTTTGCTCTGTCATCCTTTTGGTGGTGGTTCTCTGATTTCGTCGACGCTAGATTGTGCGAGTGTGTGTTGCTCTACCATCCTTTTGGTGATAGTAGCTGGTGTGAGTTTTCTCAGTAACCCTTTTGGTGGTGAGTCTGTCATTTCGTCGATGTCAGATTATACGAGTGTGTTTTGCTCTATCATACTTTTGGGGATAGTAGCCGGTGTGAGTTTGCTCTGTCATCCTTTTGGTGGTGGGTCTGTGATTTAATCGACGCTAGATTGTGCGAGTTTGTTTTGCTCTATCATCCTTTTGGTTTTAGTATCTGGTGTGAGTTCGCTCCGTCATCGGTTTGGTGGTGGGTCTGCCATTTCGTCGATGTCAGATTTTGTGAGTGTTTTGCTCTATCATTCTTTTAGTTGTAGTAGCCGGTGTGAGTTTGCTCCTCATCCTTTTGGTGGTGGGTCTATCATTTCATCGATTTTAAATTATGCTAGTGTGTGTTGCTCTATCATCCTTTTGGTGATACTAGCCGATGTGAGTTCGCTCCGTCATCCTTTTGGTGGTGGGTCTGTCATTCTGTGGATGTCAGATTGTGCGAGTGTGTTTTGGTCTATCATACTTTTGGTGATAGTAGTCGGTGTGAGTTTGCTATGTCATCCTTTTGGTGGTGGGTCTGTGACTTCTTCGACGCTAGATTGTGCGAGTTTGTTTTGCTCTATCATGCTTTTGGTTTTAGTAGCTGGTGTGAGTTTGCTCCGTCATCGGTTTGGTGGTTGGTCTGTCATTTCGTCGATGTCATATTTTCCGAGTGTTTTGCTCTATCATTCTTTTAATTATAGTAGCCGGTGTGAGTTTGCATCGTCATCCTTTTTGTGGTAGGTCTGTCATTTCATCGATTTCAAATTATACGAGTGTGTGTTGCTCTATCATCCTTTTAATGATAGTAGCCGGTCTGAGTTTGCTCCGTCATCCTTTTGGTGGTGGGTCTGTGACTTCGTCGACGCTAGATTGTGCGAGTGTGTGTTGCTCTATCATCCTTCTTGTGATAGTAGCTGGTGTATGTTTGCTCAGTAACCCTTTTGGTGGTGGGTCTGTCATTTCGTCGATGTCAGATTGTGCGAGTGTGTTTTTCTCTATCATACTTTTGGTGATAGTAGCCGGTGTGAGTTAGCTCTGTCATCATTTTGGTTGTGGGTCTGTGATTTCGTCGACGCTAGATTGTGCGAGTTTGTTTTGCTCTATCATCCTTTTGGTAATAGTAGCTGGTGTGAGTTCGCTCCGTCATCGGTTTAGTGGTGGGTCTGCCATTTCGTCGATGTCAGATTTTGTGAGTGTTTTGCTCTATCATTCTTTTAGTTGTAGTAGCCGGTGTGAGTTTGCTCCTTCATCCTTTTGGTGGTGGGTCTATCATTTCATCGATTTCAAATTATGCGAGTGTGTGTTACTCTATCATCCTTTTGGTGATAGTAGCTGGTGTGAGTTTGCTCTGTTATCGTTTTGGTGGCGGGTCTATCATTTTGTCAATGTCAGATTGTGCGAGTGTGTTTTGCTCTATCATCCTTTTGGTGGTAGTAGCTGTTGTGAGTTTGCTCAGTAATCCTTTTGGGGGTGGGTCTGCCATTTCATTGATGTCAGATTGTGCGAGTTTGTTTTGCTCTATCATACTTTTGGTGATACTAACCGTTGTGAGTTTGCTCTGTCATCCGTTTGGTGGTGGGTGTGTGATTTTGTCGACGCTAGATTGTGCGAGTTTGTTTTGCTCTATCATCCTTTTGGTTTTAGTATCCGGTGTGAGTTCGCTCCGTCATCGGTTTAGTGGTGGGTCTGTCATTTCGTCGATGTCATATTTTGCGAGTGTTTTGCTCTATCACTCTTTTAGTTGTAGTAGCCGGTGTGAGTTTGCTCTGTCATCCTTTTTGTGGTGGGTCTGTCATTTCATCGATTTTAAATGATACGAGTGTGTGTTGCTCTATCATCCTTTTGGTGATAGTAGCCGGTGTGAGTTTGCTTTGTCATCCTTTTGGTGGCGGTTCTGTGATTTCGTCGACGCTAGATTATGCGAGTGTGTGTTGCTCTATCATCCTTTTAGAGAGAGTAGCTGGTGTGAGTTTGCTCAGTAACCCTTTTGGTGGTGGGTCTTTCATTTCGTCGATGTCAGATTATGCGAGTGTGTTTTGCTCTATCGTACTTTTGGGGATAGTAGCCGGTGTGAGTTTGCTTTGTCATCCTTTTCGTGGTGGGTCTGTGATTTCATCGAGCTAGATTGTGCGAGTTTGTTTTGCTCTATCATCCTTTTGGTTTTAGTATCCGGTGTGAGTTCGCTCCGTCATCGGTTTGGTGATGGGTCTGCCTTTTCGTCGATGTCAGATTCTGTGAGTGTTTTGCTCTATCATTCTTTTAGTTGTAGTAGCGGGTGTCAGTTTGCTCCGTCATCCTTTTGGTGGTGGGTCTGTCATTTCATCGATTTCGAATTATGCGAGTGTGTGTTGCTCTATCATCCTTTTGGTGATAGTAGCCGATGTGAGTTCGCTCCGTCATCCTTTTGTTGATGGGTCTGTCATTTTGTTGATGTCAGATTGTGCGAGTGTGTTTGGGTCTATCATACTTTTGGTGATAGTAGTCGGTGCAAGTTTATTCTGTCATCCTTTTGGTGGTGGGTCTATGATTTCTTCGACGCTAGATTGTGCGAGTTTGTTTTGCTCTATCATCCTTTTGGTTTTAGTATCTGGTGTGAGTTTGCTCCGTCATCGGTTTGGTGGTGGGTCTGTCATTTCGTCGATGTCATATTTTGCGAGTGTTTTGCTCTATCATTCTTTTAGTTGTAGTAGCCGTTGTGAGTTTGCTCCGTCATCCTTTTGGTGGTGGGTCTGTCATTTCATCGATTTCAAATTATGCGAGTGTGTGTTGCTCTATCATCCTTTTGGTGATAGTAGCTGGTGTGAGTTTGCTCAGTAACCATTTTGGTGGTAGGTCTGTCATTTCGTCGATGTCAGATTGTGCGAGTGTGTTTTGCTCTATCATACTTTTGGTGATAGTAGCCGGTGTGAGTTTGCTCTGTCATCCTTTTGGTGGTGGGTCTGTGATTTCGTCGATGCTAGATTGTGTGAGTTTGTTTTTCTCTATCATACTTTTAGTTTAATATCTGGTGTGAGTTCGCTCCGTCATCGGTTTGGTGGTGGGTCGTTAATTTCGTCGATGTCATATTTTGTGAGTGTTTTGCTCTATCATTGTTTTAGTTGTAGTAGCCGGGGAGAGTTTCCTCTGTCGTCCTTTTGGTGGTGGGTCTGTCATTTCATCGATTTCAAATTATGCGAGTGTGTGTTGCTCTATCATCCTTTTGGTGATAGTAGCCGATGTGAGTTTGCTTCGTCAGCCTTTTGGTGGTGGGTCTGTCATTTTGTCGATGTCATATTGTGCGAGTGTGTTTTGGTCTATCATACTTTTGGTCATAGTAGTCGGTCTGAGTTTGCTCTGTCATCCTTTTGGTTGTGGGTCTATGATTTCTTCGATGCTAGATTGTGCGAGTTTGTTTTTCTCTATCATCCTTTTTGTTTTAGTAGCTGGTGTGAGTTTGCTCCGTCATCGGTTTGGTGGTGGGTCTGTCATTTCGTCGATGTCAGATTTTGCGAGTGTTTTGCTCTATCATTCTTTTAGTTGTAGTAGCCGGTGTGAGTTTGCTCCGTCATCCTTTTGGTGGTGGGTCTGTCATTTCATCGATTTCAAATTATGCGGGTGTGTGTTGCTCTATCATCCTTTTGGTGATAGTATCCGGTGTAAGTTCCCTCCGTCATCCTTTTGGTGGTGGGTCTGTGATTTCGTAGACGCTAGATTGTGCGAGTGTGTGTTGCTCTATCATCCTTTTGGTGATAGTAGCTGGTGTGAGTTTGCTCAGTAACCATTTTGGTGGTGGGTCTGTCATTTCGTCGATGTCAGATTGTGCGAGTGTGTTTTGCTCTATCATACTTTTGGTGTTAGTAGCCGGTGTGAGTTTGCTCTGTTATCCTTTTGGTGGTGGGTCTGTGATTTCGTCGATGCTAGATTGTGCGAGTTTGTTTTGCTCTATCAATGTTTTGGTTTTAGTATCTGGTGTGAGTTCGCTCCGTCATCGGTTTGGTGGTGGGTCTGTAATTTCGTCGATGTCAGATTTTGTGAGTGTTTTTCTCTATCATTCTTTTAGTTGTAGTAGCCGGGGAGAGTTTGCTCTGTCATCCTTTTGGTGGTGGGTCTGTCATTTCATCGATTTCAAATTATGCGAGTGTGTGTTGCTCTATCATCTATTTGGTGATAGTAGCCGATGTGAGTTCGCTCCGTCATCCTTTTGGTGGTGGATCTGTCATTTTGTCGATGTCAGATTGTGCGAGTGTGTTTTGGTCTATCATACTTTTGGTGATAGTAGTCGGTCTGAGTTTGCTCTGTCATCCTTTTGGTTGTGGGTCTATGATTTCTTCGACGCTAGATTGTGCGAGTTTGTTTTTCTCTATCATCATTTTGGTTTTAGTAGCTGGTGTGAGTTTGCTCTGTCATCGGTTTGGTGGTGGGTCTGTCATTTCGTCGATGTCAGATTTTGCGAGTGTTTTGCTCTATCATTCTTTTAGTTGTAGTAACCGGTGTGAGTTTGCTCCATCATCCTTTTGGTGGTGGGTCTGTCATTTCATCAATTTCAAATTATACGGGTGTGTGTTGCTCTATCATCCTTTTGGTGATAGTAGCTGGTGTAAGTTCGCTCCGTCATCCTTTTGGTGGTGGGTCTGTGATTTCGTAGACGCTAGATTGTTCGAGTGTGTGTTGCTCTATCATCCTTTTGGTGATAGTAGCTGGTGTGAGTTTGCTCAGTAAAAATTTTGGTGGTGGGTCTGTCATTTCGTCGATGTCAGATTGTGCGAGTGTGTTTTGCTCTATCATACTTTTGGTGTTAGTAGCCGGTGTGAGTGTGCTCTGTCATCCTTTTGGTGGTGGGTCTGTGATTTCGTCGATGCTTGATTGTGCGAGTTTGTTTTGCTCTATCATGCTTTTGGTTTTAGTATCTGGTGTGAGTTCGCTCCGTCATCGATTTGGTGGTGGGTCTGTAATTTCGTCGATGTCAGATTTTGTGAGTGTTTTGCTCTATCATTCTATTAGTTGTAGTAGCCGGGGTGAGTTTGCTCCGTCATCCTTTTGGTGGTGGGTCTGTCATTTCATCGATTTCAAATTATGCGAGTGTGTGTTGATCTATCATCCTTTTGGTGATAGTAGCCGGTGTAAGTTCGCTCCGTCATCCTTTTGGTGGTGGGTCTGTGATTTCGTCGACGCTAGATAGTGCGAGTGTGTGTTGCTCTATCATCCTTTTGGTGATAGTAGCTGGTGTGAGTTTGCTCAGTAACCATTTTGGTGGTAGGTCTGTCATTTCGTCGATGTCAGATTGTGCGAGTGTGTTTTGCTCTATCATACTTTTGTTGATATTAGCCGGTGTGAGTTTGCTCTGTCATCCTTTTAGTGGTGGGTCTGTGATTTCGTCGATGCTAGATTGTGTGAGTTTGTTTTTCTCTATCATACTTTTGGTTTTAGTATCTGGTGTGAGTTCGCTCCGTCATCGGTTTGGTGGTGGGTCGTTAATTTCGTCGATGTCATATTTTGTGAGTGGTTTGCTCTATCATTGTTTTAGTTGTAGTAGCCGGGGAGAGTTTCCTCTGTCATCCTTTTGGTGGTGGGTCTGTCATTTCATCGATTTCAAATTATGCGAGTGTGTGTTGCTCTATCATCCTTTTGGTGATAGTAGCCGATGTGAGTTTGCTTCGTCAGCCTTTTGGTGGTGGGTCTGTCATTTTGTCGATGTCATATTGTGCGAGTGTGTTTTGGTCTATCATACTTTTGGTGATAGTAGTCGGTCTGAGTTTGCTCTGTCATCCTTTTGGTTGTGGGTCTATGATTTCTTCGATGCTAGATTGTGCGAGTTTGTTTTTCTCTATCATCATTTTTGTTTTAGTAGCTGGTGTGAGTTTGCTCCGTCATCGGTTTGGTGGTGGGTCTGTCATTTCGTCGATGTCAGATTTTGCGAGTGTTTTGCTCTATCATTCTTTTAGTTGTAGTAGCCGGTGTGAGTTTGCTCCGTCATCCTTTTGGTGGTGGGTCTGTCATTTCATCGATTTCAAATTATGCGGGTGTGTGTTGCTCTATCATCCTTTTGGTGATAGTAGCCGGTGTAAGTTCGCTCCGTCATCCTTTTGGTGGTGGGTCTGTGATTTCGTAGACGCTAGATTGTGCGAGTGTGTGTTGCTCTATCATCCTTTTGGTGATAGTAGCTGGTGTGAGTTTAATCAGTAACCATTTTGGTGGTGGGTCTGTCATTTCGTCGATGTCAGATTGTGCGAGTGTGTTTTGCTCTATCATACTTTTGGTGTTAGTAGCCGGTGTGAGTTTGCTCTGTCATCCTTTTGGTGGTGGGTCTGTGATTTCGTCGATGCTAGATTGTGCGAGTTTGTTTTGCTCTATCAATGTTTTGGTTTTAGTATCTGGTGTGAGTTCGCTCCGTCATCGGTTTGGTGGTGGGTCTGTAATTTCGTCGATGTCAGATTTTGTGAGTGTTTTTCTCTATCATTCTATTAGTTGTAATAGCCGGGGAGAGTTTGCTCTGTCATCCTTTTGGTGGTGGGTCTGTCATTTCATCAATTTCAAATTATGCGAGTGTGTGTTGCTCTATCATCTATTTGGTGATAGTAACCGGTGTGAGTTCGCTCCGTCATCCTTTTGGTGGTGGGTCTGTCATTTTGTCGATGTCAGATTGTGCGATTGTGTTTTGGTCTATCATACTTTTGGTGATAGTAGCTGGTGTGAGTTTGCTCAGTAACCATTTTGGTGTTGGGTCTGTCATTTCGTCGATGTCAGATAGTGTGAGTGTGTTTTGCTCTATCATACTTTTGGTGATAGTAGCCGGTGTGAGTTTGATTTGTCATCCTTTTCGTGGTGGGTCTGTGATTTCGTCGATGCTAGATTGTGCGAGTTTGTTTTGCTCTATCATGCTTTTGGTTTTAGTATCTGGTGTGAGTTCGCTCCGTCATCGATTTGGTGGTGGGTCTGTTATTTCGTCGATGTCAGATTTTGTGAGTGTTTTGCTCTATCATTCTTTTAGTTGTAGTAGCCGGGGTGAGTTTGCTCCGTCATCCTTTTGGTGGTGGGTCTGTCATTTGATCGATTTCAAATTATGCGGGTGTCTGTTGCTTTATTATACTTTTGGTGATAGTAGCCGGTGTGAGTTCGCTCCGTCATCCTTTTGGTGGTGGGTCGGTCATTTTGTCGATGTCAGATTATGCGAGTGTGTTTTGGTCTATCATACTTTTGGTGATAGTAGTCGGTGTGAGGTTGCTCTGTCATCCTTTTGGTGGTGGGTCTGTGATTTCTTCGACGCTAGATTGTGCGAGTTTGTTTTGCTCTATCATGCTTTTGGTTTTAGTAGTTGGTGTGAGTTCGCTTCGTCATTGGTTTGGTGGTGGGTCTGTCATTTCGTCGATGTCATATTTTGCGAGTGTTTTGCTCTATCATTCTTTTAATTGTAGTAGCCGGTGTGAGTTTGCTCCGTCATCCTTTTTATGGTGGGTCTGTCATTCTATCGATTTCAAATTATGCGAGTGTGTGTTGCTCTATCATCCTTTTGGTGATAGTAGCCGGTCTGAGTTCGCTCCGTCATCCTTTTGGTGGTGGGTCTGTGACTTCGTCGACGTTGATTGTGCGAGTGTGTGTTGCTCTATCATCCTTTTGGTGATAGTAGCTGGTGTGAGTTTGCTCAGTAACCCTTTTGGTGGTGGGTCTGTCATTTCGTCGATGTCAGATTGTGCGAGTGTGTTTTACGCTATCATACTTTTGGTAATAGTAGCCGGTGTGAGTTTGCTTTGTCATCACTTTGGTTGTGGGTCTGTGATTTCGTCGACGCTAGATTGTGCGAGTTTGTTTTGCTCTATCATCATTTTGGTTTTAGTAGCTGGTGTAAGGTGGCTCCGTCTTCGGTTTGGTGGTGGGTCTGTCGTTTCGTCGATGTCAGGTTTTGCGAGTGTTTTGCTCTGTCATTCTTTTAGTTGTAGTAGTCGGGGTGAGTTTGCTCCGTCATCCTTTGGTGGTGGGTCTGTCATTTCATCGATTTCAAATTATGCGGGTGTGTGTTGCTCTATCATCCTTTTGGTGATAGTAGCCGGTGTGAGTTTGATCTGTCATCCTTTTCGTGGTGGGTCTGTGATTTCGTCGATGCTAGATTGTGCGAGTTTGTTTTGCTCTATCATGCTTTTGGTTTTAGTATCTGGTGTGAGTTCGCTCAGCCATCGATTTGTTGGTGGGTCTGTTATTTCGTCGATGTCAGATTTTGTGAGTGTTTTGCTCTATCATTCTTTTAGTTGTAGTAGCCGGGGTGAGTTTACTCCGTCATCCTTTTGGTGGTGGGTCTGTCATTTGATCGATTTCAAATTATACGGGTGTCAGTTGCTTTATTATACTTTTGGTGATAGTAGACGGTGTGAGTTCGCTCCGTCATCCTTTTGGTGGTGGGTCGGTCATTTTGTCGATGTCAGATTGTGCGAGTGTGTTTTGGTCTATCATACTTTTGGTGATAGTAGTCGGTGTGAGGTTGCTCTGTCATCCTTTTGGTGGTGGGTCTGTGATTTCTTCGACGCTAGATTGTGCGAGTTTGTTTTGCTCTATCATGCTTTTGGTTTTAGTAGTTGGTGTGAGTTCGCTTCGTCATTGGTTTGGTGGTGGGTCTGTCATTTCGTCGATGTCATATTTTGCGAGTGTTTTGCTCTATCATTCTTTTAATTGTAGTAGCCGGTGTGAGTTTGCTCCGTCATCCTTTTTATGATGGGTCTGTCATTCTATCGATTTCAAATTATGCGAGTGTGTGTTGCTCTATCATCCTTTTGGTGATAGTAGCCGGTCTGAGTTCGCTCCGTCATCCTTTTGGTGGTGGGTCTGTGACTTCGTCGACGTTGATTGTGCGAGTGTGTGTTGCTCTATCATCCTTTTGGTGATAGTAGCTGGTGTGAGTTTGCTCAGTAACCCTTTTGGTGGTGGGTCTGTCATTTCGTCGATGTCAGATTGTGCGAGTGTGTTTTACGCTATCATACTTTTGGTAATAGTAGCCGGTGTGAGTTTGCTTTGTCATCACTTTGGTTGTGGGTCTGTGATTTCGTCGACGCTAGATTGTGCGAGTTTGTTTTGCTCTATCATCATTTTGGTTTTAGTAGCTGGTGTAAGGTGGCTCCGTCTTCGGTTTGGTGGTGGGTCTGTCGTTTCGTCGATGTCAGGTTTTGCGAGTGTTTTGCTCTGTCATTCTTTTAGTTGTAGTAGTCGGGGTGAGTTTGCTCCGTCATCCTTTGGTGGTGGGTCTGTCATTTCATCGATTTCAAATTATGCGGGTGTGTGTTGCTCTATCATCCTTTTGGTGATAGTAGCCGGTGTGAGTTTGATCTGTCATCCTTTTCGTGGTGGGTCTGTGATTTCGTCGATGCTAGATTGTGCGAGTTTGTTTTGCTCTATCATGCTTTTGGTTTTAGTATCTGGTGTGAGTTCGCTCAGCCATCGATTTGTTGGTGGGTCTGTTATTTCGTCGATGTCAGATTTTGTGAGTGTTTTGCTCTATCATTCTTTTAGTTGTAGTAGCCGGGGTGAGTTTACTCCGTCATCCTTTTGGTGGTGGGTCTGTCATTTGATCGATTTCAAATTATACGGGTGTCAGTTGCTTTATTATACTTTTGGTGATAGTAGACGGTGTGAGTTCGCTCTGTCATCCTTTTGGTGGTGGGTCGGTCATTTTGTCGATGTCAGATTGTGCGAGTGTGTTTTGGTCTATCATACTTTTGGTGATAGTAGTCGGTGTGAGGTTGCTCTGTCATCCTTTTGGTGGTGGGTCTGTGATTTCTTCGACGCTAGATTGTGCGAGTTTGTTTTGCTCTATCATGCTTTTGGTTTTAGTAGTTGGTGTGAGTTCGCTTCGTCATTGGTTTGGTGGTGGGTCTGTCATTTCGTCGATGTCATATTTTGCGAGTGTTTTGCTCTATCATTCTTTTAATTGTAGTAGCCGGTGTGAGTTTGCTCCGTCATCCTTTTTATGGTGGGTCTGTCATTCTATCGATTTCAAATTATGCGAGTGTGTGTTGCTCTATCATCCTTTTGGTGATAGTAGCCGGTCTGAGTTCGCTCCGTCATCCTTTTGGTGGTGGGTCTGTGACTTCGTCGACGTTGATTGTGCGAGTGTGTGTTGCTCTATCATCCTTTTGGTGATAGTAGCTGGTGTGAGTTTGCTCAGTAACCCTTTTGGTGGTGGGTCTGTCATTTCGTCGATGTCAGATTGTGCGAGTGTGTTTTACGCTATCATACTTTTGGTAATAGTAGCCGGTGTGAGTTTGCTTTGTCATCACTTTGGTTGTGGGTCTGTGATTTCGTCGACGCTAGATTGTGCGAGTTTGTTTTGCTCTATCATCATTTTGGTTTTAGTAGCTGGTGTAAGGTGGCTCCGTCTTCGGTTTGGTGGTGGGTCTGTCGTTTCGTCGATGTCAGGTTTTGCGAGTGTTTTGCTCTGTCATTCTTTTAGTTGTAGTAGTCGGGGTGAGTTTGCTCCGTCATCCTTTGGTGGTGGGTCTGTCATTTCATCGATTTTAAATTATGCGGGTGTGTGTTGCTCTATCATCCTTTTGGTGATAGTAGCCGGTGTGAGTTTGATCTGTCATCCTTTTCGTGGTGGGTCTGTGATTTCGTCGATGCTAGATTGTGCGAGTTTGTTTTGCTCTATCATGCTTTTGGTTTTAGTATCTGGTGTGAGTTCGCTCAGCCATCGATTTGTTGGTGGGTCTGTTATTTCGTCGATGTCAGATTTTGTGAGTGTTTTGCTCTATCATTCTTTTAGTTGTAGTAGCCGGGGTGAGTTTACTCCGTCATCCTTTTGGTGGTGGGTCTGTCATTTGATCGATTTCAAATTATACGGGTGTCAGTTGCTTTATTATACTTTTGGTGATAGTAGACGGTGTGAGTTCGCTCCGTCATCCTTTTGGTGGTGGGTCGGTCATTTTGTCGATGTCAGATTGTGCGAGTGTGTTTTGGTCTATCATACTTTTGGTGATAGTAGTCGGTGTGAGGTTGCTCTTTCATCCTTTTGGTGGTGGGTCTGTGATTTCTTCGACGCTAGATTGTGCGAGTTTGTTTTGCTCTATCATGCTTTTGGTTTTAGTAGTTGGTGTGAGTTCGCTTCGTCATTGGTTTGGTGGTGGGTCTGTCATTTCGTCGATGTCATATTTTGCGAGTGTTTTGCTCTATCATTCTTTTAATTGTAGTAGTCGGTGTGAGTTTGCTCCGTCATCCTTTTTATGGTGGGTCTGTCATTCTATCGATTTCAAATTATGCGAGTATGTGTTGCTCTATCATCCTTTTGGTGATAGTAGCCGGTCTGAGTTCGCTCCGTCATCCTTTTGGTGGTGGGTCTGTGACTTCGTCGACGTTGATTGTGCGAGTGTGTGTTGCTCTATCATCCTTTTGGTGATAGTAGCTGGTGTGAGTTTGCTCAGTAACCCTTTTGGTGGTGGGTCTGTCATTTCGTCGATGTCAGATTGTGCGAGTGTGTTTTGCTCTATCATACTTTTGGTAATAGTAGCCGGTGTGAGTTTGCTTTGTCATCACTTTGGTTGTGGGTCTGTGATTTCGTCGACGCTAGATTGTGCGAGTTTGTTTTGCTCTATCATCATTTTGGTTTTAGTAGCTGGTGTAAGGTCGCTCCGTCATCGGTTTGGTGGTGGGTCTGTCGTTTCGTCGATGTCAGGTTTTGCGAGTGTTTTGCTCTGTCATTCTTTTAGTTGTAGTAGCCGGGGTGAGTTTGCTCCGTCATCCTTTTGGTGGTGGGTCTGTCATTTCATCGATTTCAAATTATGCGGGTGTGTGTTGCTCTATCATCCTTTTGGTGATAGTAGCTGGTGTGAGTTTGATCTGTCATCCTTTTCGTGGTGGGTCTGTGATTTTGTCGATGCTAGATTGTGCGAGTTTGTTTTGCTCTATCATGCTTTTGGTTTTAGTATCTGGTGTGAGTTTGCTCCGTCATCGATTTGGTGGTGGGTCTGTTATTTCGTCGATGTCAGATTTTGTGAGTGTTTTGCTCTATCATTCTTTTAGTTGTAGTAGCCGGGGTGAGTTTGCTCCGTCATCCTTTTGGTGGTTGGTCTGTCATTTGATCGATTTCAAATTATGCGGGTGTCTGTTGCTTTATTATACTTTTGGTGATAGTAGCCGGTGTGAGTTTGCTCCGTCATCCTTTTGGTGGTGGGTCGGTCATTTTGTCGATGTCAGATTGTGCGAGTGTGTTTTGGTCTATCATACTTTTGGTGATAGTAGTCGGTGTGAGGTTGCTCTGTCATCCCTTTGGTGGTGGGTCTGTGATTTCTTCGACGCTAGATTGTGCGAGTTTGTTTTGCTCTATCATGCTTTTGGTTTTAGTAGTTGGTGTGAGTTTTCTTCGTCATTGGTTTGGTGGTGGGTCTGTCATTTCGTCGATGTCATATTTTGCGAGTGTTTTGCTCTATCATTCTTTTAATTGTAGTAGCCGGTGTGAGTTTGCTCCGTCATCCTTTTTATGGTGGGTCTGTCATTCTATCGATTTCAAATTATGCGAGTGTGTGTTGCTCTATCATCCTTTTGGTGATAGTAGTCGGTCTGAGTTTGCTCCGTCATCCTTTTGGTGGTGGGTCTGTGACTTCGTCGACGTTGATTGTGCGAGTGTGTGTTGCTCTATCATCCTTTTGGTGATAGTAGCTGGTGTGAGTTTGCTCAGTAACCCTTTTGGCGGTGGGTCTGTCATTTCGTCGATGTCAGATTGTGCGAGTGTGTTTTGCTCTATCATACTTTTGGTAATAGTAGCCGGTGTGAGTTTGCTTTGTCATCACTTTGGTTGTGGGTCTGTGATTTCGTCGACGCTAGATTGTGCGAGTTTGTTTTGCTCTATTATCATTTTGGTTTTAGTAGCAGGTGTAAGGTCGCTCTGTCATCGGGTTGGTGGTGGGTCTGTCGTTTCGTCGATGTCATGTTTTGCGAGTGTTTTGCTCTGTCATTCTTTTAGTTGTAGTAGCCGGGGTGAGTTTGCTCCGTCATCCTTTTGGTGGTGGGTCTGTCATTTCATCGATTTCAAATTATGCGGGTGTGTGTTGCTCTATCATCCTTTTGGTGATAGTAGCCGGTGTGAGTTTGATCTGTCATCCTTTTCGTGGTGGGTCTTTCATTTTGTCGAAGCTAGATTGTGCGAGTTTGTTTTGCTCTATCATGCTTTTGGTTTAAGTATCTGGTGTGAGTTCTCTCCGTCATCGATTTGGTGGTGGGTCTGTTATTTCGTCGATGTCAGATTTTGTGATTGTTTTGCTCTATCATTCTTTTAGTTGTAGTAGCCGGGGTGAGTTTGCTCCGTCATCCTTTTGGTGGTGGGTCTGTCATTTGATCGATTTCAAATTATGCGGGTGTCAGTTGCTTTATTATACTTTTGGTGATAGTAGCCGGTGTGAGTTCGCTCCGTCATCCTTTTGGTGGTGGGTCGGTCATTTTGTCGATGTCAGATTGTGCGAGTGTGTTTTGGTCTATCATACTTTTGGTGATAGTAGTCGGTGTGAGGTTGCTCTGTCATCCTTTTGGTGGTGGGTCTGTGATTTCTTCGACGCTAGATTGTGCGAGTTTGTTTTGCTCTATCATGCTTTTGGTTTTAGTAGTTGGTGTGAGTTCGCTTCGTCATTGGTTTGGTGGTGGGTCTGTCATTTCGTCGATGTCATATTTTGCGAGTGTTTTGCTCTATCATTCTTTTAATTGTAGTAGCCGGTGTGAGTTTGCTCCGTCATCCTTTTTATGGTGGGTCTGTCATTCTATCGATTTCAAATTATGCGAGTGTGTGTTGCTCTATCATCCTTTTGGTGATAGTAGCCGGTCTGAGTTCGCTCCGTCATCCTTTTGGTGGTGGGTCTGTGACTTCGTCGACGTTGATTGTGCGAGTGTGTGTTGCTCTATCATCCTTTTGGTGATAGTAGCTGGTGTGAGTTTGCTCAGTAACCCTTTTGGTGGTGGGTCTGTCATTTCGTCGATGTCAGATTGTGCGAGTGTGTTTTGCTCTATCATACTTTTGGTAATAGTAGCCGGTGTGAGTTTGCTTTGTCATCACTTTGGTTGTGGGTCTGTGATTTCGTCGACGCTAGATTGTGCGATTTTGTTTTGCTCTATCATCATTTTGGTTTTAGTAGCTGGTGTAAGGTCGCTCCGTCATCGGTTTGGTGGTGGGTCCGTCGTTTCGTCGATGTCAGGTTTTGCGAGTGTTTTGCTCTGTCATTCTTTTAGTTGTAGTAGCCGGGGTGAGTTTGCTCCGTCATCCTTTTGGTGGTGGGTCTGTCATTTCATCGATTTCAAATTATGCGGGTGTGTGTTGCTCTATCATCCTTTTGGTGATAGTAGCCGGTGTGAGTTTGATCTGTCATCCTTTTCGTGGTGGGTCTGTGATTTTGTCGATGCTAGATTGTGCGAGTTTGTTTTGCTCTATCATGCTTTTGGTTTTAGTATCTGGTGTGAGTTTGCTCCGTCATCGATTTGGTGGTGGGTCTGTTATTTCGTCGATGTCAGATTTTGTGAGTGTTTTGCTCTATCATTCTTTTAGTTGTAGTAGCCGGGGTGAGTTTGCTCCGTCATCCTTTTGGTGGTGGGTCTGTCATTTGATCGATTTCAAATTATGCGGGTGTCTGTTGCTTTATTATACTTTTGGTGATAGTAGCCGGTGTGAGTTTGCTCCGTCATCCTTTTGGTGGTGGGTCGGTCATTTTGTCGATGTCAGATTGTGCGAGTGTGTTTTGGTCTATCATACTTTTGGTGATAGTAGTCGGTGTGAGGTTGCTCTGTCATCCCTTTGGTGGTGGGTCTGTGATTTCTTCGACGCTAGATTGTGCGAGTTTGTTTTGCTCTATCATGCTTTTGGTTTTAGTAGTTGGTGTGAGTTTGCTTCGTCATTGGTTTGGTGGTGGGTCTGTCATTTCGTCGATGTCATATTTTGCGAGTGTTTTGCTCTATCATTCTTTTAATTGTAGTAGCCGGTGTGAGTTTGCTCCGTCATCCTTTTTATGGTGGGTCTGTCATTCTATCGATTTCAAATTATGCGAGTGTGTGTTGCTCTATCATCCTTTTGGTGATAGTAGCCGGTCTGAGTTCGCTCCGTCATCCTTTTGGTGGTGGGTCTGTGACTTCGTCGACGTTGATTGTGCGAGTGTGTGTTGCTCTATCATCCTTTTGGTGATAGTAGCTGGTGTGAGTTTGCTCAGTAACCCTTTTGGTGGTGGGTCTGTCATTTCGTCGATGTCAGATTGTGCGAGTGTGTTTTGCTCTATCATACTTTTGGTAATAGTAGCCGGTGTGAGTTTGCTTTGTCATCACTTTGGTTGTGGGTCTGTGATTTCGTCGACGCTAGATTGTGCGAGTTTGTTTTGCTCTATCATCATTTTGGTTTTAGTAGCTGGTGTAAGGTCGCTCCGTCATCGGTTTGGTGGTGGGTCTGTCGTTTCGTCGATGTCAGGTTTTGCGAGTGTTTTGCTCTGTCATTCTTTTAGTTGTAGTAGCCGGGGTGAGTTTGCTCCGTCATCCTTTTGGTGGTGGGTCTGTCATTTCATCGATTTCAAATTATGCGGGTGTGTGTTGCTCTATCATCCTTTTGGTGATAGTAGCCGGATTGAGTTTGATCTGTCATCCTTTTCGTGGTGGGTCTGTGATTTTGTCGATGCTAGATTGTGCGAGTTTGTTTTGCTCTATCATGCTTTTGGTTTTAGTATCTGGTGTGAGTTTGCTCCGTCATCGATTTGGTGGTGGGTCTGTTATTTCGTCGATGTCAGATTTTGTGAGTGTTTTGCTCTATCATTCTTTTAGTTGTAGTAGCCGGGGTGAGTTTGCTCCGTCATCCTTTTGGTGGTGGGTCTGTCATTTGATCGATTTCAAATTATGCGGGTGTCTGTTGCTTTATTATACTTTTGGTGATAGTAGCCGGTGTGAGTTCGCTCCGTCATCCTTTTGGTGGTGGGTCGGTCATTTTGTCGATGTCAGATTGTGCGAGTGTGTTTTGGTCTATCATACTTTTGGTGATAGTAGTCGGTGTGAGGTTGCTCTGTCATCCCTTTGGTGCTGGGTCTGTGATTTCTTCGACGCTAGATTGTGCGAGTTTGTTTTGCTCTATCATGCTTTTGGTTTTAGTAGTTGGTGTGAGTTTGCTTCGTCATTGGTTTGGTGGTGGGTCTGTCATTTCGTCGATGTCATATTTTGCGAGTGTTTTGCTCTATCATTCTTTTAATTGTAGTAGCCGGTGTGAGTTTGCTCCGTCATCCTTTTTATGGTGGGTCTGTCATTCTATCGATTTCAAATTATGCGAGTGTGTGTTGCTCTATCATCCTTTTGGTGATAGTAGCCGGTCTGAGTTCGCTCCGTCATCCTTTTGGTGGTGGGTCTGTGACTTCGTCGACGTTGATTGTGCGAGTGTGTGTTGCTCTATCATCCTTTTGGTGATAGTAGCTGGTGTGAGTTTGCTCAGTAACCCTTTTGGTGGTGGGTCTGTCATTTCGTCGATGTCAGATTGTGCGAGTGTGTTTTGCTCTATCATACTTTTGGTAATAGTAGCCGGTGTGAGTTTGCTTTGTCATCACTTTGGTTGTGGGTCTGTGATTTCTTCGACGCTAGATTGTGCGAGTTTGTTTTGCTCTATCATCATTTTGGTTTTAGTAGCTGGTGTAAGGTCGCTCCGTCATCGGTTTGGTGGTGGGTATGTCGTTTCGTCGATGTCAGGTTTTGCGAGTGTTTTGCTCTGTCATTCTTTTAGTTGTAGTAGCCGGGGTGAGTTTGCTCCGTCATCCTTTTGGTGGTGGGTCTGTCATTTCATCGATTTCAAATTATGCGGGTGTGTGTTGCTCTATCATCCTTTTGGTGATAGTAGCCGGTGTGAGTTTGATCTGTCATCCTTTTCGTGGTGGGTCTGTGATTTTGTCGATGCTAGATTGTGCGAGTTTGTTTTGCTCTATCATGCTTTTGGTTTTAGTATCTGGTGTGAGTTTGCTCCGTCATCGATTTGGTGGTGGGTCTTTTATTTCGTCGATGTCAGATTTTGTGAGTGTTTTGCTCTATCATTCTTTTAGTTGTAGTAGCCGGGGTGAGTTTGCTCCGTCATCCTTTTGGTGGTGGGTCTGTCATTTGATCGATTTCAAATTATGCGGGTGTCTGTTGCTTTATTATACTTTTGGTGATAGTAGCCGGTGTGAGTTCACTCCGTCATCCTTTTGGTGGTGGGTCGGTCATTTTGTCGATGTCAGATTGTGCGAGTGTGTTTTGGTCTATCATACTTTTGGTGATAGTAGTCGGTGTGAGGTTGCTCTGTCATCCCTTTGGTGGTGGGTCTGTGATTTCTTCGACGCTAGATTGTGCGAGTTTGTTTTGCTCTATCATGCTTTTGGTTTTAGTAGTTGGTGTGAGTTTGCTTCGTCATTGGTTTGGTGGTGGGTCTGTCATTTCGTCGATGTCATATTTTGCGAGTGTTTTGCTCTATCATTCTTTTAATTGTAGTAGCCGGTGTGAGTTTGCTCCGTCATCCTTTTTATGGTGGGTCTGTCATTCTATCGATTTCAAATTATGCGAGTGTGTGTTGCTCTATCATCCTTTTGGTGATAGTAGCCGGTGTGAGTTTTCTCCGTCATCCTTTTGGTGGTGGGTCTGTGACTTCGTCGACGTTGATTGTGCGAGTGTGTGTTGCTCTATCATCCTTTTGGTGATAGTAGCTGGTGTGAGTTTGCTCAGTAACCCTTTTGGTGGTGGGTCTGTCATTTCGTCGATGTCAGATTGTGCGAGTGTGTTTTGCTCTATCATACTTTTGGTAATAGTAGCCGGTGTGAGTTTGCTTTGTCATCACTTTGGTTGTGGGTCTGCGATTTCGTCGACGCTAGATTGTGCGAGTTTGTTTTGCTCTATTATCATTTTGGTTTTAGTAGCTGGTGTAAGGTCGCTCTGTCATCGGGTTGGTGGTGGGTCTGTCGTTTCGTCGATGTCAGGTTTTGCGAGTGTTTTGCTCTGTCATTCTTTTAGTTGTAGTAGCCGGGGTGAGTTTGCTCCGTCATCCTTTTGGTGGTGGGTCTGTCATTTCATCGATTTCAAATTATGCGGGTGTGTGTTGCTCTATCATCCTTTTGGTGATAGTAGCCGGTGTGAGTTTGATCTGTCATCCTTTTCGTGGTGGGTCTTTCATTTTGTCGAAGCTAGATTGTGCGAGTTTGTTTTGCTCTATCATGCTTTTGGTTTTAGTATCTGGTGTGAGTTTGCTCCGTCATCGATTTGGTGGTGAGTCTGTTATTTCGTCGATGTCAGATTTTGTGAGTGTTTTGCTCTATCATTCTTTTAGTTGTAGTAGCCGGGGTGAGTTTGTTCCGTCATCCTTTTGGTGGTGGGTCTGTCATTTGATCGATTTCAAATTATGCGGGTGTCAGTTGCTTTATTATACTTTTGGTGATAGTAGCCGGTGTGAGTTCGCTCCGTCATCCTTTTGGTGGTGGGTCGGTCATTTTGTCGATGTCAGATTGTGCGAGTGTGTTTTGGTCTATCATACTTTTGGTGATAGTAGTCGGTGTGAGGTTGCTCTGTCATCCTTTTGGTGGTGGGTCTGTGATTTCTTCGACGCTAGATTGTGCGAGTTTGTTTTGCTCTATCATGCTTTTGGTTTTAGTAGTTGGTGTGAGTTCGCTTCGTCATTGGTTTGGTGGTGGGTCTGTCATTTCGTCGATGTCATATTTTGCGAGTGTTTTGCTCTATCATTCTTTTAATTGTAGTAGCCGGTGTGAGTTTGCTCCGTCATCCTTTTTATGGTGGGTCTGTCATTCTATCGATTTCAAATTATGCGAGTGTGTGTTGCTCTATCATCCTTTTGGTGATAGTAGCCGGTCTGAGTTCGCTCCGTCATCCTTTTGGTGGTGGGTCTGTGACTTCGTCGACGTTGATTGTGCGAGTGTGTGTTGCTCTATCATCCTTTTGGTGATAGTAGCTGGTGTGAGTTTGCTCAGTAACCCTTTTGGTGGTGGGTCTGTCATTTCGTCGATGTCAGATTGTGCGAGTGTGTTTTGCTCTATCATACTTTTGGTAATAGTAGCCGGTGTGAGTTTTCTTTGTCATCACTTTGGTTGTGGGTCTGTGATTTCGTCGACGCTAGATTGTGCGAGTTTGTTTTTCTCTATCATCATTTTGGTTTTAGTAGCTGGTGTAAGGTCGCTCCGTCATCGGTTTGGTGGTGGGTCTGTCGTTTCGTCGATGTCAGGTTATGCTAGTGTTTTGCTCTGTCATTCTTTTAGTTGTAGTAGCCGGGGTGAGTTTGCTCCGTCATCCTTTTGGTGGTGGGTCTGTCATTTCATCGATTTCAAATTATGCGGGTGTGTGTTGCTCTATCATCCTTTTGGTGATAGTAGCCGGTGTGAGTTTGATTTGTCATCCTTTTCGTGGTGGGTCTTTCATTTTGTCGATGCTAGATTGTGCGAGTTTGTTTTGCTCTATCATGCTTTTGGTTTTAGTATCTGGTGTGAGTTCGCTCCGTCATCGATTTGGTGGTGGGTCTGTTATTTCGTCGATGTCAGATTTTGTGAGTGTTTTGCTCTATCATTCTTTTAGTTGTAGTAGCCGGGGTGAGTTTGCTCTGTCATCCTTTTGGTGGTGGGTCTGTCATTTGATCGATTTCAAATTATGCGGGTGTCAGTTACTTTATTATACTTTTGGTGATAGTAGCCGGTGTGAGTTCGCTCCGTCATCCTTTTGGTGGTGGGTCGGTCATTTTGTCGATGTCAGATTGTGCAAGTGTGTTTTGGTCTATCATACTTTTGGTGATAGTAGTCGGTGTGAGGTTGCTCTGTCATCCTTTTGGTGGTGGGTCTGTGATTTCTTCGACGCTAGATTGTGCGAGTTTGTTTTGCTCTATCATGCTTTTGGTTTTAGTAGTTGGTGTGAGTTCGCTTCGTCATTGGTTTGGTGGTGGGTCTGTCATTTCGTCGATGTCATATTTTGCGAGTGTTTTGCTCTATCATTCTTTTAATTGTAGTAGCCGGTGTGAGTTTGCTCCGTCATCCTTTTTATGGTGGGTCTGTCATTCTATCGATTTCAAATTATGCGAGTGTGTGTTGCTCTATCATCCTTTTGGTGATAGTAGCCGGTCTGAGTTCGCTCCGTCATCCTTTTGGTGGTGGGTCTGTGACTTCGTCGACGTTGATTGTGCGAGTGTGTGTTGCTCTATCATCCTTTTGGTGATAGTAGCTGGTGTGAGTTTGCTCAGTAACCCTTTTGGTGGTGGGTCTGTCATTTCGTCGATGTCAGATTGTGCGAGTGTGTTTTGCTCTATCATACTTTTGGTAATAGTAGCCGGTGTGAGTTTTCTTTGTCATCACTTTGGTTGTGGGTCTGTGATTTCGTCGACGCTAGATTGTGCGAGTTTGTTTTTCTCTATCATCATTTTGGTTTTAGTAGCTGGTGTAAGGTCGCTCCGTCATCGGTTTGGTGGTGGGTCTGTCGTTTCGTCGATGTCAGGTTATGCTAGTGTTTTGCTCTGTCATTCTTTTAGTTGTAGTAGCCGGGGTGAGTTTGCTCCGTCATCCTTTTGGTGGTGGGTCTGTCATTTCATCGATTTCAAATTATGCGGGTGTGTGTTGCTCTATCATCCTTTTGGTGATAGTAGCCGGTGTGAGTTTGATTTGTCATCCTTTTCGTGGTGGGTCTTTCATTTTGTCGATGCTAGATTGTGCGAGTTTGTTTTGCTCTATCATGCTTTTGGTTTTAGTATCTGGTGTGAGTTCGCTCCGTCATCGATTTGGTGGTGGGTCTGTTATTTCGTCGATGTCAGATTTTGTGAGTGTTTTGCTCTATCATTCTTTTAGTTGTAGTAGCCGGGGTGAGTTTGCTCTGTCATCCTTTTGGTGGTGGGTCTGTCATTTGATCGATTTCAAATTATGCGGGTGTCAGTTACTTTATTATACTTTTGGTGATAGTAGCCGGTGTGAGTTCGCTCCGTCATCCTTTTGGTGGTGGGTCGGTCATTTTGTCGATGTCAGATTGTGCAAGTGTGTTTTGGTCTATCATACTTTTGGTGATAGTAGTCGGTGTGAGGTTGCTCTGTCATCCTTTTGGTGGTGGGTCTGTGATTTCTTCGACGCTAGATTGTGCGAGTTTGTTTTGCTCTATCATGCTTTTGGTTTTAGTAGTTGGTGTGAGTTCGCTTCGTCATTGGTTTGGTGGTGGGTCTGTCATTTCGTCGATGTCATATTTTGCGAGTGTTTTGCTCTATCATTCTTTTAATTGTAGTAGCCGGTGTGAGTTTGCTCCGTCATCCTTTTTATGGTGGGTCTGTCATTCTATCGATTTCAAATTATGCGAGTGTGTGTTGCTCTATCATCCTTTTGGTGATAGTAGCCGGTCTGAGTTCGCTCCGTCATCCTTTTGGTGGTGGGTCTGTGACTTCGTCGACGTTGATTGTGCGAGTGTATGTTGCTCTATCATCCTTTTGGTGATAGTAGCTGGTGTGAGTTTGCTCAGTAACCCTTTTGGTGGTGGGTCTGTCATTTCGTCGATGTCAGATTGTGCGAGTGTGTTTTGCTCTATCATACTTTTGGTAATAGTAGCCGGTGTGAGTTTGCTTTGTCATCACTTTGGTTGTGGATCTGTGATTTCGTCGACGCTAGATTGTGCGAGTTTGTTTTGCTCTATCATCATTTTGGTTTTAGTAGCTGGTATAAGGTCGCTCCGTCATCGGTTTGGTGGTGGGTCTGTCGTTTCGTCGATGTCAGGTTTTGCGAGTGTTTTGCTTTGTCGTTCTTTTAGTTGTAGTAGCCGGGGTGAGTTTGCTCCGTCATCCTTTTGGTGGTGGGTCTGTCATTTCATCGATTTCAAATTATGCGGGTGTGTGTTGCTCTATCATCCTTTTGGTGATAGTAGCCGGTGTGAGTTCACTCCGTCATCCTTTTGGTGGTGGGTCTTTCATTTTGTCGATGTCAGATTGTGCAAGTGTGTTTTGGTCTATCATACTTTTGGTGATAGTAGTCGGTGTGAGTTTGCTCTGTCATCCTTTTGGTGGTGGGTCTATGATTACTTCGACGCTAGATTGTGCGAGTTTGTTTTTCTCTATCATCATTTTGGTTTTAGTAGCTGGTGTGAGTTTGTTCCGTCATCGGTTTGGTGGTGGGTTTCTCATTTCGTCGATGACAGATTTTGCGAGTGTTTTGCTCTATCATTCTTTTAGTTGTAGTAGCCGGTGTGAGTTTGCTCCTTCATCCTTTTGGTGGTGGGTCTGTCATTTCATCGATTTCAAATTATGCGAGTGTGTGTTGTTCTATCATCCTTTTGTTGATAGTAGCCGATTTGAGTTCGCTCCGTCATCCTTTTGGTGGTGGTTCTGTCATTTTGTCGATGTCAGATGAAGCGAGTGTGTTTTGGTCTATCATACTTTTGGTGATAGTAGTCGGTGTGAGTTTGCTCTGTCATCCTTTTGGTGGTGGGTCTATGATTTCTTCGACGCTAGATTGTGCGAGTTTGTTTTGCTCTATCATCATTTTGGTTTTAGTAACTGGTGTGAGTTTGCTCCGTCATCGGTTTGGTGGTGGGTCTGTCATTTCGTTGATGTCAGATTTTGCGAGTGTTTTGCTTTATCATTCTTTTAGTTGTAGTAGCCAATGTGAGTTTTCTCCGTCATCCTTTTGGTGGTGGTTCTGTCATTTCATCGATTTCAAATTATGCGGGTGTGTGTTGCTTTATCATCCTTTTGGTGATAGTAGCCGTTGTAAGTTTGTTGCGTCATCCTTTTGGTGGTTGGTCTGTGATTTCGTCGACGCTAGATTGTGCAAGTGTGTGTTGCTCTATCATCCTTTTGGTGATAGTAGCTGGTGTGAGTTTGCTCAGTAACCATTTTGGTGGTGGGTCTGTCATTTTGTCGATGTCAGATTGTGCGAGTGTGTTTTGCTCTATCTTACTTTTGGTGATAGTAGCCGGTGTGAGTTTGCTCTGTCATCCTTTTGGTGGTGGGTTTGTGATTTCGTCGATGCTAGATTGTGCGAGTTTGTTTTGCTCTATCATGCTTTTCGTATTAGTATCCGGTGTGAGTTCGCTCCGTCATCGGTTTGGTGGTGGATTTGTCATTTCATCGATGTCAAATTTTGTTAGTGTTTTGCTCTATCATTCTTTTAGTTGTAGTAGCCGGGGTGAGTTTGCTCCGTCATCCTTTTGGTGGTGGGTCTGTCATTTCATCGATTTCAAATTATGCGGGTGTGTGTGCTCTATCATCCTTTTGGTGATAGTAGCCGACGTGAGTTCGCTCCGTCATCCTTTTGGTGGTGGGTCGGTCATTTTGTCGATGTCAGATAGTGCGACTGTGTTTTGGTCTATCATACTTTTGGTGATAGTAGTCGGTGTGAGTTTGCTCTGTCATCCTTTTGGTGGTGGGTCTGTGATTTCTTCAACGCTAGATTGTGCGAGTTTGTTTTGCTCTATCATGCTTTTGGTTTTAGTAGTTGGTGTGAGTTCGCTTCGTCATTGGTTTGGTGGTGGGTCTGTCATTTGGTCGATGTCATATTTTGCGAGTGTTTTGCTCTATCATTCTTTTAGTTGTAGTAGCCGGTGTGAGTTTGCTCCGTCATCCTTTTTATGGTGGGTCTGTCATTCTATCGATTTCAAATTATGCGAGTGTGTGTTGCTCTATCATCCTTTTGGTGATAGTAGCCGGTCTGAGTTCGCTCTGTCATCCTTTTGGTGGTGGGTCTGTGACTTCGTCGACGTTGATTGTGCGAGTGTGTGTTGCTCTATCATCCTTTTGGTGATAGTAGCTGGTGTGAGTTTGCTCAGTAACCCTTTTGGTGGTGGGTCTGTCATTTCGTCGATGTCAGATTGTGCGAGTGTGTTTTGCTCTATCATACTTTTGGTAATAGTAGCCGGTGTGAGTTTGCTTTGTCATCACTTTGGTTGTTGGTCTGTGATTTCGTCGACGCTAGATTGTGCGAGTTTGTTTTGCTCTATCATCATTTTGGTTTTAGTAGCTGGTGTAAGGTCGCTCCGTCATCGGTTTGGTGGTGGGTCTGTCGTTTCGTCGATGTCAGGTTTTGCGAGTGTTTTGCTCTGTCGTTCTTTTAGTTGTAGTAGCCGGGGTGAGTTTGCTCCGTCATCCTTTTGGTGGTGGGTCTGTCATTTCATCGATTTCAAATTATGCGGGTGTGTGTTGCTCTATCATCCTTTTGGTGATAGTAGCCGGTGTGAGTTCGCTCCGTCATCCTTTTGGTGGTGGGTCTTTCATTTTGTCGATGTCAGATTGTGCAAGTGTGTTTTGGTCTATCATACTTTTGGTGATAGTAGTCAGTGTGAGTTTGCTCTGTCATCCTTTTGGTGGTGGGTCTATGATTTCTTCGACGCTAGATTGTGCGAGTTTGTTTTTCTCTATCATCATTTTGGTTTTAGTAGCTGGTGTGAGTTTGCTCCGTTATCGGTTTGGTGGTGGGTTTCTCATTTCGTCGATGACAGATTTTGCGAGTGTTTTGCTCTATCATTCTTTTAGTTGTAGTAGCCGGTGTGAGTTTGCTCCTTCATCCTTTTGGTGGTGGGTCTGTCATTTCATCGATTTCAAATTATGCGAGTGTGTGTTGTTCTATCATCCTTTTGTTGATAGTAGCCGATTTGAGTTCGCTCCGTCATCCTTTTGATGGTGGTTCTGTCATTTTGTCGATGTCAGATTAAGCGAGTGTGTTTTGGTCTATCATACTTTTGGTGATAGTAGTCGGTGTGAGTTTGCTCTGTCATCCTTTTGGTGTTGGGTCTATGATTTCTTCGACGCTAGATTGTGCGAGTTTGTTTTGCTCTATCATCATTTTGGTTTTAGTAACTGGTGTGAGTTTGCTCCGTCATCGGTTTGGTGGTGGGTCTCTCATTTCGTTGATGTCAGATTTTGCGAGTGTTTTGCTCTATCATTCTTTTAGTTGTAGTAGCCAATGTGAGTTTTCTCCGTCATCCTTTTGGTGGTGGTTCTGTCATTTCATCGATTTCAAATTATGCGGGTGTGTGTTGCTTTATCATCCTTTTGGTGATAGTAGCCGTTGTAAGTTTGTTGCGTCATCCTTTTAGTGGTGGGTCTGTGATTTCGTCGACGCTAGATTGTGCAAGTGTGTGTTGCTCTATCATCCTTTTGGTGATAGTAGCTGGTGTGAGTTTGCTCAGTAACCATTTTGGTGGTGGGTCTGTCATTTTGTCGATGTCAGATTGTGCGAGTGTGTGTTGCTCTATCTTACTTTTGGTGATAGTAGCCGATGTGAGTTTGCTCTGTCATCCTTTTGGTGGTGGGTTTGTGATTTTGTCGATGCTAGATTGTGCGAGTTTGTTTTGCTCTATCATGCTTTTCGTATTAGTATCCGGTGTGAGTTCGCTCCGTCATCGGTTTGGTGGTGGATCTGTCATTTCATTGATGTCAAATTTTGTTAGTGTTTTGCTCTATCATTCTTTTAGTTGTAGTAGCCGGGGTGAGTTTGCTCCGTCATCCTTTTGGTGGTGGGTCTGTCATTTCATCGATTTCAAATTATGCGGGTGTGTGTGCTCTATCATCCTTTTGGTGATAGTAGCCGACGTGAGTTCGCTCCGTCATCCTTTTGGTGGTGGGTCGGTCATTTTGTCGATGTCAGATAGTGCGACTGTGTTTTGGTCTATCATACTTTTGGTGATAGTAGTCGGTGTGAGTTTGCTCTGTCATCCTTTTGGTGGTGGATCTGTGATTTCTTCGACGCTAGATTGTGCGAGTTTGTTTTGCTCTATCATGTTTTTGGTTTTAGTAGCTGGTGTGAGTTCGCTCCGTCATCGGGTTTGGTGGTGGGTTTGTCATTTCGTCGATGTCAGATTTTGCGAGTGTTTTGCTCTATCATTCTTTTAATTGTAGTAGCCGGTGTGAGATTACTCCGTGATCCTTTTTGTGGTGGGTCTGTCATTTCATCGATTTCAAATTATGCGAGTGTGTGTTGCTCTATCATCCTTTTGGTGATAGTAGCCGGTCTGAGTTCGCTCTGTCATCCTTTTGGTGGTGGGTCTGTGACTTCGTCGACGCTAGATTGTGCGAGTGTGTGTTGCTCTATCATCCTTTTTGTGATAGTAGCTGGTGTGAGTTTGCTCAGTAACCCTTTTGGTGGTGGGTCTATCATTTCGTCGATGTCAGATTGTGCGAGTGTGTTTTGCTCTATCATACTTTTGGTGATAGTAGCCGGTGTGAGTTTGTTCTGTCATCACTTTAGTTGTGGGTCTGTGATTTCGTCAACGCTAGATTGTGCGAGTTTGTTTTGCGCTATCATCCTTTTGGTTTTAGTATCCGGTTTGAGTTCGCTCCGTCATCGGTTTGGTGGTGGGTCTGTCATTTCGTCGATGTCAGATTTTACGAGTGTTTTGCTCTGTCATTCTTTTAGTTGTAGTAGCCGGTGTGAGTTTGCTCCGTCATCCTTTTGGTGGTGGGTCTGTCATTTTATCGATTTCAAATTATGCGAGTGTGTGTTGCTCTATCATCCTTTTGGTGATAGTAGCCGATGTGAGTTCGCTCCGTCATCCTTTTGGTGGTGGGTCTATCATTTTGTCGATGTCAGATTGTGCGAGTGTGTTTTGGTCTATCATACTTTTGGTGATAGTAGTCGGTGTGAGTTTGCTATGTCATCCTTTTGGTGGTGGGTCTATGATTTCTTCGACGCTAGATTGTGCGAGTTTGTTTTACTCTATCATCATTTTGGTTTTAGTAGCTGGTGTGAGTTTGCTCCGTCATCGGTTTGGTGGTGGGTCTGTCATTTCGTCGATGTCAGATTTTGCGAGTGTTTTGCTCTATCATTCTTTTAGTTGTCGTAGCCGGTGTGAGTTTGCTCCGTCATCCTTTTGGTGGTGGGTCTGTCATTTCATCGATTTCAAATTATGCGGGTGTGTGTGGCTTTATCATCCTTTTGGTGATAATAGCCGGTGTAAGTTCGCTCCGTCATCCTTTTGGTCGTGGGTCTGTGATTTCGTCGACGCTAGATTGTGCGAGTGTGTGTTGCTCTATCATCCTTTTGGTGATAGTAGCTGGTGTGAGTTTGCTCAGTAACCATTTTGGTGGTGGGTCTGTCATTTCGTTGATGTCAGCTTGTGCGAGTGTGTTTTGCTTTATCATACTTTTGGTGATAGTAGCCGGTGTGAGTTTGCTCTGTCATCCTTTTGGTGGTGGGTCTAAGATTTCGTCGATGCTAGATTGTGCGATTTTGTTTTGCTCTATCATGCTTTTGGTTTTAGTATCTGGTGTGAGTTCTCTCCGTCATCGGTTTGGTGGTGGGTCTGTCATTTCGTCGATGTCAGATTTTGTGAGTGTTTTGCTCTATCATTCTTTTAGTTGTAGTAGCCGGGGTGAGTTTGCTCCGTCATCCTTTTGTTGGTGGGTCTGTCATTTCATCGATTTCAAATTATGCGGGTGTGTGTTGCTCTATCATGATTTTGGTGATAGTAGCCGGTGTGAGTTCGCTCCGTCATCCTTTTGGTGGTGGGTCGGTCATTTTGTCGAAGTCATATTTTGCAAGTGTGTTTTGGTCTATCATACTTTTGTTGATAGTAGTCGGTGTGAGTTTGCTCTGTCATCCTTTTGGTGGTGGGTCTGTGATTTCTTCGACGCTAGATTGTGCGAGTTTGTTTTGCTCTATCATGCTTTTGGTTTTAGTAGCTGGTGTGAGTTTGCTCCGTCATCGGTTTGGTGGTGGCTCTGTCATTTCGTAGATGTCATATTTTGCGAGTGTTTTGCTCTATCATTCTTTTAATTGTAGTAGCCGGTGTGAGTTTGCTCCGTCATCCTTTTTGTGGTGGGTCTGTCATTTCATCAATTTCAAATTATGCGAGTGTGTGTTGCTCTATCATCCTTTTGGTGATAGTAGCCAGTCTGAGTTCGCTCCGTCATCCTTTTGGTGGTGGGTCTGTGACTTCGTCGACACTAGATTGTGCGAGTGCGTGTTGCTCTATCATCCTTTTGGTGATAGTAGTTGGTGTGAGTTTGCTCAGTAACCCTTTTGGTGGTGGGTCTGTCATTTCGTCGATGCCAGATTGTGCGAGTGTGTTTTGCTCTATCATACTTTTGGTGATAGTAGCCGGTGCGAGTTTGCTCTGTCATCACTTTGGTTGTGGGTCTGTGATTTCATCGACGCTAGATTGTGCGAGTTTGTTTTGCTCTATCATCTTTTTGGTTTTAGTATCCGGTGTGAGTTCGCTCCGTCATCGGTTTGGTGGTGGGTCTGTCATTTCGTCGATGTCAGATTTTGCGAGTGTTTTGCTCTGTCATTCTTTTAGTTGTAGTAGCCTGTGTAAGTTTGCTCCGTCATCCTTTTGGTGGTGGGTCTGTCATTTCATCGATTTCAAATTATGTGAGTGTGTGTTGCTCTATCATCCTTTTGGTGATAGTAGCCGATGTGAGTTTGCTCCGTCATCCTTTTGGTGGTGGGTCTGTCATTTTGTCGATGTCAGATTGTGCTAGTGTGTTTTGGTCTATCATACTTTTAGTGATAGTAGCCGGTGTGAGTTTGCTCTGTCATCCTTTAGGTGGTGGGTCTATGATTTCTTCGACGCTAGATTGTGCGAGTTTGTTTTGCTCTATCATCATTTTGGTTTTAGTAGCTGGTGTGAGTTTGCTCCGTCATCGGTTTGGTGGTGTGTCTGTCATTTCGTCGATGTCAGATTTTGCGAGTGTTTTGCTCTATCATTCTTTTAGTTGTAGTAGCCGGTGTGAGTTTGCTCCGTCATCCTTTTTGTGGTGGGTCTGTCATTTCATCAATTTCAAATTATGCGAGTGTGTGTTGCTCTATCATCCTTTTGGTGATAGTAGCCAGTCTGAGTTCACTCCGTCATTCTTTTGGTGGTGGGTCTGTGACTTCGTCGACGCTAGATTGTGCGAGTGCGTGTTGCTCTATCATCCTTTTGGTGATAGTAGCTGGTGTGAGTTTGCTCAGTAACCCTTTTGGTGGTGGGTCTGTCATTTCGTCTATGTCAGATTGTGCGAGTGTGTTTTGCTCTATCATACTTTTGGTGATAGTAGCCGGTGTGAGTTTTCTCTGTCATCACTTTGGTTGTGGGTCTTTGATTTCGTCGACGCTAGATTGGGCGAGTTTGTTTTACTCTATCATCCTTTTGGTTTTAGTATCCGGTGTGAGTTCGCTCCGTCATCGGTTTGGTGGTGGGTCTGTCATTTCGTCGATGTCACATTTTGCCAGTGTTTTGCTCTGTCATTCTATTATTTGTAGTAGTCGGTGTGAGTTTGCTCCGTCATCCTTTTGGTGGTGGGTCTGTCATTTTATCGATTTCAAATTATGCGGGTGTGTGTTGCTCTATCATCCTTTTGGTGATAGTAGCCGATGTGAGTTCGCTCCGTCATCCTTTTGGTGGTGGGTCTGTCATTTTGTCGATGTCAGATTGTGCGAGTGTGTTTTGGTCTATCATACTTTTGGTGATAGTAGTCGGTGTGAGTTTGCTCTGTCATCCTTTTGGTGGTGGGTCTATGATTTCTTCGACGCTAGATTGTGCGAGTTTGTTTTGCTCTATCATCATATTGGTTTTAGTAGCTGGTGTGTGTTTGCTCCGTCATCAAATTGGTGAGGGGTCTGTCATTTCGTCGATGTCAGATTTTGCGAGTGTTTTGCTCTATCATTCTTTTAGTTGTAGTAGCCGGTGTGAGTTTGCTCTGTCATCCTTTTTAATGGTGGGTCTGTCATTTCATCGATTTCAAATTATACGGGTGTGTGTTGCTCTATCATCCTTTTAGTGATAGGAGCCGGTGTAAGTTCGCTGCGTCATCCTTTTGGTGGTGGGTCTGTGATTCTGTCGACGATAGATTGTGCGAGTGTGTGTTGCTCTATCATCCTTTTGGTGATAGTAGCTGGTGTGAGTTTGCTCAGTAACCATTTTGGTGGTGGGTCTGTCATTACGTTGATGTCAGATTGTGCGAGTGCGTTTTGCACTATCATACTTTTGGTGATAGTAGCCGGTGTGAGTTTGCTCTGTCATCCTTTTGGTGGTGGGTCTATGATTTCGTCGATGCTAGATTGTGCGAGTTTGTTTTGCTCTATCATGCTTTTGGTTTTAGTATCCGGTGTGAGTTCGCTCCGTCATCAGTTTGGTGGTGGGTTTGTCATTTCACCGATGTCAGATTTTGCGAGTGTTTTGCTCTATCATTCTTTTAATTGTAGTATCCGGTGTGAGTTTGCAACGTCATCCTTTTTGTGGTGGGTCTGTCATTTCATCGATTTCAAATTATGCGAGTGTGTGTTGCTCTATCATCCTTTTGATGATATTAGCCGGTCTGAGTTTGCTCCGTCATCCTTTTGGTGGTGGGTCTGTGACTTCGTCGACGCTAGATTGTGCGAGTGTGTGTTGCTCTATCATCCTTTTGGTGATAGTAGCTGGTGTGAGTTTGCTCAGTAACCCTTTTGGTGCTGGGTCTGTCATTTCGTCGATGTCAGATTGTGCGAGTGTGTTTTGCTCTATCGTACATTTGAAGATACACTATGCCAAAACAGACATTTAGCAGCGCTTTTTTTTACCTTTAGCAGCGCTTTAAAGCGCTGCCTAAAGTGGCGCTGCTAAAGGTAAAGGCATCGCTTTTTTTGTGGAAAAAGCGCTGCTAAAGACATCACCTTTAGCAGCGCCTTTTTACCCCTTTAGCAGCGCTTTTTAAAGCGCTGCCTAATCTCCCCCCCCCCCCCCTCCCCCCCTTTAGCAGCGCTTTATTAAAGCGCTGTCTTAGACCCCCCCTATAGCAGCGCTTTATGAAAGCGCTGTCTTAGACCCCTCTTTCCCCACCTATAGCAGCGCTTTTTTAGCAGTTTCTCTGTCCCCTTTAGCAGCGCTTATACATAAAAGCGTTGTCTAATGTGCACGTTTTGAAAAAAAATTTTTCCTGATTAATGGCATTTTTTATATATTTTTCAATAAACCTGCTTATATTACAATACCTGCTTATATAATTTAGCCCTTTATTTCAGCACTTTGGCTTTATATACACAATTCAACACTTTGGCATTATGTGCACAATTCAACACTTTGGCATTATATGCACAATTCAACATCACAAATTATATACAATTCCACTTTAATATATATAATTCAAAAGCTTCACAATTCAACATCACAAATTATATACAATTCCACTTTAATATATATAATTCAAAAGCTTCACAATTCAACATCACAAATTATATACAATTCTCAACTCGAAATTCAACATCACAAATTATACAATTCTACTTTAATTTCTTCCAATCTTCATTGCTGGCCATAATATACCTATAATTCATGAAAACTAAAGTATCAAATGAATGACATTCAAATATGTAAATAAGAAATATATATATATATATATATATATATATATATATATATATATATATATATATATATATATATATATATATATATATATATATATATATATATATATATATATATATATATATATATATATATATATATATATATATATATATATATATATATATATATATATATATATATACACACACATAAGAAACGTATAAATAAGAAATAATATGTTATTTTATTGAATGAGACAATATGTAATTTTACAAGTACCTTTAACATCTTTTTCTTTTTTTAGTTCGAAGGTGCTTTACTTGTCTCTTAACAACACGGACGGATGGATTGATCCAAATTCCCTCGCTATGATCATTTCTAATATATGATTCGTCTGCTATAATATTCTCATCTGGATCATCCCTAACATAAGATTCATTCTCAACATCAACCTCCCCCTTTTCTCCAATGTTATCGTTGATTACTTTGTTGGAAAAAAGAACTATAGACCATTTCGTACTTTTCGGATCAGTGACATAGAACACTTGTTTAGCTTGCGTGGCTAGAATAAAAGGCTCATCTTTGTACCCCACCTTATTAAGATCCACTTGCAAAAAACCTGACTTATCCATACGTATGCCACTATTACTTTCAACCCACTTGCATCCAAAGATAGGAATCTGAAACTTCTCATAATCAAACACCCAAATGCGCTCGATTACCCCAAAATACGAGGAAATGTGCATTGATTCGGCAAACACAGTGACACCACTATTTTGCATTGTACTTTTATCATCTTGCTCCTTGGTATAAAATGTGTATCCATTAATTGCGTATGTGCTATAAGAAAACACATGCAAAGTTGGACCATATGCTAAACATCTCAACCTTTCTGTTATTGAAGCGGGATCAGAATAAAACTTTGAATAAATATGCTCTTTGAACCATGTTATAAAAGTTCGATTGTGCTCACGTACTATCCAATTTTCATTTCTATTCAGATTTAAACCTCGGAGAACGTCCTTGTGCAATTTAACGTACTGCTCAACCTCAATGTCATTGTGCATAACATATAAATGCACTTGCTCCCGTTCATCCCTTGAAATTGTCACAACTTTATTTCCAATTAACTATTTACCTACTACTTTTTCAACAACATCAGATTTTGGGAGGCCAATGGATTGAACGTTGGACAAATATTCAGTACAAAACTCAATAGCTTCTTCAACAATGTATCGTTCAACAATACATCCCTCTGGTCGACTTCGGTTTTTCACATACCCTTTCAATATTTTCATATAACGTTCAACTGGATACATCCATCTCATATATGCAGGTCCACACAGTTGTGTCTCTTTCACGAGATGCACAACTAGATGTACCATTATGTCAAAGAATGACGGAGGAAAATACATTTCAAGCTCACACAAAGTAATAATTATATCTTTTTGCAATGTTGGTAAGATCGCAGGATCGATCACCTTACTACAAATAGATCTGAAAAAGAAACACAATTTTGTTATTGCGCCTCTCACTTTTTCTGGCAAAATAGAACGTATACCTATTGGTAGAAAGTGTTCCATAAGAACATGGCAATCATGTGTCTTTAAACTCTTTAACTTTAGGTCTTTCATAGAAACAAGTCTTCTAATATCTGAAGAGTATCCTTCTGGAACTTTAACTTCACTAAGAAACTTACACATTATCTTTTTCTCCTTTCTAGACAAAGTATATGCAGCAGGTGGTAGATAAGTGCAATTTCCTTTCTTCTGGGGTCCTAATTCATTTCTTATTCCCCTTGCTACCAAGTCTTTTCTTGCTTTAAGGCCATCCTTAGACTTTCCTTGTATATTGAGTAACGTACCAATAACACTTTCAAATACATTTTTTTCAATATGCATAACATCAAGAAAATGTCGTACATACAACGACTTCCAATACGGCAACTCAAACAAAATTGACCTCTTCTTCCACCCACGTGTGGTAAGCGTATGAGCAAAAGGCTTGCCAAACTGAGTACTCACATCTTTCACCTTTGCAAAAATTTGATCGCCGGTCAATGTAGGTGGTGCTCTACGTTGTTCTGAATTTCCATTGAAGTCTTGTCTCCACGAAACAAAATGCAATCATTTGGACAAGCATGTATCTTATCATAGCTCATACCAATAGAGCATAACATTTTTTTAGCTTCATAGGTTCGATTGGGAAGAACATTATCCTCCGGAAGCATCTCTTGAAGTAGGGCTAACAACTCTGTGAAACTTTTATCCGACCATCCATTACCCGCCTTTAAGTTGTACAACTTTAATACCGCAGACAATCTTGTGAAAGTAGTGCAACCTTTATACAACGGCTTCTCTGCATCGCTTACCAACCTCTCAAACATCTTTGGACAATCTTTAAGATCTTCTTCAAGTGCTTCTGCAATATCTTCGACTCGATCACAATCGTATGTATCCCTACCATTGTCCTTTGAAGTAGAGGTCGTATTGTTCTGGGGTTCAACATTCTCGTTACTTATCTCACCGTGTAATGTCCAAACATGTGTAACTTCGATCAATTCCATGTATCATTAAATGAGATTCCAACTGAACCGCGTCAATTCGACGCCCATAACAGCAACCTAAGCAAGGACATGTGATCCTACTGGGGTCTTTGGCGTGTTCAACAGCAAACTTAACGAAGTTCGATACCCCATTCTCGTACTCTTTTGACAATCGATTAACAGACATCCAATTTTTATCCATACTATGAAAGTTAGGCAAAAACAGAGAATACCTGTAAGGAAATCACTACTTCTAAGAAAGTTGTACAGTAGGATGCTTGGAAACAATCACAACCTTGCTCTTCTCAGGTAACCCCTATAACAGACAATATATACATTTTATTAAAATCATATTAATAATTAACCAAAACAAAAAAACTAGATAATCCAACAAAACAAATCATATTAAAAAAAAGTAGATATACTATAATAAACTCTTCTACTATTAAAGCATACTTTCATTAATATGATTTTAAACTATTCTAAACTATTTTATAATGCTCAAAATGACATGGACTAAATTAAAGCATACTCTCATAAATGGTGGAAATGGACTAAATTATTCTAAACTATTCTAAACTATTTCATTAATATGATTTTAAACTATTCTAAACTATTAAATCATACTCTCAAAAATGGTGGAAATGGACTAAATTATTCTAAACTATTCTAAACTATTGGATTAATATGATTTTAAACTATTCTAAATTATTAAAGCATACTCTCAGAAATTTTGGTAATGGACTAAATTATTCTAAACTAATTTATAATGCTCAAAATTCATTGTGGCATTTCAACAAACACCTTGCATACAAAACTCAAGCCAATATCAAAAGAGTAATGCTCATCAATGGTATCAACAAAAACAAGTCAATAACTCAGAAAGAAGTAGCACTAACATCATCTAATCCATAAAAATGCAATACTAAGACAATAATCCATAAAAATGTTGTAACAGTCGCGGATTTACCGTAACGGTGGAGGAGAGCGAACGGTGAACGGCGGCGAAAGGGAACGGCGAACGGCGGCGAAAACAAATGGAAGACGGCGGTGCAAACGGACGGCGACGAAAGCTTCAACGGAGGGCGAAAATGGAAGATAGGGCAATGGAGAAATGAAGAAACGAAGAAGAAAACGAAAAAACGCGTGTTCTGTTTCGTTTACAATTCTGGAGGGTATATAAAAATTATTATACTAATACCTTTAGCAGCGCTTTTTAAAGGCCTTTAGCAGCGCTTTTAAAAGCGCTTTCATAGGGTGCATTAGCAATGACATATAGCAGCGCTTTATAAAAAACGCGCTCTCGTAGGGTCCCCTTTTAGCAGCGCTTTTAAAAAGCGCTTTCTAAGGGTCCCCTTTTAGCAGCGCTTTTTAAAAAAGCGCTGTCTTTGGTAGGTAATTTTTTTCTTTTTTTTTACCGACTATTTCGCAGCGCTTTTTTTAAAAGCGTTGTCTTTTGTGCGCTGCTAAAAATCAATTCCGGCGTAGTGATAGTAGCCGGTGTGAGTTTGCTCTGTCATCACTTTGGTTGTGGGTCTGTGATTTCGTCGAAGCTAGATTGTGCGAGTTTGTTTTGCTCTATCATCATTTTGGTTTTAGTAGCTGGTGTGAGTTTGCTTCGTCATCGGTTTGGTGGTGGGTCAGTCGTTTCGTCGATGTTAGGTTTTGCGAGTGTTTTGCTCTGTCATTCTTTTAGTTGTAGTATCCGGGGTGAGTTTGCTCCGTCATCCTTTTGGTGGTGGGTCTGTCATTTCATCGATTTCAAATTATGCGAGTGTGTGTTGCTCTATCATCCTTTTGGTGATAGTAGCAGGTGTGAGTTTGCTCCGTCATCCTTTTGGTGGTGGGTCGGTCATTTTTTCAATGTCAGATTGTGCGAGTGTGTTTTGGTCTATCATACTTTTGGTGATAGTAGTCGATGTGACTTTGCTCTGTCATCCTTTTGGTGGTGGGTCTGTGATTTCTTCGACGCTAGATTGTGCAAGTTTGTTTTGCTCTATCATGCTTTTGGTTTTAGTAGCTGGTGTGAGTTTGATCCGTCATCGATTTGGAGGTGGGTCTGTCATTTCGTCGATGTCAGATTTTGTGAGTGTTTTGCTCAATCATTCTTTTAATTGTAGTAGCCGGTGTGAGTTTGCTCCATCATCCTTTTCGTGGTGGGTCTGTCATTTCAACGATTTCAAATTATTCGAGTGTGTGTTGCTCTATCATCCTTTTGGTGATAGTAGCCGGTCTGAGTTCATTCCGTCATCCTTTTGGTGGTGGGTCTGTGACTTCGTCGACGCTAGATTGTGTGAGTGTGTGTTGCTATATCATCCTTTTGGTGATAGTAGCTGGTGTGAGTTTGCTCAGTAACCCTTTTGGTGGTGGGTCTGTCATTTCGTCGATGTCAGATTGTGTGAGTGTGTTTTGCTCTATCATACTTTTGGTGATAGTAGCCGGTGTGAGTTTGCCCTGTCATCAATTTGGTTGTGGGTCTGTGATTTCGTCGACGCCAGATTGTGCGAGTTTGTTTTGCTCTATCATCCTTTTGGTTTTAGTATCCGGTGTGAGTTCGCTCCGTCATCGATTTGGTGGTGGGTCTTTCATTTCGTCGATGTCAGATTTTGCGAGTGTTTTTCTCTGTCATTCTTTTAGTTGTAGTAGCCGGTGTGAGTTTGCTCCGTAAACCTTTTGGTGGTGGGTCTGTCATTTCATCGATTTCAAATTATGCGGGTGTGTGTTGCTCTATCATCCTTTTGGTGATAATAGCAGGTGTGAGTTTGCTCCGTCATCCTTTTGGTGGTGGGTCGGTCATTTTTTCAATGTCAGATTGTGCGAGTGTGTTTTGGTCTATCATAGTTTTGGTGATAGTAGTCGGCGTGACTTATCTCTGTCATCCATTTGGTGGTGGGTCTGTGTTTTCTTCGACGCTAGATTGTGCGAGTTTGTTTTGCTCTGTCATGCTTTTGGTTTTAGTAGCTGGTGTGAGTTCGCTCCGTCATCGATTTGGAGGTGGGTCTGTCATTTCGTCGATGTCAGATTTTGTAAGTGTTTTGCTCTATCATTCTTTAAATTGTAGTAGCCGGTGTGAGTTTGCTCCATCATCCTTTTCGTGGTGGGTCTGTCATTTCAACGATTTCAAATTATGCGAATGTGTGTTGCTCTATCATCCTTTTGGTGATAGTAGCAGGTCTGAGTTTGCTCCGTCATCCTTTTGGTGGTGGGTCTGTGACTTCGTTGACGCTAGATTATGCGAGTGTGTGTTGCTCTATCATCCTTTTGGTGATAGTAGCTGGTGTGAGTTTGCTCAGTAACCCTTTTGGTGGTGGGTCTGTCATTTCGTCGATGTCAGATTGTGCGAGTGTGTTTTGCTCTATCATACTTTTGGTGATAGTAGCCGGTGTGAGTTTGCTCTGTCATCACTTTGGTTGTGGGTCTGTGATTTCGTCGACGCTAGATTGTGCGAGTTTGTTTTGCTCTATCATCCTTTTGGTTTTAGTATCCGGTGTGAGTTCGCTCCGTCATCGGTTTGGTGGTGGGTCTGTCATTTCGTCGATGTCAGATTTTGCGAGTGTTTTGCTCTGTCATTCTTTTACTTGTATTAGCCGGTGTGAGTTTGCTCCGTCATCCTTTTGGTGGTGGGTCTGTCATTTCATCGATTTCAAATTATGCAAGTGTGTGTTGCTCTATCATCCTTTTGGTGATAGTAACCGATGTGAGTTCGCTCCGTCATCCTTTTGGTGGTGGGTCTGTCATTTTGTCGATGTCAGATTGTGCGAGTGTGTTTTGGTCTATCATACTTTTGGTGATAGTAGTCGGTGTGAGTTTGCTCTGTCATCCTTTTGGTGGTGGGTCTGTGATTTCGTCGACGCTAGATTGTGCGAGTTTGTTTTGCTCTATCATCCTTTTGGTTTTAGTATCCGGTGTGAGTTCACTCCGTCATCGGTTTGGTGGTGGGTCTGTCATTTCGTCGATGTCAGATTTTGCGAGTGTTTTGCTCTATCATTCTTTTAGTTGTAGTAGCCGGTGTGAGTTTGCTCCGTAATCCTTTTGGTGGTGGGTCTGTCATTTCATCAATTTCAAATTATGCGGGTGTGTGTTGCTTTATCATCCTTTTGGTGATAGTAGCCGGTGTAAGTTTGCTCCATCATCATTTTGGTGGTGGATCTGTGATTTCGTCAACGGTAGATTGTGCGAGTGTGTGTTGCTCTATCATCCTTTTGATGATAGTAGCTAGTGTAAGTTTGCTCAGTAACCATTTTGGTGGTGGGTCTGTCATTTCGTCGATGTCAGATTGTGCGAGTGTGTTTTGCTCTATCATACTTTTGGTGAGAGTAGCCGGTGTGAGTTTGCTCTGTCATCCTTTTGGTGGTGGGTCTGTGATTTCGTCGATGCTAGATTGTGCAAGTTTGTTTTGCTCTATCATGCTTTTGGTTTTAGTATCCGGTGTGAGTTTGCTCCGTCATCGGTTTGGTGGCGGGTGTGTCATTTCGTCGATGTCAGATTTTGTGAGTGTTTTTCTCTATCATTCTTTTAGTTGTAGTAGCCGGTGTGAGTTTGCTCTGTCATCCTTTTGGTGTTGGGTCTGTGATTTCGTCGATGCTAGATTGTGCGAGTTTGTATTGCTCTATCATGCTTTTAGTTTTAGTATCCAATGTGAGTTCGCTCCGTCATCGGTTTGGTGGTGGGTCTGTCATTTCGTCGATGTCAGATTTTGCGAGTTTTTGCTCTATCATTCTTTTAGTTGTAGTAGCCGGGGTGAGTTTGCTCCGTCATCCTTTTTGTGGAAGTTCTGTCATTTCATCGATTTCAAATTATGCGAGTGTGTGTTGCTCTATCATCCTTTTGGTGATTGTAGCCGGTGTGAGTTCGCTCCGTCATCCTTTTGTTGGTGGGTCTGTCATTTTGTCGACGCTAGATTGTGCGAGTGTATGTTGCTCTATCATCCTTTTGGTGATAGTATCTGGTGTGAGTTTGCTCAGTAACCCTTTTAGTGGTGGGTCTGCCATTTCATCGATGTCAGATTATGCAAGTGTGTTTTGTTGTATCATACTTTTGGTGATAGTAGCCGGTGTGAGTTTGCTCTGTCATCCTTTTGGTGGTGGTTGTGTGATTTCGTCGATGCTAGATGTTGGGAGTTTGTTTTGCTCTATCATCCTTTTGGTTTTAGTAGCCGATGTGAGTTCACTCCGTCATCGGTTTGGTGGTAGGTCTGTCATTTCGTCGATGTCGAATTTTGTGAGTGTTTTGCTATATCATTCTTTTAGTTGTAGTAGCCGGTGCGAGTTTACTCCGTCATCCTTTTGGTGGTGGGTCTGTAATTTCATCGATTTCAAATTATGCGAGTGTGTGTTGCTATATCATCCTTTTGGTGATAGTAGCCGGTGTGAGTTTGCTCCGTCATCCTTTTGGTAGTGGGTCTATCATTTTGTCGATGTCTGATTGTGCGAGTGAGTTTTGCACTATCATCGTTTTGGTGGTTTTAGCTGGTGTGAGTTTGCTTAGTAATCCTTTTGGTGGTGGGTCTGTCATTTCATCGATGTAAGATTGTGCGAGTGTGTTTTGCTCTATCATACTTTTGGTGATAGTAGCCGGTGTGAGTTTGCTCTGTCATCCTTTTGGTGGTGGGTGTGTGATTTCGTCGACGCTAGATTGTGTGAGTTTGATTTGCTCTATCATCCTTTTGGTTTTAGTATCCGTTGTGAGTTCGCTCTGTCATCGGTTTGGTGGTGGGTCTGTCATTTGGTCGATGTCATATTTTGCGAGTGTTTTGCTTTATCATTCTTTTAGTTGTAGTAGCCAGTGTGAGTTTGGTCCATCATCCTTTTCGTGGTGGGTCTGTCATTTCATCGATTTCAAATTTTGCGAGTGTGTGTTGCTCTATCATCCTTTTGGTGATAGTAGCCGCTGTGAATTCGCTCCGTCATCCTTTTGGTGGTGGGTCTGCCATTTTGTCGATGTCAGATTGTGCGAGTTTGTTTTGCTCTATCATCCTTTTGGTGGTAGTAGCTGGTGTGAGTTTGCTCAGTAATCCTTTTGGTGGTGGGTCTGTCATTTCATCGATGTCAGATTGTGCGAGTGTGTTTTGCTCTATCATTTTTTTGGTGGTAGTAGCTGGTGTGAGTTTGCTCAGTAATCCTTTTGGTGGTGGGTCTTTGATTTCGTCGATGTCAGATTGTGCGAGTTTGTTTTGCTCTATCATACTTTTGGTGATAGTAGCCGGTGTGAGTTTGCTCTGTCATCCTTTTGGTGGTGGGTGTGTGATTTCGTCGACGCTAGATTGTGCGAGTTTGATTTGCTCTATCATCCTTTTGGTTTTAGTATCTGTTGTGAGTTTGCTCCGTTATCCTTTTGGTGGTGGGTCTGTCATTTGGTCGATGTCAGATTTTGCGAGTGTTTTGCTCTATCATTCTTTTAGTTGTATTAGCCAGTGTGAGTTTGGTCCATCATCCTTTTGGTGGTGGGTCTGTCATTTCATCGATTTCAAATTATGCGAGTGTGTGTTGCTCTATCATCCTTTTGGTGATAGTAGCCGGTGTGAGTTCGCTCCGTCATCCTTTTGGTGGTGGGTGTGTGATTTCGTCGAAGCTAGATTGTGCGAGTTTGTTTTGCTCTATCATCCTTTTGGTTTTAGTATACGGTGTGAGTTTGCTTTGTCATCGGTTTGGTGGTGGGTCTGTCATTTCGTTGATGTTAGATTTTGCGAGTGTTTTGCTCTATCATTCTTTTAGTTGTATTAGCCAGTGTGAGTTTGCTCCGTCATGCTTTTGGTGGTGGGTCTGTCATTTAATCGATTTCAAATTATGCGAGTGTGTGTTGGTCTATCATCCTTTTGGTGATAGTAGCCGGTGTGAGTTTGCTTCGTCATCCTTTTGGTGGTGGGTCTATCATTTTGTCGATGTCAGATTAAGCGAGTGTCTTTTGCTCTATCATCCTTTTGGTGGTAGTAGCTGGTGTGAGTTTGCTCAGTAATCCTTTTGGTGGTGGGTCTGTGATTTCATCTATGTAAGATTGTGCGAGTGTGTTTTGCTCTATCATACTTTTGGTGATAGTAGCCGGTGTGAGTTTGCTCTGTCATCCTTTTGGTGGTGGGTGTGTGATTTCGTCGACGCTAGATTGTGCGAGTTTGATTTGCTCTATCATCCTTTTGGTTTTAGTATCCGTTGTGAGTTCGCTCCGTCATCGGTTTGGTGGTGGGTCTTTCATTTCGTCGATGTCAGATTTTGCGAGTGTTTTGCTCTATCATTGCTTTAGTTGTAGTAGCCAGGGATAGTTTTCTCTGTCATCCTTTTGGTGGTGGGTCTGTCATTTCATCGATTTCAAATTATGCAAGTGTTTGTCGCTCTATCATACTTTTGGTGATACTAGTCGATGTGAGTTCGCTCCGTCATCCTTTTGGTTGTGGGTCGGTCATTTTGTCGATGTCAGATTGTGCGATTGTGTTTTGCTCTATCATCTTTTTGGTGGTAGTAGCTGTGTGAGTTTGCTCAGTAATCCTTTTGGTGGTGGGTCTGTCATTTCATCGATGTCAGATTGTGCGAGTTTGTTTTGCTCTATCATACTTTTGGTGATACTAACCGGTGTGAGTTTTCTATGTGATCCTTTTGGTGGTGGGTGTGTGATTTCGTCGACGCTAGATTGTGGGAGTTTGTTTTGCTCTATCATCCTTTTGGTTTTAGTAGCCGGTGTGAGTTCACTCCGTCATCGGTTTGGTGATGGGTCTGTCATTTCGTCGATGTCGAATTTTGCGAGTGTTTTGCTATATCATTCTTTTAGTTGTAGTAGCCGGTGTGAGTTTGCTCCGTCATCCTTTTGGTGGTGGGTCTGTAATTTCATCGATTTCAAATTATGCAAGTGTGTGTTGCTCTATCATCCTTTTGGTGATAGTAGCTGGTGTGAGTTCGCTCCGTCATCCTTTTGGTGGTGGGTCTGTCATTTTGTAGATATCAGATTGTGCGAGTGTGTTTTGCACTATCATCCTTTTGGTGGTTGTAGCTGGTTTGAGTTTGCTCAGTAATCCTTTTGGTGGTGGGTCTGTCATTTCATCGATGTAAGATTGTGCGAGTGTTCTTTTTTCTCTATCATACTTTTGGTGATAGTAGCCGGTGTGAGTTTGCTCTGTCATCCTTTTGGTGGTGGGTGTGTGATTTCGTCGAGGCTAGATTGTGCGAGTTTGATTTGCTCTATCATCCTTTTGGTTTTAGTATCCGTTGTGAGTTTGCTCCGTCATCGGTTTGGTGGTGGGTCTATCATTTGGTCGATGTCAGATTTTGCGAGTGTTTTGCTCTATCATTGCTTTAGTTGTAGTAGCCAGGGATAGTTTTCTCTGTCATCCTTTTGGTGGTGGGTCTGTCATTTCATCGATTTCAAATTATGCGAGTGTGTGTTGCTCTATCATCCTTTTGGTGATAGTAGCCGGTGTGAGTTCGCTCTGTCATGCTTTTGGTGGTGGGTCTGCCATTTTGCCGATGTCAGATTGTGCGAGTTTGTTTTGCTCTATCATCCTTTTGGTGGTAGTAGCTGGTGTGAGTTTGCTCAGTAATCCTTTTGGTGGTGGGTCTGTCATTTCATCGATGTCAGATTGTGCGAGTGTGTTTTGCTCTATCATCTTTTTGGTGGTAGTAGCTGGTGTGAGTTTGCTCAGTAATCCTTTTGGTGGTGGGTCTTTGATTTCGTCGATGTCAGATTGTGCGAGTTTGTTTTGCTCTATCATACTTTTGGTGATAGTAGCCGGTGTGAGTTTGCTCTGTCATCCTTTTGGTGGTGGGTGTGTGATTTCGTCGACGCTAGATTGTGCGAGTTTGATTTGCTCTATCATCCTTTTGGTTTTAGTATCTGTTGTGAGTTCGCTCCGTTATCCTTTTGGTGGTGGGTCTGTCATTTGGTCGATGTCAGATTTTGCGAGTGTTTTGCTCTATCATTCTTTTAGTTGTATTAGCCAGTGTGAGTTTGGTCCATCATCCTTTTGGTGGTGGGTCTGTCATTTCATCGATTTCAAATTATGCGAGTGTGTGTTGCTCTATCATCCTTTTGGTGATAGTAGCCGGTGTGAGTTCGCTCCGTCATCCTTTTGGTGGTGGGTCTGCCATTTTGTCGATGTCAGATTAAGCGAGTGTCTTTTGCTCTATCATCCTTTTGGTGGTAGTAGCTGGTGTGAGTTTGCTCAGTAATCCTTTTGGTGGTGGGTCTGTGATTTCATCTATGTAAGATTGTGCGAGTGTGTTTTGCTCTATCATACTTTTGGTGATAGTAGCCGGTGTGAGTTTGCTCTGTCATCCTTTTGCTGGTGGGTGTGTGATTTCGTCAACGCTAGATTGTGCGAGTTTGATTTGCTCTATCATCCTTTTTGTTTTAGTATCCGTTGTGAGTTCGCTCCGTCATCGGTTTGGTGGTGGGTCTTTCATTTCGTCGATGTCAGATTTTGCGAGTGTTTTGCTCTATCATTCTTTTAGTTGTATTAGCCAACGTGAGTTTGATCCTTCATCCTTTTGGTGGTGGGTCTGTCATTTCATCGATTTCAAATTATGCAAGTGTTTGTCGCTCTATCATACTTTTGGTGATACTAGTCGGTGTGAGTTCGCTCCGTCATCCTTTTGGTTGTGGGTCGGTCATTTTGTCGATGTCAGATTGTGCGATTGTGTTTTGCTCTATCATCTTTTTGGTGGTAGTAGCTGTGTGAGTTTGCTCAGTAATCCTTTTGGTGGTGGGTCTGTGATTTCATCTATGTAAGATTGTGCGAGTGTGTTTTGCTCTATCATACTTTTGGTGATAGTAGCCGGTGTGAGTTTGCTCTGTCATCCTTTTGGTGGTGGGTGTGTGATTTCGTCGACGCTAGATTGTGCGAGTTTGATTTGCTCTATCATCCTTTTGGTTTTAGTATCCGTTGTGAGTTCGCTCCGTCATCGGTTTGGTGGTGGGTCTTTCATTTCGTCGATGTCAGATTTTGCGAGTGTTTTGCTCTATCATTGCTTTAGTTGTAGTAGCCAGGGATAGTTTTCTCTGTCATCCTTTTGGTGGTGGGTCTGTCATTTCATCGATTTCAAATTATGCAAGTGTTTGTCGCTCTATCATACTTTTGGTGATACTAGTCGATGTGAGTTCGCTCCGTCATCCTTTTGGTTGTGGGTCGGTCATTTTGTCGATGTCAGATTGTGCGATTGTGTTTTGCTCTATCATCTTTTTGGTGGTAGTAGCTGTGTGAGTTTGCTCAGTAATCCTTTTGGTGGTGGGTCTGTCATTTCATCGATGTCAGATTGTGCGAGTTTGTTTTGCTCTATCATACTTTTGGTGATACTAACTGGTGTGAGTTTGCTATGTGATCCTTTTGGTGGTGGGTGTGTGATTTCGTCGACGCTAGATTGTGGGAGTTTGTTTTGCTCTATCATCCTTTTGGTTTTAGTAGCCGGTGTGAGTTCACTCCGTCATCGGTTTGGTGATGGGTCTGTCATTTCGTCGATGTCGAATTTTGCGAGTGTTTTGCTATATCATTCTTTTAGTTGTAGTAGCCGGTGTGAGTTTGCTCCGTCATCCTTTTGGTGGTGGGTCTGTAATTTCATCGATTTCAAATTATGCAAGTGTGTGTTGCTCTATCATCCTTTTGGTGATAGTAGCTGGTGTGAGTTCGCTCCGTCATCCTTTTGGTGGTGGGTCTGTCATTTTGTAGATATCAGATTGTGCGAGTGTGTTTTGCACTATCATCCTTTTGGTGGTTGTAGCTGGTTTGAGTTTGCTCAGTAATCCTTTTGGTGGTGGGTCTGTCATTTCATCGATGTAAGATTGTGCGAGTGTTCTTTTTTCTCTATCATACTTTTGGTGATAGTAGCCGGTGTGAGTTTGCTCTGTCATCCTTTTGGTGGTGGGTGTGTGATTTCGTCGAGGCTAGATTGTGCGAGTTTGATTTGCTCTATCATCCTTTTGGTTTTAGTATCCGTTGTGAGTTTGCTCCGTCATCGGTTTGGTGGTGGGTCTATCATTTGGTCGATGTCAGATTTTGCGAGTGTTTTGCTCTATCATTGCTTTAGTTGTAGTAGCCAGGGATAGTTTTCTCTGTCATCCTTTTGGTGGTGGGTCTGTCATTTCATCGATTTCAAATTATGCGAGTGTGTGTTGCTCTATCATCCTTTTGGTGATAGTAGCCGGTGTGAGTTCGCTCTGTCATGCTTTTGGTGGTGGGTCTGCCATTTTGCCGATGTCAGATTGTGCGAGTTTGTTTTGCTCTATCATCCTTTTGGTGGTAGTAGCTGGTGTGAGTTTGCTCAGTAATCCTTTTGGTGGTGGGTCTGTCATTTCATCGATGTCAGATTGTGCGAGTGTGTTTTGCTCTATCATCTTTTTGGTGGTAGTAGCTGGTGTGAGTTTGCTCAGTAATCCTTTTGGTGGTGGGTCTTGGATTTCGTCAATGTCAGATTGTGCGAGTTTGTTTTGCTCTATCATACTTTTGGTGATAGTAGCCGGTGTGAGTTTGCTCTGTCATCCTTTTGGTGGTGGGTGTGTGATTTCGTCGACGCTAGATTGTGCGAGTTTGATTTGCTCTATCATCCTTTTGGTTTTAGTATCTGTTGTGAGTTCGCTCCGTTATCCTTTTGGTGGTGGGTCTGTCATTTGGTCGATGTCAGATTTTGCGAGTGTTTTGCTCTATCATTCTTTTAGTTGTATTAGCCAGTGTGAGTTTGGTCCATCATCCTTTTGGTGGTGGGTCTGTCATTTCATCGATTTCAAATTATGCGAGTGTGTGTTGCTCTATCATCCTTTTGGTGATAGTAGCCGGTGTGAGTTCGCTCCGTCATCCTTTTGGTGGTGGGTCTGCCATTTTGTCGATGTCAGATTAAGCGAGTGTCTTTTGCTCTATCATCCTTTTGGTGGTAGTAGCTGGTGTGAGTTTGCTCAGTAATCCTTTTGGTGGTGGGTCTGTGATTTCATCTATGTAAGATTGTGCGAGTGTGTTTTGCTCTATCATACTTTTGGTGATAGTAGCCGGTGTGAGTTTGCTCTGTCATCCTTTTGCTGGTGGGTGTGTGATTTCGTCAACGCTAGATTGTGCGAGTTTGATTTGCTCTATCATCCTTTTTGTTTTAGTATCCGTTGTGAGTTCGCTCCGTCATCGGTTTGGTGGTGGGTCTTTCATTTCGTCGATGTCAGATTTTGCGAGTGTTTTGCTCTATCATTCTTTTAGTTGTATTAGCCAACGTGAGTTTGATCCTTCATCCTTTTGGTGGTGGGTCTGTCATTTCATCGATTTCAAATTATGCAAGTGTTTGTCGCTCTATCATACTTTTGGTGATACTAGTCGGTGTGAGTTCGCTCCGTCATCCTTTTGGTTGTGGGTCGGTCATTTTGTCGATGTCAGATTGTGCGATTGTGTTTTGCTCTATCATCTTTTTGGTGGTAGTAGCTGTGTGAGTTTGCGCAGTAATCCTTTTGGTGGTGGGTCTGTCATTTCATCGATGTCAGATTGTGCGAGTTTGTTTTGCTCTATCATACTTTTGGTGATACTAACCGGTGTGAGTTTGCTATGTGATCCTTTTGGTGGTGGGTGTGTGATTTCGTCGACGCTAGATTGTGGGAGTTTGTTTTGCTCTATCATCCTTTTGGTTTTAGTAGCCGGTGTGAGTTCACTCCGTCATCGGTTTGGTGATGGGTCTGTCATTTCGTCGATGTCGAATTTTGCGAGTGTTTTGCTATATCATTCTTTTAGTTGTAGTAGCCGGTGTGAGTTTGCTCCGTCATCCTTTTGGTGGTGGGTCTGTAATTTCATCGATTTCAAATTATGCAAGTGTGTGTTGCTCTATCATCCTTTTGGTGATAGTAGCTGGTGTGAGTTCGCTCCGTCATCCTTTTGGTGGTGGGTCTGTCATTTTGTAGATATCAGATTGTGCGAGTGTGTTTTGCACTATCATCCTTTTGGTGGTTGTAGCTGGTTTGAGTTTGCTCAGTAATCCTTTTGGTGGTGGGTCTATCATTTCATCGATGTAAGATTGTGCGAGTGTGTTTTGCTCTATCATACTTTGGTGATAGTAGCCGGTGTGAGTTTGCTCTGTCATCCTTTTGGTGGTGGGTGTGTAATTTCGTCGAGGCTAGATTGTGCGAGTTTGATTTGCTCTATCATCCTTTTGGTTTTAGTATCCGTTGTGAGTTCGCTCCGTCATCGGTTTGGTGGTGGGTCTGTCATTTGGTCGATGTCAGATTTTGCGAGTGTTTTGCTCTATCATTGCTTTAGTTGTAGTAGCCAGGGATAGTTTGCTCTGTCATCCTTTTGGTGGTGGGTCTGTCATTTCATCGATTTCAAATTATGCGAGTGTGTGTTGCTCTATCATCCTTTTGGTGATAGTAGCCGGTGTGAGTTCGCTCCGTCATCCTTTTGGTGGTGGGTCTGCCATTTTGCCGATGTCAGATTGTGCGAGTTTGTTTTGCTCTATCATCCTTTTGGTGGTAGTAGCTGGTGTGAGTTTGCTCAGTAATCCTTTTGGTGGTGGGTCTGTCATTTCATCGATGTCAGATTGTGCGAGTGTGTTTTGCTCTATCATCTTTTTGGTGGTAGTAGCTGGTGTGAGTTTGCTCAGTAATCCTTTTGGTGGTGGGTCTTTGATTTCGTCGATGTCAGATTGTGCGAGTTTGTTTTGCTCTATCATACTTTTGGTGATAGTAGCCGGTGTGAGTTTGCTCTGTCATCCTTTTAGTGGTGGGTGTGTGATTTCGTCGACGCTAGATTGTGCGAATTTGATTTGCTCTATCATCCTTTTGGTTTTAGTATCTGTTGTGAGTTCGCTCCGTTATCCTTTTGGTGGTGGGTCTGTCATTTGGTCGATGTCAGATTTTGCGAGTGTTTTGCTCTATCATTCTTTTAGTTGTATTAGCCAGTGTGAGTTTGGTCCATCATCCTTTTGGTGGTGGGTCTGTCATTTCATCGATTTCAAATTATGCGAGTGTGTGTTGCTCTATCATCCTTTTGGTGATAGTAGCCGGTGTGAGTTCGCTCCGTCATCCTTTTGGTGGTGGGTCTGCCATTTTGTCGATGTCAGATTAAGCGAGTGTCTTTTGCTCTATCATCCTTTTGGTGGTAGTAGCTGGTGTGAGTTTGCTCAGTAATCCTTTTGGTGGTGGGTCTGTGATTTCATCTATGTAAGATTGTGCGAGTGTGTTTTGCTCTATCATACTTTTGGTGATAGTAGCCGGTGTGAGTTTGCTCTGTCATCCTTTTGCTGGTGGGTGTGTGATTTCGTCAACGCTAGATTGTGCGAGTTTGATTTGCTCTATCATCCTTTTTGTTTTAGTATCCGTTGTGAGTTCGCTCCGTCATCGGTTTGGTGGTGGGTCTTTCATTTCGTCGATGTCAGATTTTGCGAGTGTTTTGCTCTATCATTCTTTTAGTTGTATTAGCCAACGTGAGTTTGATCCGTCATCCTTTTGGTGGTGGGTCTGTCATTTCATCGATTTCAAATTATGCAAGTGTTTGTCGCTCTATCATACTTTTGGTGATACTAGTCGGTGTGAGTTCGCTCCGTCATCCTTTTGGTTGTGGGTCGGTCATTTTGTCGATGTCAGATTGTGCGATTGTGTTTTGCTCTATCATCTTTTTGGTGGTAGTAGCTGTGTGAGTTTGCGCAGTAATCCTTTTGGTGGTGGGTCTGTCATTTCATCGATGTCAGATTGTGCGAGTTTGTTTTGCTCTATCATACTTTTGGTGATACTAACCGGTGTGAGTTTGCTATGTGATCCTTTTGGTGGTGGGTGTGTGATTTCGTCGACGCTAGATTGTGGGAGTTTGTTTTGCTCTATCATCCTTTTGGTTTTAGTAGCCGGTGTGAGTTCACTCCGTCATCGGTTTGGTGATGGGTCTGTCATTTCGTCGATGTCGAATTTTGCGAGTGTTTTTCTATATCATTCTTTTAGTTGTAGTAGCCGGTGTGAGTTTGCTCCGTCATCCTTTTGGTGGTGGGTCTGTAATTTCATCGATTTCAAATTATGCAAGTGTGTGTTGCTCTATCATCCTTTTGGTGATAGTAGCTGGTGTGAGTTCGCTCCGTCATCCTTTTGGTGGTGGGTCTGTCATTTTGTAGATATCAGATTGTGCAAGTGTGTTTTGCACTATCATCCTTTTGGTGGTTGTAGCTGGTTTGAGTTTGCTCAGTAATCCTTTTGGTGGTGGGTCTATCATTTCATCGATGTAAGATTGTGCGAGTGTGTTTTGCTCTATCATACTTTTGGTGATAGTAGCCGGTGTGAGTTTGCTCTGTCATCCTTTTGGTGGTGGGTGTGTAATTTCGTCGAGGCTAGATTGTGCGAGTTTGATTTGCTCTATCATCCTTTTGGTTTTAGTATCCGTTGTGAGTTCGCTCCGTCATCGGTTTGGTGGTGGGTCTGTCATTTGGTCGATGTCAGATTTTGCGAGTGTTTTGCTCTATCATTGCTTTAGTTGTAGTAGCCAGGGATAGTTTGCTCTGTCATCCTTTTGGTGGTGGGTCTGTCATTTCATCGATTTCAAATTATGCGAGTGTGTGTTGCTCTATCATCCTTTTGGTGATAGTAGCCGGTGTGAGTTCGCTCCGTCATCCTTTTGGTGGTGGGTCTGCCATTTTGCCGATGTCAGATTGTGCGAGTTTGTTTTGCTCTATCATCCTTTTGGTGGTAGTAGCTGGTGTGAGTTTGCTCAGTAATCCTTTTGGTGGTGGGTCTGTCATTTCATCGATGTCAGATTGTGCGAGTGTGTTTTGCTCTATCATCTTTTTGGTGGTAGTAGCTGGTGTGAGTTTGCTCAGTAATCCTTTTGGTGGTGGGTCTTTGATTTCGTCGATGTCAGATTGTGCGAGTTTGTTTTGCTCTATCATACTTTTGGTGATAGTAGCCGGTGTGAGTTTGCTCTGTCATCCTTTTGGTGGTGGGTGTGTGATTTCGTCGACGCTAGATTGTGCGAGTTTGATTTGCTCTATCATCCTTTTGGTTTTAGTATCTGTTGTGAGTTCGCTCCGTTATCCTTTTGGTGGTGGGTCTGTCATTTGGTCGATGTCAGATTTTGCGAGTGTTTTGCTCTATCATTCTTTTAGTTGTATTAGCCAGTGTGAGTTTGGTCCATCATCCTTTTGGTGGTGGGTCTGTCATTTCATCGATTTCAAATTATGCGAGTGTGTGTTGCTCTATCATCCTTTTGGTGATAGTAGCCGGTGTGAGTTCGCTCCGTCATCCTTTTGGTGGTGGGTCTGCCATTTTGTCGATGTCAGATTAAGCGAGTGTCTTTTGCTCTATCATCCTTTTGGTGGTAGTAGCTGGTGTGAGTTTGCTCAGTAATCCTTTTGGTGGTGGGTCTGTGATTTCATCTATGTAAGATTGTGCGAGTGTGTTTTGCTCTATCATACTTTTGGTGATAGTAGCCGGTGTGAGTTTGCTCTGTCATCCTTTTGCTGGTGGGTGTGTGATTTCGTCGACGCTAGATTGTGCGAGTTTGATTTGCTCTATCATTCTTTTTGTTTTAGTATCCGTTGTGAGTTCGCTCCGTCATCGGTTTGGTGGTGGGTCTTTCATTTCGTCGATGTCAGATTTTGCGAGTGTTTTGCTCTATCATTCTTTTAGTTGTATTAGCCAACGTGAGTTTGATCCGTCATCCTTTTGGTGGTGGGTCTGTCATTTCATCGATTTCAAATTATGCAAGTGTTTGTCGCTCTATCATACTTTTGGTGATACTAGTCGGTGTGAGTTCGCTCCGTCATCCTTTTGGTTGTGGGTCGGTCATTTTGTCGATGTCAGATTGTGCGATTGTGTTTTGCTCTATCATCTTTTTGGTGGTAGTAGCTGTGTGAGTTTGCGCAGTAATCCTTTTGGTGGTGGGTCTGTCATTTCATCGATGTCAGATTGTGCGAGTTTGTTTTGCTCTATCATACTTTTGGTGATACTAACCGGTGTGAGTTTGCTATGTGATCCTTTTGGTGGTGGGTGTGTGATTTCGTCGACGCTAGATTGTGGGAGTTTGTTTTGCTCTATCATCCTTTTGGTTTTAGTAGCCGGTGTGAGTTCACTCCGTCATCGGTTTGGTGATGGGTCTGTCATTTCGTCGATGTCGAATTTTGCGAGTGTTTTGCTATATCATTCTTTTAGTTGTAGTAGCCGGTGTGAGTTTGCTCCGTCATCCTTTTGGTGGTGGGTCTGTAATTTCATCGATTTCAAATTATGCAAGTGTGTGTTGCTCTATCATCCTTTTGGTGATAGTAGCTGGTGTGAGTTCGCTCCGTCATCCTTTTGGTGGTGGGTCTGTCATTTTGTAGATATCAGATTGTGCGAGTGTGTTTTGCACTATCATCCTTTTGGTGGTTGTAGCTGGTTTGAGTTTGCTCAGTAATCCTTTTGGTGGTGGGTCTGTCATTTCATCGATGTAAGATTGTGCGAGTGTGTTTTGCTCTATCATACTTTTGGTGATAGTAGCCGGTGTGAGTTTGCTCTGTCATCCTTTTGGTGGTGGGTGTGTAATTTCGTCGAGGCTAGATTGTGCGAGTTTGATTTGCTCTATCATCCTTTTGGTTTTAGTATCCGTTGTGAGTTCGCTCCGTCATCGGTTTGGTGGTGGGTCTGTCATTTGGTCGATGTCAGATTTTGCGAGTGTTTTGCTCTATCATTGCTTTAGTTGTAGTAGCCAGGGATAGTTTGCTTTGTCATCCTTTTGGTGGTGGGTCTGTCATTTCATCGATTTCAAATTATGCGAGTGTGTGTTGCTCTATCATCCTTTTGGTGATAGTAGCCGGTGTGAGTTCGCTCCGTCATCCTTTTGGTGGTGGGTCTGCCATTTTGCCGATGTCAGATTGTGCGAGTTTGTTTTGCTCTATCATCCTTTTGGTGGTAGTAGCTGGTGTGAGTTTGCTCAGTAATCCTTTTGGTGGTGGGTCTGTCATTTCATCGATGTCAGATTGTGCGAGTGTGTTTTGCTCTATCATCTTTTTGGTGGTAGTAGCTGGTGTGAGTTTGCTCAGTAATCCTTTTGGTGGTGGGTCTTTGATTTCGTCGATGTCAGATAGTGCGAGTTTGTTTTGCTCTATCATACTTTTGGTGATAGTAGCCGGTGTGACTTTGCTCTGTCATGCTTTTGGTGGTGGGTGTGTGATTTCGTCGACGCTAGATTGTGCGAGTTTGATTTGCTCTATCATCCTTTTGGTTTTAGTATCTGTTGTGAGTTCGCTCCGTTATCCTTTTGGTGGTGGGTCTGTCATTTGGTCGATGTCAGATTTTGCGAGTGTTTTGCTCTATCATTCTTTTAGTTGTATTAGCCAGTGTGAGTTTGGTCCATCATCCTTTTGGTGGTGGGTCTGTCATTTCATCGATTTCAAATTATGCGAGTGTGTGTTGCTCTATCATCCTTTTGGTGATAGTAGCCGGTGTGAGTTCGCTCCGTCATCCTTTTGGTGGTGGGTCTGCCATTTTGTCGATGTCAGATTAAGCGAGTGTCTTTTGCTCTATCATCCTTTCGGTGGTAGTAGCTGGTGTGAGTTTGCTCAGTAATCCTTTTGGTGGTGGGTCTGTGATTTCATCTATGTAAGATTGTGCGAGTGTGTTTTGCTCTATCATACTTTTGGTGATAGTAGCCGGTGTGAGTTTGCTCTGTCATCCTTTTGCTGGTGGGTGTGTGATTTCGTCGACGCTAGATTGTGCGAGTTTGATTTGCTCTATCATCCTTTTGGTTTTAGTATCCGTTGTGAGTTCGCTCCGTCATCGGTTTGGTGGTGGGTCTTTCATTTCGTCGATGTCAGATTTTGCGAGTGTTTTGCTCTATCATTCTTTTAGTTGTATTAGCCAATGTGAGTTTGATCCGTCATCCTTTTGGTGGTGGGTCTGTCATTTCATCGATTTCAAATTATGCGAGTGTGTGTTGCTCTATCATCCTTTTGGTGATAGTAGCCGGTGTGAGTTCGCTCCGTCATCCTTTTGGTGGTGGGTCTGCAATTTTGTCGATGTCAGATTGTGCGAGTGTGTTTTTCTCTATCATACTTTTGGTGATAGTAGCCGGTGTGAGTTTGCTCTGTCATCCTTTTGGTGGTGGGTCTGTGATATCGTCGACGCTAGAAATTGGGAGTTTGTTTGCTCTATTATCCTTTTGGTTTTAGTAGCCGGTGTGAGTTCACTCCGTCATTGGTTTGGTGGTGGGTCTGTCCTTTCGTCGATGTCGAATTTTGGGAGTGTTTTGCTATATCATTCTTTTAGTTGTAGTAGCCGGTGTGAGTTTGCTCCGTCATCCTTTTGGTGGTGGGTCTGTAATTTCATCGATTTCAAATTATGCGAGTGTGTGTTGCTCTATCATCCTTTTGGTGATAGTAGCCGGTGTGAGTTTGCTCCGTCATCCTTTTGGTGGCGGGTTTGTCATTTTATCGATCTCAGATTGTGCGAGTGTGTTTTTAACTATCATCCTTTTGGTGGTAGTAGCTGGTGTGAGTTTTCTCAGTGATCCTTTTGGTGGTGGATCTGTCATTTCATCAATGTCAGATTGTGCAAGTGTGTTTTTCTCTATCATACTTTGGGTGATAGTAGCCGGTGTGAGTTTGCTCTGTCATCCTTTTGGTGGTGGGTTTGTGATTTCGTCGATGCTAGTCTGTGCGAGTTTGGTTTGCCCTATCATCGTTTTGGATGTGGGTCTATCATTTTGTCGATACCAGATTTTGAGAGTGTTTTGCTCTATTATTCTGTTGGTAATATTAGCCGGTGTGAGTCTGCTCCATCATCCTTTTGGTGGTGGGTCTGTCATTTCATCGATTTCAAATTATGCGAGTGGGTGTTGCTCTATCATCCTTTTGGTGAGAGTAGCTGGTGTGAGTTCGCTCCGTTATACTTTTTGTGGTGGGTCTGTCATTTTGTCAATGTCAGATTGTGCGAGTGTGGTTTGCTATATCATCCTTTTGGTGGTAGTAGCTGGTGTGAGTTTGCTCATTAATCCTTTTGGTGGTGGGTCTGTCATTTCATCGATGTCAGATTGTGCGAGTGTGTTTTGCTCTATCATAATTTTTATGATAGTAGTCGGTGTGAATTTGCTCTGTCGTCCTTTTGGTGGTGGGTCTGTGATTTCGTCAATGCTAGATTATGTGAGTTTGTTTTGCTCTATCATCCTTTTGGTTTTAGTAGCTGGTGTGAGTTTGCTCCGTCATCGGTTTGGTGGTGGGTCTGTCATTTCGTCGATGTGAGATTTTGCGAGTGTTTTGCTCTATCATTCTTTTAGTTGTAGTAGCCGGTGTGAGTTTGCTCCATCATCCTTTTTGTGGTGGGTCTATCATTTCATCGATTTCAAATTATGCGATTGTGTGTTGCTCTATCATCCTTTTGGTGATACTAGCCGGTGGGAGTTCGCTCTGTCATCGTTTTGGTGGTGGGTCTGTGATTTCGTCGACGCTAGATTGTGCGAGTGTGTGTTGCTCTATCATCCTTTTGGTAGTAGTAGCTGGTGTGAGTTTTCTCAGTATTCCTTTTGGTGGTGGATCTGTCATTTCATCGATGTCAGATTGTGCGAGTGTGTTTTTCTCTATCATACTTTTGGTGATAGTAGCCGGTGTGAGTTTGCTCTGTCATCCTTTGTGTGGTGGGTCTGTGATTTCGTCGACGTTAGTTTGTGCAAGTTTGTTTTGCTCTATCATCCTTTGGGTGGTTGTAGCTGGTGTGAGTTTGCTCAGTAATCCTTTTGGTAGTAGTAGTCAGTCATTTCATCGATGTCAGATTGTGCGAGTGTGTTTTGCTCTATTATAATTTTTATGATAGTAGTCGGTGTGAATTTGCTCTGTCATCGTTTTGGTGGCGGGTCTGTGATTTCGTCGATGCTAGATTATGCGAGTTTGTTTTGCTCTATCATCCTTTTGGTTTTAGTAGCCGGTGTGAGTTCACTTCGTCATCGGTTTGGTGGTGGGTCTGTCATTTCGTCGATGTAGGATTTTGCGAGTGTTTTGCTATATCATTCTTTTAGTTGTAGTAGACGGTGTGAGTTTGCTCCGTCATCCTTTTGGTGGTGGGTCTGTCATTTCATCGATTTCAAATTATGCGAGTGTGTCTTGCTCTATCATCCTTTTGGTGATAGTAGCCGGTGTGAGTTCACTCCATCATGCTTTTGGTGGTGGGTTTGTCATTTTGTCGATGTCAGATTATGCGAGTGTGTTTTGCTCTATCATCGTTTTGGTGGTAGTAGCTGGTGTGTGTTTTCTCAGTGATCCTTTTGGTGGTGGATCTGTCATTTCATCAATGTCAGATTGTGCGATTGTGTTTTTCTCTATCATACTTTTGGTGATAGTAGCCGGTGTGAGTTTGCTCTATCATCCTTTTGGTGGTGGGTTTGTGATTTCATCGACGCTAGTTTGTGCGAGTTTGTTTTGCTCTATCATCCTTTTGGTTTTAGTATCCGGTGTGAGTTCGCTCTGTCATCGGTTTCGTGGTGGGTCTGTCATTTCGTCGATGTCAGATTTTGCGAGTGTTTTGCTCTATCATCCTTTTGGTGCTAGTAGCTGGTGTGAGTTCACTCTGTCATCCTTTTGGTGGATGGTCTGTCATTTTGTCGATGTCAGATTGTGCGAGTGTGTTTTGCTCTATCATCCTTTTGGTGGTAGTAGCTGGTGTGAGTGTGCTCAGTAATCCTTTTGGTGGTGGGTCTGTCATTTCATTGATGTCAGATTGGGCGAGTGTGTTTTGCTCTATAATAATTTATGTGATAGTAGTCGGTGTGAATTTGCTCTGTCATCCTTTTGGTGGTGGGTCTGTGATTTAGTCGACGCTACATTGTGCGAGTTTTTTTTGCTCTATCATCCTTTTGGTTTTAGTAGCTGGTGTGAGTTCGCTCCGTCATCGGTTTGGTGGTGGGTCTGTCATTTCGTCGATGTCAGATTTTGCAAGTGTTTTGCTCTATCATTCTTTTAGTTGTAGTAGCCGGTGTGAGTTTTCTCCGTCATCCTTTTTGTGGTGGGTCTGTCATTTCATCGATTTCAAATTATGCGAGTCTGTGTTGCTCTATCATCCTTTTGGTGATAGTAGCCGGTGTGAGTTCGCTCCGTCATCCTTTTGGTGGTGGGTCTGTGATTTCGTCGACGCTAGATTGTGCGAGTGTGTGTTGCTCTATCATCCATTTGGTAATAGTAGCTGGTGTGAGTTTGCTCAGTAACCCTTTTGGTGGGGGGTCTTTCATTTCGTCGATGTCAGATTGTGCGATTGTGTTTTTCTCTATCATCCTTTTGGTGGTAGTAGCTGGTGTGAGTTTTCTCAGTGATCCTTTTGGTGGTGGGTCTGTCATTTCATCGATGTCAGATTGTGCGAGTGTGTTTTGCTCTATCATACTTTTGGTGATAGTAGCCGGTGTGAGTTTGCTCTGTTATCCTTTTGGTAGTGGGTCTGTGATTTCGTCGACGCTAGATTGTGTGAGTTTGTTTTGCTCTATCATCTTTTTGGTTTTAGTAGCCGGTGTTGCACCCCAAAATTTGCCCAACATTTCCTTACCTTGCTTGTGTTTCATTTCATTCACATTAGCATTATCATTTGCATTTCATTGACATGTGTGCAGGAGATCAAGAGGTATGAGTACCAATCAAGAGCTATGCAAGACTGTGAAGCTAGCTAAGAGGGTTATTCAGATGTTCAAGGGTTGATATCCTTGTCAGAGAAGTTAAAAGATCCTCAGAGAGAATGTTTGAAACCTAGTGTGTGTGTCTCCTAACTTGAGAGTTGTGGGAAGTCCTTAGATGATTCTGAGGCCATGAAGTTAGACTTGAGGTCTTGAGAGAGCTCATGAGAAGTGTTGAGGATCACTTTGAGGCCTAGACAGGTCATTGTGCAAGATTAAGAAGGCTTAGCCATGAGTGGTGCAGCTAGGGTTTGACTGGGTCAACCCTAAGTCAACTAAGGATTTGAACAAGGTTGAGACCTAATTCAAGATCCATGTGATCATGGATTGATACATTGAGATGTTATAAGGATGATTCCAAGGTCAACTCATCATGATTGAAGAGTTTGAGAAGTTTCAAGCTAGGGTTTCTAAGGCTTGACAGTGTAAAATCCCCTAGTTTGACCCCTATCTTCAAGGCAGTTTAGCTCAAGATGTGATTGTCATCTCATCTTACCCCCAACATGAATGTTGTAAAGCATGATATTAGCTTTAATTTGAGTGCTATAAGTCCTTGATAGGATTTGTAGAACTCAAGTTATGACTTTGACAAGTTACAGGACATCTGAGGTCTGTGGACTTGGGGGCTTGAAAGTTACCCAACTTACATCAAACATTTACCCTAGAAGGATCATTCCTATGAACTTTTGGTCAACATGAATTTTGTTCCTTATTCTCTTAGCTTTCTATAGAGTACTAGAAGTCCTTGATAGGATTTGTAGAACTCAAGTTATGGCTTTGACAAGTCAAGGGTATTTTGGTCATTTGGAGATTACAGGTCATTTCAATCATAAGGCCATAACTCCTATTTCCAAGCTTCAAATGGGAAAATGTTCAACATCAAACTTGTTCAAAATGATGTTTTAAGGCTAGTAAAGAGGTCATGAGATGTTGGAAGTGCTTGTAACTCAAAGTTAAATAAACCAAAGTTGGAAATTGATACTTTTGATCTACACATCCAAACCAAGGCATGTAATATATCATTTTGACTCTAAAAAGCATTTTAAGAACTTTGGTTTAGCCAAATTTTTGAGTTGAGGTGTAATTGGTGGACTTGCTTTGAAAAGTTGTTACTTACATCTTAAGTAACATTTGCAAAACACATGAGAGATCAATGCACAAGCTTCCAAGGCATTGTAACACATCTAATATCTCATTTGGAGAGATTTTGGGATATAACAAGCTGCTGCAACAAGTGAAACCAGAATTGGTGTGAGTATGGCATGAGATGGTATTTTGATGACATGAGAAATTCAACATCTCCTTGGATGATTCCAGAAGATTCTAGAGAGGTCCAACATCATCTATATATTGATTAGAAGGGGTTCAAGTGCAAGGTTGGTGAGGATTGAGAGGAAAGAGAGAGAGTGAACTTTGAAACCCCCATGTGCAAATTGAAATCAGTTTTTGCATTCTACACCATTTTGATCCTTTCTTTTGATCTCAACAAATTCTATTGAGGATACTGAATGATTCCAGATCAATTCCATAGCCAAAGCCTTGAAGGATCGTGTTCTTGCATTTGAGTTTCACCTGCTGCAAGTCACCATCGGGTTTGGAGTTCCAAGCATTTGCAATCAATTCTCTTGCATATAGAAGCAAGAACTTGGTACATTGAATGATTCTATAGCAGTAGAAGGGTTGAATTGAAGCTTTGCTACTTCTGTTATTCAAGAATTCACAGGTTTGAATCTTTCATCCCTCACCTTAATTTAAGAAGAATTACCTCAGTTTGTTAGGTTAGATTGATAGTATGTGGTTAGGAGATTGTTTTTGGAAACTTAGAGAGGATTTGGTGATGATCAATGAGATGACACAATTTCTGTTTGGATCAAGAACATGCTGGATATTGAGAGATAATGTGAGTGTTATAGCAAGAAGTGATCAGGGTAATGTGGTGAACATTTTAGACCAAACAATTTGAAGAATAGTGATAGTTGAGGTTTGAGCATAATTTTGATTCTTGATCGTGTTTTAGGTTAGAGGTTGATTCAATAAATTCTGAGGCTAGGGTTAGACTCAGGAAGAGATTTAGAGTGATTTAGTGTTTTAGATCTTGAATTTTGATGGAGATTTGAGGGAGCCCGAGTGAGGATGAGGGTGATGTTTGAACTCTGTTACAATGGATGCTTCCCTCCATTTTCATGGCTAGAGGTAGGTGATGAAGTCCTAGCCATCAGATTCACGTATGACCATTGACCAGAGCCAGATCCAAGGGCCGTGTTTTAATCTCAGGTTGTGAAGAGGGAAGAATGCTGATGCTCTAAACGCTGCGTATCATTAAACAAAAGGTTTTGGGCTTTGGTAAGAGACCACTATCCACACCCCCTAGTGAGCCCATTTGTGAATTTGAACTGATTCTCATTGCTTCCTACACCGCGCCTTTATCTTTTTCTTTACCATTTTTCAATTGATTTTTGATTGTGATATGGGCTTAGGCGCTTTTCTACTGGCACCCCCCTGATGGCCCAATCCATGAATTGAACTGATTGTGTTTACTATCTGCACCGTGTGTTTATCTTTTTCTTTTGATTTTCTTTAATTCTTCATTTTATACATGGTTCTTGATTAAATTATATAAAATTGAAAAATAATCCAATTAACCCCATTCTTTTTGTATTATACTCATGATTGAGTCTAGTATTTTTTAGATAAAAACATTTTTATTTCATGCATTTTCTGATTTTATGGGAATTTTCATATTTTAATTGATATTAAAATAGTTATGTTTGATGCTTGATTTTGTGGAATTTTGTGTGATCATGTGGTGATGATTTTGATCCTGATTTTTTGTGAGTTGTTAGCATAGATATGCATGCTCCCCATAGAATTTTCTCACCTTTTTGTGATGAACATAGGTGGTAGCTTAGGTTGAAACCTTTAGAATCTCCCTTTTTAGGGTTTATGATTGATACCTTTGGATTTAGGACTTAATTTTAGGACTTAATAGATGATTTAGTCCCTGGTTTTTGTATGAGGCATTCTTGATTGAATTAGGATCCCTTAGGAATTTTTGTAGAAATTTATAAGATAGTTTGCTATTTTTGATTGATTTTAGTTTAGGTGCTAGTTTTAGATGATTCTAAGGCACTAACTCAACTAGATTAACATCTTTAGTTCCCTTAGATTAGGGTTTTGCTTTGCTTGTTCTTGGATGATGATGAAGACAAGTTGAAGATGCATTGGATGGCTTGAAGAGGCTTGGATTTGAAGATCTTCCCTTCTTGTGGTGTTTGGATCAGGTTAAGAGTAGGGTTTTGTAGGGAGAGCTTCTAGATAGTTCTCTTCCTTCATAAACATGGAATATGTTGATCAATTACATTCTTCCATATGATGAAAGGTCCCTTTGTAAAGGCCTCATCCCTCCTTTGGTAGGATGTGTGGCTCTTTGCAAATTGGTAGAACCTTTGAGGGTCCCTTTCTCTGATGACAGGATGCTTAGTGGTGACCTTTGGTCTTCACTCTGCTACCAATCATCCCAACTTTGCTCTTGATAGATGCATCTTTCTCCCTTGCTAGAGGATGGAGTTCCTTGCTTGAAGAAGACTGAAAGATGGGGTTGATACTTCTTGGTGTTTGAAGGCTACTCTGAGAAGCTGAAGCTTATAGATGAAGAGGAAAGCTAGTTGATACTGGTGAAGCAAAGAGAGCTGAAGCCAGAAGACCAAGTTGATGCTTGTAGAGAAGATCCAATTGAGATTGAGTGAAGAGCTGAGGCTTGAGGAATGAAGGATAAAGTTGACACTTACACTGATGCATTGAGAGCCTGAAGGAATCAAGTTGATTCTTGCAGTTAGGAGTGAAGCCTGAAGGTGGAATTGACTGAAGAGCTGAAGCTTGGAGAAGAGAGAACAAGTTGATACTTATGTTTGATGGATTGAAACCTTGGAGAAGCAAGTTGATACTTGTCATGGAGGATGATATCCTTGAAGGGTGGTTGAAGTCTGAAGACTGGATTACTGTCAGAAGAGCTGAAGCTTGAAATTGAAAGAGGGAGTTGTTGATCTGCTTTCTTTCTTGTTTGTTTTCTTTTCTGTGTTGATGTGCCTTGTTTGACTTGCTTGATGCATTAGAATAAGTTCATATCTAGACTGACTTTAATCTAGGAGCATGATTGCACTAGAGGTTGAGTTGCTCCATCTACTTGTATTTTACTGTATGGCTTTGCTTGCGGGTATTTGGTAGAGCCCAACTCCCTTGCGTATGTGGTTTGTATTTTGCTTGATAGCATGTTGTTTCTTCTGTATGATTACAGTTATCCATATCTTGGCTTGAGGTTGAGATGAGCTTGTGGAGGCTGATGCCCCACACACATTTCCTCCCTCACTTGCATTGCATGCATTTTACAGTCGTTTAATGTATATCTGTTTACTGTTTAAGCTGATGCTTTATCTGTTTCTGTTTATCATTGACATGACCCCCTAGGAATCTCACTTCCTTTGATAAGGAAGTGATGATTAGAACTTTAGGTTGAAACCTATGCATGATAACTTCTAGGAGTTCCCTGTTTCAAACCTCAACCATAGGATGAATCCTTGGCATGACAACATTAGGACTTGATAGTCTCCCCTTAGTTGAACCTGTTCGTTCTCTCTTCTCATCTCAAAACAAATTAACATACAGTAATAAAGGTTAACTGACGTCGTACGTTACGAGCCTTAAGGTATCTGAGAAAGGATTGTTGGAGAGTTTCTTTTCAACAGTCTGGATGTTTAGTATGGTACCCTTTGGGTGACATACGACGCATTCACTCACAGGTCATAGTCTCTAGTGCGATATTGGTTGCAAACGACATAAAAGACAGTTCTTCCGTAAAAAACAGAAAAAAAACTTCAAACCTTTTTGCCCCGTGGGCCCGTAATTCAAAGGAAGCTTTTCTGAAGAAAAGAGTGTTGTTAACTCTCAGTTCTACCGCAAACAGGCTTTGTTCCTAACTGCTGGAACTGCTGTTTAATCCTACTCGATAAAACAGATGAATCTGAATCCCCGTAATCCGTATTATCCCGAACCACGTAAGCTCTGATCTCTCAAGCCTGTTGAGAGTACGTAGGCACAATACTGATGTATTGGCGAGCCACCTTCCCCCCACCCGTAGTCAGTCGAACTACGTTGACTGTGATTTCTCATTCTCTGATGAGAATACGTAGGCATAAAGTGCGACACTTTTCCGAGTCATTTTCTTTTCTTTTTAAGCCAGCCTTGATAGGTAGATAGTAAACCAACCCGTCATATAAACACAACAAGCGTGGATCCCATCGAGTACGATGGACGTGAGGGGTGCTAATACCTTCCCCTTGCGTAACCGACTCCCGAACCCAGACAATGGTTGCGATGACCTTGTCTTATACCTTTTCGTCAGGTTTTTCCGATCGTTTCCTTTCCCGTTCTGAGGGATAAATAACTAAAGGTGGCGACTCTTCTGTTTTGCCGGCACCTTATTTTTGCGGAAGCGACAGCTGGCGACTCTGGTTCTCTAAGAGAGTCTTGTCTTGGATTCTCTTCCTAGCTGCCTGGGCAATCCCCAGCAGCTGGCGACTCTGTTGGGGACTCTGCTGGGGACTCTGGTTCTCTAAGCGAGTCTTGTCTTGGATTCTCTTCCTAGCTGCCTGGGCAATCCCCAGCAGCTGGCGACTCTGCTGGGGAATTGATAGTTTCCTGGGATCCAACGTCCCTTATGCGAGTCAGTTTGGGGATCCAACGTCCCCTGCGAGGGTCAATCCTAGCGCTTGTATGATTACTTGTTGGGTTGTGTTTATTTATCGCATTTTTATTTCCCGCACTTTATTTTCAATATGATATGATTATCTGTGCTGTTGTGGGAGTGGCATTCTGATGAGTGAGAAGCTAGACCCAGGCTTGAGTGAACATAGCATTAGTTGTGGAAATTAGTGGGCGCGTGCTTGCTTGGCAGGCACTAGTGTCTCATGAAATCCACGCTCAGACGAGGTTCTCCCGGTTGACTTCTTTTTCAACCCTTTGGGTTGAGGGGGTTGTTGGTTTGGAGGATTGTCGACTCTGGGGACCGATCATTTGGGATTCAGCCGAGTGAGGCTGCTTCATGAGCTGGTGATGCCACACCTTCTGGGTATCGTATTACCCCTCTTGAATGTCTGTGACGCTGATGACTGCATAGGATGCCGAACTTGAGTCAGTTTAGGTCCATACTTGTGAGCAGGGTTGGGTTTGTTGCAGGAAACTTTGACCTTCAAACTACCTGGTTTTCTTGATAGTGAATCAGTTTTGTTGGTACCGGAGGTTCTCATCATCAGATATATGATTGTTCTTGACAGAGCAGAGTTATGGTCCTGTATCAGAGGACCTTATCTTCAGAGATGTGTAGTTGTTCTTGACAGAGCATGTTTATGGTTGGGATCAGAGGATCTCATCAGCAGATATATGTTTGTTCTTGACAGAGCAGAGTTTCGATCCTGTATCAGAGGTCCTTATTATCAGATGTTTGTTCTTGACAGAGCAGATTTGTGGTCCGATACCGGGGTTTTCTTCTTATCAGATATAGTGGTTGTTCTTGATAGAGCAGGATTATGGTCCTGTTGATACAGAATCTCCGCAGCGCAGTTGCCTTGATCTCCTGCTGCATGATTGCATTTTGCATTGCTTTGCATACTCATTTGCATTTTATTAACGTGTGTCTGTGTTGCAGGTACCGTTTCCCCCGATCCAAGATTTCTTGCCTCCTATTGTATTGTTATGGGTTCTCTGAGGAAGACCATGGCTTACAAGCTCCCTGCTCCTGATGTTGTTCAGCTGACTGGTTTGATTGCTTTAGCAGATGATTCTGTGAGAGATGAATTCAGAAAGTCTTACGGTAAATTGCTCAGTTTGGTTCCTAAACCCTCTGTGTTTGAGTTGAATGGGTTGCACGCCCTGCTGCAGTTCTACGATCCTCCGTTGAGATGCTTTACTTTCCAGGATTTTGTTCTCGCACCCACGCTAGAGGAGTATGTTGATTTGTTAGGTGTGCCTATCAAGAGTCAGATGCCCTTTGTCCATATGGATGCTGAGCCTAATCTGGCTAGTCTAGCTCCATCACTTCATCTGGATGCCTCCGAGTTGGTCTTGTCTCGTTCGAACAAGGTTCCCGGTTTCTCCTTGCAGTTCTTAGTGGGAAAGGATCAGCAGTGCGCCAAAGACGGATGTTGGGTCGTGTTCAACGCCATTCTCGCTCTGTGCATATATGGCATCATTCTGTTCCCCAGTATGCCCGACTTTGTGGACTTCGACGCCTTCCACATCTTTGCTTCAGGGAATCCAGTCCCTACCTTGATAGGAGATGTCTACCATTCCATCCACTACAAAAACGAGAAAAGAAGGGGTAAGAATGTCTCGTGCTGTGTGCCCCTACTCTATAGATGGCTTGATAGTCACCTACCCAAGAGGGGTCCCTTTGCTTCGTCTGCAGCCACAGCTGAGTGGTCCGAGCGTTTGTTGAGTCTATCAGTGAAGGATATTGACTGGTTTGACAGGAATAGGTTGGGTACCGAGATTATCTTTAGCTGCAGCGGGTTTCCGAACGTGCCTTTGATAGGCAGGAAGGGCTGTATAAACTATAATCCGTCTCTGCTGGTCCGACAGTCTGCCTACACTTTAAGAGCTCCGCCGAAGGATGAAGAGGTGTAGGAATCTCTGTACCTCACTGGTCTTCTAGAGGGGGATATGTTATCTAAGCTTCAGCGTGCTTGGAATGGTATCAGTAAGAGGGGAAAACCATTGCTGGGGAAGAGCAATAGCCAGGCCTACGCTCCATACGTGACGTGAATCAGAGCCAGAGCAGATGCTATAGGGATGCCGTTCCCACCTGCCAAGCCAGAAAGCCCTCCAATGATCGAAGAGCCTACCACTATGTCTATTCAGCAGCATAATCGGGTGTTAGCTGAACGAGATGAATTGAAGAGGGAAAACGAAGAATTGGAGAAAGAATTGGCCCAGCTCCGAAGCGAGAGAAGCGAGGCCGTTCATTCCTTCAAGAGGCAGACAGAGCTGGTGAACCAGCTGGGGGCAGACTTGACTAAGCAGATAGCTGAGCGCGAGCGCATGGGTCGAGACTTCAAAGCTGTCAACGATGTGCTGGCCACGAAGAAGCAGCACTTGGACAAAGCGTATCGGAGGATATCCAAGTTTAACCAGCATTGGAAGGCCACCCTAGCCAATAGGAAAGAGCGGGAGGATAAGCTGATGTAACAGATCTCCAAGCTGAAAGCCCAGGTGAAGGCTAGTGAGAAGAGGTTTTATGAAGAAACCGCTCGCAGATATGCCGCTGAAGGCCAGCTCAACAGGGCTCTTGCTAACCTGAAGGGGCGCAAACTGACGTTTGAATCCAAGAAGCGGAAGTTAGAAGATTGTTTCGGCGAAGGAGCATGGGAAGACTCAGTTGAAGGTCTTCACTAAACCATTATGCAGAGAGAATTACTTGTCGAAGGGTTACTCACTCGGCCTGATCATCCAGAAATGAAGGGTTTGTTAGAAGAGTTTCGCGCCTGTGGCCGTGTTTGACTATTTGTATTCCTTTTGTTTGATCATTGTTGTATGCTGACCATCACCAGACTTGTTGGTTGAGGTCATGCTATTGATTCTGCTTGTACTCACTGACGTTGTGTACCGCCTTGATGGGCTTTCTTTATATATGAGATGTTATTTCCATGACTGGACTCAGACTTCTTATTATCAGCACTGGTACTCAGGCACTAGGATCGGGGGATACCTCCCTAACGCACAAACACACGTTTGCATTTGCATGAAGCATTTGCATAACGAGCACTGTGTCATTTTTTTTCTAACCCTTTTGTGTTTCACAGGGTTGTTTCAGGTTGTTCCAGGATTGATCAGAGACCTATCCACCGCTATCCGACCAGAGCAAATCAAACCAGAATCATGGAGCAAGTGCAAACTGATGTTCAGGAACTCCGTGAAAGAATGGATCGCTTCATGGAGCTCATGCAAGCGGTCGCCAATGGCCAGGATCAGCTCAGAACCTTGGTTCAGCCTCTGATTTCAAGGGTTGATAGCAATGGCGTATTCCATGGTGGGACCGTGCCTACCCATCCACCTGTTGAAACTTCTCAGAATGGCGTCCCCGTGACCGGGGGGAATGGCAGTGCCAACGGCAATGTGATAGCTAACATGGGACTCAATGGTAATGCGACAGGCGTCGGTAATGGGAATTTTGAAGCTAACGTCAATGTTGGGCTGGGCAACGGCAATGCGGGTGTTGGAAATCTGCTTGGGCCTCAACCATGGTTAGAAGACTGTCAAGACGATGTGTTCTCTCAGAGAGGTGCTGAAGGGGAGCTGACTGCTGAAGCACGACTAAGGTTCAAGGCGCTCGAGGACAAGATGAGGAGTATCGAGAACCAGAACACCCTGGGTGTTGATATGTCCAAGTTGGGATTGATTGTTGATTTCAAGGTGCCTCCCAAGTTCAAGGTACCTGACTTTGAAAAGTACAAGGGCACCACATGACCTCGCGTCCATCTGAGATCATACTACCGGAAAATGTCAGCTCACTCTGAAGACGAGAAGTTGCTGATGCACTTCTTTCAGGACAGTCTGTCCGGGCCCTCCCTGGAATGGTACATGAGTCTGGAGCCTACCAGTGTGCGCACGTGGAAGGAACTTGCTGAAGCATTCGTGCACCATTACCAATATAACAGTGACTTGGCTCCGAACCGAGTCCAATTGCAGAATCTGTCGCAAAGGAATAACGAAGGGTTCAAGGAATACGCCCAGCGGTGGCGTGAATTGGCAGCTAGAGTTCAGCCGCCGATGGTTAAACGCGAGCTTGTGGAAATGTTCGTAGCCACCCTCCCAGGCGTTTATTACGAGAGATTGGTCAGCAGTGTGTCTGGAAGCTTCTCAGATCTCATCATCACGGGTGAGCACATTGAAAATGGGATCAAACTGGGGAAAATTCAAGGTGATTCATCCTCGGCTGGAGGAGGCAAGAAACCTTATGGTGGCAAAAGACGGGAAGGAGAAACGAGCGTCGTGACCAATGCTCGAAGGAAGGGTAAAGGCCCTCACCAACAGGTGGCCAACATAACTATCCCGGCAGTTCAGCAGCAGCCGCAGCAGCAGCAGCAACCAAATCAACAAGGGTACCGAAAGTATCAAAACAGGGAACCTCTGTCGAGCCGTCACCTCGAGACACCACCCATGTCCTATGCCCAGCTGTTACAGACTTTGCTCCAGTTACAGCTGATTCAGAAGAGAACCCTGGCTCCCTTGACCGGGGCACCTCCGCCAGGTTACGATGCGAATGCGACATGTGAGTTTCACTCTGGGGCACCAGGCCACACAATAGAAAATTTCAAAGCCTTCAAGCACAAGATGCAGGATATGGTGGACGCTAAGATCATCAATTTCTCAGATAATGTGCCAAACGTCACGAAGAACCCTATGCCGAATCATAGGGGAGGTGGAGTAAATGCCATTATTGAAGACGAGAGTTTGGATTTGTTGACTGATGTCAAAGATCTGAAGACACCGCTTAGCTTCGTTAAAGCTAAGCTGATGAAAAGAGGTTTCTTTCCAGGTTGTGGAGAGCTGTGTATGGGCTGTGCGACAAGTCCTGATGGATGTGAAACGTTGAGAGAGGGGATTCAAAGTCTGATGACCGAAGGAATCCTGCAATTTAGCCGAAGGGCCGAAAGCGGATCGGGAGAGGTAATGCTGAAGCAAGATGATGAGGTTGCCACCATCACCATCCCTCGTCGGGCGATAACTATTTCTGCACCCAGGCCGCCCACAATTACCATCAACAAAGCTGGGCCGATACCGTTCGAAAGCACTAATGTTGTCCCATGGCATTACGGGGCAAAGGTCTACTGCAACGGACAGAAGTTAGAACTAGAACCGTTCGGGTCGTCTGTGGAGAACCTAGCGGGCGTTGGCGGAATCACTCGCAGCGGAAGAGTGTTTGCACCACCTGAGGTCATGGCGGATAAAGCGGACAAAGCTGGTGCAACTGATAAAGGTAAAAGCAAATTCGTCGAAGAGATCCCGCGTGGGGTAGAAAAAGATTTACTTGTTAAAGACGCAGAGGAATTTATGAGGTTGATTAAAAAGAGTGACTACAAGATCGTGGATCATCTTCATCAAACACCCTCGAAGATTTCAATCCTGAATCTGTTGCTGTGTTCTGAGGCCCACCGCAACGCGCTGCTGAAGGTGTTGAACGCCGCATATGTATCGCAAGAAATATCGGTAAACCAGTTGGAAGAGGTCGTAGCCCACGTGAATGCTGGAAATGGGTTAGGGTTCACTGACCTAGAGCTGACGCCGAAGGGAAGGGATCGCAATAGCGCTTTGCACATCTCGATAGAGTGTAAGGGAACGATTATGTCTCACGTGTTGGTGGACACGGGGTCGTCTCTCAATGTTCTTCCGAAGAAAGCATTGATGAAGTAGGATACTCGCGGAGTGATTTGCACACCCAGTGATCTGGTTGTGAAAGCGTTCGATGGAACCAAGCGCCATGTTTTCGGGGAGGTGACGTTGCCAATCCAAGTCGGGCCGGAAACATTCAACGTGGTTTTTTACATTATGGACATCATGCCTGCCTACAGCTGTCTCTTGGACTGACCATGGATCCATTCGGAGGGTGTCGTGACCTCCACGTTGCACCAGAAACTCAAGTATGCCGTCGGAGGTAGCATCGTGACTGTTTGTGGCGAGGAAGACATAATGGTGAGCCATTTGTCGTCCTTCAAGTATGTTGAGATGGGTGGGGAAATCCACGAAACCCTATGCCAAGCGTTCGAAGCTGTTAAAGTCAAGGACGTAGCTCCTGTAGTCACTGAAAAGCCAGAGATGACTCTCTCTTCCTTCAAGAAAGCCCGGGCTGTTGTTCAAGCCGGATCTACCCTAGGCTGGGGACGAATTTTGGAGATACCTAACAAGCAAGACAAGTTCGGATTGGGATATTCTCCCGGAGCTAAAGCCTCCTCTTCTAGCAGTGCGTCGCGAGGTAAAGGGCCGATCCAGTTTACCAGCGGCGGGGTGATATTTGAAAGCATCAATGCAGTGTCTGAAGACAGCGGAGATAGCAACTGTGACCTAGACTCTTGGATCCAGCCAAGCAAGCCAGGCGAGAGCCTTAACAACTGGTCCGTCAAGGATATCATCCAGATGACAAGCGAAGAGATCCACATAGCAGATGACATCGACTCTGGACCTTCTACGACTCACTTCGACTTCGATTGCCCGATCTACCAAGTCGAAGAAGAGATTGATGAAGACGAAGACCTTCCCGAAGAGTTGGCCCGCTTGTTGAAACAAGAAGAGAAAGTTATTCTGCCTCATGAAGAAGAGATCGAGATTGTGAATCTGGGTTCTGAAGAACGTGTCAGGAACGTCAGGATAGGGGATGCATTGCAGAGTGATGTCAAGCGAAGACTGGTCGAGATGCTAAGAGAGTATAGTGACGTCTTTGCTTGGTCATACGAAGATATGCCCGGACTTGACACTGACATCGTGGTCCATCACTTGCCGCTGCGAGAAGATTGTCCTCCCGTTAAGCAGAAGCTTAGGAGGACACGACCAGATATGGCCGTTAAGATCAAAGAAGAAGTGCAAAAGCAGCTTGATGCTGGCTTTTTAGCGGTCACCACTTACCCTCCGTGGGTTGCCAACAAAGTGCCTATACCAAAGAAGGACGGTAAGGTACGAATGTGCGTTGATTATCGGGATTTGAATAGGGCGAGCCCTAAAGATGATTTCCCGCTGCCTCATATTGATGTGTTGGTCGACAATACAACTCAGTTCTCCGTGTTTTCATTCATGGATGGCTTCTCCGGCTACAATCAGATCAAGATGGCGCCGGAGGACATGGAGAAAACTCCGTTTATTACACCTTGGGGAACATTTTGCTACAAGGTATTGCCTTTCAGTCTGAAGAACGCAGGGGCCACTTACCAACGAGCAATGGTTACTTTGTTTCATGACATGATTCATCATGAGATTGAAGTCTATGTTGATGACATGATTGCGAAGTCCCAAACGGAGGAGGGGCGTCTGGTCAATTTGCTGAAGCTTTTTGAGAGGCTTAGGAAGTTCAGGTTGAGGCTGAATCCTAACAAGTGTACTTTCGGAGTACGGTCTGGAAAACTACTGGGGTTTATCGTGAGCGAAAGAGGCATTGAGGTTGATCCTGCGAAGATTAAAGCAATACAAGAAATGCCAGCGCCAAAAACAGAAAAAGAAGTTCGTGGTTTCTTGGGCAGAATAAACTACATTGCAAGGTTTATTTCTCAGCTCACGGCCACGTGTGAACCGATGTTCAAACTACTAAAGAAAGATCAGGCGATTATCTGGAACGAGGATTGCCAGAAGGCATTCGATAAGATATAGCAGTATCTACAGGAACCTCCAATCTTGATACCCCCAGTGGCTGGACGGCCCTTAATCATGTACTTGACAGTTCTTGAGAATAGTATGGGGTGTGTTCTCGGTCAGCACGACGAGACGGGCAGAAAGGAGCATGCCATTTACTACTTGAGTAAAAAGTTCACAGACTCTGAATCTCGCTACTCGATGCTGGAGAAAACGTGTTGTGCACTAGCCTGGGCTGCCAAACGTTTACGACAGTACATGCTCAACCACACGACCATGCTAATTTCGAAGATGGATCCGATCAAGTACGTCTTCGAGAAGCAAGCGCTTTCGAGCAGGATTGCCAGATGGCAAATGGTGTTGACAGAATATGACATTCAGTACGTTTCCCAGAAGGCCATCAAGGGAAGCGTATTGTCTGATTACCTTGCCGAACAGCCGATCGAGGATTATCAGCCGATGAAATTTGAATTTCCTGATGAGGATATCATGTTTCTTAAAGCGAAATATTGCGATGAACCGTTGCCCGACGAGGGGCCAGATAGGAAATCCCAATGGAAATTGATATTTGACGGGGCAGTTAACTCTTATGGAAGTGGCATTGGGGAGATCATCACGACTCCCCATGGATCCCACATCCCGTTTACTGCGAGACTGACGTTTCCGGTCACCAATAACGAAGCGGAGTACGAAGCATGCATCATGGGTCTAGAAGAGGCAATTGATTTGAGAATCAAGAGCCTAGATGTATACGGTGACTCGGCGCTTGTGATTAACCAGATTAAAGGGGAGTGGGAGACTCGTCAATCGAATTTGGTGTCGTACATGAATTATGCCAGAAGGCTACTTCCGTTCTTTGATCGAGTGGAACTCCATCATGTGCCCAGGGCCGAGAATCAGATGGCTGACGCCTTAGCCACGTTGGCTTCGATGTATAAAGTCAATTTTTGGAATGAAGCTCCAAGAATTGTCCTTTCTCGTCTTGATAGACCTGCATTCGTCTTTGTGATCGAGGAAGCCTCCGATGGCAAGCCATGGTTCCATGACATCCAGACTTTCCTTATGACTAAGGAGTATCCTGCGGGAGCGTCAATCCAGGATAAGAAGACTCTGAGGAGGATGGCTGGAAATTTTTATCTCAATCCTGATGGAGTTTTGTATAAAAGAAGCCACGATCTCGTGCTACTCAGATGTGTAGATGAGAAAGAGGCGAGTATGCTCATGGGAGAAGTCCATGAAGGCACATTTGGTACGCACGCCGGCGGGCATGCTATGACAAGAAAGATCCTAAGAGCAGGATATTACTGGCTGACGATGGAATCAGATTGCTTTAAATTCGCGAAGAGATGTCATAAATGCCATATTTATGCTGATAAAGTTCATGTGCCGCCGTGCCCGTTAAATGTCATGTCCTCCCCGTGGCCGTTCTCCATGTGGGGCATCGACATGATAGGCAAGATCGAGCCCACTGCATCTAACGGTCATCGCTTCATTCTAGTAGCTATCGACTACTTCACCAAGTGGGTGGAGGCAGCCTCATATGCTAATGTGACCAAGCCGGTGGTGGCTAAATTCATAAAGAGGGACATCATCTGTCGTTACGGAATTCCCGAGCGGATCATTACTGATAATGGTTTGAATCTGAATAACAAGATGATGAAGGAGTTGTTCTAGAGTTTCAAGATTGAACACCACAACTCATCTCATTACCGGCCGAAGATGAATGGCGCCGTTGAAGCGGCCAACAAGAACATCAAGAAGATTGTTCAGAAGATTGTTGTGACCTACAAGGATTGGCACGAGATGCTGCCATTTGCACTGCACGATTATCGTACCACGGTACGTACGTCAACCGGGGCAACTCCTTTCTCCTTAGTGTACGGTATGGAAGCTGTCCTACCGTTAGAAGTGGAGATCCCTTCTTTGCGAGTTTTGGTTGATGTGAAACTCGACGAGGCAGAATGGATTAAGCACCGACTAAACCAACTCAGCCTGATGGACGAGAAGATATTAGCATCGATTGCGTATGGTCGTTTATACCAAAGCCGAATTAAGAAAGCTTATGATAAGAAGGGGCGTCCTAGAAGCTTTCAGACGGGTGATCTCGTCCTGAAGAAGATTCTTCCTCCACACTCCGATCACCGGGGCAAGTGGACTCCTAATTACGAAGGTTTGTACGTCATCAGCAAGGTCTTCTCGGGAGGAGCCTTGTTGTTATCCACGATGGATGGCAAAGATTTTGCATCCCCGGTGAACGCGGACGCAGTTAAAAAATACTTTGCTTAAAAATGACCCGCTGGAAAGAAAAGAATATCCAGGAAAAAATGGGGCATCCCGGCGAACCATAAAAAAGGAAAAGGTTCGGGCAAAAATTAGGGATATAAATTGAAAAAATGTACACCCGCAAAGTCGAAAACCTGGAAGGGCGACTTTGGCAAAAAAGGGTATCCCGGTGAATCGAAAACCCGGAAGGGCGATTCAGGCAAAAGTTAGGGATTTGAAAAAGCAAATGACTGCGTTCCGCGTGTGGACTTTCATTGTTTAGTGGTTTGGAGGACCTGAGGGCCGTTTATCTGAATCAATCTCTTCTGAAGCTGAAGCGTCGGAGAAGTATCGAAGTCGAGTGGGTCATAGAGGGATTAACTCATGGTGTTCGTCTACGCCTCATTGCCGACATTTGTGTATATACTGATGTATATTTATGTTTTGTTCTTGCGCAACTTCCTCTTTCCAGGAGCTTGCATTTGTTGTAAAATATTTTTACCCATTCAGGGGTTCGTTATCAATAAAATGTATACTATTCAGCAATTCTGTTTGTTTGTTTAGCATTTATCTATTTTGTTTGCGAAAAAGAATGCCAATGTTTTTGATAAAATGCGCATACATAAACTTACTGGCCTAGGCCACTGATTGTTGAAACAATGAATTACTTGAACATTGTCACAAGATGATAACCTTGATAGGTCCCTTTGAGAAGGGTATCTTGTCTGTTTGTTTGTATTGTTGCAGGTGCAGCATATACCAGGTGGTACGCCGTATGCGTCCCCAAGCAGGATGATTCCTTCTTCTCTAGCAAAGTTCAGCAGCCTCTCCCTGCAGAGTCTGAACGTGAGATTGTAAGCATTGATATGTTTTCCCCAAGCAGAGAAGATTCTCTCCCTAATCAGATGCATCCCGAAGGGTCGTCATCTCTCCAGCTGAGTCACATACTGAAGTGTGCAGCAATTAATAGTTCCAGACTGAATTCTCTGGAGGAATTGAGGTTCCCCATAGAGTTGTACTCTCCCCTGTAGGCAGGATGATTCCTTCCTTCCCCCAGCCGAGTTTGCAATTCCCCAAAGAGTCGAGTCCTTGGAAAGCAGTTTGGGCCATGATTGGTTTTCCCCAGTAGAGTGTTGAATAGCTGATGCTGTATTTCCCCGCCAGAGTCGTTACCTCTAGGGAAGTAGTCACGAAGGCCGCGCAGTTTATTTCTGCGATTGACATCGCTTTTCGGAGCAGGTCCGGGTTCTCGTAGAGTTTCGTTCTCCTGCAGCAGTCGACTGAAGTTTGTTTCCCCAGGCGGAGTCCGATTGAGATTGGTGTGACTTCTTCTCCTCGGCAGGATGAGTCCTTCCTCCACCAGAGTGGTTCTTTCTCCTTGACAGGAGGCTTTTCCCTTCAGCATTTATTTTGCTGATGGGGTCATAGCATTTTGCATGATTGCATAGCATTTACCCTAAAAACGCGTAGCATTTCCACCATGTGGAGCATTACACCATTGACGATCATATGCATATGAAACATGAGCTAGGTCGTTACCGTTCTTGTTTTGCAGGTGTTCCTCCGCAGAATGGTTTGCTCAAGATGATTCTTGAATTCCCCAGCAAAGTCGCTTGCCTAAGATGATTCTTAAAATCCCCAGCGAAGTCGAAAGAGTTGGTTGCTCAAGTTGACGCTTAGAGTCCCCGACAGAGTGATTGCTCAAGATGATTCCTGAAATCTCCAGCAGAGTTATTGGTTCAGGATGATTCTTGAAGTCCCCACAAAGTTGTTTGTTCAAAATGATTCTTGGTTTCCTCAGTAGAGATGATTCACCCAGAATGATTTCTGGACCCCGAAGCAGAGTGACTTGATAGTTCTCCAGAATCCCCAGCGGAGATGTGTCATCCCCGACAGGTTTCTGAGAAGCAAAGTTGAAACTTCCCTCGAAGACTTGATGATTGAAGTCCAACCGTATTGACGAAGGAGTTCTCTTAGCCGATGTGGAGTGCCCGATGGCAAGAGTTTGGATATCCCCAATTGGTTCATGATTGACCGAGAATGCTATTCCCGACTTACTGACGAAGTTCGGCTGACGCCCAAAGATTTCTTTGAATGCCCGATAGCGTGGTTAACTTGATTGTTGATCTGATAAGTCCCAAGGAATTCTGATGCTTGACGGCGTGATCAACCATGTATCGCCGATTACCGTGTGACCAATCCCCCAGCTAGTTGTCGTGCAGCTAATATTTCAGTTTTCGAAGATTTGTTCCCATCAGAGTACCGTGTACTTGTGCAGTTGGCAAACTTCCGGGTTTGTCGGTATTCAACCGTCTCGCACCTTGATTGGTTGAGAGTCGTTCGCTTCTCACCCAGTCAGGTTCAAGCCGTTTGAATAGGGGCAGCTGTTGCACCCCAAAATTTGCCCAACATTTCTTTACCTTGCTTATGTTTCATTTCATTCACATTAGCATTATCATTTGCATTTCATTGACATGTGTGCAGGAGATCAAGAGGTATGAGTACCAATCAAGGGCTATGCAAGACTTTGAAGCTAGCTAATAGGGTTATTCAGATGTTCAAGGGTTGATATCCTTGTCAGAGAAGTTAAAAGATCCTCAGAGAGAATGGTTCAAACCTAGTGTGTGTGTCTCCTAACTTGAGAGTTGTGGGAAGTCCTCAGATGATTATGAGGCCATGAAGTTAGACTTGAGGTCTTGAGAGAGCTCATGAGAAGTTTTGAGGATCACGTTGAAGCCTAGAGAGGTCATTGTGCAAGATTAAGAAGGCTCAGCCATGAGTGGTGCAGCTAGGGTTTGACTGGGTCAACCCTAAGTCAGTTGAGGATTTGAACAAGGTTGAGACCTAATTCAAGAGCCATGTGATCATGGATTGATACATTGAGATGTTATAAGGATGATTCCAAGGTCAACTCATCATGATTGAAGAGTTTGAGAAGTTTCAAGCTAGGGTTTCTAAGGCTTGCCAGTGTAAAATCCCCTAGTTTGACCCCTATCTTCAAGGCAGTTTAGCTCAAGATGTGATTGTTATCTCATCTTACCCCCAACATGAATGTTGTAGAGCATGATCTTAGCTTTAATTTGAGTGCTATAAGTCCTTGATAGGATTTGTATAACTCAAGTTATGACTTTGACAAGTTACAGGTCATCTGAGGTCTGTGGACTTGGGGGCTTGAAAGTTACCCAACTTGCATCAAACATTTAACCTAGAAGGATCATTCCTATGAACTTTTGGTCAACATGAATTTTCTTCCTTATTCTCTTACATTTCTAGAGAGTACTAGAAGTCCTTGATAGGATTTTTAGAACTCAAGTTATGGCTTTGACAAGTCAAGGGTATTTTGGTCATTTGGAGATTACAGGTCATTTCAATCATAAGGCCATAACTCCTATTTCCAAGATTCAAATGGGAAAATGTTCACAATAAAACTTGTTCAAAATGATGTTTTAAGGCTAGTAAAGAGGTCAAGAGATGTTGGAAGTGCTTGTAGCTCAAATTTGCAAAAATGACCTAAAATAAGGGTATAAGTTAAATAAACCAAAGTTGGAAATTGATATTTTTGATCTACACATCCAAACCAAGGCATGTAATATATCATTTTGACTCTAAAAAGCATTTTAAGAACTTTGGTTTAGCCAAATTTTTGAGTTGAGGTGTAATTGGTGGACTTGCTTTGAAAAGTAGTTACTTACATCTTAAGTAACATTTGCAAAACACATGAGAGATCAATTCACAAGCTTCCAAGGCATTGTAACACATCTAATATCTCATTTGGAGAGATTTTGGGATATAACAAGCTGCTGCAACAAGTGAAACCAGAATTGGTGTGAGTATGGCATGAGATGGTATTTTGATGACATGAGAAATTCAACATCTCCTTGGATGATTCCAGAAGATTCTAGAGAGGTCCAACATCATCTATATATTGATTAGAAGGGGTTCAAGTGCAAGTTTGGTAAGGATTGAGAGAGAGTGAACTTTGAAACCCCCATGTGCAAATTGAAATCAGTTTCTGCATTCTACACCACTTTGAATGATTCCAGATCAATTCCATAGCCAAAGCCTTGAAGGATCGTGTTCTTTCATTTGAGTTTCACCTGCTGCAAGTCACCATCGGGTTTGGAGTTCCAAGCATTTGCAATCAATTCTCTTGCATACAGAAGCAAGAACTTGGTACATTGAATAATTCTAGAGCAGTAGAAGGGTTGAATTGAAGCTTTGCTACTTCTGTTATTCAAGAATTCACAGGTTTGAATCTTTCATCCCTCACCTTAATTTAAGAAGAATTACCTCAGTTTGTTAGGTTAGATTGATAGTATGTGGTTAGGAGATCGTTTCTGGAAACTTAGAGAGGATTTGGTGATGATCAATGAGATGACACAATTTCTGTTTGGATCAAGAACATGCTGGATATTGAGAGATAATGTGAGTGTTATAGCGAGAAGTGATCAGGGTAATGTGGTGAACATTTTAGACCAAACAATTTGAAGAATAATGATAGTTGAGGTTTGAGCATAATTTTGATTCTTGATCGTGTTTTAGGTTAGAGGTTGATTCAATAAATTCTGAGGCTAGGGTTAGACTCAGGGAGAGATTTAGAGTGATTTAGTGTTTTAGATCTTGAATTTTGATGGAGATTTGAGGGAGCCCGAGTGAGGATGAGGGTGATGTTTGAACTCTGTTACAATGGATGCTTGCCTCCATTTTCATGGCTAGAGGTAGGTGATGAAGTCCTAGCCATCAGATTCACGTATGACCATTGACCAGAGCCAGATCCAAGGGCCGTGTTTTAATCTCAGGTTGTGAAGAGGGAAGAATGCTGATGCTCTAAACGATGCATATCATTAAACAAAAGGTTTTGGGCTTTGGTAAGAGACCACTATCCACACCCCCTAGCGAGCCCATTTATGAATTTGAACTGATTCTCATTGCTTCCTACACCGCGCCTTTATCTTTTTCTTTACCATTTTTCAATTGATTTTTGATTGTGATATGGGCTTAGGCGTTTTTCTACTGGCACCCCCCCTGATGGCCCAATCCATGAATTGAACTGATTGTGTTTACTATCTTCACCGTGTGTTTATCTTTTTCTTTTGATTTTCTTTAATTTCTTCATTTTATACATGGTTCTTGATTAAATTATATAAAATTGAAAAATAATCCAATTAACCCCATTATTTTTGCATTATACTAATGATTGAGTCTAGTATTTTTTAGATAAAAAATATTTTTATTTCATGCATTTTCTGATTTTATGGGAATTTTCATATTTTAATTGATATTAAAATAGTTATGTTTGATGCTTGATTTTGTGGAATTTTGTGTGATCATGTGGTGATGATTTTGATCCTGATTTTTTGTGAGTTGTTAGCATAGTTATGCATGCTCCCCATAGAATTTTCTAACCTTTTTGTGATGAACATAGGTGGTAGTTTAGGTTGAAACCTTTAGAAGCTCCCTTTTTAGGGTTTATGATTGATACCTTTGGATTTAGGACTTAATTTTAGGACTTAATAGATGATTTAGTCCCTGGTTTTTGTATGAGGCATTCTTAATTGAATTAGGATCCCTTAGGAATTTTTGTAGAAATTTATAAGATAGTTTGCTATTTTTGATTGATTTTAGTTTAGGTGCTAGTTTTAGATGATTCTAAGGCACTAACTCAACTAGATTAACATCTTTAGTTCCCTTAGATTAGGGTTTTGCTTTGCTTGTTCTTGGATGATGATGAAGACAAGTTGAATATGCATTGGATGGCTTGAAGAGGCTTGGATTTGAGGATCTTCCCTTCTTGTGGTGTTTGGATCAGGTTAAGAGTAGGGTTTTGTAGGCAGAGCTTCTAGATAGTTCTCTTCCTTCATAAACATGGAATATGTTGATCAATTCCATTCTTCCCTGTGATGCAAGGTCCCTTTGTAAAGGCCTCATCCCTCCTTTGGTAGGATGTGTGGCTCTTTGCAAATTGGTAGAACCTTTGAGGGTCCCTTTCTCTGATGACAGGATGCTTAGTGGTGACCTTTGGTCTTCACTCTGCTACCAATCATCCCAACTTTGCTCTTGATAGATGCATCTTTCTCCCTTGCTAGAGGATGGAGTTCCTTGCTTGAAGAAGACTGAAAGATGGGGTTGATACTTCTTGGTGTTTGAAGGCTACTCTGAGAAGCTGAAGCTTATAGATGAAGAGGAAAGCTAGTTGATACTGGTGAAGCAAAGAGAGCTGAAGCCAGAAGACCAAGTTGATGCTTGTAGAGAAGATCCAATTGAGATTGAGTGAAGAGCTGAGGCTTGAGGAATGAAGGATAAAGTTGACACTTACACTGATGCATTGAGAGCCTGAAGGAATCAAGTTGATTCTTGCAGTTAGGAGTGAAGCCTGAAGGTGGAATTGACTGAAGAGCTGAAGCTTGGAGAAGAGAGAACAAGTTGATACTTATGTTTGATGGATTGAAACCTTGGAGAAGCAAGTTGATACTTGTCATGGAGGATGATATCCTTGAAGGGTGGTTGAAGTCTGAAGACTGGATTACTGTCAGAAGAGCTGAAGCTTGAAATTGAAAGAGGGAGTTGTTGATCTGCTTTCTTTCTTGTCTGTTTTCTTTTCTGTGTTGATGTGCCTTGTTTGACTTGCTTGATGCATTAGAATAAGTTCATATCTAGGATGACTTTAAGCTAGGAGCATGATTGCACTAGAGGTTGAGTTGCTCCATCTACTTGTATTTTACTGTATGGCTTTGCTTGCGGGTATTTGGTAGAGCCCAACTCCCTTGCCTATGTGGTTTGTATTTTGCTTGATAGCATGTTGTTTCTTCTTTATGATTACAATTATCCATATCTTGGCTTGAGGTTGAGATGAGCATGTGGAGGCTGATGCCCCACACACATTTCCTCCCTCACTTGCATTGCATGCATTTTACAGTCGTTTACTGTATATCTGTTTACTGTTTAAGTTGATGCTTTATCTGTTTCTGTTTATCATTGACATGACCCCCTAGGAATCTCACTTTATTTGATAAGGAAGTGATGATTAGAACTTTAGGTTGAAACCTATGCATGATAACTTCTAGGAGTTCCCTGTTTCAAACCTCAACCATAGGATGAATCCTTGGCATGACAACATTAGGACTTGATAGTCTCCCCTTAGTTGAACCTGTTCGTTCTCTCTTCTCATCTCAAAACAAATTAACATACAGTAATAAAGGTTAACTGACGTCGTACGTTACGAGCCTTAAGCTATCTGAGAAAGGATTGTGGGAGAGTTTCTTTTCAACAGTCTGGATGTTTAGTATGGTACCCTTTGGGTGACATACGACGCATTCACTCTCAGGTCATAGTCTCTAGTGCGATATTGGTTGCAAACGACATAAAAGACAGTTCTTCCGTAAAAAACAGAAAACAAACTTCAAACCTTTTTGCCCCGTGGGCCCGTAATTTAAAGGAAGCTTTTATGAAGAAAATAGTGTTGTTAACTCTCAGTTCTACCGCAAACAGGCTTTGTCCCTAACTGCTGGAACTGCTGTTTAACCCTACTCGATAAAACAGATGAATCTGAATCCCCGTAATCCGTATTATCCCGAACTACGTAAGCTCTGATCTCTCAAGCCTGTTGAGAGTACGTAGGCACAATACTGATGTATTGGCGAGCCACCTTCCCCCCACCCGTAGTTAGTCGAACTACGTTGACTCTGATTTCTCATTCTCTGATGAGAATACGTAGGCATAAAGTGCGACGCTTTGCTGAGTCATTTTCTTTTCTTTTTAAGCCAGCCTTGATAGGTAGATAGTAAACCAACCCGTCATATAAACAAAACAAGCGTGGATCCCATTGAGTACGATGGACGTGAGGGGTGCTAATACCTTCCCCTTGCGTAACCGACTCCCGAACCCAGACAATGGTTGCGATGACCTTGTCTTATACATTTTCGTCAGGTTTTTCCGATCGTTTTCTTTCCCGTTCTGAGGGATAAATAAAGAAAGGTGGCGACTCTTCTGTTTTGCCGGCACCTTATTTTCGCAGAAGCGACAGCCGGTGTGAGTTCATTCCATCATCGGTTTGGTGGTGGTCAGTCATTTCGTCGACGTCGGATTTTGCGAGTGTTCTGCTATATCATTATTTTAGTTGTAGTAGCCAGTGTGTGTTTGCTCCGTCATCCTTTTGGTGGTGGGTCTGTCATTTCATCGATTTCAAATTATGCGAGTGTGTGTTGCTCTATCATCCTTTTGGTGATAATAGCCTGTGTGAGTTCACTCCGTCATCCTTTTGGTGGTGGGTCTATCATTTTGTCGATGTCAGATTGTGCAAGTGTGTTTTGCTCTATCATCCTTTTGGTGGTAGTATCTGGTGTGAGTGTGCTCAGTAATCCTTTTGGTGGTGGGTCTGTCATTTCATCGATGTCAGATTGGGCGAGTGTGTTTTGCTCTATAATAATTTTTGTGATAGTAGTCGGTGTGAATTTGCTCTGTCATCCTTTTGGTGGTGGGTCTGTGATTTAGTTGACGCTAGACTGTGTGAGTTTGTTTTGCTCTATCATCTTTTTAGTTTTAGTAGCTGGTGTGAGTTTGCTCCATCATCGGTTTGGTGGTGGGTCTGTCATTTCGTCGATGTCAGATTTTGCGAGTGTTTTGCTCTATCATTCTTTTAGTTGTAGTAGCCGGTGTGAGTTTGCTCCGTCATCCTTTTTATGGTGGGTCTGTCATTTCATCGATTTCAAATTATGCGAGTCTATGTTGCTCTATCATCCTTTAGGTGATAGTAGCCGGTGTGAGTTCGCTCCGTCATCCTTTTGGTGGTGGGTCTGTGATTTCGTTGACGCTAGATTGTGCGAGTCTGTGTTGCTCTATCATCCATTTGGTGATAGTAGCTGGTGTGAGTTTGCTCAGTAACCCTTTTGGTGGTGGGTCTTTCATTTCGTCGATGTCAGATTATGCGGTTGTGTTTTTCTCTATCATCCTTTTGGTGGTAGTAGCTGGTGTGAGTTTTCTTAGTGATCCTTTTGGTGGTGGGTCTGTCATTTCATCGATGTCAGATTGTGCGAGTGTGTTTTGCTCTATCATACTTTTGGTGATAGTAGCCGGTGTGAGTTTGCTCCGTCATCCTTTTGTTGGTGGGTCTGTGATTTCGTCGACGCTAGTTTGTGTGAGTGTGTGTTGCTCTATCATTCTTTTGGTGATAGTAGCTGGTGTGAGTTTGTTCAGTAACCCTTTTGGTGGTTGGTCTTTCATTTCGTCGATGTCAGATTGTGTGATTGTGTTTTGCTCTATCATCCTTTTGGTGGTAGAAGCTGGTGTGAGTTTTCTCAATGATCCTTTTGGTGGTGGGTCTGTCATTTCATCGATATCAGATTGTGCAAGTGTGTTTTTCTCTATCATACTTTTGGTGATAGTAGCCGGTGTGAGTTTGCTCTGTCATCCTTTTGGTGGTGGGTCTGTGATTTCGTCAACGCTAGATTGTGCGAGTTTGGTTTACTCTATCATCCTTTTGGTTTTAGTAGCCGGTGTGAGTTAACTCCGTCATCGGTTTGGTGGTGGGTCTGTCATTTCGTCGATTTCAAATTATGCGAGTGTGTGTTGCTCTATCATCCTTTTGGTGATAGTATCCGGTGTGAGTTCACTCCATCATCCTTTTGGTGGTGGTTTTATCATTTTGTCGATGTTAGATTGTGCGAGTGTGTTTTGCTCTATCATCGTTTTGGAGGTAGTAGCTGGTGTGTGTTTTCTCAGTGATCCTTTTGGTTGTGGATCTGTCATTTCATCAATGTCAGATTGTGCGAGTGTGTTTTTCTCTATCATACTTTTGGTGATAGTAGCCGGTGTGAGTTTGCTCTGTCATCCTTTTGGTGGTGGTTTTGTGATTTCGTCGACGCTAGTTTGTGAGAGTTTGTTTTGCTCTATCATCCTTTTGGTTTTAGTATCCGGTGTTAGTTCGCTCTGTCATCGGTTTCGTGGTGGGTTTGTCATTTCGTCGATGTCAAATTTTGAGAGTGTTTTGCTCTATCATTCTTTTAGTTGTAGTAGTCGGGGTGAGTTTTTGCTCCGTCATCCTTTTGGTGGTGGGTCTGTCATTTCATCGATTTCAAATTATGCGAGTGTGTGTTGCTCTATCATCCTTTTGGTGAGAGTAGCTGGTGTGAGTTTGCTCCGTTATCTTTTTGGTGGTGGGTCTGTCATTTTATCGATGTCAGATTGTGTGAGTGTGTTTTGCTCGATCATAATTTTTGTGATAGTCGCCGGTGTGAATTTGCTCTGTCATCGTTTTGGTGGTGGATCTGTGATTTCGTCGACGCTAGATTGTGCGAGTTTGTTTTGCTTTATCATCCTTTTGGTTTTAGTAGCTGGTGTGAGTTAGCTCCGTCATCGGTTTGGTGGTGGGTCTGTCATTTCGTTGATGTCAGATTTTGCGAGTGTTTTGCTCTATCATTCTTTTAGTTGTAGTAGCCGGTGTGAGTTTGCTCCGTCATCCTTTTTGTGGTGGTTCTGTCATTTCATTGATTTCAAATTATGCGAGTCTGTGTTGCTCTATCATCCTTTTGGTGATAGTAGCCGGTGTGAGTTCGCTCCGTCATCCTTTTGGTGGTGGGTCTGTGATTTCGTCGACGCTAGATTGTGCGAGTGTGTGTTGCTCTATTATCCATTTGGTGTTAGTAGCTGGTGTGAGTTTGCTCAGTAACCCTTTTGGTGGGGGGTCTTTCATTTCGTCGATGTCAGATTGTGCGATTGTGTTTTTCTCTATCATCCTTTTGGTGGTAGTAGCTGGTGTGAGTTTTCTCAGTGATCCTTTTGGTGGTTGGTCTGTCATTTCATCGATGTCAGATTGTGCGAGTGTGTTTTGCTCTATCATACTTTTGGTGATAGTAGCCGGTGTGAGTTTGCTCTGTCATCCTTTTGGTGGTGGGTCTGTGATTTCGTCGACGCTAGATTGTGCGAGTTTGTTTTGCTCTATCATCCTTTTCGTTTTAGTAGCCGGTGTGAGTTCACTCCGTCATCGGTTTGGTGGTGGGTCTGTCATTTCGTTGATGTCAGATTTTGCGAGTGTTTTGCTCTATCATTCTTTTAGTTGTAGTAGCCGGTGTGAGTTTGCTCCGTCATCCTTTTTGTGGTGGGTCTGTCATTTCATCGATTTCAAATTATGCGAGTCTGTGTTGCTCTATCATCCTTTTGGTGATAGTAGCCAGTGTGAGTTTGCTCCGTCATCCATTTGGTGGTGGGTCTGTGATTTCGTCGACGCTAGATTCTGCGAGTGTGTGTTGCTCTATTATCCTTTTGGTGATAGTAGCTGGTGTGAGTTCGCTCAGTAACCCTTTTGGTGGTGGGTCTGTCATTTCATCGATGTCAGATTGTGCGAGTGTGTTTTGCTCTATCATACTTTTGGTGATAGTAGCCGGTGTGAGTTTGCTTTGTCATCCTTTTGGTGGTGGGTGTGTGATTTCGTCGACGCTAGATTGTGCGAGTTTGTTTTGCTCTATCATCATTTTGGTTTTAGTATCCGTTGTGAGTTCGCTCTGTCATCGGTTTGGTGGTGGGTCTGTCATTTCGTCGATGTCAGATTTTGCGAGTGTTTTGCTCTATCATTATTTTAGTTGTAGTAGCCAGTGTGAGTTTGCTCCGTCATCCTTTTGGTGGTGGGTCTCTCATTTCATAGATTTCAAATTATGCGAGTGTGTGTTGCTCTATCATCCTTTTGGTGATAGTACCCAGTGTGAGTTTGCTCCGTCATCCTTTTGGTGGTGGGTCTGTGATTTCGTCGACGCTAGATTCTGCGAGTGTGTGTTGCTCTATCATCCTTTTGGTGATAGTAGCTGGTGTGAGTTTGCTCAGTAACCCTTTTGGTGGTGGGTCTGTCATTTCATCGATGTCAGATTGTGCGAGTGTGTTTTGCACTATCATAATTTTTGTGATAGTAGTCGGTGTGAGTTTGCTCTGTCATCCTTTTGGTGGTGGGTCTGTGATTTCGTCGACGCTAGATTGTGCGAGTTTTTTTACTCTTTCATCCTTTTGGTTTTAGTAGCTGGTATGAGTTAGCACCGTCATCGGTTTGGTGGTGGGTCTGTCATTTCGTCGAGGTCAGATTTTGCGAGTGTTTTGCTATATCATTCTTTTAGTTGTAGTAGCCGATGTGAGTTTGCTGCGTCATCCTTTTTATGGTGGGTCTATCATTTCATCGATTTCAAATTATGCGAGTGTGTGTTGCTCTATCATCCTTTTGGTGATAGTAGCCAGTGTGAGTTTGCTCTGTCATCCTTTTGGTGGTGGGTCTGTGATTTCGTCGACGTTAGATTCTGCGAGTGTGTGTTGCTCTATCATCCTTTTGGTGATAGTAGCTGGTGTGAGTTCGCTCAGTAACCCTTTTGGTGGTGGGTCTGTCATTTCATCGATGTCAGATTGTGCGAGTGTGTTTTGCACTATCATAATTTTTGTGATAGTAGTCGGTGTGAGTTTGCTCTGTCATCCTTTTGGTGGTGGGTCTGTGATTTCGTCGACGCTAGATTGTGCGAGTTTTTTTGCTCTTTCATCCTTTTGGTTTTAGTAGCTGGTATGAGTTAGCACCGTCATCGGTTTGGTGGTGGGTCTGTCATTTCGTCGAGGTCAGATTTTGCGAGTGTTTTGCTATATCATTCTTTTAGTTGTAGTAGCCGGTGTGGGTTTGCTGCGTCATCCTTTTTGTGGTGGGTCTATCATTTCATCGATTTCAAATTATGCGAGTGTGTGTTGCTCTATCATCCTTTTGGTGATAGTAGCCGGTGTGAGTTCGCTCCGTCATCCTTTTGGTGGTGGGTCTGTGATTTCGTCGATGCTAGATTGTGCGAGTCTGTGTTGCTCTATCATCCATTTGGTGATAGTAGCTGGTGTGAGTTTGCTCAGTAACCCTTTTGGTGGTGGGTCTTTCATTTCGTCGATGTCAGATTGTGCGGTTGTGTTTTTCTCTATCATCCTTTTGGTGGTAGTAGCTGGTGTGAGTTTTCTTAGTGATCCTTTTGGTGGTGGGTCTGTCATTTCATCGATGTCAGATTGTGCGAGTGTGTTTTGCTCTATCATACTTTTGGTGATAGTAGCCGGTGTGAGTTCGCTCCGTCATCCTTTTGTTGGTGGGTCTGTGATTTCGTCGACGCTAGTTTGTGTGAGTGTGTGTTGCTCTATCATTCTTTTGGTGATAGTAGCTGGTGTGAGTTTGTTCAGTAACCCTTTTGGTGGTTGGTCTTTCATTTCGTCGATGTCAGATTGTGTGATTGTGTTTTGCTCTATCATCCTTTTGGTGGTAGAAGCTGGTGTGAGTTTTCTCAATGATCCTTTTGGTGGTGGGTCTGTCATTTCATCGATATCAGATTGTGCAAGTGTGTTTTTCTCTATCATACTTTTGGTGATAGTAGCCGGTGTGAGTTTGCTCTGTCATCCTTTTGGTGGTGGGTCTGTGATTTCGTCAACGCTAGATTGTGCGAGTTTGGTTTACTCTATCATCCTTTTGGTTTTAGTAGCCGGTGTGAGTTAACTCCGTCATCGGTTTGGTGGTGGGTCTGTCATTTCGTCGATTTCAAATTATGCGAGTGTGTGTTGCTCTATCATCCTTTTGGTGATAGTATCCGGTGTGAGTTCGCTCCATCATCCTTTTGGTGGTGGTTTTATCATTTTGTCGATGTTAGATTGTGCGAGTGTGTTTTGCTCTATCATCGTTTTGGAGGTAGTAGCTGGTGTGTGTTTTCTCAGTGATCCTTTTGGTTGTGGATCTGTCATTTCATCAATGTCAGATTGTGCGAGTGTGTTTTTCTCTATCATACTTTTGGTGATAGTAGCCGGTGTGAGTTTGCTCTGTCATCCTTTTGGTGGTGGTTTTGTGATTTCGTCGACGCTAGTTTGTGAGAGTTTGTTTTGCTCTATCATCCTTTTGGTTTTAGTATCCGGTGTTAGTTCGCTCTGTCATCGGTTTCGTGGTGGGTTTGTCATTTCGTCGATGTCAAATTTTGAGAGTGTTTTGCTCTATCATTCTTTTAGTTGTAGTAGTCGGGGTGAGTTTTTGCTCCGTCATCCTTTTGGTGGTGGGTCTGTCATTTCATCGATTTCAAATTATGCGAGTGTGTGTTGCTCTATCATCCTTTTGGTGAGAGTAGCTGGTGTGAGTTTGCTCCGTTATCTTTTTGGTGGTGGGTCTGTCATTTTATCGATGTCAGATTGTGTGAGTGTGTTTTGCTCGATCATAATTTTTGTGATAGTCGCCGGTGTGAATTTGCTCTGTCATCGTTTTGGTGGTGGATCTGTGATTTCGTCGACGCTAGATTGTGCGAGTTTGTTTTGCTTTATCATCCTTTTGGTTTTAGTAGCTGGTGTGAGTTAGCTCCGTCATCGGTTTGGTGGTGGGTCTGTCATTTCGTTGATGTCAGATTTTGCGAGTGTTTTGCTCTATCATTCTTTTAGTTGTAGTAGCCGGTGTGAGTTTGCTCCGTCATCCTTTTTGTGGTGGTTCTGTCATTTCATTGATTTCAAATTATGCGAGTCTGTGTTGCTCTATCATCCTTTTGGTGATAGTAGCCGGTGTGAGTTCGCTCCGTCATCCTTTTGGTGGTGGGTCTGTGATTTCGTCGACGCTAGATTGTGCGAGTGTGTGTTGCTCTATTATCCATTTGGTGTTAGTAGCTGGTGTGAGTTTGCTCAGTAACCCTTTTGGTGGGGGGTCTTTCATTTCGTCGATGTCAGATTGTGCGATTGTGTTTTTCTCTATCATCCTTTTGGTGGTAGTAGCTGGTGTGAGTTTTCTCAGTGATCCTTTTGGTGGTTGGTCTGTCATTTCATCGATGTCAGATTGTGCGAGTGTGTTTTGCTCTATCATACTTTTGGTGATAGTAGCCGGTGTGAGTTTGCTCTGTCATCCTTTTGGTGGTGGGTCTGTGATTTCGTCGACGCTAGATTGTGCGAGTTTGTTTTGCTCTATCATCCTTTTCGTTTTAGTAGCCGGTGTGAGTTCACTCCGTCATCGGTTTGGTGGTGGGTCTGTCATTTCGTTGATGTCAGATTTTGCGAGTGTTTTGCTCTATCATTCTTTTAGTTGTAGTAGCCGGTGTGAGTTTGCTCCGTCATCCTTTTTGTGGTGGGTCTGTCATTTCATCGATTTCAAATTATACGAGTCTGTGTTGCTCTATCATCCTTTTGGTGATAGTAGCCAGTGTGAGTTTGCTCCGTCATCCATTTGGTGGTGGGTCTGTGATTTCGTCGACGCTAGATTCTGCGAGTGTGTGTTGCTCTATTATCCTTTTGGTGATAGTAGCTGGTGTGAGTTCGCTCAGTAACCCTTTTGGTGGTGGGTCTGTCATTTCATCGATGTCAGATTGTGCGAGTGTGTTTTGCTCTATCATACTTTTGGTGATAGTAGCCGGTGTGAGTTTGCTTTGTCATCCTTTTGGTGGTGGGTGTGTGATTTCGTCGACGCTAGATTGTGCGAGTTTGTTTTGCTCTATCATCATTTTGGTTTTAGTATCCGTTGTGAGTTCGCTCTGTCATCGGTTTGGTGGTGGGTCTGTCATTTCGTCGATGTCAGATTTTGCGAGTGTTTTGCTCTATCATTATTTTAGTTGTAGTAGCCAGTGTGAGTTTGCTCCGTCATCCTTTTGGTGGTGGGTCTCTCATTTCATAGATTTCAAATTATGCGAGTGTGTGTTGCTCTATCATCCTTTTGGTGATAGTACCCAGTGTGAGTTTGCTCCGTCATCCTTTTGGTGGTGGGTCTGTGATTTCGTCGACGCTAGATTCTGCGAGTGTGTGTTGCTCTATCATCCTTTTGGTGATAGTAGCTGGTGTGAGTTCGCTCAGTAACCCTTTTGGTGGTGGGTCTGTCATTTCATCGATGTCAGATTGTGCGAGTGTGTTTTGCACTATCATAATTTTTGTGATAGTAGTCGGTGTGAGTTTGCTCTGTCATCCTTTTGGTGGTGGGTCTGTGATTTCGTCGACGCTAGATTGTGCGAGTTTTTTTACTCTTTCATCCTTTTGGTTTTAGTAGCTGGTATGAGTTAGCACCGTCATCGGTTTGGTGGTGGGTCTGTCATTTCGTCGAGGTCAGATTTTGCGAGTGTTTTGCTATATCATTCTTTTAGTTGTAGTAGCCGATGTGAGTTTGCTGCGTCATCCTTTTTATGGTGGGTCTATCATTTCATCGATTTCAAATTATGCGAGTGTGTGTTGCTCTATCATCCTTTTGGTGATAGTAGCCAGTGTGAGTTTGCTCTGTCATCCTTTTGGTGGTGGGTCTGTGATTTCGTCGACGTTAGATTCTGCGAGTGTGTGTTGCTCTATCATCCTTTTGGTGATAGTAGCTGGTGTGAGTTCGCTCAGTAACCCTTTTGGTGGTGGGTCTGTCATTTCATCGATGTCAGATTGTGCGAGTGTGTTTTGCACTATCATAATTTTTGTGATAGTAGTCGGTGTGAGTTTGCTCTGTCATCCTTTTGGTGGTGGGTCTGTGATTTCGTCGACGCTAGATTGTGCGAGTTTTTTTGCTCTTTCATCCTTTTGGTTTTAGTATCTGGTATGAGTTAGCACCGTCATCGGTTTGGTGGTGGGTCTGTCATTTCGTCGAGGTCAGATTTTGCGAGTGTTTTGCTATATCATTCTTTTAGTTGTAGTAGCCGGTGTGAGTTTGCTGCGTCATCCTTTTTGTGGTGGGTCTATCATTTCATCGATTTCAAATTATGCGAGTGTGTGTTGCTCTATCATCCTTTTGGTGATAGTAGCCAGTGTGAGTTTGCTCCGTCATCATTTTGGTGGTGGGTCTGTGATTTCGTCGACGCTAGATTCTGCGAGTGTGTGTTGCTCTATCATCCTTTTGGTGATAGTAGCTGGTGTGAGTTTGCTCAGTAACCCTTTTGGTGGTGGGTCTGTCATTTCATCGATGTCAGATTGTGCAAGTGTGTTTTGCTCTATCATACTTTTGGTGATAGTAGCCGGTGTGAGTTTGCTCTGTCATCCTTTTGGTGGTGGGTGTGTGATTTCGTCGACGCTAGATTGTGCAAGTTTGTTTTGCTCTATCATCCTTTTGGTTTTAGTAGCCGGTGTGAGTTCACTCCGTCATCGGTTTGGTGGTGGGTCTGTCATTTCGTCGATGTCAGATTTTGCGAGTGTTTTGCTCTATCATTCTTTTAGTTGTAGTAGCCAGTGTGAGCTTGCTTCGTTATCCTCTTGGTGGTTGGTCTGTCATTTTTTCGATGTCGGATTGTGCGAGTGTGTTTTGTTCTATCATCCTTTTGGTGGTAGTAGCTGGTGTGAGTTTGCTCAGTAATCCTTTTGGTGGTGGGTCTGTCGTTTCATCGATGTCAGATTGTGCGAGTGTGTTTTGCTCTATCATAATTTTTGTGATAGTAGTCGGTGTGAATTTCCTCTCTCATCCATTTGGTGGTGGGTCTGTGATTTTGTCGACGGTAGATTGTGCAAGTTTGTTTTGCTCTATCATCCTTTTGGTGATAGTAGCTGGTGTGAGTTCGCTCAGTAACCCTTTTGGTGGTGGGTCTGTCATTTCATCGATGTCAGATTGTGCGAGTGTGTTTTGCTCTATCATACCTTTGGTGATAGTATCCGGTGTGAGTTTGCTCTGTCATCCTTTTGGTGATGGGTGTGTGATTTCGTCGACGCTAGATTGCGCGAGTTTGTTTTGCTCTATCATCCTTTTGGTTTTAGTATCCGGTGTGAGTTCTCTCTGTCATCAGTTTCGTGTTGGGTCTGTCATTTCTTCGATGTCAGATTTTGCGAGTGTTTTGCTCTATCATTCTTTTAGTTGTAGTAGTCGGGGTGAGTTTGCTCCGTCATCCTTTTGGTGGTGGTTCTGTCATTTCATCAATTTCAAATTATGCGAGTGTGTGTTGCTCTATCATCCTTTTGGTGAGAGTAGCTGGTGTGAGTTCGCTCCATTATCCTTTTGGTGGTAGGTCTGTCATTTTATCGATGTCAGATTGTGAGAGTGTGTTTTGCTCTATCATAATTTTTGTGATAGTCGTCGGTGTGAATTTGCTCTGTCATTGTTTTGGTGTTGGGTCTATGATTTCGTCGACGCTAGATTGTGCGAGTTTGTTTTGCTCTATCATCCTTTTGGTTTTAGTATCTGTTGTGAGTTCGCTCCGTCATCGGTTTGGTGGTGGATCTGTCATTTTGTCGATGTCAGATTTTGCAAAGTTTTGGCTCTATCATTCTTTTAGTTGTAGTAGCCGGGGTGAGTTTGGTCCGTCATCCTTTTGGTAGTGGGTCTGTCATTTCATCGATTTCAAATTATGCGAGTGTGTGTTGCTCTATCATCCTTTTGGTGATAATAGCAGGTGTGAGTTCGCTCTATCATCCTTTTGTTGGTGGGTCTGTCATTTTGTCGATGTCAGATTGTGCGAGTGTGCTTTGCTCTATCATCCTTTTGGTGCTAGTAGCTGGTGTGAGTTTGCTCAGTAACCCTTTTGGTGGTGGGTCTGTCATTTCATCGATGTCAGATTGTGCGAGTGTGTTTTGCTCTATCATACTTTTTGGGATAGTAGCCGGTGTGAGTTTGCTCTGTCATCCGTTTGGTGGTGGGTGTGTGATTCCATCGACGCTAGATTGTGCGAGTTTGTTTTGCTCTATCATCCTTTTGGTTTTAGTATCCATTGTGGGTTCGCTCCGTCATCGGTTTGGTGGTGGATCTGTCATTTCGTCAATGTCAGACATTGCGAGTGTTTTGCTCTATCATACTTTTAGTTGTAGTAGCTGGGGTGAGTTTGCTTTGTCATCCTTTTGGTAGTGGGTCTGTCATTTCATCGATTTCAAATTATGCGAGTGTGTGTTGCTCTATCATCCTTTCGGTGATAGTAGCCGGTGTGAGTTCGCTCCGTCATCCTTTTGGTGGTGGGTTTGTCATTTTGTCGATGTCAGATTGTGCGAGTGTGTTTTGCTCTATCATCCTTTTGGTGGTAGTAGCTGGTGTGTGTTTTCTCAGTGATCCTTTTGGTGGTGGATCTGTCATTTCATCAATGTCAGACTGTGCGAGTGTGTTTTTCTCTATCATACTTTTGGTGGTGGGTTTGTGATTTCGTCGACGCTAGTTTGTGCGAGTTTGTTTTGCTCTATCATCCTTTTGGTTTTAGTATCCGGTGTGAGTTCGCTCTGTCATCAGTTTCGTGGTGGGTCTGTCATTTCGTCGATGTCAGATTTTGCGAGTGTTTTGCTCTATCATTCTTTTAGTTGTAGTAGTCGGGGTGAGTTTGCTCCGTCATCCTTTTGGTGGTGGGTCTGTCATTTCATTGATTTCAAATTATGCGAGTGTGTGTTGCTCTATCATCCTTTTGGTGAGAGTAGCTGGTGTGAGTTCGCCCCGTTATCCTTTTGGTGGTAGGTCTGTCATTTTATCGATGTCAGATTGTGAGAGTGTGTTTTGCTCTATCATAATTTTTGTGATAGTCGTCGGTGTGAATTTGCTCTGTCATTGTTTTGGTGGTGGGTCTATGATTTCATCGACGCTAGATTGTGCGAGTTTGTTTTGCTCTATCATCCTTTTGGTTTTAGTAGCTGGTGTGAGTTCGCTCCGTCATCGGTTTGGTGGTGGGTCTGTCATTTCGTCGATATCATATTTTGCGAGTGTTTTGCTCTATCATTCTTTTAGTTTTAGTAGCCGGTGTGAGTTTGCTCCGTCTTCGTTTTTGTGGTAGGTCTGTCATTTCATCGATTTCAAATTATGCGAGTGTGTGTTGCTCTGTCATCGTTTTCGTGATAGTAGCCGGTGTGAGTTCGCTCCGTCATCCTTTTGGTGGTGGGTCTGTGATTTTGTCGATGCTAGATTGTGCGAGTGTGTGTTGCTCTATCATCCTTTTGGTGATAGTAGCTGGTGTGAGTTTTCTCAGTGATCCTTTTGGTGGTGGGTCTGTCATTTCATCGATGTCAGATTGTGCGAGTGTGTTTTGCTCTATCATACTTTTGGTGATAGTAGCCGGTGTGAGTTTGCTCTGTCATCCTTTCGGTAGTGGGTCTGTGATTTCATCGATGCTAGATTGTGCGAGTTTGTTTTGCTCTATCATCCTTTTGATTTTAGTAGCTGGTGTGAGTTCGCTCCGTCATCGGTTTGGTGGTGGGTTTGTCATTTCGTCGATGTCAGATTTAGCGAGTGTTTTGCTCTATCATTCTTTTAGTTGTAGTAGCCGGTGTGAATTTGCTCCGTCATCCTTTTTGTGGTGGGTCTGTCATTTCATCGATTTCAAATTATGCGAGTCTGTGTTGCTCTATCATCCTTTTGGTGATAGTAGCCGGTGTGAGTTCGCTCCGTCATCCTTTTGGTAGTGGGTCTGTGATTTCGTCGTCGCTAGATTATGCGAGTGTGTGTTGCTCTATCATCCATTTGGTGATAGTAGCTGGTGTGAGTTTGCTCAGTAACCCTTTTGGTGGTGGGTCTTTCATTTCGTCGATGTCAGATTGTGCGATTGTGTTTTTCTCTATCATCCTTTTGGTGGTAGTAGCTGGTGTTAGTTTTCTCAGTGATCCTTTTGGTGGTGGGTCTGTCATTTCATCGATGTCAGATTGTGCGAGTGTGTTTTGCTCAATCATACGTTTGGTGATAGTAGTCGGTGTGAGTTTGCTCTGTCATCCATTTGGTAGTGGGTGTGTGATTTCCTTGACGCTAGTTGTGCGAGTTTGTTTTGCTCTATCATCCTTTTGGTTTTAGTAGCCGGTGTGAGTTCACTCCGTCATCGGTTTGGTGGTGGGACTGTCATTTCGTTGATGTCAGATTTTGCGAGTGTTTTGATATATCATTCTTTTAGTTGTAGTAGCCGGTGTGAGTTCGCTCCATCATCATTTTGGTGGTGGGTCTGTCATTTCATCAATTTCAAATTATGAGAGTGTGTGTTGCTCTATTATCCTTTTGGCGATAGTAGCCGGTGTGAGCTCGCTTCGTCATCCTTTTGGTGGTGGGTCTGTCATTTTGTCGATGTCAGATTGTGCGAGTGTGTTTTGCTCTATCATTCTTTTGGTGGTATTAGCTGGTGTGAGTTTGCTCAGTAATCCTTTTGGTGGTGCGTCTGTCCATTCATCGATGTCAGATTGTGCGAGTGTCTTTTGCACGATCATATTTTTTGTGATAGTAGTCGGTGTGAGTTTGCTCTGTCATCCTTTTGGAGGTGGGTCTGTGATTTCGTCGACGCTAGATTGTGCGAGTTTCTTTTGCTCTATCATCCTTTTGGTTTTAGTAGCTGGTATGAGTTTGCACCGTCATCGGTTTGGTGGTGGGTCTGTCATTTCGTCGAGGTCAGATTTTGCGAGTGTTTTGCTCTATCATTCTTTTAGTTATAGTAGCCGGTGTGAGTTTGATGCGTCATCCTTTTTGTGGTGGGTCTATCATTTCATCGATTTCAAATTACGCGAGTGTGTGTTGCTCTATCATCCTTTTGGTGATAGTAGCCAGTGTGAGTTTACACTGTCATCCTTTTGGTGGTGGGTCTGTGATTTCGTCGACGCTAGATTCTGCGAGTGTGTGTTGCTCTGTCATCCTTTTGGTGATAGTAGCTGGTGTGAGTTCGCTCAGTAACCCTTTTGGTGGTGGGTCTTTCATTTCATCGATGTCAGATTGTGCGAGTGTGTTTGGCTCTATCATACTTTTCGTGATAGTAGCCGGTCTTAGTTTGCTCTGTCATCCTTTTGGTGGTGTGTGTGTGATTCCGTCGATGCTAGATTGTGCGAGATTGTTTTGCTCTATCATCCTTTTGGTTTTAGTAGCCGGTGTGAGTTTGCTCCGTCATCGGTTTGGTGGTGGGTCTGTGATTTCGTCAACGCTAGATTGTGCGAGTGTGTGTTGCTCTCTCATCCATTTGGTGATAGTAGCTAGTGTGAGTTTGCTCAGTAACCCTTTTGGTGGTGGGTCTTTCATTTCGTCGATGTCAGATTGTGCGATTGTGTTTTTCTCTATCATCCTTTTGGTGGTAGTAGCTGGTGTGAGTTTTCTCAAAGATCCTTTTGGTGGTGGGTCTGTCATTTCATCGATGCAAAGATTGTGCGAGTGTGTTTTGCTCAATCATACGTTTGGTGATAGTAATCGGTGTGAGTTTGCTCTGTCATCCTTTTGGTGGTGGGTGTGTGATTTCCTTGACCCTAGTTGTGCGAGTTTGTTTTGCTCTATCATCCTTTTGGTTTTAGTAGCCGGTGTGAGTTCACTCCGTCATCGGTTTGGTGGTGGGACTGTCATTTCGTTGATGTCAGATTTTGCGAGTGTTTTGCTATATCATTCTCTTAGTTGTAGTAGCCGGTGTGAGTTCGCTCTATCATCATTTTGGTGGTGGGTCTGTCATTTCATCAATTTCAAATTATGCGAGTGTGTGTTGCTCTATTATCCTTTTGGAGATAGTAGCCGGTGTGAGCTCGCTTCGTCATCCTTTTGGTGGTGGGTCTGTCATTTTTTCGATGTCAGATTGTGCGAGTGTGTTTTACTCTATCATTCTTTTGGTGGTATTAGCTGGTGTGAGTTTGCTCAGTAATCCTTTTGGTGGTGCGTCTGTCCTTTCATCGATGTCAGATTGTGCGAGTGTGTTTTGCACTATCATATTTTTTGTGATAGTAGTCGGTGTGAGTTTGCTTTGTCATCCTTTTGGAGGTGGGTCTGTGATTTCGTCGACGCTAGATTGTGCGAGTTTTTTTGCTCTATCATCCTTTTGGTTTTAGTAGCTGGTATGAGTTCGCACCGTCATCGGTTTTGTGGTGGGTCTGTCATTTCGTCGAGGTCAGATTTTGCGAGTGTTTTGCTCTATCATTCTTTTAGTTATAGTAGCCGGTGTGAGTTTGCTGCGTCATCCTTTTTGTGGTGGGTCTATCATTTCATCGATTTCAAATTATGCGAGTGTGTGTTGCTCTATCATCCTTTTGGTGATAGTAGCCGGTGTGAGTTTGCACCGTCATCCTTTTGGTGGTGGGTCTGTGATTTCGTCGACGCTAGATTCTGCGAGTGTGTGTTGCTCTATCATCCTTTTGGTTATAGTAGCTGGTGTGAGTTTGCTTAGTAACCCTTTTGGTGGTGGGTCTTTCATTTCATCGATGTCAGATTGTGCGAGTGTGTTTTGCTCTATCATACTTTTCGTGATAGTAGTCGGTCTTAGTTTGCTCTGTCATCCTTTTGGTGGTGGGTGTGTGATTCCGTCGACGCTAGATTGTGCGAAATTGTTTTGCTCTATCATCCTTTTGGTTTTAGTATTCATTGTGAGTTCGCTCCGTCATCTGTTTGGTGATGGGTCTGTCATTTCATTGATGTCAGATTTTCCGAGTGTTTCGGTCTATCATTCTTTTAGTTGTAGTAGCCAGTGTGAGTTTGCTCCGTCATCCTTTTGGTGGTGGGTCTCTCATTTCATGGATTTCAAATTATGCAAGTGTGTGTTGCTCTATCATCCTTTTGGTGATAGTAGCTGGTGTGAGTTCACTCCGTTATCCTCTTGGTGGTTGGTCTGTCATTTTGTCGATGTCAGATTGTGCGAGTGTGTTTTGCTCTATCATCCTTTTGGTGGTAGTAGCTGGTGTGAGTTTGCTAAGTAATCCTTTTGGTAGTGGGTCTGTCGTTTCATCGATGTCAGATTGTGCGAGTGTGTTTTGCTCTATCATAATTTTTGTGATAGTAGTCGGTATGAATTTCCTCTGTCATCCTATTGGTGGTGGGTCTGTGATTTCGTCGACGCTAGATTGTGCGAGTTTGTTTTGCTGTATCATACTTTTGGTGACAGTAGCTGGTGTGAGTTCGCTCCGTCATCGGTTTGGTGGTGGGACTGTCATTTCGTTGATGTCAGATTTTGCGAGTGTTTTGCTATATCATTCTTTTAGTTGTAGTAGCCGGTGTGAGTTCGCTTCGTCATCATTTTGGTGGTGGGTCTATCATTTCATCGATTTCAAATTATGCGAGTGTGTGTTGCTCTATCATCCTTTTGGTGATAGTAGTCGGTGTGAGCTCGCTTCGTCATCCTTTTGGTGGTGGGTCTGTCGTTTTGTTGATGTCAGATTGTGCGAGTGTGTTTTGCTCTATCATCCTTTTGGTGGTAGTAGCTGGTGTGAGTTTGTTCAGTAATCCTTTTGGTGGTGCGTCTGTCATTTCATCGATGTCAGATTGTGCGAGTGTGTTTTGCACTATCATATTTTTTGTGATAGTAGTCGGTGTGAGTTTGCTCTGTCATCCTTTTGGAGGTGGATATGTGATTTCGTCGACGCTAGATTATGCGAGTTTTTTTGCTCTATCATCCTTTTGGTTTTAGTAGCTGGTATGAGTTCGCACCATCATCGGTTTGGTGGTGGGTCTGTCATTTCGTCGAGGTCAGATTTTGCGAGTGTTTTGCTCTATCATTCTTTTAGTTATAGTAGCCGGTGTGAGTTTGCTGCGTCATCCTTTTTGTGGTGGGTCTATCATTTCATCGATTTCAAATTATGCGAGTGTGTGTTGCTCTATCATCCTTTTGGTGATAGTAGCCGGTGTGAGTTTGCACCGTCATCCTTTTGGTGGTGGGTCTTTGATTTCGTCGACGCTAGATTCTGCGAGTGTGTGTTGCTCTATCATCCTTTTGGTTATAGTAGCTGGTGTGAGTTTGCTTAGTAACCCTTTTGGTGGTGGGTCTTTCATTTCATCGATGTCAGATTGTGCGAGTGTGTTTTGCTCTATCATACTTTTCGTGATAGTAGTCGGTCTTAGTTTGCTCCGTCATCCTTTTGGTGGTGGGTGTGTGATTCCGTCGACGCTAGATTGTGCGAAATTGTTTTGCTCTATCATCCTTTTGGTTTTAGTATTCATTGTGAGTTCGCTCCGTCATCTGTTTGGTGATGGGTCTGTCATTTCATTGATGTCAGATTTTGCGAGTGTTTCGCTCTATCATTCTTTTAGTTGTAGTAGCCAGTGTGAGTTTGCTCCGTCATCCTTTTGGTGGTGGGTCTCTCATTTCATGGATTTCAAATTATGCAAGTGTGTGTTGCTCTATCATCCTTTTGGTGATAGTAGCTGGTGTGAGTTCACTCCGTTATCCTCTTGGTGGTTGGTCTGTCATTTTGTCGATGTCAGATTGTGCGAGTGTGTTTTGCTCTATCATCCTTTTGGTGGTAGTAGCTGGTGTGAGTTTGCTAAGTAATCCTTTTGGTAGTGGGTCTGTCGTTTCATCGATGTCAGATTGTGCGAGTGTGTTTTGCTCTATCATAATTTTTGTGATAGTAGTCGGTATGAATTTCCTCTGTCATCCTATTGGTGGTGGATCTGTGATTTCGTCGACGCTAGATTGTGCGAGTTTGTTTTGCTGTATCATACTTTTGGTGACAGTAGCTGGTGTGAGTTCGCTCCGTCATCGGTTTGGTGGTGGGACTGTCATTTCGTTGATGTCAGATTTTGCGAGTGTTTTGCTATATCATTCTTTTAGTTGTAGTAGCCGGTGTGAGTTCGCTTCGTCATCATTTTGGTGGTGGGTCTATCATTTCATCGATTTCAAATTATGCGAGTGTGTGTTGCTCTATCATCCTTTTGGTGATAGTAGTCGGTGTGAGCTCGCTTCATCATCCTTTTGGTGGTGGGTCTGTCGTTTTGTTGATGTCAGATTGTGCGAGTGTGTTTTGCTCTATCATCCTTTTGGTGGTAGTAGCTGGTGTGAGTTTGTTCAGTAATCCTTTTGGTGGTGCGTCTGTCATTTCATCGATGTCAGATTGTGCGAGTGTGTTTTGCACTATCATATTTTTTGTGATAGTAGTCGGTGTGAGTTTGCTCTGTCATCCTTTTGGAGGTGGGTATGTGATTTCGTCAACGCTAGATTATGCGAGTTTTTTTGCTCTATCATCCTTTTGGTTTTAGTAGCTGGTATGAGTTCGCACCATCATCGGTTTGGTGGTGGGTCTGTCATTTCGTCGAGGTCAGATTTTGCGAGTGTTTTGCTCTATCATTCTTTTAGTTATAGTAGCCGGTGTGAGTTTGCTGCGTCATCCTTTTTGTGGTGGGTCTATCATTTCATCGATTTCAAATTATGCGAGTGTGTGTTGCTCTATCATCCTTTTGGTGATAGTAGCCAGTGTGAGTTTGCACCGTCATCCTTTTGGTGGTGGGTCTGTGATTTCGTCGACGCTAGATTCTGCGAGTGTGTGTTGCTCTATCATCCTTTTGGTGATAGTAGCTGGTGTGAGTTCGCTTAGTAACCCTTTTGGTGGTGGGTATTTCATTTCATCGATGTCAGATTGTGCGAGTGTGTTTTGCTCTATCATGCTTTTGGTGATAGTAGCCGGTCTTAGTTTGCTCTGTCATCCTTTTGGTGGTGGGTGTGTGATTCCGTCGACGCTAGATTGTGCGAGATTGTTTTGCTCTATCATCCTTTTAGTTTTAGTATTCGTTATGAGTTCGCTCCGTCATCGGTTTGGTGGTGGGTCTGTCATTTCGTCGATATCAGATTTTGCGAGTGTTTTGCTCTATCATTCTTTTAGTTGTAGTAGCCAGTGTGAGTTAGCTCCGTCATCCTTTTGGTGGTGGGTCTCTCATTTCATCGATTTCAAATTATGCGAGTGTGTGTTGCTCTATCATCCTTTTGGTGATAGTAGGTGGTGTGAGTTCGCTCTGTTATCCTCATGGTGGTGGGTCTGTCATTTCGTCGATGTCAGATATTGCAAGTGTTTTGCTCTATCATTCTTTTAATTGTAGTAGCCGGGGTGAGTTTGCTCCGTCATCCTTTTGGTAGTGGTTCTGTCATTTCATCGATTTCAAATTATGCCAGTGTGTGTTGCTCTATCATCCTTTTGGTGATAGTAGCCGGTGTGAGTTCGCTCCGTCATCCTCTTGGTGGTTGGTCTGTCATTTTGTCGATGTCGGATTGTGCGACTGTGTTTTGCTCTATCATCCTTTTGGTTGTAGTAGCTGGTGTGAGTTTGCTAAGTAACCCTTTTGGTGGTGGGTCTGTCATTTCATCGATGTCAGATTGTCCGAGTGTGTTTTGCTCTATCATACTTTTGGTGATAGTAGCCGGTGTGAGTTTGCTCTGTCATCCTTTTGGTGATGGGTGTGTGATTTCGTCGACGCTAGATTGTGCGAGTTTGTTTTGCTCTATCATTCTTTTGGTTTTAGTATCTGTTGTGAGTTCGCTCCGTCATCGGTTTGGTGGTGGGTCTGTCATTTCGTCAATTCAGATTTTGCGAGTGTTTTGCTCTATCATTCTTTTAGTTGTAGTAGCCAGTGTGAGTTTGGTTCGTCATCCTTTTGGTGGTGGGTCTGTCATTCCATTGATTTCAAATTATCCGAGTGTGTGTTGCTCTATCATCCTTTTAGTAATAGTAGCTGGTGTGAGTTCGCTCCGTTATCCTCTTGGTGGTTGGTCTGTCATTTTGTTGATGTCGGATTGTGCGAGTGTGTTTTGCTCTATCATCCTTTTGGTGGTAGTAGCTGGTGTGAGTTTGCTCAGTAATCCTTTTGGTGGTGGGTCTGTCGTTTCATCGATGTCAGATTGTGCGAGTGTGTTTTGCTCTATCATAATTTTTGTGATAGAAGTCGGTGTGAATTTCCTCTGTCATCCTATTGGTGGTGGGTGTGTGATTTCGTCGACGCTAGATTGTGGGAGTTTGTGTTGATGTATCATACTTTTGGTGACAGTAGCCGGTGTGAGTTTGCTCCGTCATCGGTTTGGTGGTGGATCTGTCATTTCGTCGATGTCAGATATTGCGAGTGTTTTGCTCTATCATTCTTTTAGTTGTAGTAGCCGGGGTGAGTTTGCTCCGTCATCCTTTTGGTAGTGGCTCTGTCATTTCATTGATTTCAAATTATGCCAGTGTGTGTTGCTCTATCATCCTTTTGGTGATAGTAGCCGGTGCGAGTTCGCTCCGTCATACTCTTGGTGGTTGCTCTGTCATTTTGTCGATTTCGGATTGTGCGACTGTGTTTTGCTCTATCATCCTTTTGGTTGTAGTAGCTGGTGTGAGTTTGCTCAGTAACCCTTTTGGTGGTGTGTCTGTCATTTCATCGATGTCAGATTGTCCGAGTGTGTTTTGCTATATCATACTTTTGGTGATAGTAGCCGGTGTGAGTTTGCTCTGTCATCCTTTTGGTGATGGGTGTGTGATTTCGTCGACTCTAGATTTTGTGAGTTTGTTTTGCTCTATCATTCTTTTGGTTTTAGTATCCGTTGTGAGTTCGCTCCGTCATCGGTTTGGTGGTGGGTCTGTCATTTCGTCGATGTCAGATTTTGCGAGTGTTTTGCTCTATCATTCTTTTAGTTGTAGTAGCCAGTGTGAGTTTGGTCCGTCATCCTTTTTGTGGTGGGTCTGTCATTCCATCGATTTCAAATTATGCGAGTGTGTGTTGCTCTATCATCCTTTTAGTAATAGTAGTTGGTGTGAGTTTGTTCCGTTATCCTCTTGGTGGTTGGTCTGTCATTTTGTTGATGTCGGATTGTGCGAGTGTGTTTTGCTCTATCATCCTTTTGGTGGTAGTAGCTGGTGTGAGTTTGCTCAGTAATCCTTTTGGTGGTGGGTCTGTCGTTTCATCGATGTCAGATTGTGCGAGTGTGTTTTGCTCTATCATAATTTTTGTGATAGTAGTCGTTATGAATTTCCTCTGTCATCCTTTTTGGTGGTGGGTCTGTGATTTTGTCGACGCTAGATTGTGCGAGTTTGTTTTGCTATATCATTCTTTTGGTGGTAGTAGTTGGTGTGAGTTTGCTCAGTAACCCTTTTGGTGGTGGGTCTATCATTTCATCGATGTCAGATTGTGCGAGTGTGTTTTTCTCTATCATACTTTTGGTGATAGTAGCCGGTGTGAGTTTGCTCTGTCATCCTTTTGGTGATCGGTGTGTGATTTCGTCGAGGCTAGATTGTGCGAGTTTGTTTTGCTCTATCATCCTTTTGGTTTTAGTATCCGTTGTGAGTTCGCTCTGTCATTTCATCGATGTCAGATTATGCGAGTGTTTTGCTCTATCATTCTTTTAGTTAAAGTAGTCGGGGTGAGTTTGCTCAGTCATCCTTTTGGTAGTGGGTCTGTCATTTCATCGATTTCAAATTATGCGAGTGTGTGTTGCTCTATCATCCTTTTGGTGATAGTAGCCGGTGTGAGTTCGCTCTGTCCTCCTTTTGGTGGTGGGTCTGTCATTTTGTCGATGTCAGATTATGCGAGTGTGTTTTGCTCTATCATCCTTTTGGTGCTAGTAGCTGGTGTGAGTTTGCTCAGTAACCCTTTTGGTGGTGGGTTTGTCATTTCATTGATGTCAGATTTTGCGAGTGTGTTTTGCTCTATCATACTTTTGCTGATAGTAGCCGGTGTGAGTTTGCTCTGTCATCCTTTTGGTGGTGGGTGTGTGATTCCGTTGACGCTAGATTGTGCGAGTTTGTTTTGCTCTATCATCCTTTTGGTTTTAGTATCTGTTGTGAGTTCGCTCCGTCATCGGTTTGGTGGTGAGTCTGTCATTTCGACGATGTCAGATTTTGCGAGTGTTTTTCTCTATCATTCTTTTAGTTGTAGTAGTCAGTGTGAGTTTGCCCCATCATCCTTTTGGTGGTGGGTCTGTCATTTCATCGATTCTAAATTATGCGAGTGTGTGTTGCTTTATCATCCTTTTGGTGATAGTAGTTGGTGTGAGTTTGCTCCGTTATCCTCTTGGTGGTTGGTCTGTCATTTTATCGATGTCAGATTGTGCGAGTGTGTTTTGCTCTATCATCCTTTTGGTGGTAGTAGCTGGTGTGAGTTTGCTCAGTAATCCTTTTGGTGGTGGGTCTGTCGTTTCATCGATGTCAGATTGTGCGAGTGCGTTTTGCTCTATCATAATTTTTGTGATAGTAGTCGGTGTGAATTTCCTCTGTCATCCTATTGGTGGTGGGTCTGTGATTTCGTCGACGCTAGATTGTGCGAGTTTGTTTTGCTCTATCATCCTTTTGGTTTTAGTAGCTGGTGTGAGTTCTCTCCTTCATCAGTTGTGTGGTGGGTCAGTCATTTCATCGAAGTCAGATTTTGTGAGTGTTTTGCTCTATCATTCTTTTAGTTGTAATAGCCAGTGTGAGTTTGCTCCGTCATCCTTTTCGTGGTGGGTCTTATATTTCATCGATTTCAAATTATGCGAGTGTGTGTTGCTCTATCATCCTTTTGGTGATAGTAGCCGGTGTGAGTTCGCTCTGTCATCCTTTTGGTGGTGGGTCTGTTATTTCGTCGACGCTAGATTGTGCGAGTGTGTGTTGCTCTATCATCCTTTTAGTGATAGTAGTTGGTGTGAGTTTGCTCAGTAACCTTTTTGGTGGTGGGTTTGTCATTTCGTCGATGTCAGATTGTGCGATTGTGTTTTGCTCTATCATCCTTTTGGTGGTAATAGCTGGTGTGAGTTTTCTCTGTGATCCTTTTGGTGGTGGGTCTGTAATTTCATCGATGTCAGATTGTGCGAATGTGTTTTGCTGTATCATACTTTTGGTGACAGTGCCCGGTGTGAGTTCGCTCCGTCATCGGTTTGGTGGTGGGTCTGTCATTTCGTCGATGTCAGATATAGCGAGTGTTTTGCTCTATCATTCTTTTGGTGATAGTAGCTGGTGTGTGTTCGCTCCGTCATCCTTTTGGTAGTAGGTCTGTCATTTCATCGATTTCAAATTATGCGAGTGTGTGTTGCTCTATCATCCTTTTGGTGATAGTAGCCGGTGTGAGTTCGCTCCATCATCCTTTTGGTGGTGGGTCTGTCATTTTGTCGATGTCAGATTGTGCGAGTCTGTTTTGCTCTATCATCCTTTTGGTGCTAGTAGCTGGTGTGAGTTTGCTCAGTAACCCTTTTGGTGGTGGGTCTGTCATTTCATCGATGTCAGATTGTGCGAGTGTGTTTTGCTCTATCATCCTTTTGGTGGTAGTAGCTGGTGTGAGTTTGCTCAGTAATCCTTTTGATGGTGGGTCTGTCGTTTCATCAATGTCAGATTGTGCGAGTGTGTTTTGCTCTATCGTAATTTTTGTGATAGTAGTCGGTGTGAATTTCCTCTGTTATCCTATTGGTGGTGGGTCTGTGATTTCGTCGATGCTAGGTTGTGCGAGTTTGTTCTGCTGTATCATACTTTTGGTGACAGTAGCCGGTGTGAGTTCGCTCCATCATCGGTTTGGTGGTGGGTCTGTCATTTCGTCGATGTTAGATATTGCGAGTGTTTTGCTCTATCATTCTTTTAGTTGTAGTAGCCGGGGTGAGTTTGCTCCGTCATCCTTTTGGTAGTGGGTCTGTCATTTCATCAATTTCAAATTATGCCAGTGTGTGTTGCTCTATCATCCTTTTGGTGATAGTAGCCGGTGTGAGTTCGCTTCGTCATCCTCTTGGTGGTTGGTCTGTCATTTTGTCTATGTCGGATTGTGCGAGTGTGTTTTGCTCTATCATCCTTTTGGTTGTAGTAGCTGGTGTGAGTTTGCTCAGTAACCCTTTTGGTGGTGGGTCTGTCATTTCTTCGATGTCAGATTGTGCAAGTGTGTTTTGCTCTATCATACTTTTGGTGATAGTAGCAGGTGTGAGTTTGCTCTGTCATCCTTTTTGTGATGGGTGTGTGATTTCGTCGACGCTAGATTGTGCGAGTTTGTTTTGCTCTATCATTCTTTTGGTTTTAGTATCCGTTGTGAGTTCACTCCGTCATCGGTTTGGTGGTGGGTCTGTCATTTCGTCGATGTCAGATTTTGCGAGTGTTTTGCTCTATCATTCTTTTAGTTGTAGTAGCCAGTATGAGTTTGGTCCGTCATCCTTTTGGTGGTGGGTCTGCCATTCCATCGATTTCAAATTATGCGAGTGTGTGTTGCTCTATCATCCTTTTGGTAATAGTAGCTGGTGTGAGTTCGCTCCATTATCCTCTTGGTGGTTGGTCTGTCATTTTGTTGATGTCGGATTGTGCGAGTGTGTTTTGCTCTATCATCCTTTTGGTGGTAGTAGCTGGTGTGAGTTTGCTCAGTAACCCTTTTGGTGGTGGGTCTGTCATTTCATCGATGTCAGATTATGCGAGTGTGCTTTGCTCTATCATACTTTTGGTGATACTAGCCGGTGTGAATTTGCTTTGTCATCCTTTTGGTGGTGGGTGTGTGATTTCATCGATGCTAGATCGTGCGAGTTTGTTTTTCTCTATCATCCTTTTGGTTTTAGTATCCGGTGTGAGTTCGCTCCGTCATCGGTTTTGTGGTGGGTCTGTCGTTTCGTCGATGTCATATTTTGCGAGTGTTTTGCTCTATCATTATTTTAGTTGTAGTAGCCAGTGTGTGTTTGCTCCGTCATCCTTTTGGTGGTGGGTCTGTCACTTCATCGATTTAAAATTATGCGAGTGTGTGTTCCTCTATCATCCTTTTGGTGATTGTAGCCGGTGTGAGTTTACTCCGTCATCCTTTTGGTGGTGGGTCTGTCATTTTGTCGATGTCAGATTGTGCGAGTGTGTTTTTCTCTATCATCCTTTTGGTGGTAGTAGCTGGTGTGAGTTTTCTCAGTGATCCTTTTGGTGGTGCGTCTGTCATTTCATCAATGTCCGATTGTGCGAGTGTGTTTTGCTGTACCATACTTTTGGTGACAGTAGTCGGTGTGAGTTCGCTCCGTCATCGGTTTTGTGGTGGGTCTGTCATTTCGTCGATGTCAGATATTGCGAGTGTTTTGCTCTATCATTCTTTTAGTTGTAGTAGCCGGGGTGAGTTTGCTCTGTCATCCTTTTGGTAGTGGGTCTGTCATTTCACCGATTTCAAATTATGTGAGTGTGTGTTGCTCTATCATCCTTTTGCTGATACTAGCCGGTGTGAGTTCGCTCTGTCATCCTTTTGGTGGTGGGTCTGTGATTTCGTTGACGCTAGATTGTGCGAGTGTTTGCTGCTCTTTTATCCTTTTAGTGATAGTAGCTGGTGTGAGTTTGCTCAGAAACCCTTTTGGTGGTGGGTCTGTCATTTCGTCGATGTCAGATTGTGCGATTGTGTTTTGCTCTATCATCCTTTTGGTGGTAGTAGCTGGTGTGAGTTTTCTCAGTGATCCTTTTGGTGGTGGGTCTGTCATTTCATCGATGTGAGATTGTGCGAGTGTGTTTTGTTGTATCATACCTTTGGTGACAGTAGCCGGTCTGAGTTCGCTCCGTCATTGGTTTGGTCGTGGGTCTGTCATTTCATCGATGTCATATATTGCGAGTGTTTTGCTCTATCATTCTTTTAGTTGTAGTTGTCGGGGTGTGTTTGCTCCATCATCCTTTTGGTAGTGGGTCTGTCATTTCATTGATTTCAAATTATGCGAGTGTGTGTGGCTCTATCATCCTTTTGGTGATAGTAGCCGGTGTGAGTTCGCTCCGTCATCCTTTTGGTGGTGGGTTTGTCATTTTGTCGATGTCGGATTGTGCGAGTGTGTTTTGCTCTATCATCCTTTTGGTGCTAGTAGCTGGTGTGAGTTTGCTAAGTAACCCTTTTGGTGGTGAGTCTGTCATTTCATCGATGTCAGATTGTGCGAGTGTGTTTTGCTCTATCATACTTTTGGTGATAGTAGCCGGTGTGAGTTTGCTCCGTCATCCTTTTGGTGGTGGGTCGGTGATTTCGTTGATGCTAGATTGTGCGAGTTTGTTTTGCTCTATCATCCTTTTGGTTTTAGTATCCGTTGTGAGTTCGCTCCATCGTCGGTTTGGTGGTGGGTCTGTCATTTCATCGATGTCAGATTTTGTGATTGTTTTGCTCTATCATTATTTTAGTTGTAGTAAGCAGTGTGAGTTTGCTCCGTCATCCTTTTGGTGGTGGTTCTGTCATTTCATCGATTTCAAATTATGCGAGTGTGTGTTCCTCTATCATCCTTTTGGTGATTGTAGCCAGTGTGGGTTCACTCCGTCATCCTTTTGGTGGTGGGTCTGTCATTTTGTCGATGTCAGATTGTGCGAGTGTGTTTTGCTCTATCATCCTTTTGGTGGTAGTAGCCGGTTTGAGTTCGCTCCGTCGTCCTTTTGGTGGTGGGTTTGTCATTTTGTCGATGTCAGATTATGCGAGTGTGTTTTGCTCTATCATCCTTTTGGTGGTAGTAGCCGGTGTGAGTTTGCTCAGTAATTCTTTTGGTGGTGGGTCTGTCATTTCATCGATGTTAGATTGTGCGAGTTTGTTTTGCTTTATCATACTTTTGGTGATACTAGCCGGTGTGAGTTTGCTCTGTCATCCTTTTGGTGGTGGGTGTGTGATTTCGTCGACGATAGATTGTGCGAGTTTGTTTTGCTCTATCATCCTTTTGGTTTTAGTATCCGTTGTGAGTTCGCTCCATCATCGGTTTGGTGGTGGGTCTGTCATTTCGTCGATGTCAGATTTTGCAAGTGTTTTGCTCTATCATTATTTTAGTTGTAGTAGCCAGTGTGAGTTTGCTCCGTCATCCTTTTGGTGGTGGGTCTGTCATTTCATCGATTTCAAATTATGCGAGTGTGTGTTCCTCTATCATCCTTTTGGTGATTGTAGCCGGTGTGAGTTTGCCCCGTCATCCTTTTGGTGTTGGGTCTGTCAGATTGTGCTAGTGTGTTTTGCTCTATCATCCTTTTGGTGGTAGTAGCTGGTGTGAGTTTTCTCAGTAATCCTTTTGGTGGTGGGTCTGTCATTTCATCGATGTCCGATTGTGCGAGTGTGTTTTACTGTAACATACTTTTGGTGACAGTAGCCGGTGTGAGTTTGCTCCGTCATCGGTTTGGTGGTGGGTCTGTAATTCCGTCGATGTCAGATTTTGCGAGTGTTTTGCTCTATCATTCTTTTAGTTGTAGTAGCCAGTGTGAGTTTGTTCCGTCATCCTTTTGGTGGTGGGTCTGTCATTTCATCGATTTCAAATTATGCAAGTGTGTGTTGCTCTATCATCCTTTTACTGATAGTAGCTGGTGTGAGTTTGCTCAGAAACCCTTTTGGTGGTGGGTCTGTCATTTCGTCGATGTCAGATCGTGCGATTGTGTTTTGCTCTATCATCCTTTTGGTGGTAGTAGCTGGTGTGAGTTTTCTTAGTGATCCTTTTGATGGTGGGTCTGTCATTTCATCGAGTCAGATTGTGCGAGTGTATTTTGCTGTATCATAATTTTGGTGACAGTAACCGGTGTGAGTTTGCTCCGTCATCGGTTTGGTGGTGGGTCTGTCATTTCGTCGATGTCAGATATTGCGAGTGTTTTGCTCTATCATTCTTTTAGTTGTAGTAGCCGGGGTGAGTTTGCTCCGTCATCCTTTTGGTAGTGGGTCTGTCATTTCATCGATTTCAAATTATGCGAGTGTGTGTGGCTCTATCATCCTTTCGGTGATGGTAGCCGGTGTGAGTTCGCTCCGTCATCCTTTTGGTGGTGTGTCTGTCATTTTGTCGATGTCAGATTGTGCGAGTGTGTTTTGCTCTATAATCCTTTTAGTTCTAGTAACTGGTGTGAGTTTGCTCAGTAACCCTTTTGGTGGTGGGTATGTCATTTTAACGATGTCAGATTGTGCTAGTGTGTTTTGCTCTATCATCCTTTTGGTGGTAGTAGCTGGTGTGAGTTTTCTCAGTAATCCTTTTGGTGGTGGGTCTGTTATTTCATCGATGTCCGATTGTGCGAGTGTGTTTTACTGTAACATACTTTTGGTGACAGTATCCGGTGTGAGTTTGCTCCGTCATCGGTTTGGTGGTGGGTCTGTAATTTCGTCGATGTCAGATTTTGCGAGTGTTTTGCTCTATCATTCTTTTAGTTGTAGTAGCCAGTGTGAGTTTGTTCCGTCATCCTTTTGGTGGTGGGTCTGTCATTTCATCGATTTCAAATTATGCAAGTGTGTGTTGCTCTATCATCCTTTTACTGATAGTAGCTGGTGTGAGTTTGCTCAGAAACCCTTTTGGTGGTGTTTCTGTCATTTCGTCGATGTCAGATTGTGCGATTGTGTTTTGCTCTATCATCGTTTTGGTGGTAGTAGCTGGTGTGAGTTTTCTCAGTGATCCTTTTGATGGTGGGTCTGTCATTTCATCGAGTCAGATTGTGCGAGTGTATTTTGCTGTATCATAATTTTGGTGACAGTAACCGGTGTGAGTTCGCTCCGTCATCGGTTTGGTGGTGGGTCTGTCATTTCGTCGATGTCAGATATTGCGAGTGTTTTGCTCTATCATTCTTTTAGTTGTAGTAGCCGGTGTGAGTTTGCTCCGTCATCCTTTTGGTAGTGGGTCTGTCATTTCATCGATTTCAAATTATGCGAGTGTGTGTAGCTCTATCATCCTTTCGGTGATGGTAGCCGGTGTGAGTTCGCTCCGTCATCCTTTTGGTGGTGTGTCTGTCATTTTGTCGATGTCAGATTGTGCGAGTGTGTTTTGCTCTATCATCCTTTTAGTTCTAGTAACTGGTGTAAGTTTGCTCAGTAACCCTTTTGGTGGTGGGTATGTCATTTCATCAATGTCAGATTGTGCGAGTGTGTTTTGCTCTATCATACTTTTGGTGATAGTAGCCGGTGTGAGTTTGCTCTGTCATCCTTTTGGTGGTGGGTCTGTGATTTCGTTGACGCTAGATTGTGCGAGTTTGTTTTGCTCTATCATCCTTTTGGTTTTAGTATCCGTTGTGAGTTCGCTCCGTCATCGGTTTGGTGGTGGGTCTGTCATTTCGTCGATGTCAGATTTTGCGATTGTTTTGCTCTATCATTATTTTAGTTGTAGTAGGCAGTGTGAGTTTGCTCCGTCATCCTTTTGGTGGTGGTTCTGTCATTTCTTCGATTTCAAATTATACGAGTGTGTGTTCCTCTATCATCCTTTTTGTGATTGTAGCCGCTGTGAGTTTGCTCCGTCATCCTTTTGGTGGTGGGTATGTCATTTTGTCGATGTCAGATTGTGCGAGTGTGTTTTGCTCTATCATCCTTCTGGTGGTAGTAGCCGGTTTGAGTTCGCTCCATCGTCCTTTTGGTGGTGGGTTTGTCATTTTGTCGATGTCATATTATGCGAGTGTGTTTTGCTCTATCATCCTTTTGGTGGTAGTAGCTGGTGTGGGTTTGCTCTGTAATCCTTTTGGTGGTGGGTCTGTCATTTCATCGATGTCAGATTGTGCGAGTTTGTTTTGCTCTATCAAACTTTTGGTGATACTAGCCGGTGTGAGTTTGCTCTGTCATCCTTATGGTGGTGGGTGTGTGATTTCGTCGATGATAGATTGTGCGAGTTTGTTTTGCTCTATCATCCTTTTGGTTTTAGTATCCGTTGTGAGTTCGCTCCATCATCGGTTTGGTGGTGGGTCTGTCATTTCGTCGATGTCAGATTTTGCGAATGTTTTGCTCTATCATTCTTTTAGTTGTAGTAGCCAGTGTGAGTTTGATCCGTCATCCTTTTGGTGGTGGGTCTGTCATTTCATCGATTTCAAATTATGCGAGTGTGTGTTGCTCTATCATCATTTTGGTGATAGTAGCTGGTGTGAGTTTGCTTTGTTATCCTTTTGGTGGTGGGTCTGTCATTTTGTTGATGTCAGATTGTGCGAGTGTGTTTTGCTCTATCATCCTTTTGGTGGTAGTAGCCGGTGTGAGTTTGCTCAGTAATCCTTTTGGTGGTGGGTCTGTCATTTCATCGATGTCAGATTGTGCGAGTTTGTTTTGCTCTATCATACTTTTGGTGATACTAGCCGGTGTGAGTTTGCTCTGTCATCCTTTTGGTGGTGGGTGTGTGATTTCGTCGACGCTAGATCGTGCGAGTTTTTTTTTCTCTATCATCCTTTTGGTTTTAGTATCCGTTGTGAGTTCGCTCCATCATCGGTTTGGTGGTGGGTCTGTCATTTCGTCGATGTCAGATTTTGCGAGTGTTTTGCTCTATCATTATTTTAGTTGTAGTAGCCAGTGTGAGTTTGCTCCGTCATCCTTTTGGTGGTGGGTCTGTCATTTCATCGATTTCATATTATGCGAGTGTGTGTTCCTCTATCATCCTTTTGGTGATTGTAGCCGGTGTGAGTTTGCTCCGTCATCCTTATGGTGGTGGGTCTGTCATTTTGTCGATGTCAGATTGTGCGAGTGTGTTTTGCTCTATCATCCTTTTGGTGGTAGTAGCTGGTGTGAGTTTTCTCAGTGATCCTTTTGGTGGTGCGTCTGTCATTTCATCGATGTCCGATTTTGCGAGTGTGTTTTACCGTAACATACTTTTGGTTACAGTAGCCGGTGTGAGTTTGCTCCGTCATCGGTTTGGTGGTGGGTCTATCATTTCGTCGATGTCAGATTTTGCGAGTGTTTTGCTCTATCATTATTTTAGTTGTAGTAGCCAGTGTGAGTTTGCTCCGTCATCCTTTTGGTGGTGGGTCTGTCATTTCATCGATTTCAAATTATGCGAGTGTGTGTTCCTCTATCATCCTTTTGGTGATTGTAGCCGGTGTGAGTTTGCCCCGTCATCCTTTTGGTGTTGGGTCTGTCAGATTGTGCTAGTGTGTTTTGCTCTATCATCCTTTTGGTGGTAGTAGCTGGGGTGAGTTTTCTCCCTAATCCTTTTGGTGGTGGGTCTGTCATTTCATCGATGTCCGATTGTGCGAGTGTGTTTTACTGTAACATACTTTTGGTGACAGTAGCCGGTGTGAGTTTGCTCCGTCATCGATTTGGTGGTGGGTCTGTAATTTCGTCGATGTCAGATTTTGCGAGTGTTTTGCTCTATCATTCTTTTAGTTGTAGTAGCCAGTGTGAGTTTGTTCCGTCATCCTTTTGGTGGTGGGTCTGTCATTTCATCGATTTCAAATTATGCAAGTGTGTGTTACTCTATCATCCTTTTACTGATAGTAGCTGGTGTGAGTTTGCTCAGAAACCCTTTTGGTGGTGGGTCTGTCATTTCGTCGATGTCAGATTGTGCGATTGTGTTTTGCTCTATCATCCTTTTGGTGGTAGTAGCTGGTGTGAGTTTTCTCAGTGATCCTTTTGATGGTGGGTCTGTCATTTCATCGAGTCAGATTGTGCGAGTGTATTTTGCTGTGTCATAATTTTGGTGACAGTAACCGGTGTGAGTTTGCTCCGTCATCGGTTTGGTGGTGGGTCTGTCATTTCGTCGATGTCAGATATTGCGAGTGTTTTGCTCTATCATTCTTTTAGTTGTAGTAGCCGGGGTGAGTTTGCTCCGTCATCCTTTTGGTAGTGGGTCTGTCATTTCATCGATTTCAAATTATGCGAGTGTGTGTGGCTCTATCATCCTTTCGGTGATGGTAGCCGGTGTGAGTTCGCTCCGTCATCCTTTTGGTGATGTGTCTGTCATTTTGTCGATGTCAGATTGTGCGAGTGTGTTTTGCTCTATAATCCTTTTAGTTCTAGTAACTGGTGTGAGTTTGCTCAGTAACCCTTTTGGTGGTGGGTATGTCATTTCATCGATGTCAGATTGTGCTAGTGTGTTTTGCTCTATCATCCTTTTGGTGGTAGTAGCTGGTGTGAGTTTTCTCAGTAATCCTTTTGGTGGTGGGTCTGTTATTTCATCGATGTCCGATTGTGGGAGTGTGTTTTACTGTAACATACTTTTGGTGACAGTAGCCGGTGTGAGTTTGCTCCGTCATCGGTTTGGTGGTGGGTCTGTAATTTCGTCGATGTCAGATTTTGCGAGTGTTTTGCTCTATCATTCTTTTAGTTGTAGTAGCCAGTGTGAGTTTGTTCCGTCATCCTTTTGGTGGTGGGTCTGTCATTTCATCGATTTCAAATTATGCAAGTGTGTATTGCTCTATCATCCTTTTACTGATAGTAGCTGGTGTGAGTTTGCTCAGAAACCCTTTTGGTGGTGGGTCTGTCATTTCGTCGATGTCAGATTGTGCGATTGTGTTTTGCTCTATCATCCTTTTGGTGGTAGTAGCTGGTGTGAGTTTTCTCAGTGATCCTTTTGATGGTGGGTCTGTCATTTCATCGAGTCAGATTGTGCGAGTGTATTTTGCTGTATCATAATTTTGGTGACAGTAACCGGTGTGAGTTTGCTCCGTCATCGGTTCTGTGGTGGGTCTGTCATTTCGTCGATGTCAGATATTGCGAGTGTTTTGCTCTATCATTCTTTTAGTTGTAGTAGCCGGTGTGAGTTTGCTCCGTCATCCTTTTGGTAGTGGGTCTGTCATTTCATCGATTTCAAATTATGCGAGTGTGTGTGGCTCTATCATCCTTTCGGTGATGGTAGCCGGTGTGAGTTCGCTCCGTCATCCTTTTGGTGGTGTGTCTGTCATTTTGTCGATGTCAGATTGTGCGAGTGTGTTTTGCTCTATCATCCTTTTAGTTCTAGTAACTGGTGTGAGTTTGCTCAGTAACCCTTTTGGTGGTGGGTATGTCATTTCATCAATGTCAAATTGTGCGAGTGTGTTTTGCTCTATCATACTCTTGGTGATAGTAGCCGGTGTGAGTTTGCTCTGTCATCCTTTTGGTGGTGGGTCTGTGATTTCGTTGACGCTAGATTATGCGAGTTTGTTTTGCTCTATCATCCTTTTGGTTTTAGTATCCGTTGTGAGTTCGCTCCGTCATCGGTTTGGTGGTGGGTCTGTCATTTCGTCGATGTCAGATTTTGCGATTGTTTTGCTCTATCATTATTTTAGTTGTAGTAGGCAGTGTGAGTTTGCTCCGTCATCCTTTTGGTGGTGGTTCTGTCATTTCATCGATTTCAAATTATACGAGTGTGTGTTCCTCTATCATCCTTTTTGTGATTGTAGCCGCTGTGAGTTTGCTCCGTCATCCTTTTGGTGGTGGGTATGTCATTTTGTCGATGTCAGATTGTGCGAGTGTGTTTTGCTCTATCATCCTTCTGGTGGTAGTAGCCGGTTTGAGTTCGCTCCATCGTCCTTTTGGTGGTGGGTTTGTCATTTTGTCGATGTCAGATTATGCGAGTGTGTTTTGCTCTATCATCCTTTTGGTGGTAGTAGCTGGTGTGAGTTTGCTCTGTAATCCTTTTGGTGGTGGGTCTGTCATTTCATCGATGTCAGATTGTGCGAGTTTGTTTTGCTCTATCAAACTTTTGGTGATACTAGCCGGTGTGAGTTTGCTCTGTCATCCTTATGGTGGTGGGTGTGTGATTTCGTCGATGATAGATTGTGCGAGTTTGTTTTGCTCTATCATCCTTTTGGTTTTAGTATCCGTTGTGAGTTCGCTCCATCATCGGTTTGGTGGTGGGTCTGTCATTTCGTCGATGTCAGATTTTGCGAATGTTTTGCTCTATCATTCTTTTAGTTGTAGTAGCCAGTGTGAGTTTGCTCCGTCATCCTTTTGGTGGTGGGTCTGTCATTTCATCGATTTCAAATTATGCGAGTATGTGTTGCTCTATCATCATTTTGGTGATAGTAGCTGGTGTGAGTTTGCTCTGTTATCCTTTTGGTGGTGGGTCTGTCATTTTGTTGATGTCAGATTGTGCGAGTGTGTTTTGCTCTATCATCCTTTTGGTGGTAGTAGCCGGTGTGAGTTTGCTCAGTAATCCTTTTGGTGGTGGGTCTGTCATTTCATCGATGTCAGATTGTGCGAGTTTGTTTTGCTCTATCATACTTTTGGTGATACTAGCCGGTGTGAGTTTGCTCTGTCATCCTTTTGGTGGTGGGTGTGTGATTTCGTCGACGCTAGATCGTGCGAGTTTTTTTTTCTCTATCATGCTTTTGGTTTTAGTATCCGTTGTGAGTTCGCTCCATCATCGGTTTGGTGGTGGGTCTGTCATTTCGTCGATGTCAGATTTTGCGAGTGTTTTGCTCTATCATTATTTTAGTTGTAGTAGCCAGTGTGAGTTTGCTCCGTCATCCTTTTGATGGTGGGTCTGTCATTTCATCGATTTCATATTATGCGAGTGTGTGTTCCTCTATCATCCTTTTGGTGATTGTAGCCGGCGTGAGTTTGCTCCGTCATCCTTTTGGTGGTGGGTCTGTCATTTTGTCGATGTCAGATTGTGCGAGTGTGTTTTGCTCTATCATCCTTTTGGTGGTAGTAGCTGGTGTGAGTTTTCTCAGTGATCCTTTTGGTGGTGCGTCTGTCATTTCATCGATGTCCGATTTTGCGAGTGTGTTTTACTGTAACATACTTTTGGTTACAGTAGCCGGTGTGAGTTTGCTCCGTCATCGGTTTGGTGGTGGGTCTATCATTTCGTCGATGTCAGATTTTGCGAGTGTTTTGCTCTATCATTCTTTTAGTTGTAGTAGCCGGTGTGAGTTTGTTCCGTCATCCTTTTGGTGATGGGTCTGTCATTTCATCGATTTCATATTATGCAAGTGTGTGTTGCTCTATCATCCTTTTAGTGATAGTAGCTGGTGTGAGTTTGCTCAGAAACCGTTTTGGTGGTGGGTCTGTCATTTCGTCGATGTCAGATTGTGCGATTGTGTTTTGCTCTATCATCCTTTTGGTGGTAGTTGCTGGTGTGAGTTTTCTCAGTGATCCTTTTGGTGGTGGGTCTGTCATTTTATCGATGTCAGATTGTGCAAGTGTATTTTGCTGTATCATAATTTTGGTGACAGTAACCGGTGTGAGTTCGCTCCGTCATCGGTTTGGTGGTGGGTCTGTCATTTCGTCGATTTCAGATATTGCGAGTGTTTTGCTCTATCATTCTTTTAGTTGTAGTAGCCGAGGTGAGTTTGCTCCGTCATCCTTTTGGTAGTGGGTCTGTCATTTCATCGATTTCAAATTATGCGAGTGTGTGTGGCTCTATCATCCTTTCGGTGATGGTAGCCGGTGTGAGTTCGCTCTGTCATCCTTTTGGTGGTGGGTCTGTCATTTTGTCGATGTCAGATTGTACGAGTGTGTTTTGCTCTATCATCCTTTTAGTTCTAGTAACTGGTCTGAGTTTGCTCAGTAACCCTTTTGGTGGTGGGTCTGTCATTTCATCGATGTCAGATTGTGCGAGTGTGTTTTGCTCTATCATACTTTTGGTGATAGTAGCCGGTGTGAGTTTGCTCTGTCATCCTTTTGGTGGTGGGTCTGTGATTTCGTCGACGCTAGATTGTGCGAGTTTGTTTTGCTCTATCATCCTTTTGGTTTTAGTATCCGTTGTGAGTTCGCTCCTTCATCGGTTTGGTGGTGGGTCTGTCATTTCGTCGATGTCAGATTTTGCGAGTGTTTTGCTCTATCATTATTTTAGTTGTAGTAGCCAGTGTGAGTTTGCTCCGTCATCCTTTTGGTGGTGGGTCTGTCATTTCATCAATTTCAAATTATGCGAGTGTGTGTTCCTCTATCATCCTTTTGGTGATTGTAGTCGGTGTGAGTTTGCTCCGTCATCTTTTTGGTGGTGGGTCTGTCATTTTGTCGATGTCAGATTGTGCGAGTGTGTTTTGCTCTATCATCCTTTTGGTGGTAGTAGCCGGTGTGAGTTTGCTCAGTAATCCTTTTGGTGGTGGGTCTGTCATTTCATCGATGTCAGATTGTGCGAGTTTGTTTTGCTCTATCATACTTTTGGTGATACTAGCCGGTGTGAGTTTGCTCTGTCATCCTTTTGGTGGTGGGTGTGTGATTTCGTCGACGCTAGATCGTGCGAGTTTTTTTTTCTTTATCATCCTTTTGGTTTTAGTATCCGTTATGAGTTCGCTCCATCATCGGTTTGGTGGTGGGTCTGTCATTTCGTCGATGTCAGATTTTGCGAGTGTTTTGCTCTATCATTATTTTAGTTGTAGTAGCCAGTGTGAGTTTGCTCCGTCATCCTTTTGATGGTGGGTCTGTCATTTCATCGATTTCATATTATGCGAGTGTGTGTTCCTCTATCATCCTTTTGGTGATTGTAGCCGGCGTGAGTTTGCTCCGTCATCCTTTTGGTGGTGGGTCTGTCATTTTGTCGATGTCAGATTGTGCGAGTGTGTTTTGCTCTATCATCCTTTTGGTGGTAGTAGCTGGTGTGAGTTTTCTCAGTGATCCTTTTGGTGGTGCGTCTGTCATTTCATCGATGTCCGATTTTGCGAGTGTGTTTTACTGTAACATACTTTTGGTTACAGTAGCCGGTGTGAGTTTGCTCCGTCATCGGTTTGGTGGTGGGTCTATCATTTCGTCGATGTCAGATTTTGCGAGTGTTTTGCTCTATCATTCTTTTAGTTGTAGTAGCCGGTGTGAGTTTGTTCCGTCATCCTTTTGGTGATGGGTCTGTCATTTCATCGATTTCATATTATGCAAGTGTGTGTTGCTCTATCATCCTTTTAGTGATAGTAGCTGGTGTGAGTTTGCTCAGAAACCGTTTTGGTGGTGGGTCTGTCATTTTGTCGATGTCAGATTGTGCGATTGTGTTTTGCTCTATCATCCTTTTGGTGGTAGTTGCTGGTGTGAGTTTTCTCAGTGATCCTTTTGGTGGTGGGTCTGTCATTTCATCGATGTCAGATTGTGCAAGTGTATTTTGCTGTATCATAATTTTGGTGACAGTAACCGGTGTGAGTTCGCTCCGTCATCGGTTTGGTGGTGGGTCTGTCATTTCGTCGATTTCAGATATTGCGAGTGTTTTGCTCTATCATTCTTTTAGTTGTAGTAGCCGAGGTGAGTTTGCTCCGTCATCCTTTTGGTAGTGGGTCTGTCATTTCATCGATTTCAAATTATGCGAGTGTGTGTGGCTCTATCATCCTTTCGGTGATGGTAGCCGGTGTGAGTTCGCTCTGTCATCCTTTTGGTGGTGGGTCTGTCATTTTGTCGATGTCAGATTGTACGAGTGTGTTTTGCTCTATCATCCTTTTAGTTCTAGTAACTGGTCTGAGTTTGCTCAGTAACCCTTTTGGTGGTGGGTCTGTCATTTCATCGATGTCAGATTGTGCGAGTGTGTTTTGCTCTATCATACTTTTGGTGATAGTAGCCGGTGTGAGTTTGCTCTGTCATCCTTTTGGTGGTGGGTCTGTGATTTCGTCGACGCTAGATTGTGCGAGTTTGTTTTGCTCTATCATCCTTTTGGTTTTAGTATCCGTTGTGAGTTCGCTCCTTCATCGGTTTGGTGGTGGGTCTGTCATTTCGTCGATGTCAGATTTTGCGAGTGTTTTGCTCTATCATTATTTTAGTTGTAGTAGCCAGTGTGAGTTTGCTCCGTCATCCTTTTGGTGGTGGGTCTGTCATTTCATCAATTTCAAATTATGCGAGTGTGTGTTCCTCTATCATCCTTTTGGTGATTGTAGTCGGTGTGAGTTTGCTCCGTCATCTTTTTGGTGGTGGGTCTGTCATTTTGTCGATGTCAGATTGTGCGAGTGTGTTTTGCTCTATCATCCTTTTGGTGGTAGTAGCCGGTGTGAGTTTGCTCAGTAATCCTTTTGGTGGTGGGTCTGTCATTTCATCGATGTCAGATTGTGCGAGTTTGTTTTGCTCTATCATACTTTTGGTGATACTAGCCGGTGTGAGTTTGCTCTGTCATCCTTTTGGTGGTGGGTGTGTGATTTCGTCGACGCTAGATCGTGCGAGTTTTTTTTTCTTTATCATCCTTTTGGTTTTAGTATCCGTTATGAGTTCGCTCCATCATCGGTTTGGTGGTGGGTCTGTCATTTCGTCGATGTCAGATTTTGCGAGTGTTTTGCTCTATCATTATTTTAGTTGTAGTAGCTAGTGTGAGTTTGCTCCGTCATCCTTTTGATGGTGGGTCTGTCATTTAATCGATTTCATATTATGCGAGTGTGTGTTCCTCTATCATCCTTTTGGTGATTGTAGCCGGCGTGAGTTTGCTCCGTCATCCTTTTGGTGGTGGGTCTGTCATTTTGTCGATGTCAGATTGTGCGAGTGTGTTTTGCTCTATCATCCTTTTGGTGGTAGTAGCTGGTGTGAGTTTTCTCAGTGATCCTTTTGGTGGTGCGTCTGTCATTTCATCGATGTCCGATTTTGCGAGTGTGTTTTACTGTAACATACTTTTGGTTACAGTAGCCGGTGTGAGTTTGCTCCGTCATCGGTTTGGTGGTGGGTCTATCATTTCGTCGATGTCAGATTTTGCGAGTGTTTTGCTCTATCATTCTTTTAGTTGTAGTAGCCGGTGTGAGTTTGTTCCGTCATCCTTTTGGTGATGGGTCTGTCATTTCATCGATTTCATATTATGCAAGTGTGTGTTGCTCTATCATCCTTTTAGTGATAGTAGCTGGTGTGAGTTTGCTCAGAAACCGTTTTGGTGGTGGGTCTGTCATTTCGTCGATGTCAGATTGTGCGATTGTGTTTTGCTCTATCATCCTTTTGGTGGTAGTTGCTGGTGTGAGTTTTCTCAGTGATCCTTTTGGTGGTGGGTCTGTCATTTCATCGATGTCAGATTGTGCAAGTGTATTTTGCTGTATCATAATTTTGGTGACAGTAACCGGTGTGAGTTCGCTCCGTCATCGGTTTGGTGGTGGGTCTGTCATTTCGTCGATTTCAGATATTGCGAGTGTTTTGCTCTATCATTCTTTTAGTTGTAGTAGCCGAGGTGAGTTTGCTCCGTCATCCTTTTGGTAGTGGGTCTGTCATTTCATCGATTTCAAATTATGCGAGTGTGTGTGGCTCTATCATCCTTTCGGTGATGGTAGCCGGTGTGAGTTCGCTCTGTCATCCTTTTGGTGGTGGGTCTGTCATTTTGTCGATGTCAGATTGTACGAGTGTGTTTTGCTCTATCATCCTTTTAGTTCTAGTAACTGGTCTGAGTTTGCTCAGTAACCCTTTTGGTGGTGGGTCTGTCATTTCATCGATGTTAGATTGTGCGAGTGTGTTTTGCTCTATCATACTTTTGGTGATAGTAGCCGGTGTGAGTTTGCTCTGTCATCCTTTTGGTGGTGGGTCTGTGATTTCGTCGACGCTAGATTGTGCGAGTTTGTTTTGCTCTATCATCCTTTTGGTTTTAGTATCCGTTGTGAGTTCGCTCCTTCATCGATTTGGTGGTGGGTCTGTCATTTCGTCGATGTCAGATTTTGCGAGTGTTTTGCTCTATCATTATTTTAGTTGTAGTAGCCAGTGTGAGTTTGCTCCGTCATCCTTTTGGTGGTGGGTCTGTCATTTCATCAATTTCAAATTATGCGAGTGTGTGTTCCTCTATCATCCTTTTGGTGATTGTAGTCGGTGTGAGTTTGCTCCGTCATCTTTTTGGTGGTGGGTCTGTCATTTTGTCGATGTCAGATTGTGCGAGTGTGTTTTGCTCTATCATCCTTTTGGTGGTAGTAGCCGGTGTGAGTTTGCTCAGTAATCCTTTTGGTGGTGGGTCTGTCATTTCATCGATGTCAGATTGTGCGAGTTTGTTTTGCTCTATCATACTTTTGGTGATACTAGCCGGTGTGAGTTTGCTCTGTCATCCTTTTGGTGGTGGGTGTGTGATTTCGTCGACGATAGATTGTGCGAGTTTGTTTTACTCTATCATCCTTTTGGTTTTAGTATCCGTTGTGAGTTCGCTCCATCATCGTTTTGGTGGTGGGTCTGTCATTTCGTCGATGTCAGATTTTGCTAGTGTTTTGCTCTATCATTATTTTAGTTATAGTAGCCAGTGTGAGTTTGCTCCGTCATCCTTTTGGTCGTGGGTCTGTCATTTCATCGATTTCAAATTATGCGAGTGTGAGTTCCTCTATCATCCTTTTGGTGATTGTAGCCGGTGTGAGTTTGCTCCGTCATCCTTTTGGTGTTGGGTCTGTCATTTTGTCGATGTCAGATTGTGCGAGTGTGTTTTGCTCTATCATCCTTTTGGTGGTAGTAGCTGGTGTGAGTTTTCTCAGTAATCCTTTTGGTGGTGGGTATGTCATTTCATCGATGTCCGATTGTTCGAGTGTGTTTTACTGTAACATACTTTTGGTGACAGTAGCCGGTGTGAGTTTGCTCCGTCATCGGTTTGGTAGTCGGTCTGTCATTTCGTCGATGTCAGATTTTGCGAGTGTTTTGCTCTATCATTCTATTAGTTGTAGTAGCCAGTGTGAGTTTGTTTCGTCATCCTTTTGGTGGTGGGTCGGTCATTTCATCGATTTCAAATTATGCAAGTGTGTGTTGCTCTATCATCCTTTTAGTGATAGTAGCTGGTGTGAGTTTGCTCAGAAATCCTTTTGCTGGTGGGTCTGTCATTTCGTCGATGTCAGATTGTGCGATTGTGTTTTGCTCTATCATCCTTTTGGTGGTAGTAGCTGGTGTGAGTTTTCTCGGTGATCCTTTTGGTGGTGGGTTTGTCATTTCATTGATGTCAGATTGTGCGAGTGTATTTTGCTGTATCATAATTTTGGTGACAGTAACCGGTGTGAGTTCGCTCCGTCTTCGGTTTGGTGGTGGGTCTGTCATTTCGTCGATGTCAGATATTGCGAGTGTTTTGCTCTATCATTCTTTTAGTTGTAGTAGCCGGGGTGAGTTTGCTCCGTCATCCATTTGGTAGTGGGTCTGTCATTTCATCGATTTCAAATTATGCGAGTGTGTGCGGCTCTATCATCCTTTCGGTGATGGTAGCCGGTGTGAGTTCGCTCCGTCATCCTTTTGGTGGTGGGTTTGTCATTTTGTCAATGTCAGATTGTGCGAGTGTGTTTTGCTCTATCATCCTTTTAGTTCTAGTAACTGGTGTGAGTTGCTCAGTAACCCTTTTGGTGGTGGGTCTGTCATTTCATCGATGTTAGATTGTGCAAGTTTGTTTTGCTCTATCATACTTTTGGTGATAGTAGCCGGTGTGAGTTTGCTCTGTCATCCTTTTGGTTGTGGGTCTGTGATTTCGTCGACGCTAGATTGTGCGAGTTTTTTTTGCTCTATCATCCTTTTGGTTTTAGTATCCGTTGTGAGTTCGCTCCGTCATCGGTTTGGTGGTGGGTCTGTCATTTCGTCGATGTCAGATTTTGCGAGTGTTTTGCTCTATCATTATTTTAGTTATAGTAGACAGTTTGAGTTTGCTCCGTCATCCTTTTTGTGGTGGGTCTGTCATTTCATCGATTTCAAATTACGCGAGTGTGTGTTGCTCTATCATCCTTTTGGTGATTGTAGCCGGTGTGAGTTTGCTCCGTCATCCTTTTGGTGGTAGGTCTGTCATTTTGTTGATGTCAGATTGTGCGAGTTTGTGTTGCTCTATCATCCTTTTGGTGATAGTAGCCAGAGTGTGTTTGCTCCGTTATCCTTTTGGTGGTGGGTCGGTCATTTCATCGATTTCAAATTATGCGAGTGTGTGTTACTCTATCATCCTTTTGGTGATAGTAGCCGGTGTGAGTTTGCTCCGTCATCCTTTTGGTGGTGGGTCTGTGATTTCGTTGACCCTAGATTGTGCGAGTGTGTGTTGCTCTATCATCCTTTTGGTGGTGGGTTTGCTCATTTCGTGAGTTTGCTCAGAAACCCTTTTGGTGGTGGGTTTGTCATTTCGTCAATGTCAGATTGTGCGATTGTGTTTTGCTCTATCATCCTTTCGGTGGTAGTAGCTGGTGTGAGTTTTCTCAGTTAACCTTTTGGTGGTGGGTCTTTCATTTCATCGATGTCAGATTGTGCGAATGTGTTTTGTTGTATCATACTTTTGGTGACAGTAGCCGGTGTGAGTTCGCTCCGTCATCGGTTTGGTGGTGGGTCTGTCATTTCGTCGATGTCAGATATTGCGAGTGTTTTCCTCAACCATTCTTTTAGTTGTAGTAGTCGGGGTGACTTTGCTCCGTCATCCTTTTGGTAGTGGGTCTGTCATTTCATCGATTTCAAATTATGCGAGTGTGTGTGGCTCCATCATCCTTTTGGTGATAGTAGCCGGTGTGAGTTTGCTCTGTCATCCTTTTGGTGGTGGGTCTGTCATTTTGTCGAGGTCAGATTGTGCGAGTGTGTTTTGCTCTATCATCCTTTTGGTGCTAGTAGCTGGTGTGAGTTTGCTCAGTAACCCTTTTGGTGGTGGGTCTGTCATTTCATCGATGTCAGATTGTGCGAGTGTGTTTTGCTCTATCATACTTTTGGTGATAGTAGCCAGTGCGAGTGTGTTTTGCTCTGTCATCCTTTTGGTGGTGGGTCTGTGATTTCGTTGACCCTAGATTGTGCGAGTTTGTTTTGCTCTATCATCCTTTAGGTTTTAGTATCCGTTGTGAGTTCGATCTGTCATCGGTTTGGTGGTGGGTCTGTCATTTCATCGATGTCAGATTGTGCGAGTGTGTTTTGCTGTATCATACTTTTGGTGACAGTAGCCGGTGTGAGTTCGCTCCGTCATCCTTTTGGTGGTGGGTATGTCATTTCATCGATTTCAAATTATGCGATTGTGTGTTAATCTATCATCCTTTTGGTGATTGTATCCGGTGTGAGTTCGCTCCGTCATCCTTTTGGTGGTGGGTCTGTCATTTTGTCGATGTCAGATTGTGCGAGTGTGTTTTTCTTTATCATCCTTTTGGTGGTAGTAACCGGTGTGAGTTCGCTCCGTCATCCTTTTGGTGGTGGGTCTGTCATTTTGTCGATGTCAGATTATGCGAGTGTGTTTTGCTCTATCATTCTTTAGGTGGTAGTAGCTGGTGTGAGTTTGCTCAGTAATCCTTTTGGTGGTGGGTCTGTCATTTCATCGATGTCAGATTGTGCGAGTTTGTTTTGCTCTATCATACTTTTGGTGATACTAGCCGGTGTGAGTTTGCTTTGTCATCCTTTTGGTGGTGGGTGTGTGATTTCGTCGATGATAGATTGTGCGAGTGTGTGTTGCTCTATCATCCTTTTGGTGATTGTAGCCGGTGTGAGTTCGCTCCGTCATCCTTTTGGTGGTGGGTCTGTAATTTTGTCGATGTCAGATTGTGCGAGTGTGTTTTCCTCTATCATCATTTTGGTGGTAGTAGCTGATGTGAGTTTGCTCAGTAATCCTTTTGGTTTTGGGTCTGTCATGTCATCGATGTCAGGTTGTGCGAGTGTGTTTTGTTCTATCATACTTTTGGTGATAGTAGCCGGTGTGAGTTTGCTCTGTCATCCTTTTAGTGGTGGGTCTGTGATTTCGTCGATGCTAGATTGTGCCAATTTATTTTGCTCTATCATCCTTTTGGTTTTAGTATCCGGTGTGAGTTCACCCCGTCATCCTTTTGGTGGTGGGTCTGTCATTTTGTCGATGTTAGATTTTGCGAGTGTTTTGCTTAATCATTCTTTTAGTTGTAGTAACCGGTGTGAGTTTGCTCCGTCACCCTTTTGGTGGTGGGTCTGTCATTTCTTTGATTTCAAATTATGCGGGTGTGTGTTGCTCTATCATCCCTTTGGTGATAGTAGCCGGTGTGGGTTCGCTCCGTCCTCCTTTTGGTGGTGGGTCTGTCATTTTGTTGATGTCAGATTGTGCGAGTTTGTGTTGCTCTATCATCCTTTTGGTGATAGTAGCCGGTGTGTGTTCGCTCCGTCATCCTTTTGGTGGTCGGTCGGTCATTTCATCAATTTCAAATTATGCGAGTGTGTGTTGCTCTATCATCCTTTTGAAGATAGTAGCCGGTGTGAGTTTGCTCCGTCATCCTTTTGGTGGTGGGTCTGTCATTTTATCGATGTCAGATTATGCGAGTGTGTTTTGCTCTATCATCCTTTTGGTGCTAGTAGCTGGTGTGAGTTTCCTCAGTAACCCTTTTGGTGGTGGGTCTGTCATTTCGTCGATGTCAGATTGTGCGATTGTGTTTTGCTCTATCATCGTTTCGGTGGTAGTAGCTGGTGTGAGTTTTCTCAGTGATCCTTTTAGTGGTGGGTCTGTCATTTCATCGATGTCAGATTGTGCGAGTGTGTTTTGCTGTATCATACTTTTGGTGAAAGTCGCCGGTGTGAGTTTGCTCCGTCATCGGTTTGGTGGTGGGTCTGTCATTTCGTCGATGTCAGATATTGCAAGTGTTTTCCTCAATCATTCTTTTAGTTGTAGTAGTCGGGGTGAGTTTGCTCCGTCATCCTTTTCGTAGTGGGTCTGTCATTTCATCGATTTCAAATTATGCGAGTGTGTGTGGCTCTATCATCCTTTTGGTGATAGTAGCCGGTGTGAGTTCGCTCCGTCATTCTTTTGGTGGTGGGTCTGTCATTTTGTCGAGGTCAGATTGTGCGAGTGTGTTTTGCTCTATCATCCTTTTGGTACTAGTAGCTGGTGTGAGTTTGCTCAGTAACCCTTTTGGTGGTGGGTCTGTCATTTCATCGATGTCAGATTGTGCGAGTGTGTTTTGCTCTATCATATTTTTGGTGATAGTAGCCGGTGTGAGTTTGCTCTGTCATCCTTTTGGTGGTGGGTCTGTGATTTCGTCGACGCTAGATTGTGCGAGTTTGTTTTGCTCTATCATCCTTTTGGTTTTAGTATCCGTTGTGAGTTCGCTCCGTCATCGGTTTGGTGGTGGGTCTGTCATTTCATCGATGTCAGATTGTGCGAGTGTGTTTTGTTGTATCATACTTTTGGTGACAGTACCCGGTGTGAGTTCGCTCCGTCATCCTTTTGGTGGTGGGTATGTCATTTCATCGATTTCAAATTTCTCTAGAACTTCCAACAATCTCCTCTCCAGATCCTTCAAACGCTTCAAGAATCTTCAAGAATCCAACAAGAAACTCCAGATGATTCCAGATTCGTAAGATCATCATCTTCGAGAATCACCAAGATTCATCAGTGTTCATCGCCACGATCATCACCTTCATCATCTGTTCCAGAAAAACCTCAAGAACGTTCTTCATCAAGATTCGACAACTCATCAAATTTTGCATCGTTCGCTCACCAAATCTCCAGGAATCTTCAACGAACATCACAAATCTTCAAGATCCTTCGCTCATCAAATCTCCAAGAATCTCCAACAAGTATTCGTTCATTAGCATCTTCATCCACAACATTCATAGTTTCTCCAGACCTTCGTTATATCATCCACGTTCATCATCTTTCAGTTCAACATCAAGAATGACTTCATCGGTTCGTTCGTTTTTCTTCCAGATTTTGATCTATTCGTCCAAAATCAGCATCAAATCATCAAGGACGGATGGATCTCGTTTTTATTGTTTTGTTCGTGTATTGAAGTTTGTGAGACTGAGAGATTGGCAAAAGAATTTGTGAGGTTTGAGATAGTTTGTGAGAGAGAGTTGAACGAGAGAATCCGAGAGTGAGAACGGCGTAGAGGGAGAAAGATGAACAGTGTCTGAGGGAAATGAATTAGGGTTTGCCTTTCAAATGAGAGAGTGGACGTGGCGTGGGTTGATGTTGGGCTTCAAGCCCGTTGGCATTCATTTTTTGGTGCACCTCCGTTTTTTGTTTAATCACCCCCCTCCCGTTTTGTGAGTTTTTTTTTGTGGGCTGGGCCTGCTGTTGTTTTACTAATTGTAGCATCCCCCTGTATAACCATACCCCTCCCCGGCATTTTATTTTCTTTTTTAATATTTTGTATTGTATTTTTAATTGTAATACTTTAGGAATAGTTTTTTAGAGTATATTATATTTCTAGAATAAATTTAGTTTTAGATACTAATTTCTTTTAGGAAATTTGTTAGGATTTAATATTTTTAGAATATAGTTTAGGTATTAATTTCTTGTTAAAGATATTTATAGACTTAATTCTTTTTAGGATATAGTTCCCTTAGGACTTTAATTGCCGTATTTTAGGAGTAGCCTTTTATTTCCATTTTGTGTTGGATTTCTCTCCTATTTTCGTTCCTATCTGATTTTATCCCGATTTTATTTTTCGCTGGCCGTGTGACACGATTCAATTGGAGAATGATTTTCGATATCATTTCTCTATCTTGTCTTTGACACGGATATTAATACACTACCTCTTAGAGTTCGATTTCTCGTATAAGTCGAACCCTGACGGTATAAGCGGTACATTGGTTCTGATTCGAGTGTCATCATCAAGGATCCAGAGAGGAGAAGATTGGAATGGAGCTTGCGTGCACGTCAAGAGCCCTGGAGCTGCTTCGTCCAACATCATCATCGTCGTATTCAAGTCTTCAGGCAACCGTCGAGTGTTGTGAGTCGCGTCGTTAGATACGGAGGAAATGACAGTTGAGGAGTTACTTCTCAATCATCTAGGATGTCTAGTATGGTACCCTTAGGATGCTATGCGACACATTCGCTCCTACGTCTTAGGTTCTTGCATGTGTGTCCCGAGTTCCTTTCCGTTTAAGCGTAAGCCTGCTTCCTCTTTGTTACCGCCCCGTGCGAGTGAAACCCCTTTTCTCTCACGTTCAGGCGATCGAGACCCCTTCTCTTGCCCCCGTGCAATCGAGACTCGTTTTCCCGTCGAACTACGTTAGCTCTGATCTCTCGTGCCAGACGAGAGTACGTAGGCATAGGATGCGATATCCTAGCGAGCTCCCTTCTCCCTTTTCCCGTTCCCCGTTTTAGCTATAGTAGGTTGAACTACAGCTGCTCTGATTTCTCATATCGAATGAAAATATGTAGGCATAGGATGCGATATCCTAGCGAGCACACTAACAACTAACCTCTCTGTTCTCTCGCTGCCATGCGATCTTGACTTTCCCGCTGACGACTGATGTTATCCTTCTCTCTTGCCCTTGTGCATTTGAGACCAGACCGTAGTTCTAGTTCCCGTAGGTTCCCGTACCTTTCAAATCAATTTGATCTCTCACCCCTGTGTGATCGAGAACACCCTGTCTAGCTGTAGTTAGCCTGAACTACGTAAGCTCTGATCTTTCACGCTGTGTGGAAGTACGTAGGCACAAGACGCGAAGTCTTGGCGAGCCAATTCCCTGTCGTTTCCCGAAGTACGATGACTCTGACTTTCTCTCTTGAGAATACGTAGGCATAGAGTGCGATGCTCTATCGAGTCAGTTTCTTTCCGTTTAGATTTAGCAGCCATAGATAGATTGTTTTGCATCCTTTAGACAACCCAGCAAGCGTGGATCCCGTCGAGTACGACGGACGTGAGGGGTGCTAATACCTTCCCCTTGCGTAACTGACTCCCGAATCCAGGATTTGGTTGCGATGACCATTCCTTTCCCGTCTTTGCGGTAGGTTTACTTCGAGTGTTTCCTTTCCCTCCTTTGGGATAAATAACGCACGGTGGCGACTCTTCTGTTCAGCCGGCGCCGATTTTTGCAGTAGCGACATTTTGCTCTGTCATTATTTTAGTTGTAGTAGCCAGTGTGAGTTTGCTCCGTCATCCTTTTGGTGGTGGGTATGTCATTTCATCGATTTCAAATTATGCGAGTGTGTGTTGCTCTATCATCCTTTTGGTGATTGTAGCCGGTGTGAGTTTGCTCCGTCATCCTTTTGGTGGTGGGTCTGTCATTTTGTCGATGTCAGATTGTGCGAGTGTGTTTTGCTCTATCATCCTTTTGGTTGTAGTAGCTGGTGTGAGTTTTCTCAGTGATCCTTTTGCTCTATCATAGTTTTGGTGATACTAGCCGGTGTGAGTTTGCTCTGTCATCCTTTTGGTGGTGGGTGTATGATTTCGTCGATGCTAGATTGTGCGAGTTTGTTTTGCTCTATCATCCTTTTGGTTTTAGTATCCGGTGTGAGTTCGCTCCGTCATCCTTTTGGTGGTGGGTCTGTCATTTTGTCGATGTTAGATTTTGCGAGTGTTTTGCTCTATCATTCTTTTAGTTGTAGTAACCGGTGTGAGTTTGCTCCGTCATCCTTTTGGTGGCGGGTCTGTCATTTCATCGATTTCAAATTATGCGAGTGTGGGTTCCTCTATCATCATTTTGGTGATTGTAGCCGCTATGAGTTCTCTCCTTCATCATTTTGGTGGTGGGGCTGTCATTTTGTCGATGTCAGATTGTGCGAGTGTGTTTTGCTCTATCATCCTTTTGGTGGTAGTAGCTGGTGTGAGTTTGCTCAGTAATCCTTTTGGTGGTGGGTCTGTCATGTCATCGATGTCAGATTGTGCGAGTTTGTTTTGTTCTATCATACTTTTGGTGATAGTAGCCGGTGTGAGTTTGCTCTGTCATCCTTTTGGTGGTAGGTCTGTGATTTCGTCGACGCTAGATTGTGCCAGTTTATTTTGCTCTATCATCCTTTTGATTTTAATAGCCGGTGTGAGTTCGCTCCGTCATCGGTTTGGTGGTGGGTCTGTCATTTCGTTGATGTCAGATTTTGCGAGTGTTTTGCTCTATCATTATTATAGTTGTAGTATCCTGTGTGAGTTTGCTCCGTCATCCTTTTGGTGGTGGGTCTGTCATTTCATCGATTTCAAATTACGCGAGTGTGGGTTCCTCTATCATCCTTTTGGTGATTGTAGCCGGTGTGAGTTCGCTCCGTCATCCTTTTGGTGGTGGGTATGTCATTTTGTCGATGTCAAATTGTGCGAGTGTGTTTTGCTCTATCATCCTTTTGGTGGTAGTAGCTGGTGTGAGTTTGCTCAGTAATTATTTTGGTGGTGGTTCTGTCATGTCATCGATGTTAGATTGTGCGAGTGTGTTTTGTTCTATCATACTTTTGGTGATAGTAGCCGGTGTGAGTTTGCTCTGTCATCCTTTTGGTGGTGGGTCTGTGATTTCGTCGACGCTAGATTGTGCCAGTTTATTTTGCTCTATCATCCTTTTGGTTTTAGTAGCCGGTGTGAGTTCGCTCCGTCATCGGTTTGGTGGTGGGTCTGTCATTTCGTCGATGTCAGATTTTGCGAGTGTTTTGCTCTATCATTATTTTAGTTGTAGTAGCCAGTGTGAGTTTGCTCCGTCATCCTTTTGGTGGTGGGTCTGTCATTTCATCGATTTCAAATTACGCGAGTGTGTGTTGCTCTATCATCCTTTTGGTGATTGTAGCCGGTGTGAGTTCGCTCCGTCCTCCTTTTGGTGGTGGGTCCGTCATTTTGTCGATGTCAGATTATGTGAGTGTGTTTTGCTCTATCATCCTTTTTGTGGTAGTAGCTTGTCTGAGTTTGCTCCGTAATCCTTTTGGTGGTGGGTCTGTCATTTCATCGATGTCAGATTGTGCGAGTTTGTTTTGCTCTATCATACTTTTGGTGATACTAGCCGGTGTAAGTTTGCTCTGTCATCATTTTGGTGGTGGGTGTGTGATTTCGTCGATGCTAGATTGTGAGAGTTTATTTTGCTCTATCATCCTTTTGGTGGTGGGTCTGTCATTTTGTCGATGTTAGATTTTGCGAGTGTTTTGCTCTATCATTCTTTTAGTTGTAGTAACCGGTGTGAGTTTGCTCTGTCACCCTTTTGGTGGCGGGTCTGTCATTTCATCGATTTCAACTTATGCAAGTGTGGGTTCCTCTATCATCCTTTTGGTGATTGTAGCCGGTGTGAGTTCGCTTCATCATCCTTTTGGTGGTGGGTCTGTCATTCTGTCGATGTCAGATTGTGCGAGTGTGTTTTGCTCTATCATCCTTTTGGTGGTAGTAACTGGTGTGAGTTTGCTCAGTAATCATTTTGGTGGTGGGTCTGTCATGTCATCGATGTCAGATTGTGCGAGTGTCAGTTTGTTTTGCTCTATCATAGTTTTGGTGATACTAGCCGGTGTGAGTTTGCTCTGTCATCCTTTTGGTGGTGGGTGTATGATTTCGTCGATTCTAGATTGTGCGAGTTTGTTTTGCTCTATCATCCTTTTGGTTTTAGTATCCGGTGTGAGTTCGCTCCGTCATCCTTTTGGTGGTGGGTCTGTCATTTTGTCGATGTTAGATTTTGCGAGTGTTTTGCTCTATCATTATTTTAGTTGTAGTAACCAATGTGAGTTTGCTCCGTCATCCTTTTGGTGGCGGGTCTGTCATTTCATCGATTTCAAATTACACGAGTGTGTGTTGCTCTATCATCCTTTTGGTGATTGTAGCCGGTGTGAGTTCTCTCCTTCATCATTTTGGTGGTGGGGCTGTCATTTTGTCGATGTCAGATTGTGCGAGTGTGTTTTGCTCTATCATCCTTTTGGTGGTAGTAGCTGGTGTGAGTTTGCTCAGTAATCCTTTTGGTGGTGGGTCTGTCATGTCATCGATGTCAGATTGTGCGAGTTTGTTTTGTTCTATCATACTTTTGGTGATAGTAGCCGGTGTGAGTTTGCTCTGTCATCCTTTTGGTGGTAGGTCTGTGATTTCGTCGACGCTAGATTGTGCAAGTTTGTTTTGCTCTATCATCCTTTTGGTTTTAGTATCCGGTGTGAGTTCGCTCCGTCATCCTTTTGGTGGTGGGTCTGTCATTTTGTCGATGTTAGATTTTGCAAGTGTTTTGCTCTATCATTCTTTTAGTTGTAGTAACCGGTGTGAGTTTGCTCTGTCACCCTTTTGGTGGCGGGTCTGTCATTTCATCGATTTCAACTTATGCGAGTGTGGGTTCCTCTATCATCCTTTTGGTGATTGTAGCCGGTGTGAGTTCGCTTCATCATCCTTTTGGTGGTGGGTCTGTCATTCTGTCGATGTCAGATTGTGCGAGTGTGTTTTGCTCTATCATCCTTTTGGTGGTAGTAACTGGTGTGAGTTTGCTCAGTAATCATTTTGGTGGTGGGTCTGTCATGTCATCGATGTCAGATTGTGTGAGTGTCAGTTTGTTTTGCTCTATCATAGTTTTGGTGATACTAGCCGGTGTGAGTTTGCTCTGTCATCCTTTTGGTGGTGGGTGTATGATTTCGTTGATTCTAGATTGTGCGAGTTTGTTTTACTCTATCATCCTTTTGGTTTTAGTATCCGGTGTGAGTTCGCTCCGTCATCCTTTTGGTGGTGGGTCTGTCATTTTGTCGATGTTAGATTTTGCGAGTGTTTTGCTCTATCATTATTTTAGTTGTAGTAACCAATGTGAGTTTGCTCCGTCATCCTTTTGGTGGCGGGTCTGTCATTTCATCGATTTCAAATTACACGAGTGTGTGTTGCTCTATCATCCTTTTGGTGATTGTAGCCGGTGTGAGTTCTCTCCTTCATCATTTTGGTGGTGGGGCTGTCATTTTGTCGATGTCAGATTGTGCGAGTGTGTTTTGCTCTATCATCCTTTTGGTGGTAGTAGCTGGTGTGAGTTTGCTCAGTAATCCTTTTGGTGGTGGGTCTGTCATGTCATCGATGTCAGATTGTGCGAGTTTGTTTTGTTCTATCATACTTTTGGTGATAGTAGCCGGTGTGAGTTTGCTCTGTCATCCTTTTGGTGGTAGGTCTGTGATTTCGTCGACGCTAGATTGTGCAAGTTTGTTTTGCTCTATCATCCTTTTGGTTTTAGTATCCGGTGTGAGTTCGCTCCGTCATCCTTTTGGTGGTGGGTCTGTCATTTTGTCGATGTTAGATTTTGCAAGTGTTTTGCTCTATCATTCTTTTAGTTGTAGTAACCGGTGTGAGTTTGCTCTGTCACCCTTTTGGTGGCGGGTCTGTCATTTCATCGATTTCAACTTATGCGAGTGTGGGTTCCTCTATCATCCTTTTGGTGATTGTAGCCGGTGTGAGTTTGCTACATCATCCTTTTGGTGGTGGGTCTGTCATTCTGTCGATGTCAGATTGGTCGAGTGTGTTTTGCTCTATCATCCTTTTGGTGGTAGTAGCTGGTGTGAGTTTGCTCAGTAATCATTTTGGTGGTGGGTCTGTCATGTCATCGATGTCAGATTGTGCGAGTGTGTTTTGTTCTATCATACTTTTGGTGAGAGTAGCCGGTGTGAGTTTGCTCTGTCATCCTTTTGGTGGTAGGTCTGTGATTTCGTCGACGCTAGATTGTGCCAGTTTATTTTGCTCTATCATCCTTTTGATTTTAGTAGCTGGTGTGAGTTCGCTCCGTCATCAGTTTGGTGGTGGGTCTGTGATTTCATCGATGTCAGATTTTGCGAGTGTTTTGCTCTATCATTATTTTAGTTGTAGTAGCCAGTGTGAGTTTGCTTCGTCATCCTTTTGGTGGTGGGTCTGTCATTTCATCGATTTCAAATTACGCGAGTGTGTGTTGCTCTATCATCCTTTTGGTGATTGTAGCCGGTGTGAGTTCGCTCCGTCCTCCTTTTGGAGGTGGGTCTGTCATTTTTTCGATGTCAGATTGTGCGAGTGTGTTTTGCTCTATCATCCTTTTGGTGGTAGTAGCTTGTGTGAGTTTGCTCAGTAATCCTTTTGGTGGTGGGTCTGTCATTTCATCGATGTCAGATTGTGCGAGTTTGTTTTGCTCTATCATACTTTTGGTGATACTAGCCAGTGTGAGTTTGCTCTGTCATCGTTTTGGTGGTGGGTGTGTGATTTCGTCGACGCTAGATTGTGAGAGTTTATTTTGCTCTATCATCCTTTTGTTGGTGGGTCTGTCATTTTGTCGATGTTAGATTTTGCGAATGTTTTGCTCTATCATTATTTTAGTTATAGTAGCCAGTGTGAGTTTGCTTCGTCATCCTTTTGGTGGTGGGTCTGTCATTTCATCGATTTCAAATTACGCGAGTGTGTGTTGCTCTATCATCCTTTTGGTGATTGTAGCCGGTGTGAGTTCGCTCCGTCCTCCTTTTGGAGGTGGGTCTGTCATTTTTTCGATGTCAGATTGTGCGAGTGTGTTTTGCTCTATCATCCTTTTGGTGGTAGTAGCTTGTGTGAGTTTGCTCAGTAATCCTTTTGGTGGTGGGTCTGTCATTTCATCGATGTCAGATTGTGCGAGTTTGTTTTGCTCTATCATACTTTTGGTGATACTAGCCAGTGTGAGTTTGCTCTGTCATCGTTTTGGTGGTGGGTGTGTGATTTCGTCGACGCTAGATTGTGAGAGTTTATTTTGCTCTATCATCCTTTTGTTGGTGGGTCTGTCATTTTGTCGATGTTAGATTTTGCGAGTGTTTTGCTCTATCATTCTTTTAGTTGTAGTATCCGGTGTGAGTTTGCTCTGTCACCCTTTTGGTGGTGGGTCTGTCATTTCATCGATTTCAACTTATGCGAGTGTGGGTTCCTCTATCATCCTTTTGGTGATTGTAGCCGGTGTGAGTTCGCTTCGTCATCCTTTTGGTGGTGGGTCTGTCATTCTGTCGATGTCAGATTGTGCGAGTGTGTTTTGCTCTATCATCCTTTTGGTGGTAGTAGCTGGTGTGAGTTTGCTCAGTAATCATTTTGGTGGTGGGTCTGTCATGTCATCGATGTCAGATTGTGCGAGTGTGTTTTGTTCTATCATACTTTTGGTGATAGTAGCCGGTGTGAGTTTGCTCTGTCATCCTTTTGGTGTTGGGTCTGTGATTTCGTCGACGCTAGATTGTGCCAGTTTATTTTGCTCTATCATCCTTTTGGTTTTAGTAGCCGGAGTGAGTTCGCTCCGTCATCGGTTTGGTGGTGGGTCTGTCATTTCGTCGATGTCAGATTTCACGATTGTTTTGCTCTATCATTATTTTAATTGTAGTAGCCAGTGTGAGTTCGCTCCGTCCTCCTTTTGGTGGTGGGTCTGTCATTTTGTCGATGTCAGACTGTGCGAGTGTGTTTTGCTCTATCATCCTTTTGGTGGTAGTAGCTGGTGTGAGTATGCTCAGTAATCCTTTTGGTGGTGGGTCTGTCATTTCATCGATGTTAGATTGTGCGAGTTTGTTTTGCTCTATCATACTTTTGGTGATACTAGCCGGTGTGAGTTTGCTCTGTCATCCTTTTGGTGGTGGGTGTGTGATTTCGTCGACGCTAGATTGTGCAAGTTTGTTTTGCTCTATCATCCTTTTGGTTTTATTATCCGGTGTGAGTTCGCTCCGTCATCCTTTTGGTGGTGGGTCTGTCATTCTGTCGATGTTAGATTTTGCGAGTGTTTTGCTCTATCGTTCTTTTAGTTGTAGTAACCGGTGTGAGTTTGCTCCTTCACCCTTTTGGTGGCAGGTCTGTCATTTCATCGATTTCAAATTATGCGAGTGTGGGTTCCTCTATCATCCTTTTGGTGATTGTAGCCGGTGTGAGTTCGCTTCGTCATCCTTTTGGTGGTGGGTCTGTCATTTTGTCGATGTCAGATTGTGCGAGTGTGTTTTGCTCTATCATCCTTTTGATGGTAGTAGCTGGTGGGAGTTTGCTCAGTAATCCTTTTGGTGGTGGGTCTGTCATGTCATCGATGTCAGATTGTGCGAGTGTGTTTTGTTCTATCATACTTTTGGTGACAGTAGACGGTGTGAGTTTGCTCTGTCATCCTTTTGGTGGTGGGTCTGTGATTTCGTCGACGCTAGATTGTGCCAGTTTGTTTTGCTCTATCTTCCTTTTGGTTTTAGTAGCCGGTGTGAGTTCGCTCCGTCATCGGTTTGATGGTGGGTCTGTCATTTCGTCGATGTCAGATTTTACGAGTGTTTTGCTCTATCATTATTTTAGTTGTAGTAGCCAGTGTGAGTTTGCTCCGTCATCCTTTTGGTGGTGGGTCTGTCATTTCATCAATTTCAAATTACGCGAGTGTGTGTTGCTCTATCATCCTTTTGGTGATTGTAGCCGGTGTGAGTTCGCTCCGTCCTCCTTTTGGTGGTGGGTCTGTCATTTTGTCGATGTCAGATTGTGGGAGTGTGTTTTGCTCTATCATCCTTTTGGTGGTAGTAGCTGGTGTGAGTTTGCTCAGTAATCCTTTTGGTGGTGGGTCTGTCATTTCATCGATGTCAGATTGTGCGAGTTTGTTTTGCTCTATCATACTTTTGGTGATACTAGCCGGTGTGAGTTTGCTCTGTCATCCTTTTGGTGGTGGGTGTGTGATTTCGTCGATGCTAGATTGTGCAAGTTTGTTTTGCTCTATCATCCTTTTGGTTTTAGTATCCGGTGTGAGTTCGCTCCGTCATCCTTTTGGTGGTGGGTCTGTCATTCTGTCGATGTTAGATTTTGCGAGTGTTTTGCTCTATCATTCTTTTAGTTGTAGTAACTGGTGTGAGTTTGCTCCTTCACCCTTTTGGTGGCAGGTCTGTCATTTCATCGATTTCAAATTATGCGAGTGTGGGTTCCTCTATCATCCTTTTGGTGATTGTAGCCGGTGTGAGTTCGCTTCGTCATCCTTTTGGTGGTGGGTCTGTCATTTTGTCGATGTCAGATTGTGCGAGTGTGTTTTGCTCTATCATCCTTTTGATGGTAGTAGCTGGTGGGAGTTTGCTCAGTAATCCTTTTGGTGGTGGGTCTGTCATGTCATCGATGTCAGATTGTGCGAGTGTGTTTTGTTCTATCATACTTTTGGTGACAGTAGACGGTGTGAGTTTGCTCTGTCATCCTTTTGGTGGTGGGTCTGTGATTTCGTCGACGCTAGATTGTGCCAGTTTATTTTGCTCTATCTTCCTTTTGGTTTTAGTAGCCGGTGTGAGTTCGCTCCGTCATCGGTTTGATGGTGGGTCTGTCATTTCGTCGATGTCAGATTTTACGAGTGTTTTGCTCTATCATTATTTTAGTTGTAGTAGCCAGTGTGAGTTTGCTCCGTCATCCTTTTGGTGGTGGGTCTGTCATTTCATCAATTTCAAATTACGCGAGTGTGTGTTGCTCTATCATCCTTTTGGTGATTGTAGCCGGTGTGAGTTCGCTCCGTCCTCCTTTTGGTGGTGGGTCTGTCATTTTGTCGATGTCAGATTGTGGGAGTGTGTTTTGCTCTATCATCCTTTTGGTGGTAGTAGCTGGTGTGAGTTTGCTCAGTAATCCTTTTGGTGGTGGGTCTGTCATTTCATCGATGTCAGATTGTGCGAGTTTGTTTTGCTCTATCATACTTTTGGTGATACTAGCCGGTGTGAGTTTGCTCTGTCATCCTTTTGGTGGTGGGTGTGTGATTTCGTCGATGCTAGATTGTGCAAGTTTGTTTTGCTCTATCATCCTTTTGGTTTTAGTATCCGGTGTGAGTTCGCTCCGTCATCCTTTTGGTGGTGGGTCTGTCATTCTGTCGATGTTAGATTTTGCGAGTGTTTTGCTCTATCATTCTTTTAGTTGTAGTAACTGGTGTGAGTTTGCTCCTTCACCCTTTTGGTGGCAGGTCTGTCATTTCATCGATTTCAAATTATGCGAGTGTGGGTTCCTCTATCATCCTTTTGGTGATTGTAGCCGGTGTGAGTTCGCTTCGTCATCCTTTTGGTGGTGGGTCTGTCATTTTGTCGATGTCAGATTGTGCGAGTGTGTTTTGCTCTATCATCCTTTTGATGGTAGTAGCTGGTGGGAGTTTGCTCAGTAATCCTTTTGGTGGTGGGTCTGTCATGTCATCGATGTCAGATTGTGCGAGTGTGTTTTGTTCTATCATACTTTTGGTGACAGTAGACGGTGTGAGTTTGCTCTGTCATCCTTTTGGTGGTGGGTCTGTGATTTCGTCGACGCTAGATTGTGCCAGTTTATTTTGCTCTATCTTCCTTTTGGTTTTAGTAGCCGGTGTGAGTTCGCTCCGTCATCGGTTTGATGGTGGGTCTGTCATTTCGTCGATGTCAGATTTTACGAGTGTTTTGCTCTATCATTATTTTAGTTGTAGTAGCCAGTGTGAGTTTGCTCCGTCATCCTTTTGGTGGTGGGTCTGTCATTTCATCAATTTCAAATTACGCGAGTGTGTGTTGCTCTATCATCCTTTTGGTGATTGTAGCCGGTGTGAGTTCGCTCCGTCCTCCTTTTGGTGGTGGGTCTGTCATTTTGTCGATGTCAGATTGTGGGAGTGTGTTTTGCTCTATCATCCTTTTGGTGGTAGTAGCTGGTGTGAGTTTGCTCAGTAATCCTTTTGGTAGTGGGTCTGTCATTTCATCGATGTCAGATTGTGCGAGTTTGTTTTGCTCTATCATACTTTTGGTGATACTAGCCAGTGTGAGTTTGCTCTGTCATCGTTTTGGTGGTGGGTGTGTGATTTCGTCGACGCTAGATTGTGAGAGTTTATTTTGCTCTATCATCCTTTTGTTGGTGGGTCTGTCATTTTGTCGATGTTAGATTTTGCGAGTGTTTTGCTCTATCATTATTTTAGTTATAGTAGCCAGTGTGAGTTTGCTTCGTCATCCTTTTGGTGGTGGGTCTGTCATTTCATCGATTTCAAATTACGCGAGTGTGTGTTGCTCTATCATCCTTTTGGTGATTGTAGCCGGTGTGAGTTTGCTCCGTCCTCCTTTTGGAGGTGGGTCTGTCATTTTTTCGATGTCAGATTGTGCGAGTGTGTTTTGCTCTATCATCCTTTTGGTGGTAGTAGCTTGTGTGAGTTTGCTCAGTAATCCTTTTGGTGGTGGGTCTGTCATTTCATCGATGTCAGATTGTGCGAGTTTGTTTTGCTCTATCATACTTTTGGTGATACTAGCCAGTGTGAGTTTGCTCTGTCATCGTTTTGGTGGTGGGTGTGTGATTTCGTCGACGCTAGATTGTGAGAGTTTATTTTGCTCTATCATCCTTTTGTTGGTGGGTCTGTCATTTTGTCGATGTTAGATTTTGCGAGTGTTTTGCTCTATCATTCTTTTAGTTGTAGTATCCGGTGTGAGTTTGCTCTGTCACCCTTTTGGTGGTGGGTCTGTCATTTCATCGATTTCAACTTATGCGAGTGTGGGTTCCTCTATCATCCTTTTGGTGATTGTAGCCGGTGTGAGTTCGCTTCGTCATCCTTTTGGTGGTGGGTCTGTCATTCTGTCGATGTCAGATTGTGCGAGTGTGTTTTGCTCTATCATCCTTTTGGTGGTAGTAGCTGGTGTGAGTTTGCTCAGTAATCATTTTGGTGGTGGGTCTGTCATGTCATCGATGTCAGATTGTGCGAGTGTGTTTTGTTCTATCATACTTTTGGTGATAGTAGCCGGTGTGAGTTTGCTCTGTCATCCTTTTGGTGTTGGGTCTGTGATTTCGTCGACGCTAGATTGTGCCAGTTTATTTTGCTCTATCATCCTTTTGGTTTTAGTAGCCGGAGTGAGTTCGCTCCGTCATCGGTTTGGTGGTGGGTCTGTCATTTCGTCGATGTCAGATTTCACGATTGTTTTGCTCTATCATTATTTTAATTGTAGTAGCCAGTGTGAGTTCGCTCCGTCCTCCTTTTGGTGGTGGGTCTGTCATTTTGTCGATGTCAGACTGTGCGAGTGTGTTTTGCTCTATCATCCTTTTGGTGGTAGTAGCTGGTGTGAGTATGCTCAGTAATCCTTTTGGTGGTGGGTCTGTCATTTCATCGATGTTAGATTGTGCGAGTTTGTTTTGCTCTATCATACTTTTGGTGATACTAGCCGGTGTGAGTTTGCTCTGTCATCCTTTTGGTGGTGGGTGTGTGATTTCGTCGACGCTAGATTGTGCAAGTTTGTTTTGCTCTATCATCCTTTTGGTTTTATTATCCGGTGTGAGTTCGCTCCGTCATCCTTTTGGTGGTGGGTCTGTCATTCTGTCGATGTTAGATTTTACGAGTGTTTTGCTCTATCGTTCTTTTAGTTGTAGTAACCGGTGTGAGTTTGCTCCTTCACCCTTTTGGTGGCGGGTCTGTCATTTCATCGATTTCAAATTATGCGAGTGTGGGTTCCTCTATCATCCTTTTGGTGATTGTAGCCGGTGTGAGTTCGCTTCGTCATCCTTTTGGTGGTGGGTCTGTCATTTTGTCGATGTCAAATTGTGCGAGTGTGTTTTGCTCTATCATCCTTTTGATGGTAGTAGCTGGTGGGAGTTTGCTCAGTAATCCTTTTGGTGGTGGGTCTGTCATGTCATCGATGTCAGATTGTGCGAGTGTGTTTTGTTCTATCATACTTTTGGTGACAGTAGACGGTGTGAGTTTGCTCTGTCATCCTTTTGGTGGTGGGTCTGTGATTTCGTCGACGCTAGATTGTGCCAGTTTATTTTGCTCTATCTTCCTTTTGGTTTTAGTAGCCGGTGTGAGTTCGCTCCGTCATCGGTTTGATGGTGGGTCTGTCATTTCGTCGATGTCAGATTTTACGAGTGTTTTGCTCTATCATTATTTTAGTTGTAGTAGCCAGTGTGAGTTTGCTCCGTCATCCTTTTGGTGGTGGGTCTGTCATTTCATCAATTTCAAATTACGCGAGTGTGTGTTGCTCTATCATCCTTTTGGTGATTGTAGCCGGTGTGAGTTCGCTCCGTCCTCCTTTTGGTGGTGGGTCTGTCATTTTGTCGATGTCAGACTGTGCGAGTGTGTTTTGCTCTATCATCCTTTTGGTGGTAGTAGCTGGTGTGAGTATGCTCAGTAATCCTTTTGGTGGTGGGTCTGTCATTTCATCGATGTTAGATTGTGCGAGTTTGTTTTTCTCTATCATACTTTTGGTGATACTAGCCGGTGTGAGTTTGCTCTGTCATCCTTTTGGTGGTGGGTGTGTGATTTCGTCGACGCTAGATTGTGCAAGTTTGTTTTGCTCTATCATCCTTTTGGTTTTATTATCCGGTGTGAGTTCGCTCCGTCATCCTTTTGGTGGTGGGTCTGTCATTCTGTCGATGTTAGATTTTGCGAGTGTTTTGCTCTATCGTTCTTTTAGTTGTAGTAACCGGTGTGAGTTTGCTCCTTCACCCTTTTGGTGGCGGGTCTGTCATTTCATCGATTTCAAATTATGCGAGTGTGGGTTCCTCTATCATCCTTTTGGTGATTGTAGCCGGTGTGAGTTCGCTTCGTCATCCTTTTGGTGGTGGGTCTGTCATTTTGTCGATGTCAGATTGTGCGAGTGTGTTTTTCTCTATCATCCTTTTGATGGTAGTAGCTGGTGGGAGTTTGCTCAGTAATCCTTTTGGTGGTGGGTCTGTCATGTCATCGATGTCAGATTGTGCGAGTGTGTTTTGTTCTATCATACTTTTGGTGACAGTAGACGGTGTGAGTTTGCTCTGTCATCCTTTTGGTGGTGGGTCTGTGATTTCGTCGACGCTAGATTGTGCCAGTTTATTTTGCTCTATCTTCCTTTTGGTTTTAGTAGCCGGTGTGAGTTCGCTCCGTCATCGGTTTGATGGTGGGTCTGTCATTTCTTCGATGTCAGATTTTACGAGTGTTTTGCTCTATCATTATTTTAGTTGTAGTAGCCAGTGTGAGTTTGCTCCGTCATCCTTTTGGTGGTGGGTCTGTCATTTCATCAATTTCAAATTACGTGAGTGTGTGTTGCTCTATCATCCTTTTGGTGATTGTAGCCGGTGTGAGTTCGCTCCGTCTTCCTTTTGGTGGTGGGTCTGTCATTTTGTCGATGTCAGATTGTGGGAGTGTGTTTTGCTCTATCATCCTTTTGGTGGTAGTAGCTGGTGTGAGTTTGCTCAGTAATCCTTTTGGTGGTGGGTCTGTCATTTCATCGATGTCAGATTGTGCGAGTTTGTTTTGCTCTATCATACTTTTGGTGATACTAGCCGGTGTGAGTTTGCTCTGTCATCCTTTTGGTGGTGGGTGTGTGATTTCGTCGACGCTAGATTGTGCAAGTTTGTTTTGCTCTATCATCCTTTTGGTTTTAGTATCCGGTGTGAGTTCGCTCCGTCATCCTTTTGGTGGTGGGTCTGTCATTCTGTCGATGTTAGATTTTGCGAGTGTTTTGCTCTATCATTCTTTTAGTTGTAGTAACCGGTGTGAGTTTGCTCCTTCACCCTTTTGGTGGCAGGTCTGTCATTTCATCGATTTCAAATTATGCGAGTGTGGGTTCCTCTATCATCCTTTTGGTGATTGTAGCCGGTGTGAGTTCGCTTCGTCATCCTTTTGGTGGTGGGTCTGTCATTTTGTCGATGTCAGATTGTGCGAGTGTGTTTTGCTCTATCATCCTTTTGATGGTAGTAGCTGGTGGGAGTTTGCTCAGTAATCCTTTTGGTGGTGGGTCTGTCATGTCATCGATGTCAGATTGTGCGAGTGTGTTTTGTTCTATCATACTTTTGGTGACAGTAGACGGTGTGAGTTTGCTCTGTCATCCTTTTGGTGGTGGGTCTGTGATTTCGTCGACGCTAGATTGTGCCAGTTTATTTTGCTCTATCTTCCTTTTGGTTTTAGTAGCCGGTGTGAGTTCGCTCCGTCATCGGTTTGATGGTGGGTCTGTCATTTCGTCGATGTCAGATTTTACGAGTGTTTTGCTCTATCATTATTTTAGTTGTAGTAGCCAGTGTGAGTTTGCTCCGTCATCCTTTTGGTGGTGGGTCTGTCATTTCATCAATTTCAAATTACGCGAGTGTGTGTTGCTCTATCATCCTTTTGGTGATTGTAGCCGGTGTGAGTTCGCTCCGTCCTCCTTTTGGTGGTGGGTCTGTCATTTTGTCGATGTCAGACTGTGCGAGTGTGTTTTGCTCTATCATCCTTTTGGTGGTAGTAGCTGGTGTGAGTATGCTCAGTATTCCTTTTGGTGGTGGGTCTGTCATTTCATCGATGTTAGATTGTGCGAGTTTGTTTTTCTCTATCATACTTTTGGTGATACTAGCCGGTGTGAGTTTGCTCTGTCATCCTTTTGGTGGTGGGTGTATGATTTCGTCGACGCTAGATTGTGCAAGTTTGTTTTGCTCTATCATCCTTTTGGTTTTATTATCCGGTGTGAGTTCGCTCCGTCATCCTTTTGGTGGTGGGTCTGTCATTCTGTCGATGTTAGATTTTGCGAGTGTTTTGCTCTATCGTTCTTTTAGTTGTAGTAACCGGTGTGAGTTTGCTCCTTCACCCTTTTGGTGGTGGGTCTGTCATTTCATCGATTTCAAATTATGCGAGTGTGGGTTCCTCTATCATCCTTTTGGTGATTGTAGCCGGTGTGAGTTCGCTTCGTCATCCTTTTGGTGGTGGGTCTGTCATTTTGTCGATGTCAGATTGTGCGAGTGTGTTTTGCTCTATCATCCTTTTGATGGTAGTAGCTGGTGGGAGTTTGCTCAGTAATCCTTTTGGTGGTGGGTCTGTCATGTCATCGATGTCAGATTGTGCGAGTGTGTTTTGTTCTATCATACTTTTGGTGACAGTAGACGGTGTGAGTTTGCTCTGTCATCCTTTTGGTGGTGGGTCTGTGATTTCGTCGACGCTAGATTGTGCCAGTTTATTTTGCTCTATCTTCCTTTTGGTTTTAGTAGCCGGTGTGAGTTCGCTCCGTCATCGGTTTGATGGTGGGTCTGTCATTTCGTCGATGTCAGATTTTACGAGTGTTTTTCTCTATCATTATTTTAGTTGTAGTAGCCAGTGTGAGTTTGCTCCGTCATCCTTTTGGTGGTGGGTCTGTCATTTCATCAATTTCAAATTACGTGAGTGTGTGTTGCTCTATCATCCTTTTGGTGATTGTAGCCGGTGTGAGTTCGCTCCGTCTTCCTTTTGGTGGTGGGTCTGTCATTTTGTCGATGTCAGATTGTGGGAGTGTGTTTTGCTCTATCATCCTTTTGGTGGTAGTAGCTGGTGTGAGTTTGCTCAGTAATCCTTTTGGTGGTGGGTCTGTCATTTCATCGATGTCAGATTGTGCGAGTTTGTTTTGCTCTATCATACTTTTGGTGATACTAGCCGGTGTGAGTTTGCTCTGTCATCCTTTTGGTGGTGGGTGTGTGATTTCGTCGACGCTAGATTGTGCATGTTTGTTTTGCTCTATCATCCTTTTGGTTTTAGTATCCGGTGTGAGTTCGCTCCGTCATCCTTTTGGTGGTGGGTCTGTCATTCTGTCGATGTTAGATTTTGCGAGTGTTTTGCTCTATCATTCTTTTAGTTGTAGTAACCGGTGTGAGTTTGCTCCTTCACCCTTTTGGTGGCAGGTCTGTCATTTCATCGATTTCAAATTATGCGAGTGTGGGTTCCTCTATCATCCTTTTGGTGATTGTAGCCGGTGTGAGTTCGCTTCGTCATCCTTTTGGTGGTGGGTCTGTCATTTTGTCGATGTCAGATTGTGCGAGTGTGTTTTGCTCTATCATCCTTTTGATGGTAGTAGCTGGTGGGAGTTTGCTTAGTAACCCTTTTGGTGGTGGGTCTGTCATGTCATCGATGTCAGATTGTGCGAGTGCGTTTTGTTCTATCATACTTTTGGTGACAGTAGACGGTGTGAGTTTGCTCTGTCATCCTTTTGGTGGTGGGTCTGTGATTTCGTCGACGCTAGATTGTGCCAGTTTATTTTGCTCTATCTTCCTTTTGGTTTTAGTAGCCGGTGTGAGTTCGCTCCGTCATCGGTTTGATGGTGGGTCTGTCATTTCGTCGATGTCAGATTTTACGAGTGTTTTGCTCTATCATTATTTTAGTTGTAGTAGCCAGTGTGAGTTTGCTCCGTCATCCTTTTGGTGGTGGGTCTGTCATTTCATCAATTTCAAATTACGCGAGTGTGTGTTGCTCTATCATCCTTTTGGTGATTGTAGCCGGTGTGAGTTCGCTCCGTCCTCCTTTTGGTGGTGGGTCTGTCATTTTATCGATGTCAGATTGTGGGAGTGTGTTTTGCTCTATCATCCTTTTGGTGGTAGTAGCTGGTGTGAGTTTGCTCAGTAATCCTTTTGGTAGTGGGTCTGTCATTTCATCGATGTCAGATTGTGCGAGTTTGTTTTGCTCTATCATACTTTTGGTGATACTAGCCGGTGTGAGTTTGCTCTGTCATCCTTTTGGTGGTGGGTGTGTGATTTCGTCGACGCTAGATTGTGCAAGTTTGTTTTGCTCTATCATCCTTTTGGTTTTAGTATCCGGTGTGAGTTCGCTCCGTCATCCTTTTGGTGGTGGGTCTGTCATTCTGTCGATGTTAGATTTTGCGAGTGTTTTGCTCTATCATTCTTTTAGTTGTAGTAACCGGTGTGAGTTTGCTCCTTCACCCTTTCGGTGGCAGGTCTGTCATTTCATCGATTTCAAATTATGCGAGTGTGGGTTCCTCTATCATCCTTTTGGTGATTGTAGCCGGTGTGAGTTCGCTCCGTCATCCTTTTGGTGGTGGGTCTTTCATTTTGTCGATGTCAGATTGTGCGAGTGTGTTTTGCTCTATCATCCTTTTGGTGGTAGTAGTTGGTGGGAGTTTGCTCAGTAATCCTTTTGGTGGTGGGTCTGTCATGTCATCGATGTCAGATTGTGCGAGTGTGTTTTGTTCTATCATACTTTTGGTGACAGTAGACGGTGTGAGTTTGCTCTGTCATCCTTTTGGTGGTGGGTCTGTAATTTCGTCGACGCTAGATTGTGCCAGTTTATTTTGCTCTATCTTCCTTTCGGTTTTAGTAGCCGGTGTGAGTTTGCTCCGTCATCGGTTTGATGGTGGGTCTGTCATTTCGTCGATGTCAAATTTTACGAGTGTTTTGCTCTATCATTATTTTAGTTGTAGTAGCCAGTGTGAGTTTGCTCCGTCATCCTTTTGGTGGTGGGTCTGTCATTTCATCAATTTCAAATTACGCGAGTGTGTGTTGCTCTATCATCCTTTTGGTGATTGTAGCCGGTGTGAGTTCGCTCCGTCCTCCTTTTGGTGGTGGGTCTGTCATTTTGTCGATGTCAGATTGTGCGAGTGTGTTTTGCTCTATCATCCCTTTGGTGGTAGTAGCTGGTGTGAGTTTGCTCAGTAATCCTTTTGGTGGTGGGTCTGTCATTTCATCGATGTCAGATTGTGCGAGTTTGTTTTGCTCTATCATACTTTTGGTGATACTAGCCGGTGTGAGTTTGCTCTGTCATCCTTTTGGTGGTGGGTGTGTGATTTCGTCGACGCTAGATTGTGCAAGTTTGTTTTGCTCTATCATCCTTTTGGTTTTAGTATCCGGTGTCAGTTCGCTCCGTCATCCTTTTGGTGGTGGGTCTGTCATACTGTCGATGTTAGATTTTGCGAGTGTTTTGCTCTATCATTCTTTTAGTTGTAGTAACCGGTGTGAGTATCGATTTCAAATTATGCGAGTGTGGGTTCCTCTATCATCCTTTTGGTGATTGTAGCCGGTGTGAGTTCGCTCCGTCATCCTTTTGGTGGTGGGTCTGTCATTTTGTCGATGTCAGATTGTGCGAGTGTGTTTTGCTCTATCATCCTTTTGGTGGTAGTAGCTGGTGTGAGTTTGCTCAGTAATCCTTTTGGTGGTGGGTCTGTCATGTCATCGATGTTAGATTGTGCGATTGTGTTTTGTTCTATCATACTTTTGGTGACAGTAGACGGTGTGAGTTTGCTCTGTCATCCTTTTGGTGGTGGGTCTGTGATTTCGTCGACGCTAGATTGTGCCAGTTTATTTTGCTCTATCATCCTTTTGGTTTTAGTAGCCGGTGTGAGTTCGCTCCGTCATCGGTTTCGTGGTGGGTCTGTCATTTCATCGATGTCAGATTTTACGAGTGTTTTTCTCTATCATTATTTTAGTTGTAGTAGCCAGTGTGAGTTTGCTTCGTCATCCTTTTGGTGGTGGGTCTGTCATTTCATCAATTTCAAATTACGCGAGTGTGTGTTGCTCTATCATCCTTTTGGTGATTGTAGCCGGTGTGAGTTCGCTCCGTCCTCCTTTTGGTGGTGGGTCTGTCATTTTGTCGATGTCAGATTGTGCGAGTGTGTTTTGCTCTATCATCCCTTTGGTGGTAGTAGCTGGTGTGAGTTTGCTCAGTAATCCTTTTGGTGGTGGGTCTGTCATTTCATCGATGTCAGATTGTGCGAGTTTGTTTTGCTCTATCATACTTTTGGTGATACTAGCCGGTGTGAGTTTGCTCTGTCATCCTTTTGGTGGTGGGTGTGTGATTTCGTCGACGCTAGATTGTGCAAGTTTGTTTTGCTCTATCATCCTTTTGGTTTTAGTATCCGGTGTGAGTTCGCTCCGTCATCCTTTTGGTGGTGGGTCTGTCATTCTGTCGATGTTAGATTTTGCGAGTGTTTTGCTCTATCATTCTTTTAGTTGTAGTAACCGGTGTGAGTATCGATTTCAAATTATGCGAGTGTGGGTTCCTCTATCATCCTTTTGGTGATTGTAGCCGGTGTGAGTTTGCTCCGTCATCCTTTTGGTGGTGGGTCTGTCATTTTGTCGATGTCAGATTGTGCGAGTGTGTTTTGCTCTATCATCCTTTTGGTGGTAGTAGCTGGTGTGAGTTTGCTCAGTAATCCTTTTGGTGGTGGGTCTGTCATGTCATCGATGTTAGATTGTGCGATTGTGTTTTGTTCTATCATACTTTTGGTGACAGTAGACGGTGTGAGTTTGCTCTGTCATCCTTTTGGTGGTGGGTTTGTGATTTCGTCGACGCTAGATTGTGCCAGTTTATTTTGCTCTATCATCCTTTTGGTTTTAGTAGCCGGTGTGAGTTCGCTCCGTCATCGGTTTCGTGGTGGGTCTGTCATTTCGTCGATGTCAGATTTTACGAGTGTTTTTCTCTATCATTATTTTAGTTGTAGTAGCCAGTGTGAGTTTGCTTCGTCATCCTTTTGGTGGTGGGTCTGTCATTTCATCAATTTCAAATTACGCGAGTGTGTGTTGCTCTATCATCCTTTTGGTGATTGTAGCCGGTGTGAGTTTGCTCCGTCCTCCTTTTGGTGGTGGGTCTGTCATTTTGTCGATGTCAGATTGTGCGAGTGTGTTTTGCTCTATCATCCTTTTAGTGGTAGTAGCTGGTGTGAGTTTGCTCAGTAATCCTTTTGGTGGTGGGTCTGACATTTCATCGATGTTAGATTGTGCGAGTTTGTTTTGCTCTATCATACTTTTGGTGATACTAGCCGGTGTGAGTTTGCTCTGTCATCCTTTTGGGGGTGGGTGTGTGATTTCGTCGACGCTAGATTGTGCAAGTTTGTTTTGCTCTATCATCCTTTTGGTTTTAGTATCCGGTGTGAGTTCGCTCCGTCATCCTTTTGGTGGTGGGTCTGTCATTCTGTCGATGTTAGATTTTGCGAGTGTTTTGCTCTATCATTCTTTTAGTTGTAGTAACCGGTGTGAGTATTGATTTCAAATTATGCGAGTGTGGGTTCCTCTATCATCCTTTTGGTGATTGTAGCCGGTGTGAGTTTGCTCCGTCATCCTTTTGGTGGTGGGTCTGTCATTTTGTCGATGTCAGATTGTGCGAGTGTGTTTTGCTCTATCATCCTTTTGGTGGTAGTAGCTGGTGTGAGTTTGCTCAATAATCCTTTTGGTGGTGGGTATGTCATGTCATCGATGTCAGATTGTGCGAGTGTGTTTTGTTCTATCATACTTTTGGTGACAGTAGACTGTGTGAGTTTGCTTTGTCATCCTTTTGGTGGTGGGTCTGTGATTTCGTCGACGCTAGATTGTGCCAGTTTATTTTGCTCTATCATCCTTTTGGTTTTAGTAGCCGGTGTCAGTTCGCTCCCTCATCGGTTTGGTGGTGGGTCTGTCATTTCGTCGATGTCAGATTTTACGAGTGTTTTGCTCTATCGTTATTTTAGTTGTAGTAGCCAGTGTGAGTTTGCTCTGTCATCCTTTTGGTGGTGGGTCTGTCATTTCATCAATTTCAAATTACGCGAGTGTGTGTTGCTCTATCATCCTTTTTGGATTGTAGCCGGTGTGAGTTCGCTCCGTCATCCTTTTGGTGGTGGGTCTGTCATTTTGTCGATGTCAGATTGTGCGAGTGTGTTTTGCTCTATCATCCTTTTGGTGGTAGTAGCTGGTGTGAGTTTGCTCAGTAATCCTTTTGGTGATGGGTCTGTCATGTCATCGATGTCAAATTGTGTGAGTGTGTTTTGTTCTATCATACTTTTGGTGACAGTAGACGGTGTGAGTTTGCTCTGTCATCCTTTTGGTGATGGGTCTGTGATTTCGTCGACGCTAGATTGTGCCAGTTTATTTTGCTCTATCATCCTTTTGCTTTTAGTAGCCGGTGTAAGTTCGCTCCGTCATCGGTTTGGTGGTGGGTCTATCATTTCGTCGATGTCAGATTTTACGAGTGTTTTGCTCTATCATTATTTTAGTTGTAGTAGCCAGTGTGAGTTTGCTCCGTCATCCTTTCTGTGGTGGGTCTGTCATTTCATCGATTTCAAATTACGCGAGTGTGTGTTGCTCTATCATCCTTTTGGTGATTGTAGCCGGTGTGAGTTTGCTCTGTCCTCCTTTTGGTGGTGGGTCTGTCATTTTGTCGATGTCAGATTGTGCGAGTGTGTTTTGCTCTATCATCCTTTTGGTGGTAGTAGCTGGTGTGAGTTTGCTCAGTAATCCTTTTGGTGGTGGGTCTGTCATTTCATCGACGTCAGATTGTGTGAGTTTGTTTTTCTCTATCATACTTTTGGTGATACTAGCCGGTGTGAGTTTTCTCTGTCATCCTTTTGGTGGTGGGTGTGTGATTTCGTCGACGCTAGATTGTGCGGTTTTTATTTTGATCTATCATCCTTTTGGTTTTAGTATCCGGTGTGAGTTCGCTCCGTCATCCTTTTGGTGGCGGGTCTGTCATTTTGTCGATGTTACATTTTCCGAGTGTTTAGCTCTATCATTCTTTTAGTTGTAGTAACCGGTGTGAGTTTGCTCCGTCACCCTTTTGGTGGCGGGTCTGTCATTTCATCGATTCCAAATTATGCGAGTGTGTGTTCCTCTATCATCCTTTTGGTGATTGTAGCCGGTGTGAGTTTGCTCCGTCATCCTTTTGGTGGTGGGTCTGTCATTTTGTCGATGTCAGATTGTGCGAGTGTGTTTTGCTCTATCATCCTTTTGGTGGTAGTAGCTGGTGTGATTTTGCTCAGTAATCCTTTTGGTGGTGGGTCTGTCATTTCATCGATGTCAGATTGTGCGAGTTTGTTTTGGTCTATCATACTTTTGGTGATACTAGCCGGTGTGAGTTTGCTCTGTCATCCTTTTGGTGGTGGGTGTGTGATTTCGTCGACGCTAGATTGTGCAAGTTTGTTTTGCTCTATCATCCTTTTGGTTTTAGTATCCGGTGTGAGTTCGCTCCGTCATCCTTTTGGCGGTGGGTCTGTCATTCTGTCGATGTTAGATTTTGCGAGTGTTTTACTCTATCATTCTTTTAGTTGTAGTAACCGGTGTGAGTATCGATTTCAAATTATGCAAGTGTGGGTTCCTCTATCATCCTTTTGGTGATTGTAGCCGGTGTGAGTTCGCTCCGTCATCCTTTTGGTGGTGGTTCTGTCATTTTGTCGATGTCAGATTGTGCGAGTGTGTTTTGCTCTATCATCCTTTTGGTGGTAGTAGCTGGTGTGAGTTTGCTCAGTAATCCTTTTGGTGGTGGGTCTGTCATGTCATCGATGTTAGATTGTGCGATTGTGTTTTGTTCTATCATACTTTTGGTGACAGTAGACGGTGTGAGTTTGCTCTGTCATCCTTTTGGTGGTAGGTCTGTGATTTCGTCGACGCTAGATTGTGCCAGTTTATTTTGCTCTATCATCCTTTTGGTTTTAGTAGCCGGTGTGAGTTCGCTCCGTCATCGGTTTCGTGGTGGGTCTGTCATTTCGTCGATGTCATATTTTACGAGTGTTTTTCTCTATCATTATTTTAGTTATAGTAGCCAGTGTGAGTTTGCTTCGTCATCCTATTGGTGGTGGGTCTGTCATTTCATCAATTTCAAATTACGCGAGTGTGTGTTGCTCTATCATCCTTTTGGTGATTGTAGCCGGTGTGAGTTCGCTCCGTCCTCCTTTTGGTGGTGGGTCTGTCATTTTGTCGATGTCAGATTGTGCGAGTGTGTTTTGCTCTATCATCCTTTTAGTGGTAGTAGCTGGTGTGAGTTTGCTCAGTAATCCTTTTGGTGGTGGGTCTGACATTTCATCGATGTTAGATTGTGCGAGTTTGTTTTGCTCTATCATACTTTTGGTGATACTAGCCGGTGTGAGTTTGCTCTGTCATCCTTTTGGTGGTGGGTGTGTGATTTCGTCGACGCTAGATTGTGCAAGTTTGTTTTGCTCTATCATCCTTTTGGTTTTAGTATCCGGTGTGAGTTCGCTCCGTCATCCTTTTGGTGGTGGGTCTGTCATTCTGTCGATGTTAGATTTTCCGAGTGTTTTGCTCTATCATTCTTTTAGTTGTAGTAACCGGTGTGAGTATTGATTTCAAATTATGCGAGTGTGGGTTCCTCTATCATCCTTTTGGTGATTGTAGCCGGTGTGAGTTTGCTCCGTCATCCTTTTGGTGGTGGGTCTGTCATTTTGTCGATGTCAGATTGTGCGAGTGTGTTTTGCTCTATCATCCTTTTGGTGGTAGTAGCTGGTGTGAGTTTGCTCAATAATCCTTTTGGTGGTGGGTCTGTCATGTCATCGATGTCAGATTGTGCGAGTGTGTTTTGTTCTATCATACTTTTGGTGACAGTAGACGGTGTGAGTTTGCTTTGTCATCCTTTTGGTGGTGGGTCTGTGATTTCGTCGACGCTAGATTGTGCCAGTTTATTTTGCTCTATCATCCTTTTGGTTTTAGTAGCCGGTGTGAGTTCGCTCCCTCATCGGTTTGGTGGTGGGTCTGTCATTTCGTCGATGTCAGATTTTACGAGTGTTTTGCTCTATCATTATTTTAGTTGTAGTAGCCAGTGTGAGTTTGCTCCGTCATCCTTTTGGTGGTGGGTCTGTCATTTCATCAATTTCAAATTACGCGAGTGTGTGTTGCTCTATCATCCTTTTTGGATTGTAGCCGGTGTGAGTTCGCTCCGTCATCCTTTTGGTGGTGGGTCTGTCATTTTGTCGATTTCAGATTGTGCGAGTGTGTTTTGCTCTATCATCCTTTTGGTAGTAGTAGCTGGTGTGAGTTTGCTCAGTAATCCTTTTGGTGATGGGTCTGTCATGTCATCGATGTCAAATTGTGTGAGTGTGTTTTGTTCTATCATACTTTTGGTGACAGTAGACGGTGTGAGTTTTCTCTGTCATCCTTTTGGTGATGGGTCTGTGATTTCGTCGACGCTAGATTGTGCGGTTTTTATTTTGATCTATCATCCTTTTGGTTTTAGTATCCGGTGTGAGTTCGCTCCGTCATCCTTTTGGTGGCGGGTCTGTCATTTTGTCGATGTTACATTTTGCGAGTGTTTAGCTCTATCATTCTTTTAGTTGTAGTAACCGGTGTGAGTTTGCTCCGTCACCCTTTTGGTGGCGGGTCTGTCATTTCATCGATTCCAAATTATGCGAGTGTATGTTCCTCTATCATCCTTTTGGTGATTGTAGCCGGTGTGAGTTCGCTCCGTCATCCTTTTGGTGGTGGGTCTGTCATTTTGTCGATGTCAGATTGTGCGAGTGTGTTTTGCTCTATCATCCTTTTGGTGGTAGTAGCTGGTGTGATTTTGCTCAGTAATCCTTTTGGTGGTGGGTCTGTCATTTCATCGATGTCAGATTGTACAAGTTTGTTTTGCTCTATCATACTTTTGGTAATACTAGCCGGTGTGAGTTTGCTCTGTCATCCTTTTGGTGGTGGGTGTGTGATTTCGTCGACGCTAGATTGTGCGAGTTTGTTTTGCTCTATCATCCTTTTGGTTTTAGTATCCGGTGTGAGTTTGCTCCGTTATCGGTTTGGTGGTGGGTCTGTCATTTCGTCGATGTCAGATTTTGCGAGTGTTTTGCTCTATCATTATTTTAGTTGTAGTAGCCAGTGTGAGTTTGCTCCGTCATCCTTTTGGTGGTGGGTCTGTCATTTCATCGATTTCAAATTATGCGAATTTGTGTTGCTCTATCATCCTTTTGGTGATTTTAGCCGGTGTGAGTTTGCTCCGTCATCCTTTTGGTGGTGGGTCTGTCATTTTGTCGATGTCAGATTGCGCGATTGTGTTTTGCTCTATCATCCTTTTGGTTGTAGTAGCTGGTGTGAGTTTTCTCAGTGATCCTTTTGGTGGTGGGTCTGTCATTTCATCGATGTCAGATAGTGCGAGTTTGTTTTGCTCTGTCATAGTTTTGGTGATACTAGCAGGTGTGAGTTTGTTGTGTCATCCTTTTGGTGGTGGGTGTGTGATTTCGTCGACGCTAGATTGTGCGAGTTTGTTTTTCTCTAACATCCTTTTGATTTTATTATCCGGTGTGAGTTTGCTCCGTCATCGGTTTGTTGGTGGGTCTATCATTTCGTCGATGTCAGATTTTGCGAGTGTTTTTCTCTATCATTATTTTAGTTCTAGTTGCCAGTGTGAGTTTGCTCTGTCATCCTTTTGGTACTGGGTGTGTGATTTCGTCGACGCTAGATTGTGCGAGTTTGTTTTGCTCTAACATCCTTTTGGTTTTAGTATCCGATGTGAGTTCGCTCCGTCATCGGTTTAGTGGTGGGTCTGTCATTTCGTCGATGTCAGATTTTGCGAGTGTTTTGCTCTATCATTATTTTAGTTGTAGTAGCCAGTGTGAGTTTGCTCCGTCATCCTTTTGGTGGTGGGTCTGTCATTTTGTCGATGTCAGATTGCGCAATTGTGTTTTGCTCTATCATCCTTTTGGTTGTAGTAGCTGGTGTGAGTTTTCTCAGTGATCCTTTTCGTGGTGGGCCTGTCATTTCATCGATGTCAGATTGTGTGAGTTTGTTTTCCTCTATCATAGTTTTGGTGATACTAGCAGGTGTGACTTTGCTCTGTCATCCTTTAGGTGGTGGGTATGTGATTTCGTCGACGCTAGATTGTGCGAGTTTGTTTTTCTCTAACATCCTTTTGATTTTAGTATCCGGTGTGAGTTTGCTCCGTCATCGGTTTGTTGGTGGGTCTGTCATTTCGTCGATGTCAGATTTTGCGAGTGTTTTGCTCTATTATTATTTTAGTTGTAGTAGCCGGTGTGAGTTTGCTCTGTCATCCTTTTGGTGGTGGGTCTGTGATTTCGTCGACGCTAGATTATACCAGTTTATTTTGCTCTATCATCCTTTTGGTTTTAGTAGCCGGTGTGAGTTTGCTCCGTCATCGGTTTGGTGGTGGGTCTGTCATTTCGTCGATGTCAGATTTTGCGAGTGTTTTGCTCTATCATTATTTTAGTTGTAGTAGCCAGTGTGAGTTTGCTCCGTTATCCTTTTGGTGGTGGGTCTGTCATTTCATCGATTTCAAATTACGCGAGTGTGTGTTGCTCTATCATCCTTTTGGTGATTGTAGCCGGTGTGAGTTTGCTCCGTCCTCCTTTTGGAGGTGGGTCTGTAATTTTGTCGATGTCAGATTGTGCGAGTGTGTTTTGCTCTATCATCCTTTTGGTGGTAGTAGCTTGTCAGAGTTTGCTCAGTAATCCTTTTGGTGGTGGGTCTGTCATTTCATCGATGTCAGATTGTGCGAGTTTGTTTTGCTCTATCATACTTTTGGTGATACTAGCCGGTGTGAGTTTGCTCTGTCATCGTTTTGCTGGTGGGTGTGTGATTTCGTCGACGCTAGATTGTGAGAGTTTGTTTTGCTCTATCATCTTTTTGGTTTTAGTATCCGGTGTGAGTTCGCTCCGTCATCCTTTTGGTGGTGGGTCTGTCATTTTGTCGATGTCAGATTGTGCGAGTGTGTTTTGCTCTATCATCCCTTTGGTGGTAGTAGCTGGTGTGAGTTTGCTCAGTAATCCTTTTGGTGGTGGGTCTGTCATTTCATCGATGTCAGATTGTGCGAGTTTGTTTTGCTCTATCATACTTTTGGTGATACTAGCCGGTGTGAGTTTGCTCTGTCATCCTTTTGGTGGTGGGTGTGTGATTTCGTCGACGCTAGATTGTGCAAGTTTGTTTTGCTCTATCATCCTTTTGGTTTTAGTATCCGGTGTGAGTTCGCTCCGTCATCCTTTTGGTGGTGGGTCTGTCATTTTGTCGATGTTAGATTCTGCGAGTGTTTTGCTCTATCATTCTTTTAGTTGTAGTAACCGGTGTGAGTTTGCTCCGTCACCCTTTTGGTGGCGGGTCTGTCATTTCATCGATTTCAACTTATGCGAGTGTGGGTTCCTCTATCATCCTTTTGGTGATTGTAGCCGGTGTGAGTTCGCTCCGTCATCCTTTTGGTGGTGGGTCTGTCATTCTGTCGATGTCAGATTGTGCGAGTGTGTTTTGCTCTATCATCATTTTGGTGGTAGTAGCTGGTGTGAGTTTGCTCATTAATCATTTTGGTGGTGGGTCTATCATGTCATCGATGTCAGATTGTGCGAGTGTGTTTTGTTCTATCATACTTTTGGTGATAGTAGCCGGTGTGAGTTTGCTCTGTCATCCTTTTGGTGGTGGGTCTGTGATTTCGTCGACGCTAGATTGTGCCAGTTTATTTTGCTCTATCATCCTTTTGGTTTTAGTAGCCGATGTGAGTTCGCTGCGTCATCGGTTTGGTGGTGGGTCTGTCATTTCGTCAATGTCAGATTTTACGAGTGTTTTGCTCTATCATTATTTTAGTTGTAGTAGCCAGCGTGAGTTTGCTCAGTCATCCTTTTGGTGGTGGGTCTGTCATTTCATCGATTTCAAGTTACGCGACTGTGTGTTGCTCTATCATCCTTTTGGTGATTGTAGCCGGTGTGAGTTCGCTCCGTCCTCCTTTTGGAGGTGGGTCTGTCATTTTGTCGATGTCAGATTGTGCGAGTGTGTTTTGCTCTATCATCCTTTTGGTGGTAGTAGCTGGTGTGAGTTTGCTCAGTAATCCTTTTGGTGGTGGGTCTGTCATTTCATCGACTCTAGATTGTGCGAGTTTGTTCCGTCATCCTTTTGGTGGTAGTAGCTGGTGTGAGTTTGCTCAGTAATCATTTTGGTGGTGGGTCTGTCATGTCATCGATGTCAGATTGTGCGAGTGTGTTTTGTTCTATCATACTTTTGGTGATAGTAGCCGGTGTGAATTTGCTCTGTCATCCTTTTCGTGGTGGGTCTTTGATTTCGTCGACGGTAGATTGTGCCAGTTTATTTTGCTCTATCATCCTTTTGGTTTTAGTAGCCGGTGTGAGTTCGCTGCGTCATCGGTTTGGTGGTGGGTCTGTCATTTCGTCGATGTCAAATTTTGCGAGTGTTTTGCTCTATCATTATTTTAGTTGTAGTAGCCAGTGTGAGTTTGCTCCGTCATCCTTTTGGTGGTGGGTCTGTCATTTCATCTATTTCAAATTACGCGAGTGTGTGTTGCTCTATCATCCTTTTGGTGATTGTAGCCGGTGTGAGTTCGCTCCGTCATCCTTTTGGTGGTGGGTCTGTCATTTTGTCGATGTCAGATTGTGCGAGTGTGTTTTGCTCTATCATCCCTTTGGTGGTAGTAGCTGGTGTGAGTTTGCTCAGTAATCCTTTTGGTGGTGGGTCTGTCATTTCATCGATGTCAGATTGTGCGAGTTTGTTTTGCTCTATCATACTTTTGGTGATACTAGCCGGTGTGAGTTTGCTCTGTCATCCTTTTGGTGGTGGGTGTGTGATTTCGTCGACGCTAGATTGTGCAAGTTTGTTTTGCTCTATCATCCTTTTGGTTTTAGTATCCGGTGTGAGTTCGCTCCGTCATCCTTTTGGTGGTGGGTCTGTCATTTTGTCGATGTTAGATTTTGCGAGTGTTTTGCTCTATCATTCTTTTAGTTGTAGTAACCGGTGTGAGTTTGCTCTGTCACCCTTTTGGTGGCGGGTCTGTCATTTCATCGATTTCAACTTATGCGAGTGTGGGTTCCTCTATCATCCTTTTGGTGATTGTAGCCGGTGTGAGTTCGCTCCGTCATCCTTTTGGTGGTGGGTCTGTCATTCTGTCGATGTCAGATTGTGCGAGTGTGTTTTGCTCTATCATCATTTTGGTGGTAGTAGCTGGTGTGAGTTTGCTCAGTAATCATTTTGGTGGTGGGTCTATCATGTCATCGATGTCAGATTGTGCGAGTGTGTTTTGTTCTATCATACTTTTGGTGATAGTAGCCGGTGTGAGTTTGCTCTGTCATCCTTTTGGTGGTGGGTATGTGATTTCGTCGACGCTAGATTGTGCCAGTTTATTTTGCTCTATCATCCTTTTGGTTTTAGTAGCCGATGTGAGTTCGCTGCGTCATCGGTTTGGTGGTGGGTCTGTCATTTCGTCAATGTCAGATTTTACGAGTGTTTTGCTCTATCATTATTTTAGTTGTAGTAGCCAGTGTGAGTTTGCTCAGTCATCCTTTTGGTGGTGGGTCTGTCATTTCATCGATTTCAAGTTACGCGACTGTGTGTTGCTCTATCATCCTTTTGGTGATTGTAGCCGGTGTGAGTTTGCTCCGTCCTCCTTTTGGAGGTGGGTCTGTCATTTTGTCGATGTCAGATTGTGCGAGTGTGTTTTGCTCTATCATCCTTTTGGTGGTAGTAGCTGGTGTGAGTTTGCTCAGTAATCCTTTTGGTGGTGGGTCTGTCATTTCATCGACTCTAGATTGTGCGAGTTTGTTCCGTCATCCTTTTGGTGGTAGTAGCTGGTGTGAGTTTGCTCAGTAATCATTTTGGTGGTGGGTCTGTCATGTCATCGATGTCAGATTGTGCGAGTGTGTTTTGTTCTATCATACTTTTGGTGATAGCAGCCGGTGTGAATTTGCTCTGTCATCCTTTTCGTGGTGGGTCTTTGATTTCGTCGACGGTAGATTGTGCCAGTTTATTTTGCTCTATCATCCTTTTGGTTTTAGTAGCCGGTGTGAGTTCGCTGCGTCATCGGTTTGGTGGTGGGTCTGTCATTTCGTCGATGTCAAATTTTGCGAGTGTTTTGCTCTATCATTATTTTAGTTGTAGTAGCCAGTGTGAGTTTGCTCCGTCATCCTTTTGGTGGTGGGTCTGTCATTTCATCTATTTCAAATTACGCGAGTGTGTGTTGCTCTATCATCCTTTTGGTGATTGTAGCCGGTGTGAGTTTGCTCCGTCCTCCTTTTGGAGGTGGGTCTGTCATTTTGTCGATGTCAGATTGTGAGAGTGTGTTTTGCTCTATCATCCTTTTGGAGGTAGTAGCTTGTGTGAGTTTGCTCAGTAATCCTTTTGGTGGTGGGTCTGTCATTTCATCGATGTCAGATTGTGCGAGTTTGTTTTGCTCTATCATACTTTTGGTGATACTAGCCGGTGTGAGTTTGCTCTGTCATCGTTTTGGTGGTGGGTGTGTGATTTCGTCGACGCTTGATTGTGAGAGTTTGTTTTGCTCTATCATCTTTTTGGTTTTAGTATCCGGTGTGAGTTCGCTCCGTCATCCTTTTGGTGGTGGGTCTGTCATTTTGTTGATGTTAGATTTTGCGAGTGTTTTGCTCTATCATTCTTTCAGTTGTAGTAACCGGTGTGAGTTTGCTCTGTCACCCTTTTGGTGGCGGGTCTGTCATTTCATCAATTTCAACTTATGCGAGTGTGGGTTCCTCTATCATCCTTTTGGTGATTGTAGCCGGTGTGAGTTCGCTCCGTCATCCTTTTGGTGGTGGGTCTGTCATTCTGTCGATGTCAGATTGTGCGAGTGTGTTTTGTTCTATCATCATTTTGGTGGTAGTAGCTGGTGTGAGTTTGCTCAGTAATCATTTTGGTGGTGGGTCTATCATGTCATCGATGTCAGATTGTGCGAGTGTGTTTTGTTCTATCATACTTTTGGTGATAGTAGCCGGTGTGAGTTTGCTCTGTCATCCTTTTGGTGGTGGGTATGTGATTTCGTCGACGCTAGATTGTGCCAGTTTATTTTGCTCTATCATCCTTTTGGTTTTAGTAGCCGATGTGAGTTCGCTGCGTCATCGGTTTGGTGGTGGGTCTGTCATTTCGTCAATGTCAGATTTTACGAGTGTTTTGCTCTATCATTATTTTAGTTGTAGTAGCCAGTGTGAGTTTGCTCAGTCATCCTTTTGGTGGTGGGTCTGTCATTTCATCGATTTCAAGTTACGCGACTGTGTGTTGCTCTATCATCCTTTTGGTGATTGTAGCCGGTGTGAGTTCGCTCCGTCCTCCTTTTGGAGGTGGGTCTGTCATTTTGTCGATGTCAGATTGTGCGAGTGTGTTTTGCTCTATCATCCTTTTGGTGGTAGTAGCTGGTGTGAGTTTGATCAGTAATCCTTTTGGTGGTGGGTCTGTCATTTCATCGATGTCAGATCGTGCGAGTTTGTTTTGCTCTATCATACTTTTGGTGATACTAGCCGATGTAGGTTTGCTCTGTCATCCTTTTGGTGGTGGGTGTGTGATTTCGTCGTCTCTAGATTGTGTGAATTTGTTTTGCTCTATCATCCTTTTGGTTTTAGTATCCGGTGTGAGTTCGCTCCGTCATCCTTTTGGTGGTGGGTCTGTCACTTTGTCGATGTTAGATTTTGCGAGTGTTTTGCTCTATCATTCTTTTAGTTGTAGTAACCGGTGTGAGTTTGCTCCGTCACCCTTTTGGTGGCGGGTCTGTCATTTTATCGATTTCAACTTATGCGAGTGTGGGTTCCTCTATCATCCTTTTGGTGATTGTAGCCAGTGTGAGTTTGCTCCGTCATCCTTTTGGTCGTGGGTCTGTCATTCTGTCGATGTCAAATTGTGCAAGTGTATTTTGCTCTATCATCCTTTTGGTGGTAGTAGCTGGTGTGAGTTTGCTCAGTAATCATTTTGGTGGTGGGTCTGTCATGTCATCGATGTCAGATTGTGCGAGTGTGTTTTGTTCTATCATACTTTTGGTGATAGTAGCCGGTGTGAATTTGCTCTGTCATCCTTTTCGTGGTGGGTCTTTGATTTCGTCGACGCTAGATTGTGCCAGTTTATTTTGCTCTATCATCCTTTTGGTTTTAGTAGCCGGTGTGAGTTTGCTGCGTCATCGGTTTGGTGGTGGGTCTGTTATTTCGTCGATGTCAAATTTTGCGAGTGTTTTGCTCTATCATTATTTTAGTTGTAGTAGCCAGTGTGAGTTTGCTCCGTCATCCTTTTGGTGGTGGGTCTGTCATTTCATCTATTTCAAATTACGCGAGTGTGTGTTGCTCTATCATCCTTTTGGTGATTGTAGCCGGTGTGAGTTTGCTCCGTCCTCCTTTTGGAGGTGGGTTTGTCATTTTGTCGATGTCAGATTGTGAGAGTGTGTTTTGCTCTATCATCCTTTTGGAGGTAGTAGCTTGTGTGAGTTTGCTCAGTAATCCTTTTGGTGGTGGGTCTGTCATTTCATCGATGTCAGATTGTGCGAGTTTGTTTTGCTCTATCATACTTTTGGTGATACTAGCCGGTGTGAGTTTGCTCTGTCATCGTTTTGGTGGTGGGTGTGTGATTTCGTCGACGCTTGATTGTGAGAGTTTGTTTTGCTCTATCATCTTTTTGGTTTTAGTATCCGGTGTGAGTTCGCTCCGTCATCCTTTTGGTGGTGGGTCTGTCATTTTGTCGATGTTAGATTTTGCGAGTGTTTTGCTCTATCATTCTTTCAGTTGTAGTAACCGGTGTGAGTTTGCTCTGTCACCCTTTTGGTGGCGGGTCTGTCATTTCATCAATTTCAACTTATGCGAGTGTGGGTTCCTCTATCATCCTTTTGGTGATTGTAGCCGGTGTGAGTTCGCTCTGTCATCCTTTTGGTGGTGGGTCTGTCATTCTGTCGATGTCAGATTGTGCGAGTGTGTTTTGCTCTATCATCATTTTGGTGGTAGTAGCTGGTGTGAGTTTGCTCAGTAATCATTTTGGTGGTGGGTCTATCATGTCATCGATGTCAGATTGTGCGAGTGTGTTTTGTTCTATCATACTTTTGGTGATAGTAGCCGGTGTGAGTTTGCTCTGTCATCCTTTTGGTGGTGGGTATGTGATTTCGTCGACGCTAGATTGTGCCAGTTTATTTTGCTCTATCATCCTTTTGGTTTTAGTAGCCGATGTGAGTTCGCTGCGTCATCGGTTTGGTGGTGGGTCTGTCATTTCGTCAATGTCAGATTTTACGAGTGTTTTGCTCTATCATTATTTTAGTTGTAGTAGCCAGTGTGAGTTTGCTCAGTCATCCTTTTGGTGGTGGGTCTGTCATTTCATCGATTTCAAGTTACGCGATTGTGTGTTGCTCTATCATCCTTTTGGTGATTGTAGCCGGTGTGAGTTCGCTCCGTCCTCCTTTTGGAGGTGGGTCTGTCATTTTTTCGATGTCAGATTGTGCGAGTGTGTTTTGCTCTATCATCCTTTTGGTGGTAGTAGCTGGTGTGAGTTTGCTCAGTAATCCTTTTGGTGGTGGGTCTGTCATTTCATCGATGTCAGATCGTGCGAGTTTGTTTTGCTCTATCATACTTTTGGTGATACTAGCCGATGTAGGTTTGCTCTGTCATCCTTTTGGTGGTGGGTGTGTGATTTCGTCGTCTCTAGATTGTGTGAATTTGTTTTGCTCTATCATCCTTTTGGTTTTAGTATCCGGTGTGAGTTCGCTCCGTCATCCTTTTGGTGGTGGGTCTGTCACTTTGTCGATGTTAGATTTTGCGAGTGTTTTGCTCTATCATTCTTTTAGTTGTAGTAACCGGTGTGAGTTTGCTCCGTCACCCTTTTGGTGGCGGGTCTGTCATTTTATCGATTTCAACTTATGCGAGTGTGGGTTCCTCTATCATCCTTTTGGTGATTGTAGCCAGTGTGAGTTTGCTCCGTCATCCTTTTGGTCGTGGGTCTGTCATTCTGTCGATGTCAAATTGTGCAAGTGTATTTTGCTCTATCATCCTTTTGGTGGTAGTAGCTGGTGTGAGTTTGCTCAGTAATCATTTTGGTGGTGGGTCTGTCATGTCATCGATGTCAGATTGTGCGAGTGTGTTTTGTTCTATCATACTTTTGGTGATAGTAGCCGGTGTGAATTTGCTCTGTCATCCTTTTCGTGGTGGGTCTTTGATTTCGTCGACGCTAGATTGTGCCAGTTTATTTTGCTCTATCATCCTTTTGGTTTTAGTAGCCGGTGTGAGTTTGCTGCGTCATCGGTTTGGTGGTGGGTCTGTCATTTCGTCAATGTCAGATTTTACGAGTGTTTTGCTCTATCATTATTTTAGTTGTAGTAGCCAGTGTGAGTTTGCTCAGTCATCCTTTTGGTGGTGGGTCTGTCATTTCATCGATTTCAAGTTACGCGATTGTGTGTTGCTCTATCATCCTTTTGGTGATTGTAGCCGGTGTGAGTTTGCTCCGTCCTCCTTTTGGAGGTGGGTCTGTCATTTTGTCGATGTCAGATTGTGCGAGTGTGTTTTGCTCTATCATCCTTTTGGTGGTAGTAGCTGGTGTGAGTTTGCTCAGTAATCCTTTTGGTGGTGGGTCTGTCATTTCATCGATGTCAGATCGTGCGAGTTTGTTTTGCTCTATCATACTTTTGGTGATACTAGCCGATGTAGGTTTGCTCTGTCATCCTTTTGGTGGTGGGTGTGTGATTTCGTCGTCTCTAGATTGTGTGAATTTGTTTTGCTCTATCATCCTTTTGGTTTTAGTATCCGGTGTGAGTTCGCTCCGTCATCCTTTTGGTGGTGGGTCTGTCACTTTGTCGATGTTAGATTTTGCGAGTGTTTTGCTCTATCATTCTTTTAGTTGTAGTAACCGGTTTGAGTTTGCTCCGTCACCCTTTTGGTGGCGGGTCTGTCATTTTATCGATTTCAACTTATGCGAGTGTGGGTTCCTCTATCATCCTTTTGGTGATTGTAGCCAGTGTGAGTTTGCTCCGTCATCCTTTTGGTCGTGGGTCTGTCATTCTGTCGATGTCAAATTGTGCAAGTGTATTTTGCTCTATCATCCTTTTGGTGGTAGTAGCTGGTGTGAGTTTGCTCAGTAATCATTTTGGTGGTGGGTCTGTCATGTCATCGATGTCAGATTGTGCGAGTGTGTTTTGTTCTATCATACTTTTGGTGATAGTAGCCGGTGTGAATTTGCTCTGTCATCCTTTTCGTGGTGGGTCTTTGATTTCGTCGACGCTAGATTGTGCCAGTTTATTTTGCTCTATCATCCTTTTGGTTTTAGTAGCCGGTGTGAGTTTGCTGCGTCATCGGTTTGGTGGTGGGTCTGTTATTTCGTCGATGTCAAATTTTGCGAGTGTTTTGCTCTATCATTATTTTAGTTGTAGTAGCCAGTGTGAGTTTGCTCCGTCATCCTTTTGGTGGTGGGTCTGTCATTTCATCTATTTCAAATTACGCGAGTGTGTGTTGCTCTATCATCCTTTTGGTGATTGTAGCCGGTGTGAGTTTGCTCCTTCCTCCTTTTGGAGGTGGGTTTGTCATTTTGTCGATGTCAGATTGTGAGAGTGTGTTTTGCTCTATCATCCTTTTGGAGGTAGTAGCTTGTGTGAGTTTGCTCAGTAATCCTTTTGGTGGTGGGTCTGTCATTTCATCGATGTCAGATTGTGCGAGTTTGTTTTGCTCTATCATACTTTTGGTGATACTAGCCGGTGTGAGTTTGCTCTGTCATCGTTTTGGTGGTGGGTGTGTGATTTCGTCGACGCTTGATTGTGAGAGTTTGTTTTGCTCTATCATCCTTTTGGTTTTAGTATCCGGTGTGAGTTCGCTCCGTCATCCTTTTGGTGGTGGGTCTGTCATTTTGTCGATGTTAGATTTTGCGAGTGTTTTGCTCTATCATTCTTTTAGTTATAGTAACCGGTGTGAGTTTGCTCTGTCACCCTTTTGGTGGCGGGTCTGTCATTTTATCGATTTCAACTTATGCGAGTGTGGGTTCCTCTATCATCCTTTTGGTGATTGTAGCCAGTGTGAGTTTACTCCGTCATCCTTTTGGTGGTGGGTCTGTCATTCTGTCGATGTCAAATTGTGCGAGTGTGTTTTGCTCTATCATCCTTTTGGTGGTAGTAGCTGGTGTGAGTTTGCTCAGTAATCATTTTGGTGGTGGGTCTGTCATGTCATCGATGTCAGATTGTGCGAGTGTGTTTTATTCTATCATACTTTTGGTGATAATAGCCGGTGTGAGTTTGCTCTGTCATCCTTTTGGTGGTGGGTCTTTGATTTCGTCGACGCTAGATTGTGCCAGTTTATTTTGCTCTATCATCCTTTTGGTTTTAGTAGCCGGTGTGAGTTCGCTGCATCATCGGTTTGGTGGTGGGTCTATCATTTCGTCGATATCAAATTTTGCGAGTGTTTTGCTCTATCATTATTTTAGTTGTAGTAGCCAGTGTGAGTTTGCTCCGTCATCCTTTTGGTGGTGGGTCTGTCATTTCATCGATTTCAAGTTACGCGACAGTGTGTTGCTCTATCATCCTTTTGGTGATTGTAGCCGGTGTGAGTTCGCTCCGTCCTCCGTTTGGAGGTGGGTCTGTCATTTTGTTGATGTCAGATTGTGCGAGTGTGTTTTGCTCTATCATCCTTTTGGTGGTAGTAGCTGGTGTGAGTTTGCTCAGTAATCCTTTTGGTGGTGGGTCTGTCATTTCATCGATGTCAGATTGTGCGAGTTTGTTTTGCTCTATCATACTTTTGGTGATACTAGCCGGTGTAGGTTTGCTCTGTCATCCTTTTGGTGGTGGGTGTGTGATTTCGTCGACTCTAGATTGTGTGAATTTGTTTTGCTCTATCATCCTTTTGGTTTTAGTATCCGGTGTGAGTTTGCTTCGTCATCCTTTTGGTGGTGGGTCTTTCATTTTGTCGATGTTAGATTTTGCGAGTGTTTTGCTCTATCATTCTTTTAGTTGTAGTAACCGGTGTGAGTTTGCTCCGTCACCCTTTTGGTGGCGGGTCTGTCATTTCATCGATTTCAACTTATGCGAGTGTGGGTTCCTCTATCATCCTTTTGGTGATTGTAGCTAGTGTGAGTTTGCTCCGTCATCCTTTTGGTGGTGGGTCTGTCATTCTGTCGATGTCAAATTGTGCGAGTGTGTTTTGCTCTATCATCCTTTTGGTGGTAGTAGCTGGTGTGAGTTTGCTCAGTAATCATTTTGGTGGTGGGTCTGTCATGTCATCGATGTCAGATTGTGCGAGTGTGTTTTGTTCTATCATACTTTTGGTGATAGTAGCCGGTGTGAATTTGCTCTGTCATCATTTTCGTGGTGGGTCTTTGATTTCGTCGACGCTAGATTGTGCCAGTTTATTTTGCTCTATCATCCTTTTGGTTTTAGTAGCCGGTGTGAGTTCGCTGCGTCATCGGTTTGGTGGTGGGTCTGTCATTTCGTCGATGTCAAATTTTGCGAGTGTTTTGCTCTATCATTATTTTAGTTGTAGTAGCCAGTGTGAGTTTGCTCCGTCATCCTTTTGTGGTGGGTCTGTCATTTCATCTATTTCAAATTACGCGAGTGTGTGTTGCTCTATCATCCTTTTGGTGATTGTAGTCGGTGTGAGTTTGCTCCGTCCTCCTTTTGGAGGTGGGTCTGTCATTTTGTCGATGTCAGATTGTGAGAGTGTGTTTTGCTCTATCATCCTTTTGGAGGTAGTAGCTTGTGTGAGTTTGCTCAGTAATCCTTTTGGTGGTGGGTCTGTCATTTCATCGATGTCAGATTGTGCGAGTTTGTTTTGCTCTATCATACTTTTGGTGATACTAGCCGGTGTGAGTTTGCTCTGTCATCGTTTTGGTGGTGGGTGTGTGATTTCGTCGACGCTTGATTGTGAGAGTTTGTTTTGCTCTATCATCCTTTTGGTTTTAGTATCCGGTGTGAGTTCGCTCCGTTATCCTTTTGGTGGTGGGTCTGTCATTTTGTCGATGTTAGATTTTGCGAGTGTTTTGCTCTATCATTCTTTTAATTGTAGTAACCGGTGTGAGTTTGCACCGTCACGCTTTTGGTGGCGGGTCTGTCATTTCATCGATTTCAACTTATGCGAGTGTGGGTTCCTCTATCATCCTTTTGGTGATTGTAGCCGGTGTGAGTTCGCTCCGTCATCCTTTTGGTGGTGGGTCTGTTATTCTGTCGATGTCAGATTGTGCGAGTGTGTTTTGCTCTATCATCCTTTTGGTGGTTGTAGCTGGTGTGAGTTTGCTCAGTAATCATTTTGGTGGTGGGTCTGTCATGTCATCGATGTCAGATTGTGCGAGTGTGTTTTGTTCTATCATACTTTTGGTGATAGTAGCCGGTGTGAGTTTGCTCTGTCATCCTTTTGGTGGTGGGTCTGTGATTTCGTCGACGCTAGATTGTGCCAGTTTATTTTGCTCTATCATCCTTTTGGTTTTAGTAGCCGGTGTGAGTTCGCTGCGTCATCGGTTTGGTGGTGGGTCTGTCATTTCGTCAATGTCAGATTTTACGAGTGTTTTGCTCTATCATTATTTTAGTTGTAGTAGCCAGTGTGAGTTTGCTCCGTCATCCTTTTGGTGGTGGGTCTAGCATTTCATCGATTTCAAGTTACGCGACTGTGTGTTGCTCTATCATCCTTTTGGTGATTGTAGCCGGTGTGAGTTCGCTCCGTCCTCCTTTTAGAGGTGGGTCTGTCATTTTGTCGATGTCAGATTGTGCGAGTGTGTTTTGCTCTATCATCCTTTTGGTGGTAGTAACTGGTGTGAGTTTGCTCAGTAATCCTTTTGGTGGTGGGTCTGTCATTTCATCGATGTCAGATTGTGCGAGTTTGTTTTGCTCTATCATACTTTTGGCGATACTAGCCGGTGTAGGTTTGCTCTGTCATCCTTTTGGTGGTGGGTGTGTGATTTCGTCGACTCTAGATTGTGTGAATTTGTTTTGGTCTATCATCCTTTTGGTTTTAGTATCCGGTGTGAGTTCGCTCCGTCATCCTTTTGGTGGTGGGTCTTTCATTTTGTCGATGTTAGATTTTGCGAGTGTTTTGCTCTATCATTCTTTTAGTTGTAGCAACCGGTGTGAGTTTGCTCCGTCACCCTTTTGGTGGCGGGTCTGTCATTTCATCGATTTCAACTTATGCGAGTGTGGGTTCCTCTATCATCCTTTTGGTGATTGTAGCCAGTGTGAGTTTGCTCCGTCATCCTTTTGGTGGTGGGTCTGTCATTCTATCGATGTCAAATTGTGCGAGTGTGTTTTGCTCTATCATCCTTTTGGTGGTAGTAGCTGGTGTGAGTTTGCTCAGTAATCATTTTGGTGGTGGGTCTGTCATGTCATCGATGTCAGATTGTGCGAGTGTGTTTTGTTCTATCATACTTTTGGTGATAGTAGCCGGTGTGAATTTGCTCTGTCATCCTTTTCGTGGTGGGTCTTTGATTTCGTCGACGCTAGATTGTGCCAGTTCATTTTGCTCTATCATCCTTTTGGTTTTAGTAGCCGGTGTGAGTTTGCTGCGTCATCGGTTTGGTGGTGGGTCTGTCATTTCGTCGATGTCAGATTTTGTGAGTGTTTTGCTCTATCATTATTTTAGTTGTAGTAGCCAGTGTGAGTTTGCTCCGTCATCCTTTTGGTGGTGGGTCTCTCATTTCATCTATTTCAAATTACGCGAGTGTGTGTTGCTCTATCATCCTTTTGGTGATTGTAGCCGGTGTGAGTTTGCTCCGTCCTCCTTTTGGAGGTGGGTCTGTCATTTTGTCGATGTCAGATTGTGCGAGTGTGTTTTGCTCTATCATCCTTTTGGAGGTAGTAGCTTGTCTGAGTTTGCTCAATAATCCTTTTGGTGGTGGGTCTGTCATTTCATCGATGTCTAATTGTGCGAGTTTGTTTTGCTCTATCATACTTTTGGTGATACTAGCCGGTGTGAGTTTGCTCTGTCATCGTTTTGGTGGTGGGTGTGTGATTTCGTCGACGCTAGATTGTGAGAGTTTGTTTTGCTCTATCATCCTTTTGGTTTTAGTATCCGGTGTGAGTTCGCTCCGTCATCCTTTTGGTGGTGGGTCTGTCATTTTGTCGATGTTAGATTTTGCGAGTGTTTTGCTCTATCATTCTTTTAGTTGTAGTAACCGGTATGAGTTTACTCCGTCACGCTTTTGGTGGCGGGTCTGTCATTTCATCGATTTCAACTTATGCGAGTGTGGGTTCCTCTATCATCCTTTTGGTGATTGTAGCCGGTGTGAGTTCGCTCCGTCATCCTTTTGGTGGTGGGTCTGTCATTCTGTCGATGTCAGATTGTGCGAGTGTGTTTTGCTCTATCATCCTTTTGGTGGTAGTAGCTGGTGTGAGTTTGCTCAGTAATCATTTTGGTGGTGGGTCTGTCATGTCATCGATGTCAGATTGTGCGAGTGTGTTTTGTTCTATCATACTTTTGGTGATAGTAGCCGGTGTGAGTTTTCTCTGTCATCCTTTAGGTGGTGGGTCTGTGATTTCGTCGACGCTAGATTGTGCCAGTTTATTTTGCTCTATCATCCTTTTGGTTTTAGTAGCCGGTGTGAGTTCGCTGCGTCATCGGTTTCGTGGTGGGTCTGTCATTTCGTCAATGTCAGATTTTATGAGTGTTTTGCTCTATCATTATTTTAGTTGTAGTAGCCAGTGTGAGTTTGCTCCGTCATCCTTTTGGTGGTGGGTCTGTCATTTCATCGATTTCAGGTTACGCGACTGTGTGTTGCTCTATCATCCTTTTGGTGATTGTAGCCGGTGTGAGTTCGCTCCGTCCTCCTTTTGGAGGTGGGTCTGTCATTTTGTCGATGTCAGATTGTGCGAGTGTGTTTTGCTCTATCATCCTTTTGGTGGTAGTAGCTGGTGTGAGTTTGCTCAGTAATCCTTTTGGTGGTGGGTCTGTCATTTCATCGATGTCAGATTGTGCGAGTTTGTTTTGCTCTATCATACTTTTGGTGATACTAGCCGGTGTAGGTATGCTCTGTCATCCTTTTGGTGGTGGGTGTGTGATTTCGTCGACTCTAGATTGTGTGAATTTGTTTTGCTCTATCATCCTTTTGGTTTTAGTATCCGGTGTGAGTTCGCTCCGTCATCCTTTTGGTAGTGGGTCTGTCATTTGCCGATGTTAGATTTTGCGAGTGTTTTGCTCTATCATTCTTTTAGTTGTAGCAACCGGTGTGAGTTTGCTCCGTCACCCTTTTGGTGGCGGGTCTGTCATTTCATCGATTTCAACTTATGCGAGTGTGGGTTCCTCTATCATCCTTTTGGTGATTGTAGCCAGTGTGAGTTTGCTCCGTCATCCTTTTGGTGGTGGGTCTGTCATTCTGTCGATGTCAAATTGTGCGAGTGTGTTTTGCTCTATCATCCTTTTGGTGGTAGTAGCTGGTGTGAGTTTGCTCAGTAATCATTTTGGTGGTGGGTCTGTCATGTCATCGATGTCAGATTGTGCGAGTGTGTTTTGTTCTATCATACTTTTGGTGATAGTAGCCGGTGTGAATTTGCTCTGTCATCCTTTTCGTGGTGGGTCTTTGATTTCGTCGACGCTAGATTGTGCCAGTTCATTTTGCTCTATCATCCTTTTGGTTTTAGTAGCCGGTGTGAGTTCGCTGCGTCATCGGTTTGGTGGTGGGTCTGTCATTTCGTCGATGTCAGATTTTGCGAGTGTTTTGCTCTATCATTATTTTAGTTGTAGTAGCCAGTGTGAGTTTGCTCCGTCATTCTTTTGGTGGTGGGTCTCTCATTTCATCTATTTCAAATTACGCGAGTGTGTGTTGCTCTATCATCCTTTTGGTGATTGTAGCCGGTGTGAGTTTGCTCCGTCCTCCTTTTGGAGGTGGGTCTGTCATTTTGTCGATGTCAGATTGTGCGAGTGTGTTTTGCTCTATCATCCTTTTGGTTGTAGTAGCTGGTGTGAGTTTTCTCAGTAATCCTTTTGGTGGTGAGTCTGTCATTTCATCGATGTCAGATTGTGCGAGTTTGTTTTGCTCTATCATACTTTTGGTGATACTAGCCGGTGTGAGTTTGCTCTGTCATCCTTTTGGTGGTGGGTGTGTGATTTCGTCGACGCTAGATTGTGCAAGTTTGTTTTGTTCTATCATCCTTTTGGTTTTAGTATCCGGTGTGAGTTCGCTCCGTCATCCTTTTGGTGGTGGGTCTGTCATTCTGTCGATGTTAGATTTTGCGAGTGTTTTGCTCTATCATTCTTTTAGTTGTAGTAACCGGTGTGAGTTTGCTCTGTCACCCTTTTGGTGGGTCTGTCATTTCATCGATTTCAAATTATGCGAGTGTGGGTTCCTCTATCATCCTTTTGGTGATTGTAGCCGGTGTGAGTTCGCTCCGTCATCCTTTTGGTGGTGGGTCTGTCATTCTGTCGATGTCAGATTGTGCGAGTGTGTTTTGCTCTATCATCCTTTTGGTGGTAGTAGCTGGTGTGAGTTTGCTCAGTAATCATTTTGGTGGTGGGTCTGTCATGTCATCGATGTCAGATTGTGCGAGTGTGTTTTGTTCTATCATACTTTTGGTGATAGTAGCCGGTGTGAGTTTTCTCTGTCATCCTTTTGGTGGTGGGTCTGTGATTTCGTCGACGCTAGATTGTGCCAGTTTATTTTGCTCTATCATCCTTTTGGTTTTAGTATCTGGTGTGAGTTCGCTGCGTCATCGGTTTGGTGGTGGGTCTGTCATTTTGTCGATGTTAGATTTTGCGAGTGTTTTGCTCTATCATTCTTTTAGTTGTAGTAACCGGTGTGAGTTTGCTCCGTCACCCTTTTGGTGGCGGGTCTGTCATTTCATCGATTTCAAATCATGCGAGTGTGGGTTCCTCTATCATCCTTTTGGTGATTGTAGCCGGTGTGAGTTCGCTCCGTCCTCCTTTTGGAGGTGGGTCTGTCATTTTGTCGATGTCAGATTGTGCGAGTGTGTTTTGCTCTATCATCCTTTTGGTGGTAGTAGCTGGTGTGAGTTTGCTCAGTAATCCTTTTGGTGGTGGGTCTGTCATTTCATCGATGTCAGATTGTGCGAGTTTGTTTTGCTCTATCATACTTTTGGTGATACTAGCCGATGTAGGTTTGCTCTGTCATCCTTTTGGTGGTGGGTGTGTGATTTCGTCGACTCTAGATTGTGTGAATTTGTTTTGCTCTATCATCCTTTTGGTTTTAGTATCTGGTGTGAGTTCGCTCCGTCATCCTTTTGGTGGTGGGTCTTTCATTTTGTCGATGTTAGATTTTGCGAGTGTTTTGCTCTATCATTCTTTTAGTTATAGTAACCGGTGTGAGTTTGCTCCGTCACCCTTTTGGTGGCGGGTCTGTCATTTAATCGATTTCAAATTATGCGAGTGTGGGTTCCTCTATCATCCTTTTGGTGATTGTAGCCGGTGTGAGTTCGCTCCTTCATCCTTTTGGTGGTGGATCTGTCATTCTGTTGATGTCAGATTGTGCGAGTGTGTTTTGCTCTATCATCCTTTTGGTGGTAGTAGCTGGTGTGAGTTTGCTCAGTAATCATTTTGGTGGTGGGTTTGTCATGTCATCGATGTTAGATTGTGCGAGTGTGTTTTGTTCTATCATACTTTTGGTGATAGTAGCCGGTGTGAGTTTGCTCTGTCATCCTTTTGGTGGTGGGTCTGTGATTTCGTCGACGCTAGATTGCGCCAGTTTTTGATCTATCATCGTTTTGGTTTTAGAAGCCGGTGTGAGTTCGCTCCATCATCGGTTTGGTGGTGGGTCTGTCATTTCGTCGATGTCAGATTTTGCGAGTGTTTTGCTCTATCATTATTTTAGTTGTAGTAGCCAGTGTGAGTTTTCTCCGTCATCCTTTTGGTGGTGGGTCTGTCATTTCATTGATTTCAAATTACGCGAGTGTGTGTTGCTCTATCATCCTTTTGGTGATTTTAGCCGGTGTGAGTTCGCTCTGTCATCCTTTTGGTGGTGGGTCTGTCATTTTGTCGATGTCAGATTGCACGATTGTGTTTTGCTTTATCATCCTTTTGGTTGTAGTAGCTTGTGTGAGTTTGCTCAATAATCCTTTTAGTGGTGGGTCTGTCATTTCATCGATGTCTAATTGTGCGAGTTTGTTTTGCTCTATCATACTTTTGGTGATACTAGCCGGTGTGAGTTTGCTCTGTCATCCTTTTGGTGGTGGGTGTGTGATTTCGTCGACGCTAGATTATGCAAGTTTGTTTTGTTCTATCATCCTTTTGGTTTTAGTATACGGTGTGAGTTCGCTCCGTCATCCTTTTGGTGGTGGGTCTGTCATTCTGTCGATGTTAGATTTTGCGAGTGTTTTGCTCTATCATTCTTTTAGTTGTAGTAACCGGTGTGAGTTTGCTCTGTCACCGTTTTGGTGGCGGGTCTGTCATTTCATCGATTTCAAATTATGCGAGTGTGGGTTCCTCTATCATCCTTTTGGTGATTGTAGCCGGTGTGAGTTTGCTCCGTCATCCTTTTGGTGGTGGGTCTGTCATTCTGTCGATGTCAGATTGTGCGAGTGTGTTTTGCTCTATCATCCTTTTGGTGGTAGTAGCTGGTGTGAGTTTGCTCAGTAATCATTTTGGTGGTGGGTCTGTCATGTCATCGATGTCAGATTGTGCGTGTGTGTTTTGTTCTATCATACTTTTGGTGATAGTAGACGGTGTGAGTTTGCTCTGTCATCCTTTTGGTGGTGGGTCTGTGATTTCGTCAACGCTAGATTGTGCCATTTTATTTTGCTCTATCATCCTTTTGGTTTTAGTAGCCGGTGTGAGTTTGCTCCGTCATCGGTTTGGTGGTGGGTCTGTCATTTCGTCGATGTCAGATTTTACGAGTGTTTTGCTCTATCATTATTTTAGTTGTAGTAGCCAGTGTGAGTTTGCTCCGTCATCCTTTTGGTGGTGGGTCTGTCATTTCATCGATTTCAAATTACGCGACTGTGTGTTGCTCTATCATCCTTTTGGTGATTGTAGCCGGTGTGAGTTTGCTCCGTCCTCCTTTTGGTGGCGGGTCTGTCATTTTGTCGATGTCAGATTGTGCGAGTGTGTTTTTCTCTATCATCCTTTTGGTGGTAGTAGCTGGTGTGAGTTTGCTCAGTAATCCTTTTGGTGGTGGGTCTGTCATTTCATCGATGTCAGATTGAGCGAGTTTGTTTTGCTCTATCATACTTTTGGTGATACTAGCCGGTGTGAGTTTGCTCTGTCATCCTTTTGGTTGTGTGTGGGTGATTTCATAGACGCTAGATTTTGCAAGTTTGTTTTGCTATATCATCCTTTTGGTTTTAGTATCCGGTGTGAGTTCGCTCCGTCATCCTTTTGGTGGTGGGTCTGTCATTCTGTCGATGTTAGATTTTGCGAGTGTTTTGCTCTATCATTCTTTTAGTTGTAGTAACCGGTGTGAGTTAGCTCCGTCACCCTTTTGGTGGCGGGTCTGTCATTTCATCGATTTCAAATTATGCGAGTGTGGGTTCCTCTATCATCCTTTTGGTGATTGTAGCCGGTGTGAGTTCGCTCCGTCATCCCTTTGGTGGTGGGACTGTCATTTTGTCGATGTCAGATTGTGCGAGTGTGTTTTGCTCTATCATCCTTTTGGTGGTAGTAGCTGGTGTGAGTTTGCTCAGTAATCCTTTTGGTGGTGGGTCTGTCATGTCATCGATGTCAGATTGTGCGAGTGTGTTTTGTTCTATCATACTTTTGGTGACAGTAGACGGTGTGAGTTTTCTCTGTCATCCTTTTGGTGGTGGGTCTGTGATTTCGTCGACGCTAGATTGTGCCAGTTTATTTTGCTGTATCATCCTTTTGGTTTTAGTAGCCGGTGTGAGTTCGCTCCGTCATCGGTTTGGTGGTGGGTATGTCATTTAGTCTATGTCAGATTTTGCGAGTGTTTTGCTCTATCATTATTTTAGTTGTAGTAGCCAGTGTGAGTTTGCTCCGTCATCCTTTTGGTGGTGGGTCTGTCATTTCATCAATTTCAAATTACGCGAGTGTGTGTTGCTCTATCATCCTTTTGGTGATTGTAGTCGGTGTGAGTTCGCTCCGTCCTCCTTTTGGTGGTGGGTATGTCATTTTGTCGATGTCAGATTGTGCGAGTGTGTTATGCTCTATCATCCTTTTGGTGGTAGTAGCTGGTGTGGGTTTGCTCAGTAATCCTTTTGGTGGTGGGTCTGTCATTTCATCGATGTCAGATTGTGCGAGTTTGTTTTGCTCTATCATACTTTTGGTGATAGTAGCCGGTGTGAGTTTTCTCTGTCATCCTTTTGGTGGTGGGTGTATGATTTCGTCGACGCTAGATTGTGCGAGTTTGTTTTGATCTATCATCCTTTTGGTCTTAGTATCCGGTGTGAGTTCGCTCCGTCATCCTTTTGGTGGCGGGTCTGCCATTTTGTCGATGTTACATTTTGCGAGTGTTTAGCTCTATCATTATTTTAGTTGTAGTAACCGGTGTGAGTTTGCTCCGACACCCTTTTGGTGGCGGGTCTGTCATTTCATCGATTTCAAATTATGCGAGTGTGTGTTCCTCTATCTTCCTTTTGGTGATTGTAGCTGGTGTGAGTTTGCTCTGTCATCCTTTTGGTGGTGGGTCTGTCATTTTGTCGATGTCATATTGTGCGAGTGTGTTTTGCTCTATCATCCTTTTGGTGGTAGTAGCTGGTGTGATTTTGCTCAGTAATCCTTTTGGTGGTGGGTCTGTCATTTCATCGATGTCAGATTGTGCGAGTTTGTTTTGCTCTATCATACTTTTGGTGATACTAGCCGGTGTGAGTTTGCTCTGTCATCCTTTTGGTGGTGGGTGTGTGATTTCGTCGACGCTAGATTGTGCGAGTTTGTTTTGCTCTATCATCCTTTTGGTTTTAGTATCCGGTGTGAGTTCGATCCATCATCGGTTTGGTGGTGGGTCTGTCATTTCGTCGATGTCAGATTTGCGCGTGTTTTGCTCTATCATTAATTTAGTTGTAGTAGCCAGTGTGAGTTTGCTCCGTCATCCTTTTGGTGGTGGGTCTGTCATTTCATCGATTTCAAATTATGCGAGTTTGTGTTGCTCTATCATCCTTTTGGTGATTTTAGCCGGTGTGAGTTAGCTCCGTCATCCTTTTGGTGGTGGGTCTGTCATTTTGTCGATGTCAGATTGCGCGATTGTGTTTTGCTCTATCATCCTTTTGGTTGTAGTAGCTGGTGTGAGTTTTCTCAGTGATTCTTTTGGTGGTGGGTCTGTCATTTCATCGATGTCAGATTGTGCGAGTTTGTTTTGCTCTATCATAGTTTTGATGATACTAGCAGGTGTGAGTTTGCTCTGTCATCCTTTTGGTGGTGGGTGTGTGATTTCGTCGACGCTAGATTGTGCGAGTTTGTTTTTCTCTAACATCCTTTTGATTTTAGTATCCAGTGTGAGTTTGCTCCGTCATCGGTTTGTTGGTGGGTCTGTCATTTCGTCGATGTCAGATTTTGCGAGTGTTTTGCTCTATCATTATTTTAGTTCTAGTAGCCAGTGTGAGTTTGCTCTGTCATCCTTTTGGTGGTGGGTGTGTGATTTCGTCGACGCTAGATTGTGCGAGTTTGTTTTGATCTATCATCCTTTTGGTTTTAGTATCCGGTGTGAGTTCGCTCCGTCATCCTTTTGGTGGCGGGTCTGTCATTTTGTGGATGTTACATTTTGCGAGTGTTTATCTCTATCATTCTTTTAGTTGTAGTAACCGGTGTGAGTTTGCTCCGTCACCCTTTTGGTGGCGGGTCTGTCATTTCATCGATTTCAAATTATGCGAATGTGTGTTCCTTTATCATCCTTTTGGTGATTGTAGCCGGTGTGAGTTCGCTCCGTCATCCTTTTGGTGTTGGGTCTGTCATTTTGTCGATGTCAGATTGTGCGAGTGTGTTTTGCTCTATCATCCTTTTGGTGGTAGTAGCTGGTGTGATTTTGCTCAGTAATCCTTTTGGTGGTGGGTCTGTCATTTCATCGATGTCAGATTGTGCGAGTTTGTTTTGCTCTATCATACTTTTGGTGATACTAGCCGGTGTGAGTTTGCTCTGTCATCCTTTTGGTGGTGGGTGTGTGATTTCGTCGACGCTAGATTGTGCGAGTTTGTTTTGCTCTATCATCCTTTTGGTTTTAGTATCCGGTGTGAGTTCGCTCCGTCATCGGTTTGGTGGTGGGTCTGTCATTTCGTCGATGTCAAATTTTGCGAGTGTTTTGCTCTATCATTAGTTTAGTTGTAGTAGCCAGTGTGAGTATGCTCCGTCATTCTTTTGGTGGTGGGTCTGTCATTTCATCGATTTCAAATTATGCGAGTTTGTGTTACTCTATCATCCTTTTGGTGATTTTAGCCGGTGTGAGTTTGCTCCGTCATCCTTTTGGTGGTGGGTCTGTCATTTTGTCGATGTCAGATTGCGCGATTGTGTTTTGCTATATCATCCTTTTGGTTGTAGTAGCTGGTGTGAGTTTTCTCAATGATCCTTTTGGTGGTGGGTCTGTCATTTCATCGATGTCAGATTGTGCGAGTTTGTTTTGCTCTATCATAGTTTTGATGATACTAGCAGGTGTGAGTTTGCTCTGTCATCCTTTTGGTGGTGGGTGTGTGATTTCGTCGATGCTAGATTGTGCGAGTTTATTTTTCTCTAACATCCTTTTGATTTTAGTATCCGGTGTGAGTTTGCTCCGTCATCGGTTTGTTGGTGGGTCTGTCATTTCGTCGATGTCAGATTTTGCGAGTGTTTTGCTCTATCATTATTTTAGTTCTAGTAGCCAGTGTGAGTTTCCTCTGTCATCCTTTTGGTGGTGGGTGTGTGATTTCGTCGATGCTAGATTGTGCGAGTTTGTTTTTCTCTAACATCCTTTTGGTTTTAATATCCGGTGTGAGTTCGCTCCGTCATTGGTTTGGTGGTGGGTCTGTCATTTCGTCGATGTCAGATTTTGCGAGTGTTTTGCTCTATCATTATTTTAGTTGTAGTAGCCAGTGTGAGTTTGCTCCGTCATCCTTTTGGTGGTGGGTCTGTCATTTCATCAATTTCAAATTACGCGAGTGTGTGTTGCTCTATCATCCTTTGTGTGATTGTAGCCGGTGTGAGTTTGCTCCATCATCCTTTTGGTGGTGGGTCTGTCATTTTGTTGATGTCAGATTGTGCGAGTGTGTTTTGCTCTATCATCCTTTTGGTTGTAGTAGCTGGTGTGAGTTTGCTCAGTAATCCTTTTGGTGGTGGGTCTTTCATTTCATCGATGTCAGATTGTGCGAGTTTGTTTTGCTCTATCATACTTTTGGTGATACTAGCCGGTGTGAGTTTGCTCTGTAATCCTTTTGTTGGTGGGTGTGTGATTTCGTCGATGCTAGATTGTGCGAGTTTGTTTTTCTCTATCATCCTTTTGGTTTTAGTATCCGTTGTGAGTTCGCTCTGTCATCGGTTTGGTGGTGGGTCTGTCATTTCGTCGATGTCAGATTTTGCGAGTGTTTTGCTCTATCATTATTTTAGTTGTAGTAGCCAGTGTGAGTTTGCTCCGTCATCCTTTTGGTGGTGGGTCTGTCATTTCATCGATTTCAAGTTACGCGACTGTGTGTTGCTCTATCATCCTTTTGGTGATTGTAGCCGGTGTGAGTTCGCTCCGTCCTCCTTTTGGTGGTGGGTCTGTCATTCTGTCGATGTCAGATTGTGCGAGTGTGTTTTGCTCTATCATCCTTTTGGTGGTAGTAGCTGGTGTGAGTTTGCTCAGTAATCCTTTTGGTGGTGGGTCTGTCATTTCATCGATGTCAGATTGTGCGAGTTTGTTTTGCTCTATCATACTTTTGGTGATACTAGCCGGTGTAGGTATGCTCTGTCATCCTTTTGGTGGTGGGTGTGTGATTTCGTCGACGCTAGATTGTGTGAATTTGTTTTGCTCTATCATCCTTTTGGTTTTAGTATCTGGTGTGAGTTCGCTCCGTCATCCTTTTGGTGGTGGGTCTGTCATTTTGTCGATGTTAGATTTTGCGAGTGTTTTGCTCTATCATTCTTTTAGTTGTAGTAACCGGTGTGAGTTTGCTTCGTCACCCTTTTGGTGGCGGGTCTGTCATTTCATCGATTTCAAATTATGCGAGTGTGGGTTCCTCTATCATCCTTTTGGTGATTGTAGCCGGTGTGAGTTCGCTCCGTCATCCTTTTGGTGGTGGATCTGTCATTCTGTTGATGTCAGATTGTGCGAGTGTGTTTTGCTCTATCATCCTTTTGGTGGTAGTAGCTGGTGTGAGTTTGCACAGTAATCATTTTGGTGGTGGGTTTGTCATGTCATCGATGTTAGATTGTGCGAGTGTGTTTTGTTCTATCATACTTTTGGTGATAGTAGCCGGTGTGAGTTTGCTCTGTCATCCTTTTGGTGATGGGACTGTGATTTCGTCGACGCTAGATTGTGCCAGTTTTTGATCTATCATCGTTTTGGTTTTAGAAGCCGGTGTGAGTTCGCTCCGTCATCGGTTTGGTGGTGGGTCTGTCATTTCGTCGATGTCAGATTTTGCGAGTGTTTTGCTCTATCATTATTTTAGTTGTAGTAGCCAGTGTGAATTTTCTCCGTCATCCTTTTGGTGGTGGGTCTGTCATTTCATCGATTTCAAATTACGCGAGTGTGTGTTGCTCTGTCATTGTTTTGGTGATTGTAGCCGGTGTGAGTTTGCTCCGTCCTCCTTTTGGAGGTGGGTCTGTCATTTTGTCGATGTCAGATTGTACGAGTGTGTTTTGCTCTATCATCCTTTTGGTGGTAGTAGCTTGTGTGAGTTTGCTCAGTAATCCTTTTGGTGGTGGGTCTGTCATTTCATCGATGTCAGATTGTGCGAGTTTGTTTTGCTCTATCATACTTTTGGTGATACTAGCCGGTGTGAGTTTGCTCTGTCATCCTTTTGGTGGTGGGTGTGTGATATCGTCGACGCTATATTGTGAGAGTTTGTTTTGCTCTATCATCCTTTTGGTTTTAGTATCCGGTGTGAGTTCGCTCCGTCATCCTTTTGGTGGTGGGTCTGTCATTTTGTCGATGTTAGATTTTGCGAGTGTTTTGCTCTATCATTCTTTTAGTTGTAGTAACCGGTGTGAGTTTGCTCCATCACCCTTTTGGTGGCGGGTCTGTCATTTCATCGATTTCAACTTATTCGAGTGTGGGTTCCTCTATCATCCTTTTAATGATTGTAGCCGGTGTGAGTTCGCTTCGTCATCCTTTTGGTGGTGGGTCTGTCATTCTGTCGATGTCAGATTGTGCGAGTGTGTTTTGCTCTATCATCCTTTTGGTGGTAGTAGCTGGTGTGAGTTTGCTCAGTAATCATTTTGGTGGTGGGTCTGTCATGTCATCGATGTCAGATTGTGCGAGTGTGTTTTGCTCTATCATACTTTTGGTGACAGTAGACGGTGTGAGTTTGCTCTGTCATCCTTTTGGTGGTGGGTCTGTGATTTCGTCGACGCTAGATTGTGCCAGTTTATTTTGCTCTATCATCCTTTTGGTTTTAGTATCCGGTGTGAGTTCACTCCGTCATCGGTTTGGTGGTGGGTCTGTCATTTCGTCGATGTCAGATTTGCGAGTGTTTTGCTCTATCATTATTTTAGTTGTAGTAGCCAGTGTGAGTTTGCTCCGTCATCCTTTTGCTGGTGGGTCTGTCATTTCATCGATTTCAAATTATGCGAGTGTGTGTTGCTCTATCATCCTTTTGGTGATTTTAGCCGGTGTGAGTTCGCTCTGTCATCCTTTTGGTGGTGGGTCTGTCATTTTGTCGATGTCAGATTGCACGATTGTGTTTTGCTTTATCATCCTTTTGGTTGTAGTAGCTGGTGTGAGTTTTCTCAGTAATCCTTTTGGTGGTGGGTCTGTCATTTCATCGATGTCAGATTGTGCGAGTTTGTTTTGCTCTATCATACTTTTGGTGATACTAGCCGGTGTGAGTTTGCTCTGTCATCCTTTTGGTGGTGGGTGTGTGATTTCGTCGACGCTAGATTGTGCAAGTTTGTTTTGTTCTATCATCCTTTTGGTTTTAGTATCCGGTGTGAGTTCGATCCGTCATCCTTTTGGTGGTGGGTCTGTCATTCTGTCGATGTTAGATTTTGCGAGTGTTTTGCTCTATCATTCTTTTAGTTGTAGTAACCGGGGTGAGTTTGCTCTGTCACCCTTTTGGTGGCGGGTCTGTCATTTCATCGATTTCAAATTATGCGAGTGTGGGTTCCTCTATCATCCTTTTGGTAATTGTAGCCGGTGTGAGTTCGCTCCGTCATCCTTTTGGTGGTGGGTCTGTCATTCTGTCGATGTCAGATTGTGCGAGTGTGTTTTGCTCTATCATCCTTTTGGTGGTAGTAGCTGGTGTGAGTTTGCTCAGTAATCATTTTGGTGGTGGGTCTGTCATGTCATCGATGTCAGATTGTGCGAGTGTGTTTTGTTCTATCATACTTTTGGTGATAGTAGACGGTGTGAGTTTTCTCTGTCATCCTTTTGGTGGTGGGTCTGTGATTTCGTCGACGCTAGATTGTGCCAGTTTATTTTGCTCTATCATCCTTTTGGTTTTAGTAGCCGGTGTGAGTTTGCTCCGTCATCGGTTTGGTGGTGGGTCTGTCATTTCGTCAATGTCAGATTTTACGAGTGTTTTGCTCTATCATTATTGTAGTTGTAGTAGCCAGTGTGAGTTTGCTCCGTCATCCTTTTGGTGGTGGGTCTGTCATTTCATCGATTTCAAATTACGCAAGTGTGTGTTGCTCTATCATCCTTTTGGTGATTGTAGCCGGTGTGAGTTTGCTCCGTCATCCTTTTGGTGGTGGATCTGTCATTCTGTTGATGTCAGATTATGCGAGTGTGTTTTGCTCTATCATCCTTTTGGTGGTAGTAGCTGGTGTGAGTTTGCTCAGTAATCATTTTGGTGGTGGGTTTGTCATGTCATCGATGTTAGATTGTGCGAGCGTGTTTTGTTCTATCATACTTTTGGTGATAGTAGCCGGTGTGAGTTTGCTTTGTCATCCTTTTGGTGGTGGGACTGTGATTTCGTCGACGCTAGATTGTGCCAGTTTTTGATCTATCATCGTTTTGGTTTTAGAAGCCGGTGTGAGTTCGCTCCGTCATCGGTTTGGTGGTGGGTCTGTCATTTCGTCGATGTCAGATTTTGCGAGTGTTTTGCTCTATCATTATTTTAGTTGTAGTAGCCAGTGTGAGTTTTCTCCGTCATCCTTTTGGTGGTGGGTCTGTCATTTCATCGATTTCAAATTACGCGAGTGTGTGTTGCTCTGTCATTGTTTTGGTGATTGTAGCCGGTGTGAGTTTGCTCCGTCCTCCTTTTGGAGGTGGGACTGTCATTTTGTCGATGTCAGATTGTACGAGTGTGTTTTGCTCTATCATACTTTTGGTGGTAGTAGCTTGTGTGAGTTTGCTCAGTAATCCTTTTGGTGGTGGGTCTGTCATTTCATCGATGTCAGATTGTGCGAGTTTGTTTTGCTCTATCATACTTTTGGTGATACTAGCCGGTGTGAGTTTGCTCTGTCATCCTTTTGGTGGTGGGTGTGTGATTTCGTCGACGCTAGATTGTGAGAGTTTGTTTTGCTCTATCATCCTTTTGGTTTTAGTATCCGGTGTGAGTTCGCTCCGTCATCCTTTTGGTGGTGGGTCTGTCATTTTGTCGATGTTAGATTTTGCGACTGTTTTGCTCTATCATTCTTTTAGTTGTAGTAACCGGTGTGAGTTTGCTCCATCACCCTTTTGGTGGCGGGTCTGTCATTTCATCGATTTCAACTTATGCGAGTGTGGGTTCCTCTATCATCCTTTTGGTGATTGTAACCGGTGTGAGTTCGCTTCGTCATCCTTTTGGTGGTGGGTCTGTCATTCTGTCGATGTCAGATTGTGCGAGTGTGTTTTGCTCTATCATCCTTTTGGTGGTAGTAGCTGGTGTGAGTTTGCTCAGTAATCATTTTGGTGGTGGGTCTGTCATGTCATCGATGTCAGATTGTGCGAGTGTGTTTTGCTCTATCATACTTTTGGTGACAGTAGACGGTGTGAGTTTGCTCTGTCATCCTTTTGGTGGTGGGTCTGTGATTTCGTCGACGCTAGATTGTGCCAGTTTATTTTGCTCTATCATCCTTTTGGTTTTAGTATCCGGTGTGAGTTCACTCCGTCATCGGTTTGGTGGTGGGTCTGTCATTTCGTCGATGTCAGATTTGCGAGTGTTTTGCTCTATCATTATTTTAGTTGTAGTAGCCAGTGTGAGTTTGCTCCGTCATCCTTTTGGTGGTGGGTCTGTCATTTCATCGATTTCAAATTATGCGAGTGTGTGTTGCTCTATCATCCTTTTGGTGATTTTAGCCGGTGTGAGTTCGCTCTGTCATCCTTTTGGTGGTGGGTCTGTCATTTTGTCGATGTCAGATTGCACGATTGTGTTTTGCTTTATCATCCTTTTGGTTGTAGTAGCTGGTGTGAGTTTTCTCAGTAATCCTTTTGGTGGTGCTTCTGTCATTTCATCGATGTCAGATTGTGCGAGTTTGTTTTGCTCTATCATACTTTTGGTGATACTAGCCGGTGTGAGTTTGCTCTGTCATCCTTTTGGTGGTGGGTGTGTGATTTCGTCGACGCTAGATTGTGCAAGTTTGTTTTGTTCTATCATCCTTTTGGTTTTAGTATCCGGTGTGAGTTCGATCCGTCATCCTTTTGGTGGTGGGTCTGTCATTCTGTCGATGTTAGATTTTGCGAGTGTTTTGCTCTATCATTCTTTTAGTTGTAGTAACCGGGGTGAGTTTGCTCTGTCACCCTTTTGGTGGCGGGTCTGTCATTTCATCGATTTCAAATTATGCGAGTGTGGGTTCCTCTATCATCCTTTTGGTAATTGTAGCCGGTGTGAGTTTGCTCCGTCATCCTTTTGGTGGTGGGTCTGTCATTCTGTCGATGTCAGATTGTGCGAGTGTGTTTTGCTCTATCATCCTTTTGGTGGTAGTAGCTGGTGTGAGTTTGCTCAGTAATCATTTTGGTGGTGGGTCTGTCATGTCATCGATGTCAGATTGTGCGAGTGTGTTTTGTTCTATCATACTTTTGGTGATAGTAGACGGTGTGAGTTTGCTCTGTCATCCTTTTGGTGGTGGGTCTGTGATTTCGTCGACGCTAGATTGTGCCAGTTTATTTTGCTCTATCATCCTTTTGGTTTTAGTAGCCGGTGTGAGTTTGCTCCGTCATCGGTTTGGTGGTGGGTCTGTCATTTCGTCGATGTCAGATTTTATGAGTGTTTTGCTCTATCATTATTTTAGTTGTAGTAGCCAGTGTGAGTTTGCTCCGTCATCCTTTTGGTGGTGGGTCTGTCATTTCATCAATTTCAAATTACGCGAGTGTGTGTTGCTCTATCATCCTTTTGGTGATTGTAGCCGGTGTGAGTTTGCTCCGTCCTCCTTTTGGTGGTGGGTCTGTCATTTTGTCGATGTCAGATTGTGCGAGTGTGTTTTTCTCTATCATCCTTTTGGTGGTAGTAGCTGGTGTGAGTTTGCTCAGTAATCCTTTTGGTGGTGGGTCTGTCATTTCATCGATGTTAGATTGTGCGAGTTTGTTTTGCTCTATCATACTTTTGGTGAAACTAGCCGGTGTGAGTTTGCTCTGTCATCCTTTTGGTTGTGGGTGGGTGATTTCATCGACGCTAGATTGTGCAAGTTTGTTTTGCTCTATCATCCTTTTGGTTTTAGTATCCGGTGTGAGTTCGCTCCGTCATTCTTTTGGTGGTGGGTCTGTATTCTGTCGATGTTAGATTTTGCGAGTGTTTTGCTCTATCATTCTTTTAGTTGTAGTAACCGGTGTGAGTTTGCCCCGTCACCCTTTTGGTGGCGGGTCTGTCATTTCATCGATTTCAAATTACGCGAGTGTGGGTTCCTCTATGATCCTTTTGGTGATTGTAGCCGGTGTGAGTTCGCTCCGTCATCCCTTTGGTGGTGGGACTGTCATTTTGTCGATGTCAGATTGTGCGAGTGTGTTTTGCTCTATCATCCTTTTGGTGGTAGTAGCTGGTGTGAGTTTGCTCAGTAATCCTTTTGGTGGTGGGTCTGTCATGTCATCGATGTCAAATTGTGCGAGTGTGTTTTGTTCTATCATACTTTTGGTGACAGTAGACGGTGTGAGTTTGCTCTGTCATCCTTTTGGTGGTGGGTCTGTGATTTCGTCGACGCTAGATTGTGCCAGTTTATTTTGCTCTCTCATCCTTTTGGTTTTAGTAGCCGGTGTGAGTTCGCTCTGTCATCGGTTTGGTGGTGGGTCTGTCATTTAGTCTATGTCAGATTTTGTGAGTGTTTTGCTCTATCATTATTTTAGTTGTAGTAGCCAGTGTGAGTTTGCTCCGTCATCCTTTTGGTGGTGGGTCTGTCATTTCATCGATTTCAAATTACGCGAGTGTGTGTTGCTCTATCATCCTTTTGGTGATTGTAGCTGGTGTGAGTTCGCTCCGTCCTCCTTTTGGTGGTGGGTCTGTCATTTTGTCGATGTCGGATTGTGCGAGTGTGTTTTGCTCTATCATCCTTTTGGTGGTAGTAGCTGGTGTGAGTTTGCTCAGTAATCCTTTTGGTGGTGGGTCTGTCATTTCATCGATGTTAGATTGTGCAAGTTTGTTTTGCTCTATCATACTTTTGGTGATACTAGCCGGTGTGAGTTTGCTCTGTCATCCTTTTGGTTGTGGGTGGGTGATTTCGTCGACGTTAGATTGTGCAAGTTTGTTTTTCTCTATCATCCTTTTGGTTTTAGTATCCGGTGTGAGTTCGCTTCGTCATCCTTTTGGTGGTGGGTCTGTCATTCTGTCGATGTTAGATTTTGCGAGTGTTTTGCTCTATCATTCTTTTAGTTGTAGTAACCGGTGTGAGTTTGCTCCGTCACCCTTTTGGTGGCGGGTCTGTCATTTCATCGATTTCAAATTATGCGAGTGTGTGTTGCTCTATCATCCTTTTGGTGATTTTAGCCGGTGTGAGTTCGCTCCGTCATCCTTTTGGTGGTGGGTCTGTCATTTTGTCGATGTCAGATTGCGCGATTGTGTTTTGCTCTATCATCCTTTTGGTTGTAGTAGCTAGTGTGAGTTTTCTCAGCGATTCTTTTGGTGGTGGGTCTGTCATTTCATCGATGTCAGATTGTGCGAATTTGTTTTGCTCTATCATAGTTTTGATGGTACTAGCAGGTGTGAGTTTGCTCTGTCATCCTTTTGGTGGTGGGTGTGTGATTTCGTCGACTCTAGATTGTGCGAGTTTGTTTTTCTCTAACATCCTTTTGATTTTAGTATCCAGTGTGAGTTTGCTCCGTCATCGGTTTGTTGGTGGGTCTGTCATTTCGTCGATGTCAGATTTTGCGAGTGTTTTGCTCTATCATTATTTTAGTTCTAGTAGCCAGTGTGAGTTTGCCTTGTCATCCTTTTAGTGGTGGGTGTGTGATTTCGTCGACGCTAGATTGTGCGAGTTTGTTTTGATCTATCATCCTTTTGGTTTTAGTATCCGGTGTGAGTTCGCTCCGTCATCCTTTTGGTGGCGGGTCTGTCATTTTGTGGATGTTACATTTTGCGAGTGTTTATCTCTATCATTCTTTTAGTTGTAGTAACCGGTGTGAGTTTGCTCCGTCACCCTTTTGGTGGTGGGTCTGTCATTTCATCGATGTTAGATTGTGCAAGTTTGTTTTGCTCTATCATACTTTTGGTGATACTAGCCGGTGTGAGTTTGCTCTGTCATCCTTTTGGTTGTGGGTGGGTGATTTCGTCGACGTTAGATTGTGCAAGTTTGTTTTTCTCTATCATCCTTTTGGTTTTAGTATCCGGTGTGAGTTCGCTCCGTCATCCTTTTGGTGGTGGGTCTGTCATTCTGTCGATGTTAGATTTTGCGAGTGTTTTGCTCTATCATTCTTTTAGTTGTAGTAACCGGTGTGAGTTTGCTCCGTCACCCTTTTGGTGGCGGGTCTGTCATTTCATCGATTTCAAATTATGCGAGTGTGTGTTCCTCTATCTTCCTTTTGGTGATTGTAGCTGGTGTGAGTTTGCTCCTTCATCCTTTTGGTGGTGGGTCTGTCATTTTGTCGATGTCAGATTGTGCGAGTTTGTTTTGCTCTATCATACTTTTGGTGATACTAGCCGGTGTGAGTTTGCTCTGTCATCCTTTTGGTGGTGGGTGTGTGATTTCGTCGACGCTAAATTGTGCGAGTTTGTTTTGCTCTATCATCCTTTTGGTTTTAGTATCCCGTGTGAGTTCGATCCATCATCGGTTTGGTGGTGGGTCTGTCATTTCGTCGATGTCAGATTTGCGCGTGTTTTGCTCTATCATTAATTTAGTTGTAGTAGCCAGTGTGAGTTTGCTCCGTCATCCTTTTGGTGGTGGGTCTGTCATTTCATCGATTTCAAATTATGCGAGTTTGTGTTGCTCTATCATCCTTTTGGTGATTTTAGCCGGTGTGAGTTCGCTCCGTCATCCTTTTGGTGGTGGGTCTGTCATTTTGTCGATGTCAGATTGCGCGATTGTGTTTTGCTCTATCATCCTTTTGGTTGTAGTAGCTGGTGTGAGTTTTCTCAGCGATTCTTTTGGTGGTGGGTCTGTCATTTCATCGATGTCAGATTGTGCGAGTTTGTTTTGCTCTATCATAGTTTTGATGATACTAGCAGGTGTGAGTTTGCTCTGTCATCCTTTTGGTGGTGGGTGTGTGATTTCGTCGACGCTAGATTGTGCGAGTTTGTTTTTCTCTAACATCCTTTTGATTTTAGTATCCAGTGTGAGTTTGCTCCGTCATCGGTTTGTTGGTGGGTCTGTCATTTCGTCGATGTCAGATTTTGCGAGTGTTTTGCTCTATCATTATTTTAGTTCTAGTAGCCAGTGTGAGTTTGCCTTGTCATCCTTTTAGTGGTGGGTGTGTGATTTAGTCGACGCTAGATTGTGCGAGTTTGTTTTGATCTATCATCCTTTTGGTTTTAGTATCCGGTGTGAGTTCGCTCTGTCATCCTTTTGGTGGCGGGTCTGTCATTTTGTGGATGTTACATTTTGCGAGTGTTTATCTCTATCATTCTTTTAGTTGTAGTAACCGGTGTGAGTTTGCTCCGTCACCCTTTTGGTGGTGGGTCTGTCATTTCATCGATTTCAAATTATGCGAGTGTGTGTTCCTTTATCATCCTTTTGGTGATTGTAGCCGGTGTGAGTTCGCTCCGTCATCCTTTTGGTGCTGGGTCTGTCATTTGTTGGATGTTACATTTTGCGAGTGTTTATCTCTATCATTCTTTTAGTTGTAGTAACCGGTGTGAGTTTGCTCCGTCACCCTTTTGGTGGTGGGTCTGTCATTTCATCGATGTTAGATTGTGCAAGTTTGTTTTGCTCTATCATACTTTTGGTGATACTAGCCGGTGTGAGTTTGCTCTGTCATCCTTTTGGTTGTGGGTGGGTGATTTCGTCGACGTTAGATTGTGCAAGTTTGTTTTTCTCTATCATCCTTTTGGTTTTAGTATCCGGTGTGAGTTCGCTCCGTCATCCTTTTGGTGGTGGGTCTGTCATTCTGTCGATGTTAGATTTTGCGAGTGTTTTGCTCTATCATTCTTTTAGTTGTAGTAACCGGTGTGAGTTTGCTCCGTCACCCTTTTGGTGGCGGGTCTGTCATTTCATCGATTTCAAATTATGCGAGTGTGTGTTCCTCTATCTTCCTTTTGGTGATTGTAGCTGGTGTGAGTTTGCTCCTTCATCCTTTTGGTGGTGGGTCTGTCATTTTGTCGATGTCAGATTGTGCGAGTTTGTTTTGCTCTATCATACTTTTGGTGATACTAGCCGGTGTGAGTTTGCTCTGTCATCCTTTTGGTGGTGGGTGTGTGATTTCGTCGACGCTAAATTGTGCGAGTTTGTTTTGCTCTATCATCCTTTTGGTTTTAGTATCCCGTGTGAGTTCGATCCATCATCGGTTTGGTGGTGGGTCTGTCATTTCGTCGATGTCAGATTTGCGCGTGTTTTGCTCTATCATTAATTTAGTTGTAGTAGCCAGTGTGAGTTTGCTCCGTCATCCTTTTGGTGGTGGGTCTGTCATTTCATCGATTTCAAATTATGCGAGTTTGTGTTGCTCTATCATCCTTTTGGTGATTTTAGCCGGTGTGAGTTCGCTCCGTCATCCTTTTGGTGGTGGGTCTGTCATTTTGTCGATGTCAGATTGCGCGATTGTGTTTTGCTCTATCATCCTTTTGGTTGTAGTAGCTGGTGTGAGTTTTCTCAGCGATTCTTTTGGTGGTGGGTCTGTCATTTCATCGATGTCAGATTGTGCGAGTTTGTTTTGCTCTATCATAGTTTTGATGATACTAGCAGGTGTGAGTTTGCTCTGTCATCCTTTTGGTGGTGGGTGTGTGATTTCGTCGACGCTAGATTGTGCGAGTTTGTTTTTCTCTAACATCCTTTTGATTTTAGTATCCAGTGTGAGTTTGCTCCGTCATCGGTTTGTTGGTGGGTCTGTCATTTCGTCGATGTCAGATTTTGCGAGTGTTTTGCTCTATCATTATTTTAGTTCTAGTAGCCAGTGTGAGTTTGCCTTGTCATCCTTTTAGTGGTGGGTGTGTGATTTAGTCGACGCTAGATTGTGCGAGTTTGTTTTGATCTATCATCCTTTTGGTTTTAGTATCCGGTGTGAGTTCGCTCTGTCATCCTTTTGGTGGCGGGTCTGTCATTTTGTGGATGTTACATTTTGCGAGTGTTTATCTCTATCATTCTTTTAGTTGTAGTAACCGGTGTGAGTTTGCTCCGTCACCCTTTTGGTGGTGGGTCTGTCATTTCATCGATTTCAAATTATGCGAGTGTGTGTTCCTTTATCATCCTTTTGGTGATTGTAGCCGGTGTGAGTTCGCTCCGTCATCCTTTTGGTGCTGGGTCTGTCATTTGTTGGATGTTACATTTTGCGAGTGTTTATCTCTATCATTCTTTTAGTTGTAGTAACCGGTGTGAGTTTGCTCCGTCACCCTTTTGGTGGTGGGTCTGTCATTTCATCGATGTTAGATTGTGCAAGTTTGTTTTGCTCTATCATACTTTTGGTGATACTAGCCGGTGTGAGTTTGCTCTGTCATCCTTTTGGTTGTGGGTGGGTGATTTCGTCGACGTTAGATTGTGCAAGTTTGTATTTCTCTATCATCCTTTTGGTTTTAGTATCCGGTGTGAGTTCGCTCCGTCATCCTTTTGGTGGTGGGTCTGTCATTCTGTCGATGTTAGATTTTGCGAGTGTTTTGCTCTATCATTCTTTTAGTTGTAGTAACCGGTGTGAGTTTGCTCCGTCACCCTTTTGGTGGCGGGTCTGTCATTTCATCGATTTCAAATTATGCGAGTGTGTGTTCCTCTATCTTCCTTTTGGTGATTGTAGCTGGTGTGAGTTTGCTCCTTCATCCTTTTGGTGGTGGGTCTGTCATTTTGTCGATGTCAGATTGTGCGAGTTTGTTTTGCTCTATCATACTTTTGGTGATACTAGCCGGTGTGAGTTTGCTCTGTCATCCTTTTGGTGGTGGGTGTGTGATTTCGTCGACGCTAAATTGTGCGAGTTTGTTTTGCTCTATCATCCTTTTGGTTTTAGTATCCCGTGTGAGTTCGATCCATCATCGGTTTGGTGGTGGGTCTGTCATTTCGTCGATGTCAGATTTGCACGTGTTTTGCTCTATCATTAATTTAGTTGTAGTAGCCAGTGTGAGTTTGCTCCGTCATCCTTTTGGTGGTGGGTCTGTCATTTCATCGATTTCAAATTATGCGAGTTTGTGTTGCTCTATCATCCTTTTGGTGATTTTAGCCGGTGTGAGTTCGCTCCGTCATCCTTTTGGTGGTGGGTCTGTCATTTTGTCGATGTCAGATTGCGCGATTGTGTTTTGCTCTATCATCCTTTTGGTTGTAGTAGCTGGTGTGAGTTTTCTCAGCGATTCTTTTGGTGGTGGGTCTGTCATTTCATCGATGTCAGATTGTGCGAGTTTGTTTTGCTCTATCATAGTTTTGATGATACTAGCAGGTGTGAGTTTGCTCTGTCATCCTTTTGGTGGTGGGTGTGTGATTTCGTCGACGCTAGATTGTGCGAGTTTGTTTTTCTCTAACATCCTTTTGATTTTAGTATCCAGTGTGAGTTTGCTCCGTCATCGGTTTGTTGGTGGGTCTGTCATTTCGTCGATGTCAGATTTTGCGAGTGTTTTGCTCTATCATTATTTTAGTTCTAGTAGCCAGTGTGAGTTTGCCTTGTCATCCTTTTAGTGGTGGGTGTGTGATTTAGTCGACGCTAGATTGTGCGAGTTTGTTTTGATCTATCATCCTTTTGGTTTTAGTATCCGGTGTGAGTTCGCTCTGTCATCCTTTTGGTGGCGGGTCTGTCATTTTGTGGATGTTACATTTTGCGAGTGTTTATCTCTATCATTCTTTTAGTTGTAGTAACCGGTGTGAGTTTGCTCCGTCACCCTTTTGGTGGTGGGTCTATCATTTCATCGATTTCAAATTATGCGAGTGTGTGTTCCTTTATCATCCTTTTGGTGATTGTAGCCGGTGTGAGTTCGCTCCGTCATCCTTTTGGTGCTGGGTCTGTCATTTTGTCGATGTCAGATTGTGCGAGTGTGTTTTGCTCTATCATCCTTTTGGTGGTAGTAGCTGGTGTGATTTTGCTCAGTAATCCTTTTGGTGGTGGGTCTGTCATTTCATCGATGTCAGATTGTGCGAGTTTGTTTTGCTCTATCATACTTTTGGTGATACTAGCCGGTGTGAGTTTGCTCTGTCATCCTTTTGGTGGTGGGTGTGTGATTTCGTCGACGCTAGATTGTGCGAGTTTGTTTTGCTCTATCATCCTTTTGGTTTTAGTATCCGGTGTGAGTTCGCTCCGTCATCTGTTTGGTGGTGGGTCTGTCATTTTGTCGATGTTAGATTTTGCGAGTGTTTTGCTCTATCATTCTTTTAGTTGTAGTAACCGGTGTGAGTTTGCTCCGTCACCCTTTTGGTGGTGGGTCTGTCATTTCATTGATTTCAAATTATGCGGGTGTGTGTTGCTCTATCATCCCTTTGGTGATAGTAGCCAATGTGAGTTCGCTCCGTCATCCTTTTGGTGGTGGGTCTGTCATTTTGTCGATGTCAGATTGCGCGATTGTGTTTTGCTCTATCATCCTTTTGGTTGTAGTAGCTTGTGTGAGTCTTCTCAGTGATCCTTTTGGTGGTGGGTCTGTCATTTCATCGATGTCAGATTGTGCGAGTTTGTTTTGCTCTATCATAGTTTTGATGATACTAGCAGGTGTGAGTTTGCTCTGTCATCCTTTTGGTGGTGGGTGTGTGATTTCGTCGATGCTAGATTGTGCGAGTTTATTTTTCTCTAACATCCTTTTGATTTTAGTATCCAGTGTGAGTTTGCTCCGTCATCGGTTTGTTGGTGGGTCTGTCATTTCGTCGATGTCAGATTTTGCGAGTGTTTTGCTCTATCTTTATTTTAGTTGTAGTAGCCAGTGTGAGTTTGCTTTGTCATCCTTTTGGTGGTGGGTGTGTGATTTCGTCGACGCTAGATTGTGCGAGTTTATTTTCTCTAACATCCTTTTGGTTTTAGTATCCGGTGTGAGTTCGCTCCGTCATTGGTTTGGTGGTGGGTCTGTCATTTCGTCGATGTTATATTTTGCGAGTGTTTTGCTCTATCATTATTTTAGTTGTAGTAGCCAGTGTGAGTTTGCTCCGTCATCCTTTTGGTGGTGGGTCTGTCATTTCATCAATTTCAAATTACGCGAGTGTGTGTTGCTCTATCATCCTTTTGGTGATTGTAGCCGGTGTGAGTTTGCTCCATCATCCTTTTGGTGGTGGGTCTGTCATTTTGTCGATGTCAGATTGTGCGAGTGTGTTTTGCTCTATCATCCTTTTGGTTGTAGTAGCTGGTGTGAGTTTGCTCAGTAATCCTTTTGGTGGTGGGTCTTTCATTTCATCGATGTAAGATTGTGCGAGTTTGTTTTGCTCTATCATACTTTTGGTGATACTAGCCGGTGTGAGTTTGCTCTGTAATCCTTTTGTTGGTGGGTGTGTGATTTCGTCGACGCTAGATTGTGCGAGTTTGTTTTTCTCTATCATCATTTTGGTTTTAGTATCCGTTGTGAGTTCGCTCTGTCATCGGTTTGGGTGTGGGTCTGTCATTTCGTCGATGTTAGATTTTGCGAGTGTTTTGCTCTATCATTATTTTAGTTGTAGTAGCCAGTGTGAGTTTGCTCCGTCATCCTTTTGGTGGTGGGTCTGTCATTTCATCGATTTCAAATTACGCGAGTGTGTGTTGCTCTATCATCCTTTTGGTGATTCTAGCCAGTGTGAGTTCGCTCTGTCCTCCTTTTCGTGGTGGGTCTATCATTTTGTCGATGTCAGATTATGCGAGTGTGTTTTGCTCTATTATCCTTTTGGTGGTAGTAGCTGGTGTGAGTTTGCTCAGTAATCCTTTTGGTGGTGGGTCTATCATTTCATCGATGTCAGATTGTGCAAGTTTGTTTTGCTCTATCATACTTTTGGTGATACTAGCCGGTGTGAGTTTGCTCTGTCATCCTTTTGGTGGAGGGTGTGTGATTTCGTCGACGCTAGATTGTGCGAGTTTGTTTTGCTCTATCATCCTTTTGGTTTTAGTATCCGTTGTGAGTTCGCTCTGTCATCGGTTTGGTGGTGGGTCTATCATTTCGTCGATGTCAGATTTTGCGAGTGTTTTGCTCTATCATTATTTTAGTTGTAGTAGCCAGTGTGAGTTTGCTCCGTCATCCTTTTGGTGGTGGGTCTGTCATTTCATCAATTTCAAATTACGCGAGTGTGTGTTGCTCTATCATCCTTTTGGTGATTATAGCCGGTGTGAGTTTGCTCCGTCATCCTTTTGGTGGTGGGTCTGTCATTTTGTCGATGTCAGATTGTGCGAGTGTGTTTTGCTCTATCATGATTTTGGTGGTAGTAGCTGGTGTGAGTTTGCTCAGTAATCCTTTTGGTGGGGGGTCTATCATGTCATCGTTGTCAGATTGTGCGAGTGTTTTTTGTTCTATCATACTTTTGGTGATAGTTGCCGGTGTGAGTTTTCTCTGTCATCCTTTTGGTGGTGGTTCTGTGATTTCGTCGACGCTAGATTGTGCCAGTTTATTTTGCTATATCATCCTTTTGGTTTTAGTATCCGGTGTGAGTTCGCTACGTCATCCTTTTGGTGGTGGGTCTGTCATTTTGTCGATGTTAGATTTTGCGAGTGTTTTGCTCTATCATTCTTTTAGTTGTAGTAACCGGTGTGAGTTTGCTCCGTCACCCTTTTGGTGGTGGGTCTGTCATTTCATTGATTTCAAATTATGCGGGTGTGTGTTGCTCTATCATCCCTTTGGTGATAGTAGCCAATGTGAGTTCGCTCCGTCCTCCTTTTGGTGGTGGGTCTGTCATTTTGTTGATGTCAGATTGTGCGAGTTTGTGTTGCTCTATCATCCTTTGGGTGATAGTAGCCGGTGTGTGTTTGCTCCATCATCCTTTTGGTGGTGGGTCGGTCATTTCATCGATGTCAGATTGTGCGAGTGTCTCGCTCTATCATTCTTTTGTTGGTCGTAGCCGGTGTGAGTTTGTGTAACACCCGCTTTCTATACCCCCAAAATAAACAATTAAATCATTTAGGCACAAATTCAAAATTTCATTAGAGTACATTTGCAACGTGGCATAAAAGGGGAATATCACATTATCATAAAAATTCCAACACATACAACACCTGCTCAAACGGATATGCCACAACAGGGTAGCACCCACAAGAAATATTTAGAACAAGGCGGAAATATCCAAATATTCCATAATTCTCCAAGACATATGTTCACATATACAGTTATCATTCATCATGCTTACAAACATATCATCAGCAGATACATACACCGATGTATCACAAAAAAAAATAATTCCTATCTACCCGGTGCTACATATCAGAGCCGACCGACCAAAAAGGGAAGAAGCCACGCTTCACAAAAATACCTCCAGCAATCTAATCTGCAATGCCTCATAGAGCATTAAAAGAAACAACAGAAGGGTGAGAAACGATATCATAATAACAATGCATATAAACATATATATACATAATATCCAATATACGTCTTTCGCATTCTCACCGCAACTCACCTCGTCATACCGTACATCGCAATGTATTCACATTATCTATTTACAAATAGAACACCATGCATATACAATATGTGTCAACAAGGTTTATATCAGTTCATAAACACACAAAACATACGTATACATATATTCACACATACATGTGTCTTCAAGCGTACTAATCATGCCAATCATCAACAATTCATATGAACATTTACAATTATGTTTATTCACCATACACCATGCAAGATGTCAACATGCAACTCATAGAGACCGATACACGACTCTATGCAGATGCAAATGCGGTACCGACTCATTTCAGCAGGTTCAATTGAAGAACCAAATAACTATCGCTCACACCCCACATGGACACACGAGGTTCTGCAGATTCTACGCGGAATCAAAATAACCATCGCAACATACGAGGTTCTGCAAATCCACCGAGGGATGAATAATTAACCATCGCTCATACCCCACAAGGGCACACGAGGTTCTGCAGATTCACCGAGGAATCAATCGACACAAGAATGCATACCGTGATGCTTCACATGCAACATGACTCATGACACTCTTGAAATGCACACATGTTTACAAACATACTCATGCATTCTACACATTCATCGCATATATTCATACAAACATCATAGATTTTTAATCAAGCTAAACAATGCACATAAGTGCCAAACGGCCACAATTTATAATCTAGGATTCACGCCATACGGCTACCCACAGTACATCACAAACCAGCATATAAGCTATTAAATCAAAGAAGGGTCGATCGCAACCGAAACCCCAAGCCACGACAGCACCACGCAATCAGGGAAAATTCATCCTGCTACGTTCGCTACACGCTCGCCTAGCGAGCTGCTAGCGAGCGTTCGCTACCTCCTCTCCTAGCGAACTGCTAGCGAGCAAGAACAGAGGCTACAAACCTCGTTCGCTACCCCGTTCGCCACAGCGAACCTCCAACGAGCTCCTCGCTACTCCCTTCGCTGCCAGCGAGGGACATCAGGATCTCACTGTCCCAAGTCTGGGACCATTCGCTGCACGCTCGCCTAGCGAGATGCTAGCGAGTGTTCGCTGCGTGCTCGCCTAGCGAGCTGCTAGCGAGTCGCCTGCGAACAACAACATTCAGTTCTGCTCCAGCACCTCCAACCTCACCAAAATCACCCGATTAAATCCAAAGTCGATCCAGTAGCCTTAGTCTAACATATATCGCCTAACCTACATCATCTAATCACGATTCTAACCGTTAAACAACGATTCCTTTCGATTAAACCAAATTCAACCTAAAATGGAAAGTGTAGAAAAACTACCAACAATCCAAAACAATCCATCAAAATCATACATGATTATACACATTGATAGAGTAATAAAGTTTCACACCCTTACCCGATCAATCAAAAGCTTTGGTGATGATTTCTTGAAGTTCTAGGTTTTCCTCTCCTTTTCTCTCCACTTTCTCTTCTCCTCTTTCTTTCTCTTGTTTTTCTTTCTATGTTACTATCTTTTCTCTTTTCCTCTCTTATCTCATAATTCTATTTCTTTCCTCTCAAATTCTTTCCACACACTAATTAATCAATTCTCATAAAAATATCCACTTAGCATAATCACTAATGCCCAGAATACCCTCCAACCTATTTTGCCCAAAACAATATGCAAACATAACATATTAAACACATAAATCCTATATTTAAAATAATAATTCAATCAATTAAATTAAAAAGGACTCAAAATAAAGGAAATCGGAATCGGGGAGTTACAACTCTCCCCCACTTAGGAATTTTCGTCCTCGAAAATATTACCTGATTCGAACAGCTCAGGATGCGACTCACGCATCTTACTCTCCAATTCCCAAGTCATATTGCCTTTCGCAGCACCTCCCCATGCTACTTTTACAAGCGAAATATCCTTGCCTCTTAGGTTCTTAACTTCGTGGTCCAAAATCATAACCGGTAAAGCCTCAACCGTAAGATTATCTCTTACCTCCACCTCATCCATAGGAATCACATGTGACAGATCTGGAACATACTTCCGAAGTTGCGAAACATGGAACACATCATGCAAATTCGAAAGACTCGGAGGCAACGCCACACGATAAGCCACCACACCAACTCGTGCAATAATTTGATACGGACCAATAAAACGAGAAGTCAACTTCTTCGACTTCAAAGCACGACCCACACCCGTAACCGGTGTAACTCTCAAAAACACATGGTCACCTTCTTGAAATTCAAGATCCTTCCTTCTCTTGTCATGATAACTCTTTTGCCTACTCTGAGAAGCTTTCATCTTCTCCCGGATATACTTCACCTTCTCCGTCGTTTGTTGTACCATCTCCGGTCCAACTACCGATCTCTCTCCGGTTTCATGCCAACACAAAGGTGTTCGACATCTCCGACCATACAAAGCCTCAAATGGTGCCATACCAATACTTGCATGAAAACTGTTGTTGTAAGTGAACTCAATCAATGCCAAAAAGCTATCCCAAACACCACCTTGCTCGAGCACACAAGCATGCAACAAGTCCTCCAACGATTGAATCGTCCTCTCAGTTTGGCCATCCATCTGCGGATGATACGCTGAACTCAATCTCAACTTAGAACCTAAAGCCTCTTGCAAACCTTCCCAAAATCTCGAAGTAAATCTAGGATCTCTATCCGACACGATACTCTTGGGAACTCCATGAAACTTCACAATCACCCGAACATAAATCTCGGCTAACTTTTCCAAAGGATAACCAATATCAATCGGAATAAAGTGAGCAGATTTAGTAAGCCTATCAACAATCACCCAAATAGCATTGTGACCTCTTTGCGTATTTGGTAAACCCGTAACAAAATCCATTGATCTACTATCCCATTTCCATTCCGGAATATCCAACGGTTGCATCAAACCGCTAGGCTTCTGATGTTCCACCTTAGACTTCTGGCAAGTCAAACACGAATACACAAACCGAGCTACATCCCTCTTCAATCCGGACCACCAAAAGATTTTCTTCAAATCTTGATACATCTTATTCGCACCCGGATGAATACTCAAATTATTCCGGTGTCCTTCCTCCAATATCATCTTTCTCAAATCCACATCGTCGGGAATACAAATACGACCACGGAATCTCAAAACTCCAAAATTATCAACTTTAAAGTCCTCATTCTCATTCATCATCAAATCCACAAATTTCAAATCCAACTTTTGCTTTTCACGAACGGTAGCAAGAAAATCATTCGTAACATGCAACATACCAAGTTTCACACTTCTCGGCGTCATTTCACAAACCAAACTCAAATCTCTAAAATCCTCCAAAAGTTCCCATTCTCTTACCATCAATGTAGACATATGCACTAACTTCCGGCTCAAAGCATCAGCTACAACATTTGCCTTACCCGGATGGTAATTCAAACCAAAGTCATAATCTTTCAAAAACTCTAACCACCTTCTTTGCCTCATATTCAATTCCTTTTGTTCAAATAAATACTTCAAACTCTTGTGGTCGCTAAAAACTTCAAATCTCGCACCATAGAGATAATGCCTCCAAATTTTCAAAACAAAGACCACGGCCGCCAATTCCAAATCATGCGTAGGATAATTCTTCTCATGCACTCTCAATTGCCTTGAAGCATAAGCCACAACTTTACCGTCTTGCATCAAAACACCACCCAAACCGGACAAAGAAGCATCACAATAAACCACAAACGATTCCGTCGGATTTGGCAAAATCAAAATCGGCGCCGTTGTCAACCGTCTCTTAAGTTCAACAAAACTCTTCTCACAATTAATGTCCCAAACAAAAGTCTTTCCCTTACAAGTCAACTGAGTCAACGGAAGTGCCAACTTCGAAAATCCCTCAATAAACCTCCGATAATAACCGACCAAGCCCAAAAAGCTTCGGATCTCCGTAACCGACTTAGGAGCCTCCCATTGCATTACCACATCAATGTTGGACGGATCAACACAAATACCATTACTAGAAATAACATGCCCAAGAAAACTCACTTCCGATAACCAAAACTCGCACTTGGATAACTTAGCATACAATTGCTTCTCCTTCAAAACTTGCAACACAACCCGCAAATGCTCTTCATGCTCTTCTTGAGACTTAGAGTAAATCAAAATGTCGTCAATAAACACAACTACGAAACGATCCAACTGCTCATGAAAGATACGATTCATATATTCCATAAACACACCCGGCGCATTAGAAACTCCGAATGGCATCACAGAAAATTCATAATGACCATACCGTGTCCTAAAAGCCGTCTTTTGAATATCTTCTTCTTTAACACGAATCTGGTGATAACCTGACCTCAAATCAATCTTACTAAAAACACGGGCACCAACCAATTGGTCCATCAAATCATCGATTCTAGGAAGCGGATACTTATTCTTAATAGTCACCTTATTCAACTGCCGATAATCAATACACAACCGCATGCTTCCATCTTTCTTCTTTACCAACAATACCGGCGCACCCCAAGGAGAAACACTCGGCCTAACAAATCTCCTTTCCAATAAATCATTCAATTGTTTCTTCAACTCTACCAACTCCAATGCCGACATACGATACGGTGCCATCGAAATCGGTCTAGTACACATATGCACACATAACATATTAAACACATAAATCCTATATTTAAAATAATAATTCAATCAATTAAATTAAAAAAGGACTCAGGATAAAGGAAATCGGAATCAGGGCGTTACAGTTTGCTCTGTCATCCTTTTGGTGGTGGGTCTGTCATTTCGTCGATATCAGATTGTGCGAGTGTATTTTGCTCTATCATCCTTTTGGTGGTAATAGACGGTGTGACTTCGATCCGTCATCCTTTTGGTGGTGGGTCTTTCATTTCGTCTAAGTCAGATTGTGCGAGTGTGTTTGGCTCTATCATCCTTTGATGGTAATAGCTGGTGTGAAATTTCTCAGTAACCCTTTTGGTGGTGGATCTGTCATTTCATCGATGTCAGATTGTGCAAGTGTGTTTTTCTCTATCATACTTTTGGTGACAGTTGCCGGTATGAGTTTGCTCTGTCATCCTTTTGGTGGTGGGTCTATGATTTCATCAACGCTAGATTGTGCGAGTTTGTTTTGCTCTATCATCCTTTTGGTTTTAGTAGCCGGTGTGAGTTCGCTCCGTCATCGGTTTGGTGGTGGGTCTGTCATTTCGTCGATGTTAGATTTTGCGAGTGTTTTACTCTATCATTCTTTTAGTTTTAGTAGCCGGTGTGAGTTTGCTCCGTCATCCTTTTGGTGGTGGGTCTGTCATTTCATCGATTTCAAATTATGCGAGTGTGTGTTGCTCTAACATCCTTTTGGTGATAGTAGCAGTGTCAGTTCGCTCTGTCATCCTTTTGGTGGTGGGTCTGTGATTTCGTCGATGCTAGATTGTGTGAGTTTCTGTTGCTCTATCATCCTTTTGGTGATAATAGCCAGTGTGAGTTCGCTCCGTCATCCTTTTGGTGGTGGGTACGTCATTTCATCGATGTCAGATTGTGCGAGTGTTTCGCTCTATCATTCTTTTGGTGGTCGGAGCCGGTGTGAGTTTGCTCTGTCATCCTTTTGGTGGTGGTTCTGTCATTTCATCGATGTCAGATTGTGCGAGTGTGTTTCGCTCTATCATCCTTTTGGTGATAGTAGCCGGTGTGAGTTAGCTCTGTCATCCTTTTGGTAGGGGAACTTTCATTTCTTCAATGTCAGATAGTGCGAGTATGTTTTGCTCTATCATCCTTTGATGGTAGTAGCTGGTGTGAAATTGCTCAGCAATCCTTTTGGTGGTGGATCTGTAATTTCATCGATGTTACATTATGCGAGTGTGTTTTGCTCTATCATACTTTTGGTGACGGTAGCCGGTGTGAGTTTGCTCTGTCATCCTTTTGGTGGTGGGTCTGTGATTTCGTCGACGCTAGATTGTGCGAGTTTGTTTTTCTCTATCATCCTTTTGGTTTTAGTAGCCGGTGTGACTTCGCTCCGTCATCGGTTTGTTGGTGGGTCTGTCATTTTGTCGATGTTAGATTTTGCAAGTGTTTTGCTATATCATTCTTTCAGTTGTAGTAGCCGCTGTGAGTTTGCTTCGTCATCCTTTTGGTCGTGGGTCTGTCATTTCATCGATTTCAAATTATACGAGTGTGTGTTACTCTATCATCCTTTTGGTGATAGTAGCCAGTGGGAGTTCACTTCGTCATCGTTCTGGTGGTGGGTCTGTCATTTTGTCGATGTCAGATTCTGCAAGTCTATTTTGCTCTATCATCCTTTTGGTGGTAGTAGCTGGTGCGATTTTGCTCAGTAATCCTTTTGGTGGTGGGTCTGTCATTTCATCGATGTCAGATTGTGCGAGTGTGTTTTGCTCTATCATACTTTTGGTATTAGTAACCAGTATGAGTTTGCTCTGTCATCCTTTTGGTGGTAGGTCTGTGATTTCGTCGATGCTAGATTGTGCGAGTTTGTTTTGCTCTATCATCCTTTTGGTTTTAGTATCCGGTGTGAGTTCGCTCTGTCATCCTTTTGGTGCTGGGTTTATCATTTCATCGATTTCAAATTATGCGAGTGTGTGTTGCTCTATCATCCTTTTGGTGATAGTAGCCGTTGTGAGTTTGCTCCGTCATCCTTTTGGTGGTGGGTCTGTCATTTTGTCGATGTCAGATTGTGCGAATGTGTTTTGCTCTATCATCCTGTTGGTGGTAGTAGCAGGTGTGAGTTTGCTCTGTCATCCTTTTTGTGGTGGCTATGTGATTTCGTCGACGCTAGATTGTGTGAGTTTGTGTTGCTCTATCATCCTTTTGGTGATAGTAGCCGGTGTGAGTTTGCTCCGTCATCCTTTTGGTGGTGGGTCTGTCATTTCGTCGATGTCAGATTATGCCAGTGTTTCGCTCTATCATTCTTTTGGTGGTTGGAGCCGGTGTGAGTTTGCTCAGTCATCCTTTTGGTGGTGGGTCTGTCATTTTATCGATGTCAGATTGTGCGAGTGTGTTTTTCTCTATAATTCTTTTGGTGGTAGTAGCTGTTGTGAGTTTGCTCAGTAATCCTTTTGGTGGTGGGTCTGTGATTTCATCGAAGTCAGATTGTGCGAGTGTGTTTCGCTCTATCATCCTTTTGGTGATAGTAGCTGGTGTGAGTTAGCTCTGTCATCCTTTTGGTGGTGGGTCTTTCATTTATTCGATGTCAGATAGTGCGAGTGTGTTTTGCTCTATCATCCTTTTGGTGGTAATAGACGGTGTGAGTTCGATCCATCATCCTTTTGGTGGTGGGTCTTTCATTTCGTCAATGTCAGATTGTGCGATTGTGTTTTGCTCTATCATCCTTTTGGTGATAGTAGCTGGTGTGAGTTTGCTCAGTAATCCTTTTGGTGGTGGATCTGTCATTTCATCGATGTCAGATTGTGCGAGTGTGTTTTTCTCTATCATACTTTTGGTGATAGTAGTCGGTGTGAGTTTGCTCTGTCATCCTTTTGGTGGTGGGGCAGTGAATTCATCGACGCTAGATTGTGCGAGGTTGTTTTGCTCTATCATCCTTTTGGTTTTAGTATCCGATGTGAGTTCGCTCCGTCATCGGTTTGGTGGTGGGTCTGTCATTTCGTCGACGCTAGATTGTGCGAGTTTGTTTTGCTCTATCATCCTTTTGGTTGTAGTAGCCGGTGTGAGTTTCCTCCGTCATCCTTTTGGTGGTGGGTCTGCCATTTCATCGATTTCAAATTATGCGAGTGTGTGTTGTTCTATCATCCTTTTGGTGATAGTAGCCGGTGTGAGTTTGCTCCGTCATCCTTTTGGTGGTGGGTTTGTCATTTTGTCGATGTCAGATTGTGCAAATGTGTTTTGCTCTATCATCCTGTTGGTGGTTGTGGCCGGTGTGATTTTCTCTGTCATCCTTTTTGTGGTGGCTCTGTGATTTCGTCGACGCTAGATTGTGTGAGTTTGTGTTGCTCTATCATCCTTTTGGTGATAGTAGCCACTGTGAGTTCGCTCCGTCATCCTTTTGGTGGTGGGTCTGTCATTTCGTCGATGTAAGATTGTGCCAGTGTTTCGCTCTATCATTCTTTGGGTTGTTGTAGCCGGTGAGCGTTTGCTCAGTCATCCTTTTGGTGGTGGGTCTGTCATTTTATCGATGTAAGATTGTGCGAGTGTGTTTTTCTCTATAATTCTTTTGGTGGTAGTAGCTGTTGTGAGTTTTCTCAGTAATCCTTTTGTGGTGGGTCTGTCATTTCATCAAAGTCAGACTGTGCGAGTGTGTTTGGCTCTATCATCCTTTTGGTGATAGTAGCCGGTGTGAGTTAGCTCTGTCATTCTTTTGGTGGTGGGTCTGTCATTTCGTCGATATTAGATTGTGCGAGTGTGTTTTGCTCTATCATCCTTTGGTGGTAGTAGCTGTTGTGAGTTTGCTCAGTAACCCTTTTGGTGGTGGATCTGTCATTTCATCGATGTCAGATTGTGCGATTGTGTTTTTCTCTATCATAGTTTTGGTGATAGTAGCCGGTGTGAGTTAGCTTTGTCATCCTTTTGGTGGTGGGTCTGTGATTTCGTTGACCCTAGATTGTGTGAGTTTGTTTTGCTCTATCATCCTTTTTGTTTTAGTAGGCAGTGTGAGTTCGCACCGTCATTGTATTGTGGTGGGTCTGTCATTTCGTCGATGTCAGATTTTGTGAGTGTTTTGCTCTATCATTCTTTTAGTGGTATTAGCCGGTGTGAGTTCGCTCCGTCATCCTTTTGGTGGTGGGTCTGTAATTTCATCGATTTTAAATTATGCGAGTGTGTGTTGCTCTATCATCCTTTTGGTGATAGTAGCCGGTGTGAGTTCACTTCGTCATCCTTTTGGTGGTGGGTCTGTCATTTCATCGATGTCAGATTGTGGGAGTGTTTCGTTCTTTCATTATTTTGGTGGTCGTAGCCGGTGTGAGTTAGCTTCGTCATCCTTTTGGTCGTGGGTCTGTCATTTCATCGATGTCAGATTGTGAGAGTCTGTTTTGCTCTATCATCATTTTGGTTGTAGTAGCTGGTGTGAGTTTGCTCAGTAATCCTTTTGGTGGTGGGCCTGTCATTTCATCAATGTCAGATTGTGCAAGTGTGTTTTGTTCTATCGTACTTTTGGTGATAGTAGCTGGTGTGAGTTTGCTTTGTCATCCTTTTGGTGGTGGCTCTGTGATTTCGTCGACGCTAGATTGTGCGAGTTTATTTTGCTCTATCATCCTTTTGGTTTTAGTATCCGGTGTGAGTTCGTTCCGTCATCCTTTTGGTGGTGGGTCTGTCATTTTGTCGATGTCAAATTTTGCGAGTGTTTTTCTCTATCATTCTTTTTGGGTGTAGTAGCCGGTGTGAGTTTGCTCCGTCATCCTTTTTGTGGTGGGTCTGTCATTTCATCGATTTCAAATTACGCAAGTGTCTGTTGCTCTATCATCTTTTGGTGATAGTAGCCGGTGTCAGTTCGCTCTGTCATCCTTTTGGTGGTGGGTCTGTGATTTCGTCGACGCTAGATTGTGCGAGTTTCTGTTGCTCTACCATCCTATTGGTGATAGTATCCGGTGTTAGTTCGCTCCGTCATCCTTTTGGTGGTGGGTTCGGCATTTCGCGTATGTCAGATTGTGCGAGTGTTTCGCTCTATCATTCTTTTGGTGGTGGTTCTGTCATTTCATCGATGTCAGATTGTGCGAGTGTGTTTTGCTCTATAATCCTTTTGGTGGTAGTAGCTGGTGTGAGTTTGCTCAGTAATCCTTTTGGTGGTGGGTCTGTCATTTCATCAATGTCAGATTGTGCGAGTGTGTTTCGCTTTATCATCCTTTTGGTGATAGTAGCCGTTGTGAGTTAGCTCTGTCATCCTTTTGGTGATGGGTCTTTCATTTCTTCGAAGTCAGATAGTGCGAGTGTGTTTTTCTCTATCATCCTTTGATGGTAGTAGCTGGTGTGAAATTGCTCAGCAATCCTTTTGGTGGTGGATCTGTAATTTCATCGTGTTACATTGTGCGAGTGTGTTTTGCTCTATCATACTTTTGGTGACGGTAGCCGGTGTGAGTTTGCTCTGCCATCCTTTTGGTGGTGGGTCTGTGATTTCGTCGAAGCTAGATTGTGCGAGTTTGTTTTGCTCTATCATCCTTTTGGTTTTAGTAGCCGGTGTGAGTTCACTCCGTCATCGGTTTGTTGGTGGATCTATCATTTCGTCGACGTTAGATTTTGCGAGTGTTTTGCTATATCATTCTTTCAGTTGTAGTAGCCGCTGTGAGTTTGCTTCGTCATCCTTTTGGTCGTGGGTCTGTCATTTCATCGATTTCAAATTATGCGAGTGTGTGTTACTCTATCATCCTTTTGGTGATAGTAGCCGGTGGGAGTTCGCTTCGTCATCATTTTGGTGGTGGGTCTGTCATTTTGTCGATGTCACATTGTGCGAGTGTGTTTTGCTCTATCATCCCTTTGGTGGTAGTAGCTGGTGTGATTTTGCTCAGTAATCCTTTTGGTGGTGGGTCTGTCATTTCATCGATGTCAGATTGTGCGAGTGTGTTTTTCTCTATCATACTTTTGGTGATAGTAACCGGTATGAGTTTGCTCTGTCATCCTTTTGGTGGTAGGTCTGTGATTTCGTCGACGCTAGATTGTGCGAGTTTGTTTTGCTCTATCATCCTTTTGGTTTTAGTATCCGGTGTGAGTTTGCTCAGTAATCCTTTTGGTGGTGGGTCTGTCATTTCATCGATGTCAGATTGTACGAGTGTGTTTCGCTCTATCATCCTTTTGGTGATAGTAGCCAATGTGAGTTAGCTCTGTCATCCTTTTGGTGGTGGGTCTTTCATTTCTTCGATGTCAGATAGTGCGAGTGTGTTTTGCTCTATCATCCTTTTATGGTATTAGCTGGTGTGAAATTGCTCAGCAATCCTTTTGGTGGTGGATCTGTAATTTCATCGATGTTACATTGTGCGAGTGTGTTTTGCTCTATCATACTTTTGGTGACGGTAGCCGGTGTGAGTTTGCTCTGTCATCCTTTTGGTGGTGGGTCTGAGATTTCGTCGACGCTAGATTGTGCGAGTTTGTTTTGCTCTATCATCCTTTTGGTTTTAGTAGCCGGTGTGAGTTCACTTCGTCATCGGTTTGTTTGTGGGTCTATCATTTCGTCGATGTTAGTTTTTGCGAGTGTTTTGCTATATCATTCTTTCAGTTGAAGTAGCCGCTGTGAGTTTGCTTCGTCATCCTTTTGGTCGTGGGTCTGTCATTTCATCGATTTCAAATTATGCGAGTGTGTGTTACTCTATCATCCTTTTGGTGATAGTAGCCGGTGGGAGTTCGCTTCGTCATCGTTTTGGTGGTGGGTCTGTCATTTTGTCGATGTCACATTGTGTGAGTGTGTTTTGCTCTATCATCCTTTTGGTGGTAGTAGCTGGTGTGATTTTGCTCAGTAATCCTTTTGGTGGTGGGCCTGTCATTTCATCGATGTTAGATTATGCGAGTGTGTTTTGCTCTATCATACTTTTGGTGATAGTAACCGGTATGAGTTTGCTCTGTCATCCTTTTGGTGGTAGGTCTATGATTTCGTCGACGCTAGATTGTGCGAGTTTGTTTTGCTCTATCATCCTTTTTGTTTTAGTATCCGGTGTGAGTTTGCTCAGTAATCCTTTTGGTGGTGGGTCTGTCATTTCATCGATGTCAGATTGTGCGAGTGTGTTTCGCTCTATCATCCTTTTGTTGATAGTAGCCGGTGTGAGTTAGCTCTGTCATCCTTTTGGTGGTGGGTCTGTCATTTTATCGATGTCAGATTGTGCGAATGTGTTTTGCTCTATCATCCTGTTGGTGGTAGAAGCAGGTGTGAGTTTGCTCTGTCATCCTTTTTGTGGTGGCTATGTGATTTCGTGGACGCTAGATTTTGTGAGTTTGTGTTGCTCTATCATCCTTTTGGTGATAGTAGCCGGTGTGAGTTTGCTCCGTCATCCTTTTGGTGGTGGGTCTGTCATTTCGTCGATGTCAGATTGTGCCAGTGTTTCGCTCTATCATTCTTTTGGTGGTTGTATCCGGTGTGAGTTTGCTCAGTCATCCTTTTGGTGGTGGGTCTGTCATTTTATCGATGTCAATTTGGGCGAGTGTGTTTTTCTCTATAATTCTTTTGGTTGTAGTAGCTGTTGTGAGTTTGCTCAGTAATCCTTTTGGTGGTGGGTCTGTGATTTCATCAAAGTCAGATTGTGCGAGTGTGATTTGCTCTATCATCCTTTTGGTGGTAATAGACGGTGTGAGTTCGATCCGTCATCCTTTTGGTGGTGGGTCTTTCATTTCATCAATGTCAGATTGTGCGAGTGTGTTTTGCTCTATCATCCTTTGATGGTAGTAGCTGGTGTGAGTTTGCTCAGTAATCCTTTTGGTGGTGGATCTATCATTTCATCGATGTCAGATTGTGCGAGTGTGTTTTTCTCTATCATACTTTTGGTGATAGTAATCGGTGTGAGTTTGCTCCGTCATCCTTTTGGTGGTGGGTCTGTTATTTCGTCGACGCTAGATTGTGCGAGGTTGTTTTGCTCTATCATCCTTTTGGTTTTAGTAGCCGATGTGAGTTCGCTCCGTCATCGGTTTGGTGGTGGGTCTGTCATTTCGTCGATGTCATATTTTGCGAGTGTTTTGCTCTATCATTCTATTAGTTGTAGTAGCCTGTGTGAGTTTCCTCCGTCATCCTTTTGGTGGTGGGTCTGTCATTTCATCGATGTCAGATTGTACGAGTGTGTTTCGCTCTATCATCCTTTTGGTGATAGTAGCCGATGTGAGTTAGCTCTGTCATCCTTTTGGTGGTGGGTCTTTCATTTCATCGATGTCAGATAGTGCGAGTGTGTTTTGCTCTATCATCCTTTGATGGTAGTAGCTGGTGTAAAATTGCTCAGCAATCCTTTTGGTGGTGGATCTGTAATTTCATCGATGTTACATTGTGCGAGTGTGTTTTGCTCTATCATACTTTTGGTGACGGTAGCCGGTGTGAGTTTGCTCTGCCATCCTTTTGGTGGTGGGTCTGTGATTTCGTCGACGCTAGATTGTGCGAGTTTGTTTTGCTCTATCATCCTTTTGGTTTTAGTAGCCGGTGTGAGTTCACTCCGTCATCGGTTTGTTGGTGGGTCTATCATTTCGTCGATGTTAGATTTTGCGAGTGTTTTGCTATATCATTATTTCAGTTGTAGTAGCCGCTGTGAGTTTGCTTCGTCATCCTTTTGGTCGTGGGTCTGTCATTTCATCGATTTCAAATTATGCGAGTGTGTGTTACTCTATCATCCTTTTGGTGATAGTAGCCGGTGGGAGTTCGCTTCGTCATCGTTTTAGTGGTGGGTCTGTCACTTTGTCGATGTCACATTGTGCGAGTGTGTTTTGCTCTATCATCCTTTTGGTGGTAGTAGCTGGTGTGATTTTGCTCAGTAATCCTTTTGGTGGTGGGCCTGTCATTTCATCGATGTCAGATTGTGCGAGTGTGTTTTTCTCTATCATACTTTTGGTGATAGTAACCGGTATGTGTTTGCTCTGTCATCCTTTTGGTGGTAGGTCTGTGATTTCATCGACGCTAGATTGTGCGAGTTTGTTTTGCTCTATCATCCTTTTGGTTTTAGTATCCGGTGTGAGTTCGCTCCGTCATCCTTTTGGTGCTGGGTCTATCATTTCATCAATTTCAAATTTTGCGAGCGTGTGTTGCTCTATCATCCTTTTGGTGATAGTAGCCGATGTGAGTTAGCTCTGTCATCCTTTTGGTGGTGGGTCTTTCATTTCTTCGATGTCAGATAGTGCGAGTGTGTTTTGCTCTATCATCCTTACATGGTATTAGCTGGTGTGAAATTGCTCAGCAATCCTTTTGGTGGTGGATCTGTAATTTCATCGATGTTACATTGTGCGAGTGTGTTTTGCTCTATCATACTTATGGTGACGGTAGCCGGTGCGAGTTTGCTCTGTCATCCTTTTGGTGGTGGGTCTGGGATTTCGTCCACGCTAGATTGTGCGAGTTTGTTTTGCTCTATCATCCTTTTGGTTTTATTAGCCGGTGTGAGTTCACTTCGTCATCGGTTTGTTTGTGGGTCTATCATTTCGTCGATGTTAGTTTTTGCGAGTGTTTTGCTATATCATTCTTTCAGTTGAAGTAGCCGCTGTGAGTTTGCTTCGTCATCCTTTTGGTCGTGGGTCTGTCATTTCATCGATTTCAAATTATGCGAGTGTGTGTTACTCTATCATCCTTTTGGTGATAGTAGCCGGTGGGAGTTCGCTTCGTCATCGTTTTGGTGGTGGGTCTGTCATTTTGTCGATGTCACATTGTGTGAGTGTGTTTTGCTCTATCATCCTTTTGGTGGTAGTAGCTGGTGTGATTTTGCTCAGTAATCCTTTTGGTGGTGGGTCTATCATTTCATCGATGTTAGATTGTGCGAGTGTGTTTTGCTCTATCATACTTTAGGTGATAGTAACCGGTATGAGTTTGCTCTGTTATCCTTTTGGTGGTAGGTCTGTGATTTCGTCGACGCTAGATTGTGCGAGTTTGTTTTGCTCTATCATCCTTTTGGTTTTAGTATCCGGTGTGAGTTTGCTCAGTAATCATTTTGGTGGTGGGTCTGTCATTTCATCGATGTCAGATTGTGCGAGTGTGTTTCGCTCTATCATCCTTTTGTTGATAGTAGCCGGTGTGAGTTAGCTCTGTCATCCTTTTGGTGGTGGGTCTGTCATTTTATCGATGTCAGATTGTGCGAATGTGTTTTGCTCTATCATCCTGTTGGTGGTAGAAGCAGGTGTGAGTTTGCTCTGTCATCCTTTTTGTGGTGGCTATGTGATTTCGTGGACGCTAGATTTTGTGAGTTTGTGTTGCTCTATCATCCTTTTGGTGATAGTAGCCGGTGTGAGTTTGCTCCGTCATCCTTTTGGTGGTGGGTCTGTCATTTCGTCGATGTCAGATTGTGCCAGTGTTTCGCTCTATCATTCTTTTGGTAGTTGTATCCGGTGTGAGTTTGCTCAGTCATCCTTTTGGTGGTGGGTCTGTCATTTTATCGATGTCAATTTGGGCGAGTGTATTTTTCTCTATAATTCTTTTGGTGGTAGTAGTTGTTGTGAGTTTGCTCAGTAATCCTTTTGGTGGTGGGTCTGTGATTTCATCAAAGTCAGATTGTGCGAGTGTGATTTGCTCTATCATCCTTTTGGTGGTAATAGACGGTGTGAGTTCGATCCTTCATCCTTTTGGTGGTGGGTCTTTCATTTCATCAATGTCAGATTGTGCGAGTGTGTTTTGCTCTATCATCCTTTGATGGTAGTAGCTGGTGTGAGTTTGCTCAGTAATCCTTTTGGTGGTGGATCTGTCATTTCATCGATGTCAGATTGTGCGAGTGTGTTTTTCTCTATCATACTTTTGGTGACGGTAGCCGGTGTGAGTTTGCTCTGCCATCCTTTTGGTGGTGGGTCTGTGATTTCGTCGACGCTAGATTGTGCGAGTTTGTTTTGCTCTATCATCCTTTTGGTTTTAGTAGCCGGTGTGAGTTCACTCCGTCATCGGTTTGTTGGTGGGTCTATCATTTCGTCGATGTTAGATTTTGCGAGTGTTTTGCTATATCATTATTTCAGTTGTAGTAGCCGCTGTGAGTTTGCTTCGTCATCCTTTTGGTCGTGGGTCTGTCATTTCATCGATTTCAAATTATGCGAGTGTGTGTTACTCTATCATCCTTTTGGTGATAGTAGCCGGTGGGAGTTCGCTTCGTCATCGTTTTAGTGGTGGGTCTGTCACTTTGTCGATGTCACATTGTGCGAGTGTGTTTTGCTCTATCATCCTTTTGGTGGTAGTAGCTGGTGTGATTTTGCTCAGTAATCCTTTTGGTGGTGGGCCTGTCATTTCATCGATGTCAGATTGTGCGAGTGTGTTTTTCTCTATCATACTTTTGGTGATAGTAACCGGTATGTGTTTGCTCTGTCATCCTTTTGGTGGTAGGTCTGTGATTTCATCGACGCTAGATTGTGCGAGTTTGTTTTGCTCTATCATCCTTTTGGTTTTAGTATCCGGTGTGAGTTCGCTCCGTCATCCTTTTGGTGCTGGGTCTATCATTTCATCAATTTCAAATTATGCGAGCGTGTGTTGCTCTATCATCCTTTTGGTGATAGTAGCCGGTGTGAGTTAGCTCTGTCATCCTTTTGGTGGTGGGTCTTTCATTTCTTCGATGTCAGATAGTGCGAGTGTGTTTTGCTCTATCATCCTTACATGGTATTAGCTGGTGTGAAATTGCTCAGCAATCCTTTTGGTGGTGGATCTGTAATTTCATCGATGTTACATTGTGCGAGTGTGTTTTGCTCTATCATACTTATGGTGACGGTAGCCGGTGCGAGTTTGCTCTGTCATCCTTTTGGTGGTGGGTCTGGGATTTCGTCCACGCTAGATTGTGCGAGTTTGTTTTGCTCTATCATCCTTTTGGTTTTATTAGCCGGTGTGAGTTCACTTCGTCATCGGTTTGTTTGTGGGTCTATCATTTCGTCGATGTTAGTTTTTGCGAGTGTTTTGCTATATCATTCTTTCAGTTGAAGTAGCCGCTGTGAGTTTGCTTCGTCATCCTTTTGGTCGTGGGTCTGTCATTTCATCGATTTCAAATTATGCGAGTGTGTGTTACTCTATCATCCTTTTGGTGATAGTAGCCGGTGGGAGTTCTCTTCGTCATCGTTTTGGTGGTGGGTCTGTCATTTTGTCGATGTCACATTGTGTGAGTGTGTTTTGCTCTATCATCCTTTTGGTGGTAGTAGCTGGTGTGATTTTGCTCAGTAATCCTTTTGGTGGTGGGTCTATCATTTCATCGATGTTAGATTGTGCGAGTGTGTTTTGCTCTATCATACTTTAGGTGATAGTAACCGGTATGAGTTTGCTCTGTTATCCTTTTGGTGGTAGGTCTGTGATTTCGTCGACGCTAGATTGTGCGAGTTTGTTTTGCTCTATCATCCTTTTGGTTTTAGTATCCGGTGTGAGTTTGCTCAGTAATCATTTTGGTGGTGGGTCTGTCATTTCATCGATGTCAGATTGTGCGAGTGTGTTTCGCTCTATCATCCTTTTGTTGATAGTAGCCGGTGTGAGTTAGCTCTGTCATCCTTTTGGTGGTGGGTCTGTCATTTTATCGATGTCAGATTGTGCGAATGTGTTTTGCTCTATCATCCTGTTGGTGGTAGAAGCAGGTGTGAGTTTGCTCTGTCATCCTTTTTGTGGTGGCTATGTGATTTCGTGGACGCTAGATTTTGTGAGTTTGTGTTGCTCTATCATCCTTTTGGTGATAGTAGCCGGTGTGAGTTTGCTCCGTCATCCTTTTGGTGGTGGGTCTGTCATTTCGTCGATGTCAGATTGTGCCAGTGTTTCGCTCTATCATTCTTTTGGTAGTTGTATCCGGTGTGAGTTTGCTCAGTCATCCTTTTGGTGGTGGGTCTGTCATTTTATCGATGTCAATTTGGGCGAGTGTATTTTTCTCTATAATTCTTTTGGTGGTAGTAGTTGTTGTGAGTTTGCTCAGTAATCCTTTTGGTGGTGGGTCTGTGATTTCATCAAAGTCAGATTGTGCGAGTGTGATTTGCTCTATCATCCTTTTGGTGGTAATAGACGGTGTGAGTTCGATCCTTCATCCTTTTGGTGGTGGGTCTTTCATTTCATCAATGTCAGATTGTGCGAGTGTGTTTTGCTCTATCATCCTTTGATGGTAGTAGCTGGTGTGAGTTTGCTCAGTAATCCTTTTGGTGGTGGATCTGTCATTTCATCGATGTCAGATTGTGCGAGTGTGTTTTTCTCTATCATACTTTTGGTGATAGTAATCGGTGTGAGTTTGCTCCGTCATCCTTTTGGTGGTGGGTCTGTTATTTCGTCGACGCTAGATTGTGCGAGGTTGTTTTGCTCTATCATCCTTTTGGTTTTAGTAGCCGATGTGAGTTCGCTCCGTCATCGGTTTGGTGGTGGGTCTGTCATTTCGTCGATGTCATATTTTGCGAGTGTTTTGCTCTATCATTCTATTAGTTATAGTAGCCTGTGTGAGTTTCCTCCGTCATCCTTTTGGTGGTGGGTCTGTCATTTCATCGATGTCAGATTGTACGAGTGTGTTTCGCTCTATCATCCTTTTGGTGATAGTAGCCAATGTGAGTTAGCTCTGTCATCCTTTTGGTGGTGGGTCTTTCATTTCTTCGATGTCAGATAGTGCGAGTGTGTTTTGCTCTATCATCCTTTGATGGTAGTAGCTGGTGTAAAATTGCTCAGCAATCCTTTTGGTGGTGGATCTGTAATTTCATCGATGTTACATTGTGCGAGTGTGTTTTGCTCTATCATACTTTTGGTGACGGTAACCGGTGTGAGTTTGCTCTGCCATCCTTTTGGTGGTGGGTCTGTGATTTCGTCGACGCTAGATTGTGCGAGTTTGTTTTGCTCTATCATCCTTTTGGTTTTAGTAGCCGGTGTGAGTTCACTCCGTCATCGGTTTGTTGGTGGGTCTATCATTTCGTCGATGTTAGATTTTGCGAGTGTTTTGCTATATCATTATTTCAGTTGTAGTAGCCGCTGTGAGTTTGCTTCGTCATCCTTTTGGTCGTGGGTCTGTCATTTCATCGATTTCAAATTATGCGAGTGTGTGTTACTCTATCATCCTTTTGGTGATAGTAGCCGGTGGGAGTTTGCTTCGTCATCGTTTTAGTGGTGGGTCTGTCATTTTGTCGATGTCACATTGTGCGAGTGTGTTTTGCTCTATCATCCTTTTGGTGGTAGTAGCTGGTGTGATTTTGCTCAGTAATCCTTTTGGTGGTGGGCCTGTCATTTCATCGATGTCAGATTGTGCGAGTGTGTTTTTCTCTATCATACTTTTGGTGATAGTAACCGGTATGTGTTTGCTCTGTCATCCTTTTGGTGGTAGGTCTGTGATTTCGTCGACGCTAGATTGTGCGAGTTTGTTTTGCTCTATCATCCTTTTGGTTTTAGTATCCGGTGTGAGTTCGCTCCGTCATCCTTTTGGTGCTGGGTCTATCATTTCATCAATTTCAAATTATGCGAGCGTGTGTTGCTCTATCATCCTTTTGGTGATAGTAGCCGGTGTGAGTTAGCTCTGTCATCCTTTTGGTGGTGGGTCTTTCATTTCTTCGATGTCAGATAGTGCGAGTGTGTTTTGCTCTATCATCCTTTCATGGTATTAGCTGGTGTGAAATTGCTCAGCAATCCTTTTGGTGGTGGATCTGTAATTTCATCGATGTTACATTGTGCGAGTGTGTTTTGCTCTATCATACTTATGGTGACGGTAGCCGGTGTGAGTTTGCTCTGTCATCCTTTTGGTGGTGGGTCTGAGATTTCGTCCACGCTAGATTGTGCGAGTTTGTTTTGCTCTATCATCCTTTTGGTTTTATTAGCCGGTGTGAGTTCACTTCGTCATCGGTTTGTTTGTGGGTCTATCATTTCGTCGATGTTAGTTTTTGCGAGTGTTTTGCTATATCATTCTTTCAGTTGAAGTAGCCGCTGTGAGTTTGCTTCGTCATCCTTTTGGTCGTGGGTCTGTCATTTCATCGATTTCAAATTATGCGAGTGTGTGTTACTCTATCATCCTTTTGGTGATAGTAGCCGGTGGGAGTTCGCTTCGTCATCGTTTTGGTGGTGGGTCTGTCATTTTGTCGATGTCACATTGTGTGAGTGTGTTTTGCTCTATCATCCTTTTGGTGGTAGTAGCTGGTGTGATTTTGCTCAGTAATCCTTTTGGTGGTGGGTCTATCATTTCATCGATGTTAGATTGTGCGAGTGTGTTTTGCTCTATCATACTTTTGGTGATAGTAACCGGTATGAGTTTGCTCTGTCATCCTTTTGGTGGTAGGTCTGTGATTTCGTCGACGCTAGATTGTGCGAGTTTGTTTTGCTCTATCATCCTTTTGGTTTTAGTATCCGGTGTGAGTTTGCTCAGTAATCCTTTTGGTGGTGGGTCTGTCATTTCATCGATGTCAGATTGTGCGAGTGTGTTTCGCTCTATCATCTTTTTGTTGATAGTATCCGGTGTGAGTTAGCTCTGTCATCCTTTTGGTGGTGGGTCTGTCATTTTATCGATGTCAGATTGTGCGAATGTGTTTTGCTCTATCATCCTGTTGGTGGTAGAAGCAGGTGTGAGTTTGCTCTGTCATCCTTTTTGTGGTGGCTATGTGATTTCGTGGACGCTAGATTTTGTGAGTTTGTGTTGCTCTATCATCCTTTTGGTGATAGTAGCCGGTGTGAGTTTGCTCCGTCATCCTTTTGGTGGTGGGTCTGTCATTTCGTCGATGTCAGATTGTGCCAGTGTTTCGCTCTATCATTCTTTTGGTGGTTGTAGCCGGTGTGAGTTTGCTCAGTCATCCTTTTGGTGGTGGGTCTGTCATTTTATCGATGTCAATTTGGGCGAGTGTGTTTTTCTCTATAATTCTTTTGGTGGTAGTAGCTGTTGTGAGTTTGCTCAGTAATCCTTTTGGTGGTGGGTCTGTGATTTCATCAAAGTCAGATTGTGCGAGTGTGATTTGCTCTATCATCCTTTTGGTGGTAATAGACGGTGTGAGTTCGATCCGTCATCCTTTTGGTGGTGGGTCTTTCATTTCATCAATGTCAGATTGTGCGAGTGTGTTTTGCTCTATCATCCTTTGATGGTAGTAGCTGGTGTGAGTTTGCTCAGTAATCCTTTTGGTGGTGGATCTGTCATTTCATCGATGTCACATTGTGCGAGTGTGTTTTTCTCTATCATACTTTTGGTGATAGTAATCGGTGTGAGTTTGCTCCGTCATCCTTTTGGTGGTGGGTTTGTTATTTCGTCGACGCTAGATTGTGCGAGGTTGTTTTGCTCTATCATCCTTTTGGTTTTAGTAGCCGATTTGAGTTCGCTCCGTCATCGGTTTGGTGGTGGGTCTGTCATTTCGTCGATGTCATATTTTGTGAGTGTTTTGCTCTATCATTCTATTAGTTGTAGTAGCCTGTGTGAGTTTCCTCCGTCATCCTTTTGGTGGTGGGTCTGTCATTTCATCGATTTCAAATTATGCGAGTGTGTGTTGCTGTATCATCCTTTTGGTGGTAGTAGCCGGTGTGAGTTTGCTCCGTCATCCTTTTGGTGGTGGGTCTGTCATTTTGTCGATGTCAGATTGTGCGAATGTGTTTTGCTCTATCATCCCGTTGTTGGTTGTGGCCGGTGTGAGTTTGCTCTGTCATCCTTTTGTGGTAGCTATGTGATTTCGTCGACGCTAGATTGTGTGAGTTTGTGTTGCTCTATCATCCTTTTGGTGATAGTAGCCAGTGTGAGTTTGCTCCGTCATCCTTTTGGTGGTGGGTATGTCATTTCGTCGATGTCAGATTGTGCCAGTGTTTCACTCTATCATCCTTTTGGTGATAGTAGCCAGTGTGAGTTAGCTCTGTCATCCTTTTGGTGGTGGGTCTGTCATTTTATCGATGTAAGATTGTGCGAGTGTGTTTTGCTCTATCATCCTTTGGTGGTAGTAGCTGTTGTGAGTTTGCTCAGTAACCCTTTTGGTGGTGGGTCTGTCATTTCATCGATGTCAGATTGTGCGATTGTGTTTTGCTCTATCTTACTTTTGGTGATAGTACCGGTGTGAGTTAGCTCTATCATCCTTTTGGTGGTGGGTCTGTGATTTCGTCGACCCTAGATTGTGCGAGTTTGTTTTGCACTATCATCCTTTTTGTTTTAGTAGCCAGTGTGAGTTCCCACCGTCATCGTTTTGTGGTGGGTCTGTCATTTCGTCGATGTCAGATTTTGTGAGTGTTTTGCTCTATCATTCTTTTAGTGGTAGTAGCCGATGTGAGTTCGCTCCGTCATCCTTTTGGTGGTGGGTCTATAATTTCATCGATTTCAAATTATGCGAGTGTATGTTTCTCTATCATCCTTTTGGTGATAGTAGCTAGTGTGAGTTCGCTCCGTCATCCTTTTGGTGAAGGGTCTGTCATTTCATCGATGTCAGATTGTGGGAGTGCTTCGTTCTATCATTCTTTTGGTGGTCGTAGCCGGTGTGAGTTAGCTCTGCCATCCTTTTGGTGGTGGGTCTGTCATTTCATCGATGTCAGATTGTGCGAGTGTGTTTTGCTCTATCATCCTTTTGGTGGTAGTAGCTGGTGTGAGTTTGCTCAGTCATCCTTTTAGTGGTGGGTCTGTCATTTCATCAAAGTCAATTGAGCAAGTGTGTTTCGCTCTATCATCCTTTTGGTGATAGTAGCCGGTGTGAGTTAGCTCTGTTATCCTTTTGGTGGTGGGTCTGTCATTTAATCGATGTCAGATTGTACGAGTCTGTTTTGCTCTAACATCCTTTTGGTGGTCGTAGCCGGTGTGAGTTTGCTCAGTAATCCTTTTGCTGGTGGGTCTTTCATTTCATCGACGTCAGATTGTGCGAGTGTGTTTCGCTATATCATCCTTTTATGGTAGTAGCCGGTGTGAGTTTGCTCTGTCATCCTTTTGGTGGTAGGTCTGTCATTTCGTTGATGTCAGATTGTACAAGTTTGTTTTACTCTATCATCCTTTTGGTGGTAGTAGCTGGTGTGAGTTTTCTCAGTAATCTTTTGTGTGGTGGGTCTGTGATTTCGTCGATGTCAGATTGTTTGAGTGTGTCTTGCTCTATCATCCTTTTGGTGGTAGTAGCTGGTGTGAGTTTGCTCAGTCATCCTTTTGTTGGTGGGTCTGTCATTTCATCGAAGTCAATTGTGCAAGTGTGTTTCGCTATATCATCCTTTTGGTGATAGTAACCAGTGTGAGTTAGCTCTGTCATCCTTTTGGTGGTGGGTCTGTCATTTAATCGATCTTCCTTTTGGTGGTAGTAGCTGGTGTGAGTTTGCTCCGTCATTGTTTTGGTGGTGTGTCTGTCATTTCGTCGATGTCGGATTTTGCAAATGTTTTGCTCTATCATTCTTTTAGTTGTAATAGCCAGTGTGAGTTTGCTCCGTCATCCTTTTTGTGGTGGGTCTGTCAATTCATCGATTTGAAATTATGCGAGTGTTTCGCTCTATGATCCTTTTGCTGATAGAAGCCAGTGTGAGTTTGCTCAGTAATCCTTTTGGTGGTGGGTCTGTCACTTCATCGATGTCAGATTGTGCGAGTGTGTTTTGCTCTATCATCCTTTTGGTGGTAGTAGCTGGTGTGATTTTGCTCAGTAATCCTTTTGGTGGTGGGCCTGTCATTTCATCGATGTCAGATTGTGCGAGTGTGTTTTTCTCTATCATACTTTTGGTGATAGTAACCGGTATGAGTTTGCTCTGTCATCCTTTTGGTGGTAGGTCTGTGATTTCGTCGAAGTCAGATTGTGCGAGTGTGTTTTGCTCTATCATCCTTTTGGTGGTAATAGACGGTGTGAGTTTGATCAGTCATCCTTTTGGTGGTGGATCTTTCATTTCATCAATGTCATATTATGCGAGTGTGTTTTGCTCTATCATCCTTTGATGGTAGTAGCTGGTGTGAGTTTGCTCAGTAATCCTTTAGGTGGTGGATCTGTCATTTCATCAATTTCAGATTGTGCGAGTGTGTTTTTCTCTATCATACTTTTGGTGATAGTAGTCGGTGTGAGTTTGCTCCGTCATCCTTTTGGTGGTGGGTCTGTTATTTCGTCGACGCTAGATTGTGCGAGGTTGTTTTGCTCTATCATCCTTTTGGTTTTAGTAGCCGATGTGAGTTCGCTCCGTCATCGGTTTGGTGGTGGGTCTGTCATTTCGTCGATGTCATATTTTGTGAGGGTTTTGCTCTATCATTCTTTTAGTTGTAGTAGTCTGTGTGAGTTTCCTCCGTCATCCTTTTGGTGGTGGGTCTGTCATTTCATCGATTTCAAATTATGCGAGTGTGTGTTGCTGTATCATCCTTTTGGCGATAGTAGCCGGTGTGAGTTTGCTCCGTCATCCTTTTGGTGGTGGGTCTGTCATTTTGTCGATGTCAGATTGTGCGAATGTGTTTTGCTCTATCATCCTGTTGGTGGTTGTGGCCGGTGTGAGTTTGCTCTGTCATCCTTTTGTGGTAGCTATGTGATTTTGTCGACGCTAGATTGTGTGAGTTTGTGTTGCTCTATCATCCTTTTGGTGATAGTAGCCAGTGTGAGTTTGCTCCGTCATCCTTTTGGTGGTGGGTCTGTGATTTCGTCGATGTCAGATTGTGCCAGTGTTTCACTCTATCATCCTTTTGGTGATAGTAGCCAGTGTGAGTTAGCTCTGTCATCCTTTTGGTGGTGAGTCTGTCATTTTATTGATGTAAGATTGTGCGAGTGTGTTTTGCTCTATCATCCTTTGGTGGTAGTAGCTGTTGTGAGTTTGCTCAGTAACCCTTTTGGTGGTGGGTCTGTCATTTCATCGATGTCAGATTGTGCGATTGTGTTTTGCTCTATCTTACTTTTGGTGATAGTAGCCGGTGTGAGTTAGCTCTATCATCCTTTTGGTGGTGGGTCTGTGATTTCGTCGACCCTAGATTGTGCGAGTTTGTTTTGCACTATCATCCTTTTTGTTTTAGTAGCCAGTGTGAGTTCCCACCGTCATCGTTTTGTGGTGGGTCTGTCATTTCGTCGATGTCAGATTTTGTGAGTGTTTTGCTCTATCATTCTTTTAGTGGTAGTAGCCGATGTGAGTTCGCTCCGTCATCCTTTTGGTGGTGGGTCTATAATTTCATCGATTTCAAATTATGCGAGTGTATGTTTCTCTATCATCCTTTTGGTGATAGTAGCTAGTGTGAGTTCGCTCCGTCATCCTTTTGGTGGTGGGTCTGTCATTTCGTCGATGTCAGATTGTGGGAGTGTTTCGTTCTATCATTCTTTTGGTGGTCGTAGCCGGTGTGAGTTAGCTCTGCCATCCTTTTGGTGGTGGGTCTGTCATTTCATCGATGTCAGATTGTGAGAGTGTGTTTTGCTCTATCATCCTTTTGGTGGTAGTAGCTGGTGTGAGTTTGCTCAGTCATCCTTTTAGTGGTTGGTCTGTCATTTCATCGAAGTCAATTGAGCAAGTGTGTTTCGCTCTATCATCCTTTTGGTGATAGTAGCCGGTGTGAGTTAGCTCTGTTATTCTTTTGGTGGTGGGTCTGTCATTTAATCGATGTCAGATTGTACGAGTCTGTTTTGCTCTATCATCCTTTTGGTGGTCGTAGCCGGTGTGAGTTTGCTCAGTAATCCTTTTGCTGGTGGGGCTTTCATTTCATCGACGTCAGATTGTGCGAGTGTGTTTCGCTCTATCATCCTTTTATGGTAGTAGCCGGTGTGAGTTTGCTCTGTCATCCTTTTGGTGGTGGGTCTGTCATTTCGTCGATGTCAGATTGTACGAGTCTGTTTTACTCTATCATCCTTTTGGTGGTAGTAGCTGGTGTGAGTTTTCTCAGTAATCTTTTGTGTGGTGGGTCTGTCATTTCGTCGATGTCAGATTGTTTGAGTGTGTCTTGCTCTATCATCCTTTTGGTGGTAGTAGCTTGTGTGAGTTTGCTCAGTCATCCTTTTGTTGGTGGGTCTGTCATTTCATCGAAGTCAATTGTGCAAGTGTTTTTCGCTATATCATCCTTTTGGTGATAGTAGCCAGTGTGAGTTAGCTCTGTCATCCTTTTGGTGGTGGGTCTGTCATTTAATCGATCATCCTTTTGGTGGTAGTAGCTGGTGTGAGTTTGCTCCGTCATTGTTTTGGTGGTGGGTCTGTCATTTCGTCGATGTCGGATTTTGCAAATGTTTTGCTCTATCATTCTTTTAGTTGTAGTAGCCAGTGTGAGTTTGCTCCGTCATCCTTTTGGTGGTGGGTCTGTCAATTCATCGATTTCAAATTATGCGAGTGTTTCGCTCTATCATCCTTTTGCTGATAGAAGCCGGTGTGAGTTTGCTTAGTAATCCTTTTGGTGATGGGTCTGTCACTTCATCGATGTCAGATTGTGCGAGTGTGTTTTGCTCTATCATACTTCTGGTGATAGTAGTCGGTGTGAGTTTGCTCTGTCATCCTTTTGGTGGTGGGTCTGTCATTTCGTCGATGTCAGATTGTACGAGTCTGTTTTGCTCTATCATTCTTTTGGTGGTAGTAGCTGGTATGAGTTTTCTTAGTAATCCTTTTAGTGGTGGGTCTATCTTTTCGTCGATGTCAGATTGTGCAAGTCTGCTTTGCTCTATCATCCTTTTGATGGTAGTAGCTGGTGTGAGTTTTCTCAGTAATCCTTTTGGTTGTGGGCGCTGTCATTTCGTTGATGTCAGATTGTGCGAGTGTTTCGCTCTATCATCCTTTTGGTGGTGGTAGCTGGTGTGAGTTTTCTCAGTAATGCTTTTGTTGGTGGCTCTATCATTTCATCAAAGTCAGATTGTGTGAGTGTGTTTCGCTCTATCATCCTTTTGGTGATAGTAGCCGGTATAAGTTAGCTCCGTCATTGTTTTGGTGGTGCGTCTGTCATTTCGTTGAAGTCAGATTGAGCGAGTATGTTTTGCTCTATCATCCTTTTGGTGGTAGTAGCTAGTGTGAGTTTTCTCCGTAATCCTTTTGGTGATGGGTCTTTCATTTCATCGAAGTCCGATTGTGCGAGTGTGTTTCGCTCTATCTTCCTTCTGGTGATAGTAGCCGGTATGAGTTAGCTCCGTCATCGTTTTGGTGGTGGGTCTGTCATTTCGTCGATGTTAGATTTTGCGAGTGTTTTTCTCTATCATTCTTTTAGTTGTAGTAGCCAGTGTGAGTTTGCTCCCTCATCCTTTTGGGGTGGGCCTGTCAATTCATCGATTTCAAATTATGCGAGTGTGTTTTGCTCTGTCATCCTTTTGGTGGTGGGTCTGTTATTTCGTCGATGACAGATTGTGCGAGTGTTTCGCGCTATCATTCTTTTGGTGGTCATAGCCGGTGTGAGTTTGCTCAGTAATCCTTTTGGTGGTGGGTCTGTCATTTCATCGAAGTCAGATTGTGCGAGTGTGTTTCGCTCTATTATCCTTTTGGTGATAGTAGCAGGTGTGAGTTAGCTCTATCATCCTTTTGGTGGTGGGTCTGTCATTTCGTCAATATCAGCTTGTGCGAGTGTGTTTTGCTCTATCATCCTTTAGGTTTTAGTAGCTGGTGTGAGTTCGATCTGTCATCGGTTTGGTAGCGGGTCTGTCATTTCGTCGATGTCAGATTGTGCGAGTCTGTTTTGCTCTATCGTCCTTTTGTGGTAGTAGCTGGTATGAGTTTTCTCAGTAATCCTTTTTGTGGTGGGTCTGTCATTTCATCGATGTCAGATTGTGCGAGTGTGTTTTGCTCTATCATCCTTTTGGTGGTAGTAGCTGGTGTAAGTTTTCTCAGTAATCCTTTTGGTGGTGGATATGTGACTTCATCGAAGTCAGATTGTGCGAGTGTGTTTCGCACTATCATCCTTTTGGTGATAGTAGCCGGTATGAGTTAGCTCCGTCATCGTTTTGGTGGTGGGTTTGTCATTTCTTTGATGTCAGATTTTGCGAGTTTGTTTTGCTCTATCATTCTTTTGGTTTTTGTAGCCTGTGTGAGTTTACTCTGTCATCGGTTTTGTGGTGGGTCTGTCATTTCGTCGATTTCAAATTATGCGAGTGCGTGTTTCTCTATCAACCTTTTGGTGATAGTAGCTGGTGTGAGTTCGCTCCGTCATCCTTTTGGTGGTGGGTCTGTTATTTCGTTGATGACAGATTGTGCGAGTGTTTCGCTCTATCATTCTTTTGGTGGTCGTAGCCGGTGTGAGTTTGCTCAGTCATCCTTTTGGTGGTGGGTCTGTCATTTCATCGATGTCATATTGTGTGTTTGTGTTTTACTCTATAATCCTTTTGGTTGTAGTAGCTGGTGTGAGTTTGCCTAGTAATTCTTTTGGTTATGGGTCTGTCATTTCACCGAAGTCAGATTGTGCGAGTGTGTTTCGCTCTATTATTCTTTTGGTGATAGCAGCTGGTGTGTGTTAGCTCTGTCATCCTTTTGGTGGTGGGTCTGTCATTTCATCGATGTCAGATAGTGCGAGTGTGTTTTGCTCTATCATCCTTTTGGTGTTAATAGCTGGTGTAAGTTTTCTCAGTAATCCATTTGGTGGTGGGTCTGTCATTTCATCGAAGTCAGATTGTGCGAGTGTGTTTCGCTCTATTATTCTTTTGGTGATAGCAGCTGGTGTGTGTTAGCTCTGTCATCCTTTTGGTGGTGGGTCTGTCATTTCATCGATGTCAGATAGTGCGAGTGTGTTTTGCTCTATCATCCTTTTGGTGTTAATAGCTGGTGTAAGTTTTCTCAGTAATCCATTTGGTGGTGGGTCTGTCATTTCATCGAAGTCAGATTGTGCGAGTGTGTTTCGCTCTATTATCCTTTTGGTGATAGTAGCAGGTGTGAGTTAGCTTTATCATCCTTTTGGTGGTAGGTCTATCATTTCGTCAATATCAGCTTGTGCGAGTGTGTTTTGCTCTATCATCCTTTAGGTTTCAGTAGCTGGTGTGAGTTCGATCTGTCATCGGTTTGGTAACGGGTCTATCATTTCGTCGATGTCAGATTGTGCGAGTCTATTTTGCTCTATCGTCCTTTTCGTGGTAGTAGCTGGTATGAGTTTTCTTAGTAATCCTTTTGGTGGTGGGTCTGTCATTTCATCGATGTCAGATTGTGCGAGTGTGTTTTGCTCTATCAGTCTTTTGGTGGTAGTAGCTGGTGTAAGTTTTCTCAGTAATCCTTTTGGTGGTGGGTATGTCACTTCATCGAAGTCATATTGTGCGAGTGTGTTTCGCTCTATCATCCTTTTGGTGATAGTAGCCGGTATGAGTTAGCTCCGTCATCGTTTTGGTGGTGGGTCTGTCATTTCTTTGATGTCAGATTTTGCGAGTTTGTTTTGCTCTATCATTCTTTTGGTTTTTGTAGCCAGTGTGAGTTTGCTCTGTCATCGGTATTGTGGTGGGTCTGTAATTTCGTCGATTTCAAATTATGCGAGTGCGTGTTGCTCTATCATCCTTTTGGTGATAGTAGCCGGTGTGAGTTTGCTCCGTCATCCTTTTGGTGGTGGGTCTGTTTTTTCGTCGATGACAGATTGTGCGAGTGTTTCGCTCTATCATTCGTTTGGTGGTCGTAGCCGGTGTGAGTTTGCTCAGTCATCCTTTTGGTGGTGGGTCTGTCATTTCATCGAAGTCAGATTGTGCGAGTGTGTTTCGCTCTATCATCCTTTTGGTGATAGTAGCCGGTATGAGTTAGCTCCGTCATCGTTTTGGTGGTGGGTCAGTCATTTCTTCAATGTCAAATTTTGCGAGTTTGTTTTGCTCTATCATTCTTTTGGTTTTTGTAGCCAGTGTGAGTTTGCTCTGTCATCGGTTTTGTGGTGGGTCTGTCATTTTGTCGATTTCAAATTATGCGAGTGTGTGTTGCTCTATCATCCTTTTGGTGATAGTAGCCGGTGTGAGTTCGCTCCGTCATCCTTTTGGTGGTGGTTCTGTTATTTCGTCTATGACAGATTGTGCGAGTGTTTCGCTCTATCATTCTTTTGGTGGTCGTAGCCGGTGTGAGTTTGCTCAGTAATCCTTTTGGTGGTGGGTCTGTCATTTCATCGAAGTCAGATTGTGCGAGTGTGTTTCGCTCTATTATCCTTTTGGTGATAGTAGCAGGTGTGAGTTAGCTTTATCATCCTTTTGGTGGTAGGTCTATCATTTCGTCAATATCAGCTTGTGCGAGTGTGTTTTGCTCTATCATCCTTTAGGTTTTAGTAGCTGGTGTGAGTTCGATCTGTCATCGGTTTAGTAACGTGTCTATCATTTCGTCGATGTCAGATTGTGCGAGTCTGTTTTGCTCTATCGTCCTTTTCGTGGTAGTAGCTGGTATGAGTTTTCTCAGTAATCCTTTTGGTGGTGGGTCTATCATTTCATCGATGTCAGATTGTGCGAGTGTGTTTTGCTCTATCATCCTTTTGGTGGTAGTAGCTGGTGTAAATTTTCTCAGTAATCCTTTTGGTGGTGGGTATGTCACTTCATCGAAGTCATATTGTGCGAGTGTGTTTCGCTCTATCATCCTTTTGGTGATAGAAGCCGGTATGAGTTAGCTCCGTCATCATTTTGGTGGTGGGTTTGTCATTTCTTTGATGTCAGATTTTGCGAGTTTGTTTTTCTCTATCATTCTTTTGGTTTTTGTAGCCAGTGTGAGTTTGCTCTGTCATCGGTATTGTGGTGGGTCTGTAATTTCGTCGATTTCAAATTATGCTAGTGCTCGTTGCTCTATCATCCTTTTGGTGATAGTAGCCGGTGAGAGTTCGCTCCGTCATCCTTTTGGTGGTGGGTCTTTTATTACGTCGATGACAGATTGTGCGAGTGTTTCGCTCTATCATTCTTTTGGTGGTCGTAGCCGGTGTGAGTTTGCTCAGTCATCCTTTTGGTGGTGGGTCTGTCATTTCATCGATGTCAGATTGTGCGATTGTGTTTTACTCTATAATCCCTTTGGTTGTAGTAGCCAGTATGAGTTTGCTCAGTAATTCTTTTGGTTGTGGGTATGTCATTTCATCGAAGTCAGATTGTGCGAGTGTATTTCGCTCTATTATTCTTTTGGTGATAGCAGCTGGTGTGTGTTAGCTCTGTCATCCTTTTGGTGGTGGGTCTGTCATTTCGTCGATGTCAGATTGTGCGAGTCTATTTTGCTCTATCGTCCTTTTGGTGCTAGTAGCAGGTATTATTTTTCTCAGTAATCTTTTTGGTGGTGGGTCTGTCATTTCATCGATGTCAGATAGTGCGAGTGTGTTTTGCTCTATCATCCTTTTGGTGTTAGTAGCTGGTGTAAGTTTTCTCAGTAATCCTTTTGGTGGTGAGTCTGTCATTTCATCGATGTCAGATTGTGCGAGTGTGTTTCGCTCTATCATCCTTTTGGTGATAGTAGCTGGTATGAGTTAGCTCCGTCATCGTTTTGGTGGTGGGTCATTCATTTCTTCGATGTCAGATTTTGCGAGTTTGTTTTGCTCTATCATTCTTTTGGTTTTTGTAGCCAGTGTGAGTTTGCTCTATCATCGGTTTTGTGGTGGGTCTGTCATTTTGTCGATTTCAAATTATGCGAGTGTGTGTTGCTCTATCATCCTTTTGGTGGTAGTAGCCGGTGTGAGTTCGCTCCGTCATCCTTTTGGTGGTGGGCCTGTCATTTCGTCGATGTCAGATTGGGCGAGTCGTTTGCTCTCTCATCCTTTTGGTGGTAGTAGCCGGCGTGAGTTTGCTCCGTCATCCTTTTGGTGGTGTGTCTCTGATTTCGTCGATGCTGGATTGTGCGAGTATGTTTTGCTCTATCATCCTTTTGGTGGTAGTAGCCGGCGTGAGGTTGCTCCGTCATCCTTTTGGTGGTAGGCTGTGATTTCGTCGATCCTAGATTGTCCGAGTGTGTTTTGTCTATCATCGTTTTGGTGGTAGTAGCTGGTGTGAGTGCACTCTGTCATCCTTTTGGTAGTGGGTCTTTCATTTCATCGATGTCAGATTTTACGAGGGTGTTTTGGTATATCAACCTTTTGGTGATAGTAGGCGTTGTGAGTTCACTTGGTCATCCTTTTGATGGTTAGTCTGTCATTTCGTCGATGTCAGATTGTGCGAGTGTTTCGCTCTATCATCCTTTTGGTGGTAGTAGCCAACGTGAGTTTGCTCCGTCATCCTTTTGGTGGTGGGTCTGTGATTTCGTCGATGTCAGATTGTACAAGTGTGTTTTGCTCTATCATCATTTTGGTGGTAGTAGCCGGTGTGAGTTCGCTTCGTCATCCTTTTGGTTGTGGGCCTGTCATTTCGTCGATGTCAGATTGTGTGATTCTTTCTCTCTATCATCCATTTGGTGGTAGTAGCCGACGTGAGTTTGCTCTGTCATCCTTTTGGTGGTGGGTCTGTGATTTCGTCGATGTCAGATTGTGTGAGTGTGTTTAGCTCTATCATCCTTTTGGTGATAGTAGCCGATGTTAGTTACCTCCGTCATCCTTTTTGTGGTGGGTCTGTCCTTTCGTCGATGTCAGATTGTACGAGTGTGTTTTGCTCAATCATCCTTTTGGTGGTAGTAGCCGGCGTGAGTTTGCTCTGTCATCCTTTTGGTGGTGGGTCTCTGATTTCGTCGATGCTAGATTGTGCGAGTATGTTTTGCTCTATCATCCTTTTGGTTGTAGTAGCCGGTGTGAGGTTGCTCCGACATCCTTTTGGTGATGGGTCTGGCATTTCATCGATGTCAGATTGTGCGAGTGTGTAATGCTCTACCATCCTTTTTAGTGGTAGTAGCCGGAGTGAGTTTGCTCCGTCATCCTTTTGGTGGTGGCTCTGTGATTTCGCCGATGTCAGATTCTACGAGTGTGTTTTGCTTTATCATCCTTTTTGTAGTAGTAGTCGGTGTGAGTTCGCTCCGTCATCCTTTTGGTGGTGGGCCTGTCATTTAGTCGATGTTAGATTGTGCGTGTCTTTTTCTCTAACATCAATTTGGTGGTAGTAGCCGACGTGAGTTTGCTCCGTCATCCTTTTGGTCTTGGGTCTGTGATTTCGTCGATGTCAGATTGTGCGAGTGTGTTTTGCTCTATCATCCTTTTGGTGATAGTAGTCGATGTGAGTTAGCTCCGTCATCCTTTTGGTGGTGGGTCTGTCATTTCGTCGATGTCAGATTGTGCGAGTGTGTATTGCTCTACGATCCTTTTTAGTGGTAGTAGCCGGAGTGAATTTTGCCCCATCATCCTTTTGGTGGAGGGTCTGTCATTTCGTCGATGTCAGATTGTGCGAGTGTTTTGCTCTATCATCCTTTTGGTGGTAGTAGCCAGCGTGAGTTTGCTCCGTCATCTTTCTGGTGGTAGGATGTGATTTCGTCGATCCTAGATTATCCGAGTGTGTTTTGCTCTATCATCGTTTTGGTGGTAGTAGCTGGTGTGAGTGCACTCTGTCATCCTTTTGGTGGTGGGTCTCTGATTTCTTCGTTCCTAGATTGTGCGAGTATGTTTTGCTCTATCATCCTTTTGGTTGTAGTAGCCGGTGTGAGGTTGCTCCGACATCCTTTTGGTGATGGGTCTGGCATGTCATCAATGTCAGATTGTGCGAGTGTGTAATGCTCTACCATCCTTTTTAGTGATAGTAGCCGGCGTGAGTTTGCTCCATCATCCTTTTGGTGGTGGGTCTGTGATTTCGCCGATGTCAGATTCTACGAGTGTGTTTTGCTCTATCATCCTCTTTGTGGTAGTAGCCGGTGTGAGTTCGCCTCGTCATCCTTTTGGTAGTGGGCCTATCATTTCGTCGATGTTAGATTGTGCGTGTCTTTTTCTCTAACATCAATTTGGTGGTAGTAGCCGACGTGAGTTTGCTCCGTCATCCTTTTGGTCTTGGGTCTGTGATTTCGTCGATGTCAGATTGTGCGAGTGTGTTTTGCTCTATCATCCTTTTGGTGATAGTAGCCGATGTGAGTTAGCTCCGTGATCCTTTTGGTGGTGGATCTGTCATTTCGTCGATGTCAGATTGTGCGAGTATGTATTGCTCTACCATACTTTTTAGTGGTAGTAGCCGGAGTGAATTTTGCTCCGTCATCCTTTTGGTGGTGGGTTTGTCATTTCGTCGATGTCAGATTGTGCGAGTGTTTTGCTCTATCATCCTTTTGGTGGTAGTAGCCAGCGTGAGTTTGCTCCGTCATCTTTTTGGTGGTAGGATGTGATTTCGTCGATCTTAGATTGTCCGAGTGTGTTTTGCTTTATCATCGTTTTAGTGGTAGTAGCTGGTGTGAGTGCACTCTGTCATCCTTTTGGTGGTGGGTCTTTTATTTCGTCGATGCTAGATTGTGCGAGTATGTTTTGCTCTATCATCCTTTTGGTTGTAGTAGCCGATGTGAGGTTACTCCGACATCCTTTTGGTGATGGGTCTGGCATTTCATCGATGTCAGATTGTGCGAGTGTGTAATGCTCTACCATCCTTTTTAGTGGTAGTAGCCGGCGTGAGTTTGCTCCTTCATCATTTTGGTGGTGGGCTTGTGATTTCGCCGATGTCAGATTCTACGAGTGTGTTTTGCTCTATCATCTTTTTTGTGGTAGTAGCCGGTGTGAGTTCGCTCCGTCATCCTTTTGGTGGTGGGCTTGTCATTTGGTCGATGTTAGATTGTGCGTGTCTTTTTCTCTAACATCAATTTGGTGGTAGTAGCCGACGTAAGTTTGCTCCGTCATCCTTTTGGTCTTGGGTCTGTGATTTCGTTGATGTCAGATTGTGCGAGTGTGTTTTGCTCTATCATCCTTTTGGTGATAGTAGCCGGAGTGAATTTTGCTCCGTCATCCTTTTGGTGGTGGGTGTTGCACCCCAAAATTTGACCAACAATTATTTATTCATTGAGTGTTTGAGAGTTGATACCTTCATCAGAAAGTTCAAGAGATCCTCAGAGGAAGTGGATTGAAACCAGGGTTGTGTGCTTCATAGCTTGAGAGTTGTGGGTACCCCTCAGATGATTCTGAGACTTTGAGAATGAACTTGATGTTTTGAGAAAGCCTATGAGATGTCTTGAAAGCCATCATGAGGCCCAGAGAAGTCACTATACAGGAGTTCAGAAGATTCAACCATGAATGGTAGAATTAGGGTTTTGACTGGGTCAACCCTAGGATAACTGAAGATTTGGAGAAGGTTGAGACCTAATCCAAGGGCCATGAGATCATGTAATGATGCATAGAGATGTTATAAAGATGATTCCTAGGCCAACTCATCATGATTGAGGAGTTGGAGAGGTTTTGAGTTAGGGTTTTTGAGGATTGGCAGTGAAAAAAACCCTAGTTTGATCCCTATCTTCCAGGCAGTTTTAGCTCTAGATGTGATTGATATACCATCTTCCCCACAACATGAATGTTGTAGAGCTTGTTCTTAGCTTTAATTTGAGTGGTGGAAGTCCTTGATAGGAGTTACAGAGCTCAAGTTATGGTTTTGACAAATTACAGGTCAGTAGAGGTGTGTGAATCTGGGTCCTTGAAAGTCACCCAACTTGCAGACAACTTTTGCCCTAGTAGGATGATTCCTATGATCTCTTGGTCAACATGAATGTTGAAGGGCATCTTCTTAGCTTTAATTTGAGTGGTAGAAGTCCTTGATAGGATTTGTGGAACTCAACTTATGGTTTGAACAAGACAGGGGTATTTTGGTGATTTGTCAGTTATAGGTCATTTTAGCCAATGCCTAAAACTCCTATTTCCAAGCCTCAAATGAAAAACCTCAAAACATGAAATTTGTTCAAAATGTGATTTTAAGTCTATAAAGAAGGTCATGAATTGTTGGAAAAGCTCATAGCATGGATTGGCATGATTGGTCAAAAATGAACTAAAAATGGCATATAAGTTTGAAAAGTTGAACTTGAAAATTGGTTTGTGAGATCTACAAATCCAAAATAGGTCATCCAATATATCATTTTGATTGGAAACACCATTTTGAGAACATTGTTTTAGGTAGAATTTTGATTTAAAGCTTAAAAAATGAGGTTCCTTTGAAAAAATGTTACTTGAAAAAGAAGGCAACTTTGAAAAGGCTTGCACAAGGAAAAGTAAAAGGCTGATTTCATTCATATTACCTCAATATCTCATGCAAGGAGATTTTAACATAAAGTTAGAGGTCATAATGCATAGTATGAGATGTTCCATAATGTCATCACATGAGAAGTTCCACACTTTTCTAACACTTTCTAGATGATTCTAGATTGTTCAATGGATTGCTATATATTGTGAGGATCATGATGAGTCCAGGGTTGGCCAAGGTTGGAGGGAGAGTGAGATAAAAGTGAGGTTTCCATAGTTTCTTCAATCACAAGCAAAAGAGAGATTGTTCATTCTACACCAAGTTTGTTCAATCTTCTCATTCATCCATAATCCATAGTTCATAGTGAGTGTACCCAAGTAGATTCAGAGGATCATCAATGGAAGATTGAAGGGTTTGAATTGAGAATTGCAAGATCCACACCAGATTCGGTTTCATCTCTACAAGCCATCTCCACCAAGAAAGTTGCAAACAGAAGGGAGTACACCATTAAAGAAGCATTTGGGAGCAAGATCAAGCACTGAATCGAGCTCTACACATCCCCACCATAACCTCTTGACAGGTTCTTTCTCATCACCATTCTCTTAAGTTATGTAGTTTTGACTAGTTTTATAGGTCTAGAACTGATGCATTAGGTTAGATGATGAAGTTCTGAGAGTTATGGCACGATCCATGGTAATCGATAACAGGTCCATGAAACTTTAATCTCCAAGAATTGATTGGTGTGCTGGTTTCAGTTAGCAAGAACTAGCTTAGAATGGTTAGGGTATTGTGTAGAATAACTGTATGCCATTAGATTCAAGGATTATGGAAGGTTGACATCAGGTGCGTATGGTGGAACTTTGATCTTGCAAGCTTCTGTTGGGATTATCTAGAGAGAATCAGGAAAAAGTATGCGTATAGTCTTGTTCCTCTTGATTAGTAGAGTCGTTTTCGTTTTGGAATCGTGGCATTTCATCCACTGAGCAGAGAGAACGAAGAGAGGAAAGGTCTGTGCATGAAGGAGGTGTCTGGAAACCCTAGGTGACCCAAGGTAGGAGATATAATCTCTACCGTTGGTTTGTGCTGAAATGGTGGACTTTTTCTCTCGATCGCACGACTCAGGTTCATTCAAATTTGGAGGGAGATTCAAACGGCCAAAACGCCGCGTTTCAGTTAGTGAAGGACGTTGGGCCTCGTCCAGCTTTCCTATCCACACCCCACCCAATTTCTGGCCCATTGAAATGAACTGGCGCGTATTACTGTTTCCACCCCCCTCCCTTTTATATTGTTTTATCTTATTTTAAATTCTTTTAATATTTTTGCAATCTTAGAAAATTCATAAAAAATTGATAAATGGCTCTTTTTTGTTCATTCTTTTTTCTATGTTGAGATAATTTTGTGTAGAAAAATATAAAAATAAAAATGAAATTTTATTTTTAATGTAGATTTTATGGTGGTATTTTCTTTTAAATAAGACAATTATTTTCTTTTGGTTGATACCTTATTTTGCAAGAATTGTTTTAGGGCCTTCCCTTAGGATTTTTAAGCCATTCTTTTTGGCATAGTTGGATATTGAACCCTAGTTTCATGTAGGATGTATCTCTTGATTGTTAGATTAAAATTTGATGTAGTTTGATTGTTAGACATTTAGGTGCTCTAATTAGGGTTTTAGGTTGTATAGGTAGACTTCAACATTTTATTTTTGGGGTTTTTAGAACAAGTTATCCTATGGGGAATATAGGGGACTTAAGGGTAGTTAAATAGGATCCCCTAGAATTTATATTAGGAATTTGTATGGTATTTTAGTATTTTTCATTGATTTTTGAATGTATGGATAGTATGTGTGTTGCTTAAAGGCATAAGTTGTATTGTTGTGTTTTCTTTCCTTCTCTGTTGAGTGTGTGAGCTTTGAAGATTGAGTTGAAGACCTTGTGGATCATCATGGAAGCTTTGAAGACCTTGCAGAGGAGTTTAGCATAGCTTTTGTTTGTTTTGTTTATAGGTTGATAGGTGCATAGGCAGAGCCCTAGATAGAATACTTTGTTCAATAAACAAGGAGTGTCTTGTTCACCTCCTTTCTTCTCTGTGACATAGAGTCCCTTTAGGGTATTCACCTCCCTCCTTTGTAGGGATTAGTGACCTTGCCCTATAAGGTAGAACTTTGAGAGAGCCTTTCCTTTGATGTTAAGTTCTCAATGGCATCCTTTGGAAGTCAGTGAGTACTGTAACATCCCCCACTCATCTTGTTGACTGAATCTTGTTTGCTGGAGCATTGGAGCCATTGAAGATAGAAGCTAAGGCCTTGAAGAGGATGATTCCTTGAAGATTATTGAAGTCTGAAGACTCTGTGAAGATCAAGTTGATGCCTGAAGATCCCTGAAGATAGTGAAGCCTGAAGGTAGAGCTGATCAAAGGAGCTGAAGCTCAAGGGAGAAAATGAGTTGATACTCATGTTGTAGGGTTGATACCTGGAAAGCAAGTGATCTCTGAAGTCTGAAGACTGGGTTGCTGCTGAAGGAGCTGAGGCTTTCTTCTGTTTTCTTTGATGTATTGTGTGTTTTGTCTGATTTGTCTGCTGCATTAGATTAAGCACATTTAGAATAAGTTCAGTCTAAGAGCATGAGTGCATCTGATTGTATTGTTATTGCTTGGCTTTGCTTGCGGGTATTCGGTAGAGCCCGACTCCCTTGCCCATGTGTTTATTTTGCTTGACAGCATTTCATTTCTTCTGTCTGTATGGTTACAGTTCACTGTTTTTGCTTGATAGCATGTTGTTTATTTCAGTATGATTACTGTTATTTCATGACTGGCTTGAGGTCGAGACGAGCTTGTGGAGGCTGAAGCCCCACACACATTTCCTCCCTCACTTGCATTGCATGCATTTTACTGTTAAAGCTGATGCTTTTGTCTGTTTTGGTGTATCATTGACATGATCCCTTAGGACTCTCATTTCCTCTGATGAGGATTTGATAATAGACTTTTAAGTTGAAACTTATGCATGATAACTTCTAGGAGTTCCCAGTTCTCAACCTTAGGATGAATCCTTAGTTGCGTTCTCTTCTCATCTCAAAGCAGTTTAAGATACAGTAATCATGAATGATTTCTTTCGTACGTTACGAGCCTTAAGCTATCTGAGAAAGGATTGTGGGAGAGTTTCTTTTCCACAGTCTGGATGTTTAGTATGGTACCCTTTGGGTGACATGCGACGCATTCACTCTCAGGTCATAGTCTCTAGTGCGATTGAAATCGCAAACATAATAAAAAACATTTCTTTTAGGAGATAACCCGTAGTTTCCCGAACTACGTTTGCTCTGATCTTTCATACCAGATGAAAGTACGTAGGCATAGGATGCGACGTCCTAGCGAGCAACCTTTCCGCCGCAACCCTTCGTAGGCCGAACTACGTAGACTCTGATTTCTCATTCTCTGATGAGAATACGTAGGCATAAAGCGCGACGCTTTGCCGAGTCATTTTTCTTTTCTTTTTCAGCCAGCCTTGATAGGTAGATAGATTATAACCAACCCGTCCAAGTAAACAAACAAGCGAGGATCCCGTCGAGTACGACGGACGTGAGGGGTGCTAATACCTTCCCCTTGCGTAACCGACTCCCGAACCCAGACAATGGTTGCGATGACCTTGTCTTACCCTTTTTCGTCAGGTTTTTCCGATCGTTTCCTTTCCCGCTCTGAGGGATAAATAACGAAAGGTGGCGACTCTTCTGTCATGCCGGCACCTTATTTTCGCGCAAGCGACAGCGGGTTTGTCATTTCGTCGATGTCAGATTGTGCGAGTGTTTTGCTCTATCATCCTTTTGGTGGTAGTTGCCAGCGGGAGTTTGCTCCGTCATCTTTTTGGTGGTAGGATGTGATTTCGTCGATCCTAGATTATCCGAGTGTGTTTTGCTCTATCATCGTTTTGGTGGTAGTAGCTGGTGTGAGTGCACTCTGTCATCATTTTGGTGGTGGGTCTCTGATTTCGTCGATGCTAGATTGTGCGAGTATGTTTTGCTCTATCATCCTTTTGGTTGTAGTAGCCGGTGTGAGGTTGCTCCGACATCCTATTGGTGATGGGTCTGGAATTTCATCAATGTCAGATTGTGCGAGTGTGTAATGCTCTACCATCCTCTTTAGTGGTAGTAGCCGGCGTGAGTTTGCTTCGTCATCCTTTTGGTGGTGGGTCTGTGATTTCGCCGATGTCAGATTCTACGAGTGTGTTTTGCTCTATCATCCTTTTTGTGGTAGTAGCCGGTCTGAGTTCGCTCCGTCATCCTTTTCGTGGTGGGCCTGTCATTTCGTCGATGTTAGATTGTGCGTGTCTTTTTCTCTAACATCAATTTGGTGGTAGTAGCCGACGTGAGTTTGCACCGTCATCCTTTTGGTCTTTGGTCTGTGATTTCGTCGATGTCAGATTGTGCGAGTGTGTTTTGCTCTATCATCCTTTTGGTGATAGTAGCCGATGTGAGTTAGCTCCGTCATTCTTTTGGTGGTGGGTCTGTCATTTCGTCGATGTCAGATTGTGCGAGTATGTATTGCTCTACCATACTTTTTAGTGGTAGTAGCCGGAGTGAATTTTGCTCCGTCATCCTTTTGGTGGTGGGTCTGTCATTTCGTCGATGTCAGATTGTGCGAGTGTTTTTCTCTATCATCCTTTTTGTGGTAGTAGCCAGCATGAGTTTGCTCCGTCATCTTTTTGGTGGTAGGATGTGATTTCGTCGATCCTAGATTGTCCGAGTGTGTTTTGCTCTATCATCGTTTTGGTGGTAGTAGCTGGTGTGAGTGCACTCTGTCATCCTTTTGGTGGTGGGTCTTTTATTTCGTCGATGCTAGATTGTGCGAGTATGTTTTGCTCTATCATCCTTTTGGTTGTAGTAGCCGGTGGGAGGTTGCTCCGACATCCTTTTGGTGATGGGTCTGGCATTTCATCGATGTCAGATTGTGCGAGTGTGTAACGCTCTACCATCCTTTTTAGTGGTAGTAGCCGGCATGAGTTTGCTCCTTCATCCTTTTGGTGGTGGGCCTGTGATTTCGCCGATGTCAGATTCTACGAGTGTGTTTTGCTCTATCATCCTTTTTGTGGTAGTAGTCGGTCTGAGTTCGCTCGGTCATCCTTTTCGTGGTGGGCCTGTCATTTCATCGATGTTAGATTGTGCGTGTCTTTTTCTCTAACATCAATTTGGTGGTAGTAGCCGACGTGAGTTTGCTCCGTCATCCTTTTGGTCTTGGGTCTGTGATTTCGTCGATGTCAGATTGTGCGAGTGTGATTTGCTCTATCATCCTTTTGGTGATAGTAGCCGATGTGAGTTAGCTCTGTCATCCTTTTGGTGGTGGGTCTGTCATTTCGTCGATGTCAGATTGTGCGAGTGTGTATTGCTCTACCATACTTTTTAGTGGTAGTAGCCGGAGTGAATTTTGCTCCGTCATCCTTTTGGAGGTGGGTCTGTCATTTTGTCGATGTCAGATTGTGCGAGTGTTTTGCTCTATCATCCTTTTGGTGGTAGTAGCCAGCGTGAGTTTGCTCCGTCATCTTTTTGGTGGTAGGATGTGATTTCGTCGATCCTAGATTGTCCGAGTGTGTTTTGCTTTATCATCGTTTTGGTGGTAGTAGCTGGTGTGAGTGCACTTTGTCATCCTTTTGGTGGTGGGTCTTTTATTTCGTCGATGCTAGATTGTGCGAGTATGTTTTGCTCTATCATCCTTTTGGTTGTAGTAGCCGGTGTGAGGTTGCTCCGACATTCTTTTGGTGATGGGTCTGGCATTTCATCGATGTCATATTGTGCGAGTGTGTAATGCTCTACCATCCTTTTTAGTGGTAGTAGCCGGCGTGAGTTTGCTCCTTCATCCTTTTGGTGGTGGGCCTGTGATTTCGCCGACGTCAGATTCTACGAGTGTGTTTTGCTCTATCATCCTTTTTCTGGTAGTAGCCGGTGTGAGTTCGCTCCGTCATCCTTTTCGTGGTTGGCCTGTCATTTCGTCGATGTTAGATTGTGCGTGTCTTTTTCTCTAACATCAATTTGGTGGTAGTAGCCGACGTGAGTTTGCTCCGTCATCCTTTTGGTCTTGGGTCTGTGATTTCGTCGATGTCAGATTGTGCGAGTGTGTTTTGCTCTATCATCCTTTTGGTGATAGTAGCCGATGTGAGTTAGCTCCGTCATCCTTTTGGTGGTGGGTCTGTCATTTCGTCGATGTCAGATTGTGCGAGTGTGTATTGCTCTACCATACTTTTTAGTGGTAGTAGCCGGAGTGAATTTTGCTCCGTCATCCTTTTGGTGGTGGGACTGTCATTTCGTCGATGTCAGATTGTGCGAGTGTTTTGCTCTATCATCCTTTTGGTGGTAGTAGCCAGCGTGAGTTTTCTCCGTCATCTTTTTGGTGGTAGGATGTGATTTCGTCGATCCTAGATTGTCCGAGTGTGTTTTGCTCTATCATCATTTTGGTGGTAGTAGCTGGTGTAAGTGCACTCTGTCATCCTTTTGGTGGTGGGTCTCTGATTTCGTCGATGCTAGATTGTGCGAGTATGTTTTGCTCTATCATCCTTTTGGTTGTAGTAGCCGGTGTGAGGTTGCTCCAACATCCTTTTGGTGATGGGTCTGGCATTTCATCGATGTCAGATTGTGCGAGTGTGTAATGCTCTACCATCCTTTTTAGTGGTAGTAGCCGGCGTGAGTTTGCTCCTTCATCCTTTTGGTGGTGGGCCTGTGATTTCTCCGACGTCAGATTCTACGAGTGTGTTTTGCTCTATCATCCTTTTTGTGGTAGTAGCCGGTGTGAGTTTGCTCCGTCATCCTTTTCGTGGTGGGCCTGTCATTTCGTCGATGTTATATTGTGCGTGTCTTTTTCTCTAACATCAATTTGGTGGTAGTAGCCGACGTGAGTTTTCTCCGTCATCCATTTGGTCTTGGGTCTGTGATTTCGTCGATGTCAGATTGTGCGAGTGTGTTTTGCTCTATCATCCTTTTGGTGTTAGTAGCCGATGTGAGTTAGCTCCGTCATCCTTTTGGTGGTGGGTCTGTCATTTCGTCGATGTCAGATTGTGCGAGTGTGTATTGCTCTACCATACTTTTTAGTGGTAGTAGCCGAAGTGAATTTTACTCCGTCATCCTTTTGGTGGTGGGTCTGTCATTTCGTCGATGTTAGATTGTGCGAGTGTTTTGCTCTATCATCCTTTTGGTGGTAGTAGCCAGCGTGAGTTTGCTCCGTCATATTTTTGGTGGTAGGATGTGATTTCGTCGATCCTAGATTGTCCGAGTGTGTTTTGCTCTATCATCATTTTGGTGGTAGTAGCTGGTGTAAGTGCACTCTGTCATCCTTTTGGTGGTGGGTCTCTGATTTCGTCGATGCTAGATTGTGCGAGTATGTTTTGCTCTATCATCCTTTTGGTTGTAGTAGCCGGTGTGAGGTTGCTCCGACATCCTTTTGGTGATGGGTCTGGCATTTCATCGATGTCAGATTGTGCGAGTGTGTAATGCTCTACCATCCTTTTTAGTGGTAGTAGCCGGCGTGAGTTTGCTCCTTCATCCTTTTGGTGGTGGGCCTGTGATTTCTCCGACGTCAGATTCTACGACTGTGTTTTGCTCGATCATCCTTTTTGCGGTAGTAGCCGGTGTGAGTTTGCTCCGTCATCCTTTTCGTGGTGGGCCTGTCATTTCGTCGATGTTATATTGTGCGTGTCTTTTTCTCTAACATCAATTTGGTGGTAGTAGCCGACGTGAGTTTGCTCCGTCATCCTTTTGGTCTTGGGTCTGTGATTTCGTCGATGTCAGATTGTGCGAGTGTGTTTTGCTCTATCATCCTTTTGGTGTTAGTAGCCGATGTGAGTTAGCTCCGTCATCCTTTTGGTGGTGGGTCTGTCATTTCGTCGATGTCAGATTGTGCGAGTGTGTATTGCTCTACCATACTTTTTAGTGGTAGTAGCCGAAGTGAATTTTACTCCGTCATCCTTTTGGTGGTGGGTCTGTCATTTCGTCGATGTCAGATTGTGCGAGTGTTTTGCTCTATCATCCTTTTGGTGGTAGTAGCCAGCGTGGGTTTGCTCCTTCATATTTTTGGTGGTAGGATGTGATTTCGTCGATCCTAGATTGTCCGAGTGTGTTTTGCTCTATCATCATTTTGGTGGTAGTAGCTGGTGTAAGTGCACTCTGTCATCCTTTTGGTGGTGGGTCTCTGATTTCGTCGATGCTAGATTGTGCGAGTATGTTTTGCTCTATCATCCTTTTGGTTGTAGTAGCCGGTGTGAGGTTGCTCCGACATCCTTTTGTTGATGGGTCTGGCATTTCATCGATGTCAGATTGTGCGAGTGTGTATTGCTCTACCATCCTTTTTAGTGGTAGTAGTCGGCGTGAGTTTGCTCCGTCATCCTTTTGGTGGTGGGTCTGTGATTTCGCCGATGTCAGATTCTACGAGTGTGTTTTGCTCTATCATCCTTTTTGTGGTAGTAGCCGGTGTGAGTTCGCTCTGTCATCCTTTTGGTGGTGGGCCTGTCATTCGTCAATGTCAGATTGTGCGTGTCTTTTTCTCTATCATCCATTTGGTGGTAGTAACCAACGTGAGTTTGCTCCGTCATCCTTTTGGTGGTGGGTCTGTGATTTCGTCGATGTCAGATTGTACGATTGTGTTTTGCTATATCATCCTTTTGGTGATAGTAGCCGATGTGAGTTAGCTCCGTCATCCTTTTGGTGGTGGGTCTGTCATTTCGTCAATGTCAGATTGTACGAGTTTGTTTTGCTCTATCATCCTTTTGGTGGTAGTAGCCGGTGTGAGTTCGCTCCGTCATCCTTTTGGTGGTGGGCCTGTCATTTCGTCGATGTCAGATTGTGCCAGTCTTTTTCTCTCTCATCCTTTTGGTGGTAGTAGCCAGCGTGAGTTTGCTCCGTCATCCTTTTGGTGGTGGGTCTCTGATTTCGTCGATACTAGATTATGCAAGTATGTTTTGCTCTATCGTCCTTTTGGTTTTAGTAGCCTGTGTGAGGTGGCTCCGTCATCCTTTTGGTGATGGGTCTGGCATTTCATCGATGTCAGATTGTGGAAGTGTGTTTTGCTCTACCATCCTTTTTAGTGGTAGTAGCCGGCGTGAGTTTGCTCCGTCATCCTTTTGGTGGTGGGTCTGTGATTTCGCCGATGTCAGATTCTACTAGTGTGTTTTGCTCTATCTTCCTTTTTATGGTAGTAGCCGGTGTGAGTTCGCTCTATCATCCTTTTGGTGGTGGGCCTGTCATTTCGTCGATGTTAGATTGTGCGTGTCTTTCTCTCTATCATCAATTTGGTGGTAGTAGCCGACGTGAGTTAGCTCCGTCATCCTTTTGGTGGTGGGTCTCTGATTTCGTCGATGCTAGATTGTGCGAGTATGTTTTGCTCTATCATCCTTTTGGTGGTAGTAGCAGGTGTGAGTTCGCTCCGTCATCCTTTTGGTTGTGGGCCTGTCATTTCGTCGATGTCAGATTGTGAGATTCTTTTTCTCTATCATCCATTTGGTGGTAGTAGCCAACGTGAGGTTGCTCCTTCATCCTTTTGGTGGTGGGTCTGTGATTTCGTCAATGTCATATTGTGCGAGTGTGTTTTGCTCTATCATCCTTTTGGTGATAGTAGCCGATGTGAGTTAGCTCCGTCATCCTTTTGCTGTTGGGTCTGTCATTTCGTCGATGTTAGATTGTGCGACTGTGTTTTGCTCTATAATCCTTTTGGTGATAGTAGCAGGTGTGAGTAAGCTCCGTCATCCTTTTGGTGGTTGGTCTGTGATTTCGCCGATGTCAGATTCTACGAGTGTGTTTTGCTCTATCATCCTTTTGGTGGTAGTAGCCGGTGTGAGTTTGCTCCGTCATCCTTTTGGTGGTGGGCCTGTCATCTCGTCGATGTCAGATCGTGCGTGTCTTTTTCCCTATCATCCATTTGGTGGTAGTAGCCGACGTGAGTTTGCTCCGTCATCCTTTTGGTGGTGGGCCTGTGATTTCGTCGATGTCAGATTGTGTGAGTGTGTTTTGCTCTATCGTCCTTTTGGTGATAGTAGCCGATGTGAGTTAGCTCCGTCATCCTTTTGGTGGTGGGTCTGTCATTTCGTCGATGTCAGATTGTACAAGTGTGTTTTGCTCTATCATCCTTTTGGTGGTAGTAGCTGGTGTGAGTTCGCTCCGTCATCCTTTTGGTGGTGGGTCTATGATTTCACCGATGTCAGATTCTACGAGTGTGTGTTGCTCTATCATCTTTTTGGTGGTAGTAGCCGGTGTGAGTTTGCTCCGTCATCTTTTTGGTGGTGGGCCTGTCATCTCGTCGATCTCAGATTGTGCGTGTCTTTTTCTCTATCATCCATTTGGTGGTAGTAGCCGACGTAAGTTTGCTCCGTCATCCTTATGGTGGTGGGTCTGCGATTTCGTTGATGTCAGATTGTACAAGTGTGTTTTGCTCTATCATCCTTTTGGTGATAATAGTCGGTGTGAGTTATCTCCGTCATCCTTTTGGTGGTGGGTCTGTCATTTCGTCGATGTCAGATTGTGCGAGTGTGTTTTGCTCTATCACCATTTTGATGATAGTAGCCGGTGTGAGTTAGCTCCGTCATCCTTTTGGTGATGGATCTATGATTTCGCCGATGTCAGATTCTACGAGTGTGCTTTGCTCTATCATCTTTTTGGTGGTAGTAACCGGTGTGAGTTCGCTCCGTCATCCTTTTGGTGGTGGGCCTGTCATCTCGTCGATGTCAGATTGTGCGTGTCTTTTTCTCTATCATCCATTTGGTGGTAGTAGCCCGCGTCAGTTTGCTCCGTCATCCTTTTGGTGGTGGGTCTCTGATTTCGTCGATGTGAGGTTGTGCGAGTATGTTTTGCTCTATCATCCTTTTGGTTGTAGGAGCCGGTGTGAGGTTGCTCCGTCATCCTTTTGGTGGTGGGTCTGGCATTTCATCGATGTCAGATTGTGCGAGTGTGTAGTGCTCTACCATCCTTTTTAGTGGTAGTAGCCGGAGTGAATTTTGCTCCGTTATTCTTTTGGTGGTGGGTGTGTCATTTCGTCGATGTCAGATTGTGCGAGTGTTTTGCTATATCATCATTTTGGTGGTAGTAGCCGGCGTGAGTTTTCTCCGTCATCTTTTTTGTGGTAGGCTATGATTTCGTCGAACCTAGATTGTCCGAGTGTGTTTTGCTCTATCATCGTTTTGGTGGTAGTAGCTGGTGTGAGTGCACTGTCATCCTTTTGGTAGTGGGTCTTTCATTTCATCGATGTCAGATTGTACGAGTGTGTTTTGGTATATCATCCTTTTGGTGATAGTAGGCGCTGTGAGTTCACTTGGTCATCCTCTTGGTGGTTAGTCTGTCATTTCGTCGTTGTCAGATTGTGCGAGTGTGTATTGCTCTATCATCCTTTTGGTGGTAGTAGCCGGCGTGAGCTTGCTCCGTCATCCTTTTGGTGGTAGGCTGTGATTTCGTCGATCCTAGATTGTCCGAGTGTGTTTTGTTGTATCATCGTTTTGGTGGTAGTAGCTGGTATGAGTGCACTCTCTCATCCTTTTGGTAGTGGGTCTTTCATTTCATCGATGTCAGATTTTACGAGGGTGTTTTGGTATATCTTCCTTTTGGTGATAGTAGGCGCTGTGAGTTCACTTGGTCATCCATTTGGTGGTTAGTATGTCATTTCGTCGATGTCAAATTGTGTGTGTTTCGCTCTTTCATCGTTTTGGTGGTATTAGCCAACGTGAGTTTGCTCCGTCATCCTTTTGGTGGTGGGTCTGTGATTTCGTCGATGTCAGATTGTACGAGTGTGTTTTTCTCTATCATCCTTTTGGTGGTAGTAACCGGTGTGAGTTTGCTCCGTCATCCTTTTGGTGGTGGGCCTGTCATCTCGTCGATGTCAGATTGTGCGTGTCATTTTCTCTATCATCCATTTGGTGGTAGTAGCCGACGTGAGTTTGCTCCGTCATCCTTATGGTGGTGGGTCTGCGATTTCGTCGATGTCAGATTGTACAAGTTTGTTTTTCTCTATCATCCTTTTGGTGATAGTAGTCGATGTGAGTTATCTCCGTCATCCTTTTGGTGGTGGGTCTGTCATTTCATTGATGTCAGATTGTGCGAGTGTCTTTTGCTCTATCACCCTCTTGGTGATAGTGGCCGGTGTGAGTTAGCTCCGCCATCCTTTTGGTGGTGGGTCTATGATTTCGCCGATGTCAGATTCTACGAGTGTGTTTTGCTCTATCATCTTTTTGGTGGTAGTACCCGGTGTGAGTTCCCTCCATCATCCTTTTGGTGATGGGCCTGTCATCTCGTCGATGTCAGATTGTGCGTGTCTTTTTCTCTATCATCCATTTGGTGGTGGTAGCCGGCGTGAGTTTGCTCCGTCATCCTTTTGGTGGTGGGTCTCTGATTTCGTCGATGCTAGATTGTGCGAGTATGTTTTGCTCTATCATCCTTTTGGTTGTAGTAGCCGGTGTGAGGTTGCTCCGTCATCCTTTTGGTGGTGGGTCTGGCATTTCATCGATGTCAGATTGTGCGAGTGTGTATTGCTCTACCATCCGTTTTAGTGGTAGTAGCCGGAGTGAATTTTGCTCCGTTATCCTTTTCGTGGTGGGTGTGTCATTTTGTCGATGTCAGATTGTGCGAGTGTTTTGCTCTATCATCCTTTTGGTGGTAGTAGTCGGCGTGAGTTTGCTCTGTCATCTTTTTGGTGGTAGGCTATGATTTCGTCGATCCTAGATTGTTCGAGTGTGTTTTGCTCTATCATCGTTTTGGTGGTAGTAGCTGGTGTGAGTGCACTCTGTCATCCTTTTGGTAGTGGGTCTTTCATTTCATCGATGTCAGATTGTACGAGTGTGTTTTGGTATATCATCCTTTTGGTGATAGTAGGCGCTGTGAGTTCACTTGGTTATCCTTTTGGTGATTAGTCAGTCATTTCGTCGATGTCAGATTGTGCGAGTGTTTTGCTCTATCATCCTTTTGGTGGTAGTAGCCGGCGTGAGTTTGCTCCGTCATCTTTTTGGTGGTTGGTCTGTGATTTCGTCGATGTCAGATTGTACAAATGTGTTTTGCTCTATCATCCTTTTGGTGATAGTAGCCGATGTGAGTTATCTTCGTCATCCTTTTGGTGGTGGGTCTGTCATTTCGTCGATGTCAGATTGTGCGAGTGTGTTTTGCTCTATCACCCTTTTGGTGATAGTAGCCGGTGTGAGTTAGCTCCGTCATCCTTTTGGTGGTGGGTCTGTGATTTCGCCGATGTCAGCTTCTACGAGTGTGTATTGCTCTATCATCTTTTTGGTGGTAGTAGCCGGTGTGAGTTTGCTCCGTCATCCTTTTGGTGTTGGGCCTGTCATCTCGTCGATGTCAGATTGTGCGTGTCTTTTTCTCTATCATCCATTTGGTGGTAGTAGCCGACGTGAGTTTGCTCCGTCATCCTTATGGTGGTGGGTCTGTCATTTTGTCGATGTCAGATTGTGCGAGTGTGTTTTGCTCTATCACCCTTTTGGTGATAGTAGCCGGTGTGAGTTAGCTCCGTCATCTTTTTCGTGGTGGGTCTATGATTTCACCGATGTCAGATTCTACGAGTGTGTTTTGCTCTATCATCTTTTTGGTGGTAGTACCTGGTGTGAGTTTGCTCTGTCATCCTTTTGGTGGTGGGCCCGTCATCTCATCGATGTCAAATTTTACGTGTCTTTTTCTCTATCATCCATTTGGTGGTAGTATCCGGCGTGAGTTTGCTCCGTCATCCTTTTGGTGGTGGGTCTCTGATTTCGTCGATGCTAGATTGTGAAAGTATGTTTTGCTCTATCATCCTTTTGGTTGTAGTAGCCGGTGTGAGGTTGCTCCGTCATCCTTTTGGTGATGGGTCTGGCATTTCATCGATGTCAGATTGTGCGAGAGTGTTTTGCTCTATCATCCTTTTGGTGATAGTAGCCAATGTGAGTTAGCTCCGTCATCCTTTTGGTGGTGGGTCTGTCATTTCGTCGATGTCAGATTGTGCGAGTGTGTATTGCTCTACCATCCTTTTTAGTGGTAGTAGCAGGAGTGAATTTTGTTCCCTCATCCTTTTGGTGGTGGGTCTGTCATTTCGTCGATGTCAGATTGTGCGAGTGTTTTGCTCTATCATCGTTTTGGTGGTAGTAGCCAGCGTGAGTTTGCTCCGTCATCTTTTTGGTGGTAGGATGTGATTTCGTCCATCCTAGATTGTCCGAGTGTGTTTTGCTATATCATCCTTTTGGTTGTAGTAGCCGGTGTGAGGTTGCTCCGACATCCTTTTGGTGATGGGTCTGGCATTTCATCGATGTCAGATTGTGCGAGTGTGTAATGCTCTACCATCCTTTTTAGTGGTAGTAGCCGGCGTGAGTTTGCTCCGTCATCCTTTTGGTGGTGGGTCTGTGATTTCGCCGATGTCAGATTCTATGAGTGTGTTTTGCTCTATCATCCTTTTTGTGGTAGTAGCGGGTGTGAGTTCGCTCCGTCATCCTTTTGGTGGTTAGTCTGTCATTTTGTCGATGTCAAATTGTCTGAGTGTTTCGCTCTTTCATCGTTTTGGTGGTATTAGCCGGGGTGAGTTTGCTCCGTCATCCTTATGGTGGTGGGTCTGTCATTTTGTCGATGTCAGATTGTGCGAGTGTGTTTTGCTCTATCACCCTTTTGGTGGTAGTAGCCGGTGTGAGTTTGCTCTGTCATCCTTTTCGTTGTGGGCCTGTCATTTCGTCGATGTCATATTGTGCGATTCTTTTTCTCTATCATCCATTTGGTGGTAGTAGCCGACGTGAGGTTGCTCCATAATCCTTTTGGTGGTGGGCCTATGATTTTGTTGATGTCAGATTGTACAAGTTTGTTTTTCTCTATCATCCTTTTGGTGATAGTAGTCGATGTGAGTTATCTCCGTCATCCTTTTGGTGGTGGGTCTGCCATTTCATCGATGTCAGATTGTGCGAGTGTGTTTTGCTCTATCACCCTCTTGGTGATAGTGGCCGGTGTGAGTTAGCTCTGCCATCCTTTTAGTGGTGGGTCTATGATTTCGCCGATGTCAGATTCTACGAGTGTGTTTTGCTCTATCATCTTTTTGGTGGTAGTACCCGGTGTGAGTTTGCTCCGTCATCCTTTTGGTGGTGGGCCTGTCATCTCTTCGATGTCAGATTGTGCGTGTCTTTTTCTCTATCATCCATTTGGTGGTGGTAGCCGGCGTGAGTTTGCTCCGTCATCCTTTTGGTGGTGGGTCTCTGATTTCGTCGATGCTAGATTGTGCGAGTATGTTTTGCTCTATCATCCTTTTGGTTGTAGTAGCCGGTGTGAGGTTGCTCCGTCATCCTTTTGGTGATGGGTCTGTCATTTCATCGATGTGAGATTGTGCGAGTGTGTATTGCTCTACCATCCGTTTTAGTGGTAGTAGCCGGAGTGAGTTTTGCTCCGTTATCCTTTTGGTGGTGGGTGTGTCATTTCGTCGATGTCAGATTGTGCGAGTGTTTTGCTCTATCATCCTTTTGGTGGTAGTAGTCGGCGTGAGTTTGCTCCGTCATCTTTTTGGTGGTAGGCTATGATTTCGTCGATCCTAGATTGGCCGAGTGTGTTTTGCTCTATCATCGTTTTGGTTGTAGTAGCTGGTGTGAGTGCACTCTGTCATCCTTTTGGTAGTGGGTCTTTCATTTCATCGATGTCAGATTGTACGAGTGTGTTTTGGTATACCATCCTTTTGGTGATAGTAGGCGCTGTGAGTTCACTTGGTTATCCTTTTGGTGGTTAGTCTGTCATTTCGTCGATGTCAGATTGTGCGAGTGTTTTGCTCTATCATCCTTTTGGTGGTAGTAGCCGGCGTGAGTTTGCTCCGTCATCTTTTTGGTGGTTGGTCTGTGATTTCGTCGATGTCAGATTGTACAAATGTGTTTTGCTCTATCATCCTTTTGGTGATAGTAGCCGATGTGAGTTATCTCCGTCATCCTTTTGGTGGTGGGTCTGTCATTTCGTCGATGTCAGATTGTGCGAGTGTGTTTTGCACTATCACCCTTTTGGTTGTAGTAGCCGGTGTGAGGTTGCTCCGTCATCCTTTTGGTGATGGGTCTGGCATTTCATTGATGTCAGATTGTGCGAGTGTGTTTTGCTCCGTCATCTTTTTGGTGGTAGGATGTGATTTCGTCGATCCTAGATTGTTCGAGTGTGTTTTGCTCTATCATCATTTTGGTGGTAGTAGCTGGTGTGAGTGCACTCTGTCATCCTTTTGGTGGTGGGTCTCTGATTTCGTCGATGCTAGATTGTGCGAGTATGTTTTGCTATATCATCCTTTTGGTTGTAGTAGCCGGTGTGAGGTTGCTCCGACATCCTTTTGGTGATGGGTCTGGCATTTCATCGATGTCAGATTGTGCGAGTGTGTAATGCTCTACCATCCTTTTTAGTGGTAGTAGCTGGCGTGAGTTTGCTCCGTCATCCTTTTGGTGGTGGGTCTGTGATTTCGCCGAAGTCAGATTTTACGAGTGTGTTTTGCTCTATCATCCTTTTTGTGGTATTAACCGGTGTGAGTTCGCTCCGTCATCCTTTTGGTGGTGGGCCTGTCATTTCGTCGATGTTAGATTGTGTGTGTCTTTTTCTCTAACATCAATTTTGGTGGTAGTAGCCAACGTGAGTTTGCTCCGTCATCCTTTTGGTCTTGGGTCTGTGATTTCTTCGATGTCAGATTGTGCGAGTGTGTTTTGCTCTATCATCCTTTTGCTGATAAAAGCCGATGTGAGTTAGCTCCGTAATCCTTTTGGTGGTGGGTCTGTCATTTCGTCGATGTCAGATTGTCCTAGTGTGTATTGCTCTACCATCCTTTTTAGTGGTAGTAGCCGGAGTGAATTTTGCTCCGTTATCCTTTTGGTGGTGGGTCTGTCATTTCGTCAATGTCACATTGTGCGAGTGTTTTGCTCTATCATCCTTTTGGTGGTAGTAGCCAGCGTGAGTTTGCTCCGTCATCTTTTTGGTGGTAGGATGTAATTTCGTTGATCCTAGATTGTCCGAGTGTGTTTTGCTCTATCATCGTTTTGGTGGTAGTAGCTGGTGTGAGTGCACTCTGTCATCCTTTTGGTGGCGGGTCACTGATTTCGTTGATGCTAGATTGTGCGAGTATGTTTTGCTCTTTCATCCTTTTGGTTGTAGTAGCCGGTGTGAGGTTGCTCCGTCATCCTTTTGGTGATGGGTCTGGCATTTCATCGATGTCAGATTGTGCGAGTGTGTATTGCTCTACCATCCTTTTTAGTTGTAGTAGTCGGCGTGAGTTTGCTCCGTCATCCATTTGGTGGTGGGTCTGTCATTTCGTCGATGTCAGATTTTGCGAGTGTTTTGCTCTATCATCCTTTTGGTGGTAGTAGCCAGCGTGAGTTTGCTCCGTCATCTTTTTGGTGGTAGGATGTGATTTCGTCTATCCTAGATTGTTCGAGTGTGTTTTGCTCTATCATCATTTTGGTGGTAGTAGCTGGTGTGAGTGCACTCTGTCATCCTTTTGGTGGTGGGTCTCTGATTTCGTCGATGCTAGATTGTGCTAGTATGTTTTGCTCTATCATCCTTTTGGTTGTAGTAGCCGGTGTGAGGTTGCTCCGACATCCTTTTGGTGATGGGTCTGGCATTTCATCGATGTCAGATTGTGCGAGTGTGTAATGGTCTACCATCGTTTTTAGTGGTAGTAGCCGGCGTGAGTTTGCTCCGTCATCCTTTTGGTGGTGGGTCTGTGATTTCGCCGATGTCAGATTCTACGAGTTTGTTTTGCTCTATCATCCTTTTTGTGGTAGTAGCGGGTGTGAGTTCGCTCCGTCATCCTTTTGGTGGTGGGCATATCATTTCGTCGATGTTAGATTGTGCGTGTCTTTTTCTCTAACATCAATTTGGTGGTAGTAGCCGACGTGAGTTTGCTCCGTAATCCTTTTGGTCTTGGGTCTGTGATTTCGTCGATGTTAGATTGTGCGAGTGTGTTTTACTCTATCATCCTTTTGGTGATAGTAGCCGATGTGAGTTAGCTCCGTCATCCTTTTGGTGGTGGGTCTGTCATTTCGTCGATGTCAGATTATGCGAGTGTGTATTGCTCTACCATCCTTTTTAGTGGTAGTAGCCGGAGTGAATTTTGCTCTGTCATACTTTTGGTGGTGGGTCTGTCATTTCGTCGATGTCAGATTGTGCGACTGTTTTGCTCTATCATCCTTTTGGTGGTAGTAGCCAGCGTGAGTTTGCTCCGTCATCTTTTTGGTGGTAGGATGTGATTTCGTCGATCCTAGATTGTCCGAGTGTGTTTTGCTCTATCATCATTTTGGTGGTAGTAGCTGGTGTGAGTTCACTCTGTCATCCTTTTGGTGGTGGGTCTCTGATTTCGTCGATGCTAGATTGTGCGAGTATGTTTTGCTCTATCATCCTTTTGATTGTAGTAGCCGGTGTGAGGTTGCTCCGACATCCTTTTGGTGATGGTTCTGGAATTTCATCGATGTCAGATTGTGCGAGTGTGTAATGGTCTACCATCCTTTTTAGTGGTAGTAGCCGGCGTGAGTTTGCTCTGTCATCCTTTTGGTGTTGGGTCTGTGATTTCGCCGATGTCAGATTCTACGAGTTTGTTTTGCTCTATCATCCTTTTTGTGGTAGTAGCCAGTGTGAGTTCGCTCCGTCATCCTTTTGGTGGTGGGCCTGTCATTTCGTCGATGTTAGATTGTGCGTGTCTTTTTCTCTAACATCAATTTGGTGGTAGTAGCCGACGTGAGTTTGCTCCGTAATCCTTTTGGTCTTGGGTCTGTGATTTCTTCGATGTTAGATTGTGCGAGTGTGTTTTGTTTTATCATCCTTTTGGTAATAGTAGCCGATGTGAGTTAGCTCCGTCATCCTTTTGGTGGTGGGTCTGTCATTTCGTCGATGTCAGATTATGCGAGTGTGTATTGCTCTACCATCCTTTTTAGTGGTAGTAGCCGGAGTGAATTTTGCTCTGTCATACTTTTGGTGGTGGGTCTGTCATTTCGTCGATGTCAGATTGTGCGACTGTTTTGCTCTATCATCCTTTTGGTGGTAGTAGCCAGCGTGAGTTTGCTCCGTCATCGTTTTGGTGGTAGGATGTGATTTCGTCGATCCTAGATTGTCCGAGTGTGTTTTGCTCTATCATCATTTTGGTGGTAGTAGCTGGTGTGAGTTCACTCTGTCATCCTTTTGGTGGTGGGTCTCTGATTTCGTCGATGCTAGATTGTGCGAGTATGTTTTGCTCTATCATCCTTTTGATTGTAGTAGCCGGTGTGAGGTTGCTCCGACATCCTTTTGGTGATGGTTCTGGAATTTCATCGATGTCAGATTGTGCGAGTGTGTAATGGTCTACCATCCTTTTTAGTGGTAGTAGCCGGCGTGAGTTTGCTCCGTCATCCTTTTGGTGTTGGGTCTGTGATTTCGCCGATGTCAGATTCTACGAATTTGTTTTGCTCTATCATCCTTTTTGTGGTAGTAGCCAGTGTGAGTTCGCTCCGTCATCCTTTTGGTGGTGGGCCTTTCATTTCGTCGATGTTAGATTGTGCGTGTGTTTTTCTCTAACATCAATTTGGTGGTAGTAGCCGACGTGAGTTTGCTCCGTAATCCTTTTGGTCTTGGGTCTGTGATTTCGTCGATGTTAGATTGTGCGAGTGTGTTTTGCTCTATCATCCTTTTGGTGATAGTAGCCGATGTGAGTTAGCTCCGTCATCCTTTTGGTGGTGGGTCTGTCATTTCGTCGATGTCAGATTATGCGAGTGTGTATTGCTCTACCATCCTTTTTAGTGGTAGTAGCCGGAGTGAATTTTTCTCTGTCATACTTTTGGTGGTGGGTCTGTCATTTCGTCGATGTCAAATTGTGCGACTGTTTTGCTCTATCATCTTTTTGGTGGTAGTAGCCAGCGTGAGTTTGCTCCGTCATCTTTTTGGTGGTAGGATGTGATTTCGTCGATCCTAGATTGTCCGAGTGTGTTTTGCTCTATCATCATTTTGGTGGTAGTAGCTGGTGTGAGTTCACTCTGTCATCCTTTTGGTGGTGGGTCTCTGATTTCGTCGATGCTAGATTGTGCGAGTATGTTTTGCTCTATCATCCTTTTGGTTGTAATAGCCGGTGTGACGTTGCTCCGACATCCTTTTGGTGATGGTTCTGGAATTTCATTGATGTCAGATTGTGCGAGTATGTAATGGTCTACCATCCTTTTTAGTGGTAGTAGTCGGCGTGAGTTTGCTCCATCATCCTTTTGGTGTTAGGTCTGTGATTTCGCCGATGTCTGATTCTACGAGTGTGTTTTGCTCTACCATCCTTTTTGTGGTAGTAGCCAGTGTGAGTTCGCTCCGTCATCCTTTTGGTGGTGGGCATGTCATTTCGTCGATGTTAGATTGTGCGTGTCTTTTTCCCTAACATCAATTTGGTGGTAGTAGCCAACGTGAGTTTGCTCCGTCATCCTTTTGGTCTTGGGTCTGTGATTTCTTCGATGTCAGATTGTGCGAGTGTGTTTTGCTCTATCATCCTTTTGGTGGTAGTAGCCGATGTGAGTTAGCTCCGTCATCCTTTTGGTGGTGGGTCTGTCATTTCTTTGATGTCAGATTGTGCGAGTGTGTATTGCTCTACCATCCTTTTTAGTGGTAGTAGCCGGAGTGAATTTTGCTCCGTCATCCTTTTGGTGGTGGGTCTGTCATTTCGTCGATGTCAGATCGTGCGAGTGTTTTGCTCTATCCTCCTTTTGGTGGTAGTAGCCAGCGTGAGTTTGCTGCGTCATCTTTTTGGTGGTAGGATGTGATTTCGTCGATCCTAGATTGTCCCAGTGTGTTTTGCTCTATCATCGTTTTGGTCGTAGTAGCTGGTGTGAGTGCACTCTGTCATCCTTTTGGTGGTGGGTCTCTGATTTCGTCGATGCTAGATTGTGCGAGTATGTTTTGCTCTATCATCCTTTTGGTTGTAGTAGCCGGTGTGAGGTTGCTTCGTCATCCTTTTGGTGATGGGTCTGGCATTTCATCGATGTCAGATTGTGCGAGTGTGTATTGCTCTACCATCCTTTTTAGTGGTAGTAGTCAGCGTGAGTTTGCTTCGTCATATTTTTGGTGGTAGGATGTGATTTCGTCGATCCTAGATTGTCTGAGTGTGTTTTGCTCCATCATCATTTTGGTGGTAGTAGCTGGTATGAGTGCACTCTGTCATCCTTTTGGTGGTGGGTCTCTGATTTCGTCGATGCTAGATTGTGCGAGTATGTTTTGTTCTATCATCCTTTTGGTTGTAGTAGCCGGTGTGAGGTTGCTCCGTCATCCTTTTGGTGATGGGTCTGGAATTTCATTGATGTCAGATTGTGCGAGTGTGTATTGCTCTACCATCCTTTTTAGTGGTAGTAGTCGGCATGAGTTTGCTCTGTCATCCTTTTGGTGGTGGGTCTGTCATTTCGTCGATGTCAGATTGTGCGAGTGTTTTGCTCTATCATCCTTTTGGTGGTAGTAGCCAGCGTGAGTTTGCTACGTCATCTTTTTGGTGGTAGGATGTGATTTCGTCGATCCTAGATTGTTCGAGTGTGTTTTGCTCTATCATCATTTTGGTGGTAGTAGCTGGTGTGAGTGCACTCTGTCATCCTTTTGGTGGTGGGTCTCTGATTTCGTCGATGCTAGATTGTGCGAGTATGTTTTGCTCTATCATCCTTTTGGTTGTAGTAGCCGGTGTGAGTTTACTCCGACATCCTTTTGGTGATGGGTCTTGCATTTCATCGATGTCAGATTGTGCGAGTGTGTAATGGTCTACCATCGTTTTTAGTGGTAGTAGCCGGCGTGAGTTTGCTCCGTCATCCTTTTGGTGGTGGGTCTATGATTTCGCCGATGTCAGATTCTACGAGTGTGTTTTTCTCGATCATCCTTTTTGTGGTAGTAGCCGGTGTGAGTTCGCTCCGTCATCCTTTTGGTGGTGGGCCTGTCATTTCGTCGATGTTAGATTGTGCGTGTCTTTTTCTCTAACATCAATTTGGTGGTAGTAGCCAACGTGAGTTTGCTCCGTCATCCTTTTTGTCTTGGGTCTGTGATTTCTTCGATGTCAGATTGTGCGAGTGTGTTTTGCTCTATCATCCTTTTGGTGATAGTAGCCGATGTGAGTTAGCTCCGTCATCCTTTTCGTGGTGGGTCTGTCATTTCGTCGATGTTAGATTGTGCGAGTGTGTATTGCTCTACCATCCTTTTTAGTGGTTGTAGCCGGAGTGAAATTGGCTCCGTCATCCTTTTGGTGGTGGGTCTGTCATTTCGTCGATGTCAGATTGTGCGAGTGTTTTGCTCTATCATCCTTTTGGTGGTAGTAGCCAGCGTGAGTTTGCTCCGTCATCTTTTTGGTGGTAGGATGTGATTTCGTCGATCCTAGATTGTCCGAGTGTCTTTTGCTCTATCATCGTTTTGGTCGTAGTAGCTGGTGTGAGTGCACTCTGTCATCCTTTTGGTGGTGGGTCTCTGATTTCGTCGATGCTAGATTGTGCGAGTATGTTTTGCTCTATCATCCTTTTGGTTGTAGTAGCCAGTGTGAGGTTGCTCCGTCATCCTTTTGGTGATGGGTCTGGCATTTCATCGATGTCAGATTGTGCGAGTGTGTATTGCTCTACCATCCTTTTTAGTGGTAGTAGTCAGCGTGAGTTTGCTCCGTCATATTTTTGGTGGTAGGATGTGATTTCGTCGATCCTAGATTGTCCGAGTGTGTTTTGCTCCATCATCATTTTGGTGGTAGTAGCTGGTGTGAGTGCACTCTGTCATCCTTTTGGTGGTGGATCCCTGATTTCGTCGATGCTAGATTGTGCGAGTATATTTTGCTCTATCATCCTTTTGGTTGTAGTAGCCGGTGTGAGGTTGCTCCGTCATCCTTTTGGTGATGGGTCTGGCATTTCATCAATGTCAGATTGTGCGAGTGTGTATTGCTCTACCATCCTTTTTAGTGGTAGTAGTCGGCGTTAGTTTGCTCCGTCATCCTTTTGGTGGTGGGTCTGTGATTTCGCCGATGTCAGATTCTACGAGTGTGTTTTGCTCTATCATCCTTTTTGTGGTAGTAGCTGGTGTGAGTTCGCTCCGTCATCCTTTTGATGGTGGGCATGTCATTTCTTCAATGTCAGATTGTGCGTGTCTTTTTCTCTATCATCCATTTGGTGGTAGTAACCGACGTGAGTTTGCTCGGTCATCCTTTTGGTGGTGGGTTTGTGATTTCGTCGATGTCAGATTGTGGGATTGTGTTTTGCTCTATCATCCTATTGGTGATAGTAGCCGATGTGAGTTAGCTTCGTCATCCTTTTGGTAGTGGGTCTGTCATTTCATCAATGTCAGATTGTACGAGTGTGTTTTGCTCTATCATCCTTTTGGTGGTAGTAGCCGGTGTAAGTTCGCTCCGTCATCCTTTTGGTGGTGGGCCTGTCATTTCGTCGATGTCAGATTGTGCCAGTCTTTTTCTCTCTCATCCTTTTGGCGGTAGTAGCCGGCGTGAGTTTGCTCCGTCATCCTTTTGGTGGTGGGTCTCTGATTTCGTCAATACTAGATTGTGCGAGTATGTTTTGCTCTATCATCCTTTTGGTTGTAGTAGCCGGTATGAGGTGGCTCCGTCATCCTTTTGGTGATGGGTCTGGCATTTCATCGATGTCAGATTGTGCGAGTGTGTTTTGCTCTACCATCCTTTTTAGTGGTAGTAGCCGGCGTGAGTTTGCTCTGTCATCCTTTTGGTGGTGGGTCTGTGATTTCGCCGATGTCAGATTCTACAAGGGTGTTTTGCTCTATCTTCCTTTTTATGGTAGTAGCCGGTGTGAGTTCACTCCGTCATCCTTTTGGTGGTGGGCCTGTCATTTTGTCGATGTTAGATTGTGCGTGTCTTTCTCTCTATAATCAATTTGGTGGTAGTAGCCGACGTAAGTTAGCTCCGTCATCCTTTTGGTGGTGGGTCTCTGATTTCGTCGATGCTAGATTGTGCGAGTATATTTTGCTCTATCATCCTTTTGGTTGTAGTAGCCGGTGTGAGGTTGCTCCGTCATCCTTTTGGTGATGGGTCTGGCATTTCATCAATGTCAGATTGTGCGAGTGTGTATTGCTCTACCATCCTTTTAGTGGTAGTAGTCGGCGTTAGTTTGCTTCGTCATCCTTTTGGTGGTGGGTCTGTGATTTCGCCGATGTCAGATTCTACGAGTGTGTTTTGCTCTATCATCCTTTTTGTGGTAGTAGCTGGTGTGAGTTCGCTCCGTCATCCTTTTGATGGTGGGCATGTCATTTCTTCGATGTCAGATTGTGCGTGTCTTTTTCTCTATCATCCATTTGGTGGTAGTAACCGACGTGAGTTTGCTCGGTCATCCTTTTGGTGGTGGGTCTGTGATTTCGTCGATGTCAGATTGTGGGATTGTGTTTTGCTCTATCATCCTATTGGTGATAGTAGCCGATGTGAGTTAGCTTCGTCATCCTTTTGGTAGTGGGTCTGTCATTTCATCAATGTCAGATTGTACGAGTGTGTTTTGCTCTATCATCCTTTTGGTGGTAGTAGCCGGTGTAAGTTCGCTCCGTCATCCTTTTGGTGGTGGGCCTGTCATTTCGTTGATGTCAGATTGTGCCAGTCTTTTTCTCTCTCATCCTTTTGGCGGTAGTAGTCGGCGTGAGTTTGCTCCGTCATCCTTTTGGTGGTGGGTCTCTGATTTCGTCAATACTAGATTGTGCGAGTATGTTTTGCTCTATCATCCTTTTGGTTGTAGTAGCCGGTATGAGGTGGCTCCGTCATCCTTTTGGTGATGGGTCTGGCATTTCATCGATGTCAGATTGTGCGAGTGTGTTTTGCTCTACCATCCTTTTTAGTGGTAGTAGCCGGCGTGAGTTTGCTCTGTCATCCTTTTGGTGGTGGGTCTGTGATTTCGCCGATGTCAGATTCTACAAGGGTGTTTTGCTCTATCTTCCTTTTTATGGTAGTAGCCGGTGTGAGTTCACTCCGTCATCCTTTTGGTGGTGGGCCTGTCATTTCGTCGATGTTAGATTGTGCGTGTCTTTCTCTCGATCATCAATTTGGTGGTAGTAGCCGACGTAAGTTAGCTCCGTCATCCTTTTGGTGGTGGGTCTCTGATTTCGTCGATGCTAGATTGTGCGAGTATGTTTTGCTCTATCATCCTTTTGGTTGTAGTAGCCGGTGTGAGGTTTCTCCGTCATCCTTTTGGTGATGGGTCTTGCATTTCATCAATGTCAGATTGTGCGAGTGTGTATTGTTCTACCATCCTTTTTAGTGGTAGTAGCCGGTGTGAATTTTGCTCTATCATCCTTTTGGTGGTAGTAGCCGGCGTGAGTTTGCTCTGTCATCCTTTTGGTGGTAGGCTGTGATTTCGTCGATCCTAGATTGTCCGAGTGTGTTTTGCTCTATCATCATTTTGGTGGTAGTAGCTGGTGTGAGTGCACTCTGTCATCCTTTTGGTAGTGGGTCTTTCATTTCATCGATGTCAGATTGTACGAGTGTGTTTTTGTATATCATCCTTTTGGTGGTAGTAGGCGTTGTGAGTTCACTTGGTCATCCTTTTGGTGGTTAGTCTGTCATTTTGTCGATGTCAGATTGTGCGAGTGTTTTGCTCTATCATCCTTTTGGTGGTAGTAGCCGACGTGAGTTTGCTCCGTCATCTTTTTGGTGGTGGGTCTGTGATTTCGTCGATGTCAGATTGTACAAGTGTGTTTTGCTCTATCATCCTTTTGGTGATAGTAGCCGATGTGAGTTATCTCCGTCATCCTTTTGGTGGCGGGTCTATCATTTCGTCGATGTCAGATTGTGCGAGTGTGTTTTGCTCTATCACTAATTTGGTGATAGTAGCCGGTGTGAGTTAGCTCCATCATCCTTTTGGTGGTGGGTCTATGATTTCGCCGATGTCAGATTCTACGAGTGTGTATTACTCTATCATCTTTTTGTTGGTAGTAGCCGGTGTGAGTTCGCTCCGTCATCCTTTTGGTGGTGGGCCTATCATCTCGTCGATGTCAGATTGTGCGTGTCTTTTTCTTTATCATCCATTTGGTGGTAGTAGCCGACGTGAGTTTGCTCCGTCATCCTTATGGTGGTGGGTCTGTGATTTCGTCGATGTCAGATTGTGTGAGTGTGTTTTTCTCTATCACCTTTTTGGTGATAGTAGCCGGTGTGAGTTAGCTCCGTCATCCTTTTGGTGGTGGGTTTGTGATTTCGCCGATGTCAGATTCTACGAGTGTGTTTTTCTCTATCATCCTTTTGGTGTTAGTAGCCGGTGTGAGTTCGCTCCGTCATCCTTTTGGTAGTGGGCCTGTCATCTCGTCGATGTTAGATTGTGCGTGTTTTTTTCTCTATCATCCATTTGGTGGTAGTAGCCGACGTGAGTTTGCTCCGTCATCCTTTTGGTGGTGGGTCTGTGATTTCGTCGATGTCAGATTGTGCGAGTGTGTTTTGCTCTATCATCCTTTTGGTGATAGTAGTCGATGTGAGTTAGCTCCATCATCCTTTTGGTGGTGGGTCTGTCATTTCTTCAATGTCAGATGGTACGAGTGTGTTTTGCTCTATCATCCTTTTGGTGGTAGTAGCCAGTGTGAGTTTGCTCCGTCATCCTTTTGGTGGTGGGTCTGTGATTTCGTCGATGCTAGATTGTGTGAGTCTTTTGCTTTCTCTTCCTTTTGGTGGTAGTAACCGGCGTGAGTTTGCTCTGTCATCCTTTTGGTGGTGGGTCTCGGATTTCGTCGATGCTAGATTGTGTGAGTATGTTTTGCTCTATCATCCTTTTGGTTGTAGTAGCCGGCGTCAAGTTGCTCCGTAATCCTTTTGGTGATGGGTCTTGCATTTCATTGATGTCAGATTGTGCGAGTGTGTATTGCTCTACCATCCTTTTTAGTGATAGTAGCCGATATGAATTTTGCTCCGTCATCCTTTTGGTGGTGGGTCTGTCATTTCGTCGATGTCAGATTGTGCGAGTGTTTTGCTCTATCATCCTTTTGGTGGTAGTAGCCGGCGTGAGCTTGCTCCGTCATCCTTTTGGTGGTAGGCTGCGATTTCGTCGATCCTAGATTGTCCGAGTGTGTTTTGTTGTATCATCGTTTTGGTGGTAGTAGCTGGTGTGAGTGCACTCTGTCATCCTTTTGGTAGTGGGTCTTTCATTTCATCGTTGTCAGATTTTACGAGGGTGTTTTGGTATATCATCCTTTTCGTGATAGTAGGCGCTGTGAGTTCACTTGGTCATCCTTTTGGTGGTTAGTCTGTGATTTCGTCGATGTCATATTGTGCGAGTGTGTTTTGCTCTATCATCCTTTTGGTGGTAGTAGCCGGTGTGAGTTTGCTCCGTCATCCTTTTCGTTGTGGGCCTGTCATTTCGTCGATGTCATATTGTGCGATTCTTTTTCTCTATCATCCATTTGGTGGTAGTAGCCGACGTGAGGTTGCTCCGTCATCCTTTTGGTGGTGGGCCTGTGATTTCGTCGTTGTCATATTGTGCGAGTGTGTTTTGCTCTATCATCCTTTTGGTGATAGTAGCCGATGTGAGTTAGCTCCGTCATCCTTTTGGTGTTGGGTCTGTCATTTCGTCGATATTAGATTGTGCGAGTGTGTTTTGCTCTATCATCCTTTTGGTGATAGTAGCTGGTGTGAGTAAGCTCCATCATCCTTTTGGTGGTGGGTCTGTGATTTCGCCGATGTCAGATTCTACGAGTGTGTTTTGCTCTATCATCCTTTTGGTGGTAGTAGCCAGTGTGAGTTCGCTCCGTCATTCTTTTGATGGTGGGCCTGTCATCTCGTCCATGTCAGATTGTGCGTGTCTTTTCCTCTATCATCCATTTGGGGGTAGTAGCCGACGTGAGTTTGCTCCGTCATCCTTTTCTTGGTGGGCCTGTGATTTCGTCGATGTCAGATTGTACAAGTTTGCTTTGCTCTATCATCCTTTTGGTGATAGTAGTCGATGTTTGTTATCTCCTTCATCCTTTTGGTGGTGGGTCTGTCATTTCGTCGATGTCAGATTGTGCGTGTGTGTTTTGCTCTATCACCCTCTTGGTGATAGTAGCCGGTGTGAGTTAGCTCCGTCATCCTTTTGGTGGTGGGTCTATGATTTTGCCGATGTCAGATTCTACGAGTGTGTTTTGCTCTATCATCTTTTTGGTGGTAGTACCCGGTGTGAGTTTGCTCCGTCATCCTTTTGGTGGTGGGCCTGTCATCTCGTCGATGTCAGATTGTGCGTGTCTTTTTCTCTATCATCCATTTGGTGGTAGTAGCCGGCGTGAGTTTGCTCCGTCATCCTTTTGGTGGTGGGTCTCTGATTTCGTCGATGCAAGATTGTGCGAGTATGTTTTTCCCTATCATCCTTTTGGTTGTAGTAGCCGGTGTGAGGTTGCTCCGTCATCCTTTTGGTGATGGGTCTGGCATTTCATCGATGTCAGATTGTGCGAGTGTGTATTGCTCTACGATCCTTTTTAGTGGTAGTAGCCGGAGTGAATTTTGCTCCGTTATCCTTTTGGTGGTGGGTGTGTCATTTCGTCGATGTCAGATTGTGTGAGTGTTTTGCTCTATCATCCTTTTGGTGGTAGTAGCCGGCGTGAGTTTGCTCCGTCATCATTTTGGTGGTAGGCTATGACTTCGTCGATCCTAGATTGTCCGAGTGTGTTTTGCTCTATCATCGTTTTGGTGGTAGTAGCTGGTGTGAGTGCACTCTGTCATCGTTTTGGTAGTGGGTCTTTCATTTCATCGATATCAGATTGTACGAGTGTGTTTTGGTATATCATCCTTTTGGTGATAGTAGGCGCTGTGAGTTCACTTGGTTATCCTTTTGGTGGTTAGTCTGTCATTTCGTCGATGTCAGATTGTGCGTGTGTTTTTCTCTATCATCCTTTTGGTGGTAGTAGCCGGCGTGAGTTTGCTCCGTCATCTTTTTGGTGGTGGGTCTGTGATTTCGTCGATGTCAGATTGTACAAGTGTGTTTTGCTCTATCATCCTTTTGGTGATAGTAGCCGATGTGAGTTAGCTCCGTCATCCTTTTGGTGGTGGGTCTGTCATTTCGTCGATGTCAGATTATGCGAGTGTGTTTTGCTCTATCACCCTTTTGGTGATAGTAGCCGGTGTGAGTTAGCTCCGTCATCCTTTTGGTGGTGGGTGTATGATTTTGCCGATGTCAGCTTCTACGAGTGTGTATTGCTCTATCATCTTTTTGGTGGTAGTAGCCGGTGTGGGTTTGCTCCGTCATCCTTTTGGTGGTAGGCCTGTCATCTCGTCGATGTCAGATTGTGTGTGTCTTTTTTTCTATCATCCATTTGGTGGTAGTAGCCGACGTGAGTTTGCTCTGTTATCCTTATGGTGGTGGGTCTGTGATTTCGTCGATGTCAGATTGTACAAGTGTGTTTTTCTCTATCATCCTTTTGGTGATAGTAGTCGATGTGAGTTATCTCCGTCATCCTTTTGGTGGTGGGTCTGTCATTTCGTCGATGTCAGATTGTGCGAGTGTGTTTTGCTCTATCACCCTTTTGGTGATAGTAGCCGGTGTGAGTTAGCTCCGTCATCTTTTTGATGGTGGGTCTATGATTTCGCCGATGTCAGATTCTACGAGTGTGTTTTGCTCTATCATCTTTTTGGTAGTAGTAGCCGGTGGGAGTTTGCTCCGTCATCCTGTTGGTGGTGGGCCTGTCATCTCGTCGATGTCAGATTGTGCGTGTCTTTTTCTCTTTCATCCATTTGGTGGTAGTAGCCGACGTGAGTTTGCTCCGTCATCCTTATGGTGGTGGGTCTGTGATTTCGTCGATGTCAGATTGTGCGAGTGTGTTTTGCTCTATCATCCTTTTGGTGATAGTAGCCGATGTGAGTTAGCTCCGTCATCCTTTTGGTGGTGGGTCTGTCCTTTCGTCGATGTCCGATTGTACGAGTGTGTTTTTCTCTATCATCCTTTTGGTGGTAGTAGCCGGTGTGAGTTTGCTCCGTCATCCTTTTGGTGGTGGGCCTTTCATTTCGTCGATGTCAGATTGTGCGAGTCTTTTGCTCTCCCATCCTTTTGGTGGTAGTAGCCGGCGTGAGTTTGCTGCGTCAGCCTTTTGGTGGTGGGTCTCTGATTTCGTTGATGCTAGATTGTGCGAGTATGTTTTGCTCTATCATCCTTTTGGTTGTAGTAGCCGGTGTGAGGTTGCTCCGTCATCCTTTTGGTGATGGGTCTGGCATTTCATCGATGTTAGATTGTGCGAGTGTGTATTGCTCTACCATCCTTTTTAGTGGTAGTAGCCGGAGTGAATTTTGCTCCGTCATCCTTTTGGTGGTGGGTCTGTCATTTCGTCGATGTTAGATTGTGCGAGTGTTTGGCTCTATCATCCTTTTGGTGGTAGTAGCCGGCGTGAGTTTGCTCCGTCATCTTTTTGGTGGTAGGCTGTGATTTCGTCGATCCTAGATTGTCCAAGTGTGTTTTGCTCTATCATCGTTTTGGTGATAGTAGCTGGTGTGAGTGCACTCTGTCATCCTTTTGGTAGTGGGTCTTTCATTTCATTGATGTCAGATTGTACGAGTGTGTTTTGGTATATCATCCTTTTGGTAATAGTAGGCGCTGTGAGTTCACTTGGTCATCCTTTTGGTGGTTAGTCTGTCATTTCGTCGATGTCAGATTGTGCGATTGTTTTGCTCTATCATCCATTTGGTGTTAGTAGCCGGTGTGAGTTTGCTCCGTCATCCTTTTGGTTGTGGGCCTGTCATTTCGTCGATGTCAGATTGTGGGAGTCTTTTCCTCTATCATCCATTTGGTGGTAGTAGCTGACGTGAGTTTGCTTCGTCATCCTTTTGGTGGTGGGTCTGTGTTTTCGTCGATGTCATATTGTGCGAGTGTATTTTGCTCTATCATCCTTTTGGTGATAGAAGCCTATGTGAGTTATCTCCATCATCCTTTTGGTGGTGGGTCTGTCATTTCGTCGATGTCAGATTCTACGAGTGTGTTTTGCTCTATCATCCTTTTGGTGGTAGTAGCCGGTGTAAGTTCGCTCCGTCATCCTTTTGGTGGTGGGCCTGTCATCTCGTCGATGTCAGATTGTGCGCGTCTTTTTCTCTATCATCCATTTGGTGGTAGTAGCCGACGTGAATTTGCTCCATCATACTTTTGGTGGTGGGTCTATGGTTTCGTCGATGTCAGATTGTGCGAGTTTGTTTTGCTCTATCATCCTTTTGGTGATAGTAGCCGATGTGAGTTAGCTCTGTCATCCTTTTGGTGGTGGGTCTGTCATTTCGTCGATGTTAGATTGTAGGAGTGTGTTTTAATCTGTCATCGTTTTGGTGGTAGTAGCCGGTGTGAGTTTGCTCCATCATCCTTTTGGTGGTGGGCCTGTCATTTCGTCGATGTTAGATTGTGCGAGTCTTTTGCTCTCTCATCCTTTTGGTGGTAGTAGCCGGCGTGAGTTTTCTCTGTCATCCTTTTGGTGGTGGGTCTGTGATTTCGTCGAGGCTAGATTGTGCGAGTGTGTTTTGCTCTATCATCCTTTTGGTTGTAGTAGCCGGTGTGAGGTTGCTCCGTCATCCTTTTGGTGATGGGTCTGGCATTTCATCGATGTCAGATTGTGCGAGTGTGTTTTGCTCTACCATCCTTTTTAGTGGTAGTAGCCAGCGTGAGTTTGCTCCGTCATCCGTTTGGTGGTGGATTTTTGATTTCGTCGATGTCATATTGTACGAGTGTGTTTTGCTCTACCATTCTTTTGGTGGTATTAGTCGGTGTGAGTTCGCTCCGTCATCCTTTTGGTTGTGGGCCTATCATTTCGTCGATGTCAGATTGTGGGATTCTTTTTCTCTATCATCCATTTGGTGGTAGTAGCTGACGTGAGTTTGCTTCGTCATCCTATTGGTGGTGGGTCTGTGATTTCGTCGATGTCATATTGTGCGAGTGTATTTTGCTCTATCATCCTTTTGGTGATAGAAGCGGATGTGAGTTATCTCCATCATCCTTTTGGTGGTGGGTCTGTCATTTCGTCGATGTCAGATTGTGCGAGTGTGTTTTGCTCTATCACCCTTTTGGTGATAGTAGCCGGTGTGAGTTAGCTCCGTCATCCTTTTGGTGGTGGGTCTGTGATTTTGCCGATGTCAGATTCTACGAGTGTGTTTTGATCTATCATCCTTTTGGTGGTAGTAGCCGGTGTAAGTTCGCTCCGTCATCCTTTTGGTGGTGGGCCTGTCATCTCGTCGATGTCAGATTGTGCGCGTCTTTTTCTCTATCATCCATTTGGTGGTAGTAGCCGACGTGAATTTGCTCCATCATCCTTTTGGTGGTGGGTCTATGATTTCGTCGATGTCAGATTGTGCGAGTTTGTTTTGCTCTATCATCCTTTTGGTGATAGTAGCCGATGTGAGTTAGCTCTGTCATCCTTTTGGTGGTGGGTCTGTCATTTTGTCGATGTTAGATTGTAGGAGTGTGTTTTAATCTCTCATCGTTTTGGTGGTAGTAGCCGGTGTGAGTTCGCTCCGTCATCCTTTTGGTGGTGGGCCTGTCATTTCGTCGATGTTAGATTGTGCGAGTCTTTTGCTCTCTCATCCTTTTGGTGGTACTAGCCGGTGTGAGTTTTCTCTGTCATCCTTTTGGTGGTGGGTCTGTGATTTCGTCGAGGCTAGATTGTGCGAGTGTGTTTTACTCTATCATCCTTTTGGTTGTAGTAGCCGGTGTGAGGTTGCTCCGTCATCCTTTTGGTGATGGGTCTGGCATTTCATCGATGTCAGATTGTGCGAGTGTGTTTTGCTCTACCATCCTTTTTAGTGGTAGTAGCCGGCGTGAGTTTGCTCCGTCATCCGTTTGGTGGTGGATTTTTGATTTCGTCGATGTCATATTGTACGAGTGTGTTTTGCTCTACCATTCTTTTGGTGGTAGTAGTCGGTGTGAATTTGCTTCGTCATCCTTTTGGTTGTGGGCCTATCATTTCGTCGATGTCAGATTGTGGGATTCTTTTTCTCTATCATCCATTTGGTGGTAGTAGCTGACGTGAGTTTGCTTCGTCATCCTATTAGTGGTGGGTCTGTGATTTCGTCGATGTCATATTGTGCGAGTGTATTTTGCTCTATCATCCTTTTGGTGATAGAAGCCGATGTGAGTTATCTCCATCATCCTTTTGGTGGTGGGTCTGTCATTTCGTCGATGTCAGATTGTGCAAGTGTGTTTTGCTCTATCACCCTTTTGGTGATAGTAGCCGGTGTGAGTTAGCTCCGTCATCCTTTTGGTGGTGGGTCTGTGATTTCGCTGATGTCAGATTCTACGAGTGTGTTTTGCTCTATCATCTTTTTGGTGGTAGTAGCCGGTGTGAGTTCGCTCTGTCATCCTTTTGGTGGTGGGCCTGTCATCTCATTGATGTCAGATTGTGCGCGTCTTTTTCTCTATCATCCATTTGGTGGTAGTAGCCGACGTGAATTTGCTCCATCATCCTTTTGGTGGTGGGTCTATGATTTCGTCGATGTCAGATTGTGCGAGTGTGTTTTGCTCTATCATCCTTTTGGTGATAGTAGCCGATGTGAGTTAGCTCCGTCATCCTTTTGGTGGTGGGTCTGTCATTTCGTCGATGTTAGATTGTACGAGTGTGTTTTGCTCTATCATCCTTTTGGTGGTAGTAGCAGGTGTGAGTTTGCTCCGTCATCCTTTTGGTGGTGGGCTTGTCGTTTCGTCGATGTTAGATTGTGCGAGTCTTTTGCTCTCTCATCCTTTTGGTGGTAGTAGCCAACGTGAGTTTGCTCTGTCATCCTTTTGGTGGTGGGTCTGTGATTTCGTCGAAGCTAGATTGTGCGAGTGTGTTTTGCTCTATCATCCTTTTGGTTGTAGTAGCCGGTGTGAGGTTGCTCCGTCATCCTTTTTGTGATGGGTCTAGCATTTCATCGATGTCAGATTGTGCGAGTGTGTTTTGCTCTACCATCCTTTTTAGTGGTAGTAGCCGGTGTGAATTTCGCTCATTCATCCTTTTGCTGGTGGGCCTGTCATTTCGTCGATGTCAGATTATGCGAGTCTTTTGTCTATCATCCATTTGGTGGTAGTAGCCGGTGTGTGTTTGCTCCGTCATCCTTTCGGTGGTGGGCCTCTAATTTTATCGATGTCAGATTGTGCGAGTCTTTTTCTATATCATCTATTTGGTGGTATAAGCCGGCGTGAGTTTGCTCCGTCATCCTTTTGGTGGTGGGTTTGTGATTTCGTCGAAGTCAGATTGTGCGAGTGTGTTTTGCTCTATCATTCTTTTGGTGGTTGTAGCCGGTGTGTGTTCGCTCTGTCATCCTTTTGGTGGTGGGTCTGTCATTTTGTCGATGTTAGATTGTGCGAGTCTTTTTCTCTATCATCCATTTGGTGGTAGTAGCCGGCGTGAGTTTGCTCCATCATCCTTTTGGTGGTGGGTCTGTGATTTCGTCGATGTCAGATTCTGCGAGTGTGTTTTGCTCTATCATCCTTTTGGTGATAATAGCCGATGTGAGTTAGCTCCGTCATCCTTTTGGTGGTGGGTCTATCATTTCATCGATGTCAGATTGTACGAGTGTGTTTTACTCTATCATCGTTTTGGTGGTAGTAGGCGGTGTGAGTTCGCTCCGTCATGCTTTTGGTGGTGGGCTTGTCATTTCGTTGATGTCAGATTATGTGAGTCTTTTGCTCTCTCTACCTTTTGGTTGTAGTATCCGGCGTGAGTTTGCTCTGTCATCCTTTTGGTGGTGGGTCTGTGATTTCGTCGATGCTAGATTGTGCGAGTATGTTTTTCTCTATCATCCTTTTGGTTGTCGTAGCCGGTGTGAGGTTGCCTCGTCATCCTTTTGGTGATGGGTATGGCATTTCATTGATGTCATATTGTGCGAGTGTGTTTTGCACTACCATCCTTTTTAGTGGTTGTAGCCGGTGTAAATTTTGCTCCGTCATCCTTTTGATGGTGGGTCTGTGATTTCGTCAATGTCAGATGGTGCGAGTGTTTTGCTATATCATCGTTTTGGTGGTAGTAGCCGGCATGAGTTTGCTCCGTCATCCTTTCGGTGGTGGGTCTGTGATTTCGTCGATGTTAGATTGTATGACTGTGTTTTGCTCTATCATCCTTTTGGTGGTAGTAGCCAATGTGTGTTCGCTCCGTCATCCTTTTGGTGGTGGGCCTGTCATTTCGTCGATGTCAGATTGTGCGAGTCTTTTGCCCTCTCATCCTTTTGGTTGTAGTAGCCGGCGTGAGTTTGCTTCGTTATCTTTTTGGTGGTGGGTCTGTGATTTCGTCGATGCTAGATTGTTCGAGTGTGTTTTGCTCTATCATCCTTTTGGTGGTAGTAGCCGGTGTGAGTTCGCTCTGTCATCCTTTTGGTGGTGGGCCTGTCATTTCATTGATGTCAGATTGTGCGAGTCTTTTGCTCTCTCATCCTTTTGGTTGTAGTAGACGGCCTGAGTTTGCTCCGTCATCTTTTTGATGGTGGGTCTGTGATTTCGTCGATGTCAGATTCTGCGAGTGTGTTTTGCAGTATCATCCTTTTGGTGATATTAGCCAATGTGAGTTAGCTCCGTCATCCTTTTGATGGTGGGTCTGTCATTTCGTCGATGTCAGATTGTGCAAGTGTGTTTTGCTCTATCATCCTCTTTAGTGGTAGTAGCCGGTGTGAATTTCGCTCTATCGTCCTTTTGGTGGTGGGTCTGTCATTTTGTCGATGTCAGATTGTGCGAGTCTTTTGCTCTATCATAGTTTTGGTGGTAGTAGCCGGCGTGAGTTTGCTCCGTCATCAGTTATGTGGTGGGTCTCTGATTTCGTCGATGTCAGATTGTATGAGTGTGTTTTGCTCTATCATCCTTTTGGTTGTTGTAGCCGATGTGTGTTTGCTCCGTCATCCTTTTGGTGGTGGGCCTGTCATTTCGTCGATGTAAGATTGTGCGAGTCTTTTGCTCTCTCATCCTTTTGGTGGTAGTAGATGGCGTGAGTTTGCTCCGTCATCCTTTTGGTGGTGGGTCTGTGATTTCGTCGATGTCAGATTGTGCAAGTGTATTTCGCACTATTATCCTTTTGGTGATATTAGCCGATGTGAGTTAGCTCCGTCATCCTTTTGATGGTGGGTCTGTCATTTCGTCGATGTCAGATTGTGCAAGTGTGTTTTGCTCTACCATCCTCTTTAGTGGTATTAGCCGATGTGAATTTTGCTTCGTCATTCTTTTGGTGGTGGGTCTGTCTTTCGTCGATTTAAGATTGTGCGAGTCTTTTCCTCTATCATAGTTTTGGTGGTAGTAGCCGGCGTGAGTTTGCTCCGTCATCCTTTTGGTGGTGGGTTTCTGATTTCGTTGATGTCAGATTGTATGAGTGTGTTTTGCTCTATCATCCTTTTGGTGGTTGTAGCCGGTATGTGTTTGCTCCGTCATCCTTTTGGTGGTGGGTCTGTCATTTCGTCGATGTAAGATTGTGCGAGTCTTTTGCTCTCTCATCGTTTTGGTGGTAGTAGTCGGCATGAGTTTGCTCCGTCATCCTTTTGGTGGTGGGTGTATGATTTCGTCGATGTCATATTGTGCAATTGTGTTTTGCTGTATCATCCTATTGGTGATAGTAGCCGATGTGAGTTAGCTCCGTCATCCTTTTGGTGTTGGGTCTGTCATTTCGTCGATGTCAGATTGTGCAAGTGTGTTTTGCTCTATCATCCTTTTGATGATAGTAGCCGGTGTGAGTAAGCTCCGTCATCCTTTTGGTGGTGGGTCTAATATTTCGCCGATGTCAGATTCTACGAGTGTGTTTTGCTCTATCATCCTTTTGGTGGTAGTACCCGGTGTGAGTTTGCTCCGTCATCCTTTTGGTGGTGGGCATGTCATCTCGTCGATGTCAGATTGTGCGTGTCTTTTTCTCTATCATCCATTTGGTGGTAGTAGCCGACGTGAGTTTGCTCCGTCATCCTTTTGGTGGTGGGCATGTGATTTCGTCGATGTCAGATTGTGTGAGTGTGTTTTGCTCTATCATCCTTTTGGTGATAGTAGCCGATGTGAGTTAGCTCCGTCATCCTTTTGGTGGTGGGTCTGTCATTTCGTCGATGTCAGATTGTACAAGTGTGTTTTGCTCTATCATCCTTTTGGTGGTAGTAGCCGGTGTGAGTTCGCTCCGTCATCCTTTTGGTGGTGGGCCTGTCATTTTGTCGATGACAGATTGTGCGAGTCGTTTGCTTTCTCATCCTTTTGGTGGTAGTAGCCGGCGTGAGTTTGCTCTGTCATCCTTTTCGTGGTGGGTCTCTGATTTCGTCGATGCTAGATTGTGCGAGTATGTTTTGCTCTATCATCCTTTTGGTTGTAGTAGCCAGTGTGAGGTTGCTCCGTCATCCTTTTGGTGATGGGTCTGGCATTTCATCGATGTCAGATTGTGCGAGTGTGTATTGCTCTACCATCCTTTTTAGTGGTAGTAGCCAGTGTGAATTTCGCTCCATCATCCTTTTGGTGGTGGGTCTGTCATTTCGTCAATGTCAGATTGTGCGAGTGTTTTGCTCTATCATCCTTTTGGTGGTAGTAGCCGGCGTGAGTTTGCTCCATCATCCTTTTGGTGGTAGGCTGTGATTTCGTCGATCCTAGATTGTCCGAGCGTGTTTTGCTCTATCATCGTTTTGGTAGTAGTAGCTGGTGTGAATGCACTGTCATCCTTTTGGTAGTGGGTCTTTCATTTCAATGATGTCAGATTGTACGAGTGTGTTTTCGTATATCATCCTTTTGGTGATAGTAGGCGCTGTGAGTTCACTTGGTCATCCTTTTGGTGGTTAGTCAGTCATTTCGTCGATGTCAGATTTTGCGAGTGTTTTGCTCTATCATCCTTTTGGTGGTAGTAGACGGCGTGTGTTTGCCCGGTAATCCTTTTGGTGGTGGGTCTGTGATTTCGTCGATGTCAGATTGTACGAGTGTGTTTTGCTCTATCATCCTTTTGGTGGTAGTAGCCGGTGTGAGTTCGCTCCGTCATCCTTTTGGTTATAGGCCTGTCATTTCGTCGATGTCAGATTGTGCATGTATTTTTCTCTATCATCCATTTGGTGGTAGTAGCCGACGTGAGTTTGCTTCGTCATCCTTTTGGTGGTGGGTATGTGATTTCGTCGATGTCAGATTCTGCGAGTGTGGTTTGCTCTATCATCCTTTTGGTGATAGTAGCCGATGTGAGTTAGCTCTGTCATCCTTTTGGTGGTGGGTCTGTCATTTCGTCGATGTCAGATTGTACGAGTGTGTTTTACTCTATCATCCTTTTGGTGGTAGTAGCCGGTGTGAGTTTGCTCCGTCATCCTTTTGGTGGTGGGTGTGTCATTTCGTCGATGTCAGATTGTGCGAGTGTTTTGCCCTATTATCCTTTTGGTGGTAGTAGCCGGCGTGAGTTTGCTCCGTCATCTTTTTGGTGGTAGGCTATGATTTCGTCGATCCTAGATTGTCCGAGTGTGTTTTGCTCTATCATCGTTTTGGTGGTAGTAGCTGGTGTGAGTGCACTCTGTCATCCTTTTGGTAGTGGGTCTTTCATTTCATCGATGTCAGATTGTACGAGTGTGTTTTTGTATATCATCCTTTTGGTGATAGTAGGCGCTGTGAGTTCACTTGGTCATCCTTTTGGTGGTTAGTCTGTCATTTCGTCGATGTCAGATTGTGTGAGTGTTTTGCTCTATCATCCTTTTGGTGGTAGTAGTCGGCGTGAGTTTGCTCCGTCATCTTTTTGGTGGTGGGTCTGTGATTTCGTCGATGTCAGATTGTACAAGTGTGTTTTGCTCTATCATCCTTTTGGTGATAGTAGCCGATGTGAGTTATCTCCGTCATCCTTTTGGTGGTGGGTCTATCATTTCGTCGATGTCAGATTATGCGAGTGTGTTTTGATCTATCACTGTTTTGGTGATAGTTGCCGGTGTGAGTTAGCTCCATCATCCTTTTGGTGGTGGGTCTATGATTTCGCCGATGTTAGATTCTACGAGTGTGTATTACTCTATCATCTTTTCATTGGTAGTAGCCGGTGTGAGTTTGCTCCGTCATCCTTTTGGTGGTGGGCCTATCATCTCGTCGATGTCAGATTGTGCGTGTCTTTTTCTCTATCATCCATTTGGTGGTAGTAGCCAATGTGAGTTTGCTCCGTCATCCTTATGGTGGTGGGTCTGTGATTTCGTCGATGTCAGATTGTGTGAGTGTGTTTTTCTCTATCACCTTTTTGGTGATAGTAGCCGGTGTGAGTTAGCTCTGTCATCCTTTTGGTGGTGGGTCTGTGATTTCGCCGATGTCAGATTCTACGAGTGTGTTTTTCTCTATCATCCTTTTGGTGTTAGTAGCCGGTGTGAGTTTGCTCCGTCATCCTTTTGGCAGTGGGCCTGTCATCTCGTCGATGTTAGATTGTGCGTGTTTTTTTCTCTATCATCCATTTGGTGGTAGTAGCCGACGTGAGTTTGCTACGTCATCCTTTTGGTGGTGGGTCTGCGATTTCATCGATGTCAGATTGTACGAGTGTGTTTTGCTCTATCATCCTTTTGGTGATAGTAGCCGATGTGATTTAGCTCCGTCATCCTTTTGGTGGTGGGTCTGTCATTTCTTCAATGTCAGATGGTACGAATGTGTTTTGCTCTATCATCCTTTTGGTGGTAGTAGCCGGTGTGAGTTTGCTCCGTCATCCTTTTGGTGGTGGGCCTGTCATTTCGTCAATGTCAGATTGTGTGAGTCTTTTGCTTTCTCTTCCTTTTGGTGGTAGTAGCCGGCGTGAGTTTGCTCCGTCATCCTTTTGATGGTGGGTCTCTGATTTCGTCGATGCTAGATTGTGTGAGTATGTTTTGCTCTATCATCCTTTTGGTTGTAGTAGCCGGCGTTAGGTTGCTCCGTAATCCTTTTGGTGATGGGTCTTGCATTTCATCGATGTCAGATTGTGCGAGTGTGTATTGCTCTACCATCCTTTTTAGTGGTAGTAGCCGATATGAATTTTGCTCCGTCATCCTTTTGGTGGTGGGTCTGTCATTTCGTCGATGTCAGATTGTGCGAGTGTTTTGCTCTATCATCCTTTTGGTGGTAGTAGCCGGCGTGAGCTTGCTCCGTCATCCTTTTGGTGGTAGGCTGTGATTTCGTCGATCCTAGATTGTCCGAGTGTGTTTTGTTGTATCATCGTTTTGGTGGTAGTAGCTGGTGTGAGTGCACACTGTCATCCTTTTGGTAGTGGGTCTTTCATTTCATCGATGTGAGATTTTACGAGGGTGTTTTGGTATATCATCCTTTTCGTGATAGTAGGCGCTGTGAGTTCACTTGGTCATCCTTTTGGTGGTTAGTCTGTCATTTCGTCGATGTCAAATTGTGCGAGTGTTTCGCTCTATCATCGTTTTGGTGGTATTAGCCGGCGTGAGTTTGCTCCGTCATCCTTTTGGTAATGGGTCTGTGATTTCGTCGATGTCAGATTGTACGAGTGTGTTTTGCTCTATCATCCTTTTGGTGGTAGTAGCCGATGTGAGTTAGCTCCGTCATTCTTTTGGTGTTGGGTCTGTCATTTCGTCGATATCAGATTGTGCGAGTGTGTTTTGCTCTATCATCCTTTTGGTGATAGTAGCTGGTGTGAGTAAGCTTCGTCATCCTTTTGGTGGTGGGTCTGTGATTTCGCCGATGTCAGATTCTACGAGTGTGTTTTGCTCTATCATCTTTTTGGTGGTAGTACCCGGTGTGAGTTCGCTCTGTCATCCTTTTGGTGGTGGGCCTGTCATCTCGTCGATGTCAGATTGTGCGTGTCTTTTTCTCTATCATCCATTTGGTGGTAGTAGCCGGCGTGAGTTTGCTCCGTCATCCTTTTGGTGGTGGGTCTCTGATTTCGTTGATGCTAGATTGTGCGAGTATGTTTTGCCCTATCATCCTTTTGGTTGTAGTAGCCGGTGTGAGGTGGCTCCGTCATCCTTTTGGTGATGGGTCTGGCATTTCATCGATGTCAGATTGTGCTAGTGTGTATTGCTCTACCATCCTTTTTAGTGGTAGTAGCCGGAGTGAATTTTGCTCCGTTATCCTTTTGGTGGTGGGTGTGTCATTTCGTCGATGTCAGATTGTGCGAGTGTTTTGCTCTATCATCCTTTTGGTGGTAGTAGCCGGCGTGAGTTTGCTCCGTCATCATTTTGGTGGTAGGCTATGACTTCATCGATCCTAGATTGTCCGAGTGTGTTTTGCTCTATCATCGTTTTGGTGGTAGTAGCTGGTGTGAATGCACTCTGTCATCCTTTTGGTAGTGGGTCTTTCATTTCATCGATATCAGATTGTACGAGTGTGTTTTGGTATATCATCCTTTTGGTGATAGTAGGCGCTGTGAGTTCACTTGGTTATCCTTTTGGTGGTTAGTCTGTCATTTCGTCGATGTCAGATTGTGCGTGTGTTTTGCTCTATCATCCTTTTGGTGGTAGTAATCGGCGTGAGTTTGCTCCGTCATCTTTTTGGTTGTGGGTCTTTGATTTCGTCGATGTCAGATTGTGCGTGTGTTTTGCTCTATCATCCTTTTGGTGATAGTAGCCGATGTGATTTATCTTCGTCATCATTTTGGTGGTGGGTCTGTCATTTCGTCGATGTCAGATTGTGCGAGTGTGTTTTGCTCTATCACCCTTTTGGTGATAGTAGCCGGTGTGAGTTAGCTCCGTCATCCTTTTGGTGGTGGGTCTATAATTTCGCCAATGTCAGCTTCTACGAGTGTGTATTGCTCTATCATCTTTTTGGTGGTAGTAGCCGGTGTGAGTTTGATCCGTCATCCTTTTGGTGGTGGGCCTGTCATCTCGTCGATGTCAGATTGTGCGTGTCTTTTTCTCTATCATCCATTTGGTGGTAGTAACCGACGTGAGTTTGCTCTGTTATCCTTATGGTGGTGGGTCTGTGATTTCGTCGATGTCAGATTGTACAAGTGTGTTTTACTCTATCATCCTTTTTGTGATAGTAATCGATGTGAGTTATCTCCGTCATCCTTTTGGTGGTGGGTCTGTCATTTCGTCGATGTCAGATTGTGCGAGTGTGTTTTGCTCTATCACCCTTTTGGTGATAGTAGCCGGCGTGAGTTAGCTCCGTCATCTTTTTGATGGTGGGTCTATGATTTCGCCGATGTCAGATTCTACGAGTGTGTTTTGCTTTATCATCTTTTTGGTAGTAGTAGCCGGTGGGAGTTTGCTCCGTCATTCTTTTGGTGGTGGGCCTGTCATCTCGTCGATGTCAGATTGTGCGTGTCTTTTTCTCTATCATCCATTTGGTGGTAGTAGCCGACGTGAGTTTGCTCCGTCATCCTTATGGTGGTGGGTCTGTGATTTCGTCGATGTCAGATTGTGCGAGTGTGTTTTGCTCTATCATCCTTTTGGTGATAGTAGCCGATGTGAGTTAGCTCCGTCATCCTTTTGGTGGTGGGTCTGTCCTTTCGTCGATGTCCGATTGTACGAGTGTGTTTTTCTCTATCATCCTTTTGGTGGTAGTAGCCGGTGTGAGTTTGCTCCGTCATCCTTTTGGTGGTGGGCCTTTCATTTCGTCGATGTCAGATTGTGCGAGTCTTTTGCTCTCCCATCCTTTTGGTGGTAGTAGCCGGCGTGAGTTTGCTCCGTCATCCTTTTGGTGGTGGGTCTCAGATTTCGTCGATGCTAGATTGTGCGAGTATGTTTTGCTCTATCATCCTTTTGGTTGTAGTAGCCGATGTGAGGTTTCTCCGTCATCCTTTTGGTGATGGGTCTGGCATTTCATTGATGTTAGATTGTGCGAGTGTGTATTGCTCTAACATCCTTTTTAGTGTTAGTAGCCGTAGTGAATTTTGCTCCGTCATCCTTTTGGTGGTGAGTCTGTCATTTCGTCGATGTTAGATTGTGCGAGTGTTTTGCTCTATCATCCTTTTGGTGGAAGTAGCCGGCGTGAGTTTGCTCCGTCATCTTTTTGGTGGTAGGCTGTGATTTCGTCGATCCTAGATTGTCCGAGTGTGTTTTGCTCTATCATCGTTTTGGTGATAGTAGCTGGTGTGAGTGCACTCTGTCATCCTTTTGGTAGTGGGTCTTTCATTTCATTGATGTCAGATTGTACGAGTGTGTTTTGGTATATCATCCTTTTGGTAATAGTAGGCGCTGTGAGTCTTTTGCTCTCTCTACCTTTTGGTTGTAGTATCCGGCGTGAGTTTGCTCCGTCATCCTTTTGGTGGTGGGTCTGTGATTTCGTCGATGCTAGATTGTGCGAGTATGTTTTTCTCTATCATCCTTTTGGTTTTCGTAGCCGGTGTGAGATTGCCTCGTTATCCTTTTGGTGATGGGTCTGGCATTTCATTGATGTCAGATTGTGCGAGTGTGTTTTGCTCTACCATCCATTTTAGTGGTTGTAGCCGGTGTGAATTTTGCTCCGTCATCCTTTTGATGGTGGGTCTGTGATTTCGTCAATGTCAGATGGTGCGAGTGTTTTGCTATATCATCGTTTTGGTGGTAGTAGCCGGCATGAGTTTGCTCCGTCATCCTTTTGGTGGTGGGTCTGTGATTTCGTCGATGTTAGATTGTATGAGTGTGTTTTGCTCTATCATCCTTTTGGTGGTAGTAGCCAAGGTGTGTTCGCTCCGTCATCCTTTTGGTGGTGGGCCTGTCATTTCGTCGATGTCAGACTGTGCGAGTCTTTTGCCCTCTCATCCTTTTGGTTGTAGTAGCCGGCGTGAGTTTGCTCCGTTATCTTTTTGGTGGTGGGTCTGTGATTTCGTCGATGCTAGATTGTTCGAGTGTGTTTTGCTCTATCATCCTTTTGGTGGTAGTAGCCGGTGTGAGTTCGCTCTGTCATCCTTTTGGTGGTGGGCCTATCATTTCGTTGATGTCAGATTGTGCGAGTCTTTTGCTCTCTCATCCTTTTGGTTGTAGTAGACGGCGTGAGTTTGCTCCGTAAACCTTTTGGTGGTGGGTCTATGATTTCGTCGATGTCAGATTCTGCGAGTGTGTTTTGCAGTATCATCCTTTTGGTGATATTAGCCAATGTGAGTTAGCTCTGTCATCCTTTTGATGGTGGGTCTGTCATTTCGTCGATGTCATATTGTTCAAGTGTGTTTTGCTCTACCATCCTTTTTAGTGGTAGTAGCCGGTGTGAATTTCGCTCTGTCGTCCTTTTGGTGGTGGGTATGTCATTTTGTCGATGTCAGATTGTGCGAGTCTTTTGCTCTATCATAGTTTTGGTGGTAGTAGCCGGCGTGAGTTTGCTCCGTCATCAGTTATGTGGTGGGTCTCTGATTTCGTCGATGTCAGATTGTATGAGTGTGTTTTGCTCTGTCATCCTTTTGGTGGTTGTAGCCGGTGTGTGTTTGCTCCGTCATCCGTTTGGTGGTGGGCCTGTCATTTCGTCGATGTAAGATTGTGCGAGTCTTTTGCTCTCTCATCCTTTTGGTGGTAGTAGATGGCGTGAGTTTGCTCCGTCATCCTTTTGGTGGTGGGTCTGTGATTTCATCGATGTCAGATTGTGCACGTGTATTTTGCACTATCATCCTTTTGGTGATATTAGCCGATGTGAGTTAGCTCCGTCATCCTTTTGATGGTGGTTCTGTCATTTCGTCGATGTCAGATTGTGCGAGTGTGTTTTGCTCTACCATCCTCTTTAGTGGTATTAGCTGATGTGAATTTCGCTCTGTCATCCTTTTGGTGGTGGGTCTGTCTTTCGTCGATGTAAGATTGTGCGAGTCTTTTGCTCTATCATAGTTTTGGTGGTAGTAGCCGGCGTGAGTTTGCTCCGTCATCCTTTTGGTGGTAGGTTTCTGATTTCGTCGATGTCAGATTGTATGAGTGTGTTTTGCTCTATCATCCTTTTGGTGGTTGTAGCCGGTGTGTGTTTGCTCCGTCATCCTTTTGGTGGTGGGTCTGTCATTTCGTCGATGTAAGATTGTGCAAATCTTTTGCTCTCTCATCCTTTTGGTGGTAGTAGTCGGCATGAGTTTGCTCCATCATCCTTTTGGTTGTGGGTCTATGATTTCATCGATGCTAGATTGTGTGAGTGTGTTTTACTCTCCCATCATTTTGGTGGTAGTAGCCGGTATGAGTTCGCTCTGTCATCCTTTGGGTGGCGGGTCTGTCATTTCGTCGATGTCAGATTATGCGAGTGTTTTGCTCTATCATCCTTTTGGTGGTAGTAGTCAGCGTGAGTTTGCTCCTTCATCCTTTTGGTGGTGGGTCTGTGATTTCGTCGATGTTAGATTGTGCGAGTGTGTTTTTCTCTATCATCCTTTTGGTGATAGTAGCCGATGTGAGTTAGCTCTGTTATCCATTTGGTGGTGGGCCTGTGTTGCGGTGAAAATTGGATATCAAGCTATTAAATTAACTTGAATCTTAATTCTTTTACAACCAAACTTTATTTTATCCAAAGGAAAGGTGTAAAGAAAGAAAAACCTTTTTCGCGATGTAACGACAACGCTTAATAGATTTGGGGATCGGGGGTTGGTTAGACCTAGGGAAGGTGTTAGCACCCTAAGCATCTGTAGTACTCTACAAGAACCTTTTGTTTGACTGCTTGCTAAGTTTGTGAAAATGTGCTATGGATTGGGAAAAAGTATAAGTTGAAACTTAAAGTTATATACACTAAGTTTGCTTGCAAAGACGTTGCATCTTCGGCCTACGTATCCTAACTAGGATAGAATCAGAGCAATCGTAATTCACCTCACGAGGGATGAAGAACACTTGATTATGATCAAGGTTCAAAGGGGAACAAACATGACAATGTTTGTGTGGAGTTTGACAAAACTCCCTATTCTAAGTTGTAATATTCAAAAGGGAAAGTAAGAAATCATGACGATGATTCTCACATAGAGTTGACAAACTCTATCCTAGGGTTCTAGTTGAAGAACACTCCTAGTACAGGTGGGTCTTTTAGACTTGAAGCAAAGTCTAATGGTTTCTAAACTAAGGTTAAAGTGACTTTAGCAAAGTCAAGGGAATGGGTGAATGAGTTATCCATAACATCAGGGTCATAGGAAAGGGACAGGAGAGGCAACTTGGATGAGAGTTAACAAACTTCATCACTTGGGGGAGAGAAAATTTTATAACAACATAATAAATATGTATCCATGGTGACAACCATTAAGTGAGCATGTGAAATGATAAAAATTAAAATGCATGGGTGACAGTCAAAGCAGTTGATTAAGCAGGAAGTGTGACAGACAAGCTTCAGTGTATTTAGCAGATGAAGTAAAATGAACGTGGTAACAACCAAAGATAAAATCCTAACATGTTAAATAACACTTAATAATCATGAATGCAAACAAGTATCACAAACAAACACAAGTATATCACAAGAAAAATTCATCTGCATACGCGAAAACGATCACAGAATGTACATAACTTGCACATAGTCAAAAGAGATGAAAAATTAGGCAAACATTAAAATAAAAAATATGAAATGAAAGTAGACATCAAGATGAACAAAATGCAAAAAGAATGGGTGAAAAATGATTAAAATTGAGAGAGATATGAATTTTTAAAGATGGGATAAAAAGTGACAAAAATTAATAAAAGGGTTGCCCTCCTCAGGGGTCGAACCCAGGTATGCAAGGTAAGAGGCGCTTAAGTGACAAGGTGACTACCACTGGGGTGGCTATACATCCGTTTGTAAATGCCACCCCATAAATATATATGGGATACTCTTATGAAATTCTGGGCAACAAAAACACACAAACTCAATGATTTGCATTTTGATCATAACTCAGTCAATTTCCCATGGATTTTGACAAAATTTTAGTGTAAACTGACTAGAATTTCATGAGGAATAAGATGATGTCATTGGTTTTTTGAAATTCTTACTCTATTTTAAAACCCAATAGCACATGTGTTTTGAAAGTTTGATGTGCATTTTGAAATGAATCTCATGTTACAGCCTGTTTCAGTACAAAGTAATAATGTACACATACAACATGAATGATAATGAATGAGTTCATGCAAGAGTTAGGGTTTAAATCATGCTGTGATGAAAATGGATTGCCAAGTTGCCACTTTGTCATGAATGATATGCAAGCTGATATGCAATTCTGTTTCTAGGCATATATTGGTCAAACTAAACACATACACATATCAAATACATGATATAGGATGAAATTGGTCACAAGTTGAGGCTCCAAACAAACTGTGGTGAAACATGACATTCAAAATGCAAGTTTGTGCTTGTGAAGTGCATGAAACTTTTCATTTTCAATTCAAAACATTTCCAGATCAATTTAAACATCCACACATCACATATACATGGTATTGAATGGACTCAAACACAAATTGAAGCAAAAATAAACTGTCATGAAAAACGGTTCTTCAGTTGCAAATTGTGCTTGTGAAATGCATGATGATGAGAAATTCAAGTTCCAGGCATATTTCCACCAAATCAACATTTCAACCATGTTACAAATATCCATACAAATGATTTTAAACAGGTAGACAAGTCACCAAAACAGTTGAAGTGGAAATGACCTACTTATGACAAAATGACATGTTTGAGATGTAAGTTGGAAATGCAAACAGGCTCTATGTATTTTCAGGCTAGGCAACTCACATACACACATCACATATCCATAAACAAATGAATTCAAGCAAGAGAAATAGTCTGAGACAGCTTGGTATAAAAATGACATTCAAGTTGTAAATTTGATGTGTAAATGCATCATGAATATGCAGTTCAGGTTGAAAGCTCATTTTCATCAAGTGAAACACATGTACACATTTCATATATGTTGTTGGATGAATTCATGCAAAGGATATGGTTTAGAACAGAAAGGTGTGAAAAGTGATGATCATCATGCAACTTTGTGGTGTGAAGGTGCAAGAGGATGTTCATTTTCAGTTCTAAGCATACTCAGGTCAAGTAAGGCATACATACACTTCATGCAAATATTATGGGATGGATTCAAGCAAAGATTAGGATTCAAAACAGTCTGTATTGAAACATAGTATTCAAAATGCAAAAACTATCAAGTGAGATGCAACAGAGAGGTCAATTCAGTTTTGTAGTATATTTACACCAAGCTAACCCTATACACATACTTCATAAATTGAAAGAAAAGTGTTCAAGCAATAAAAATGAGGCTAAACGGTCTGTTATTTAAAATGAGGATTTGAGTGAAAACTTGGCAAATTGAATGTGTCGCTACTGCGAAAATCTGCGTCGGCTATGACAGAAGAGTCGCCACCGTGCGCTATTTATCCCACAAGAGGGAAAGGAAACACTCAGAGTAAACCTAATGCAAAGAGGGAAAGGAATGGTCATCGCAACCAAATCCTGGATTCGGGAGTCGGTTACGCAAGGGAAAGGTATTAGCACCCCTCACATCCGTTGTACTCGACGGGATCCACGCTTGTTTTCTATCTAAGGGTATGTTTATCTATCTACTCTAAAGGTCTGGTCTAAAAAGAAAAGAAAATGACTCGGCTAAGTATCGCACTTTATGCCTACGTATTCCCGTCTGGAACGAGAAATCAGAGTCAACGTAGTTCGCCTAACTACGGGTTATGGGGGAAGATTGCTCGCCAAGATATCGCATCTTGTGCCTACGTACTTTCATACGGCATGAAAAATCAGAGCAAACGTAGTTCGGGCTACGGAGGACACAAGCTTGTCTGACAGTTTTTTATCTCCTCATGAAAGGGTTTTCCTGATTAAAGGTCCAAGAGGACAAAACAGAGTTTGAATGTTTGTTTGAGTTTTTTACGAGAGAAATGTTTTTTAGTCTGTTTGCAACTTGTACTGTGTTGCACCCCAAAATTTGACCAACAATTATTTATTCATTGAGTGTTTGAAAGTGGATACCTTCATCAGAAAGTTCAAGAGATCCTCAGAGGAGTGGTTTGAAACCAGGGTTGTGTGCTTCATAGCTTGAGGGTTGTGGGTGCCCCTCAGATGATTATGAGACTTTGAGAATGGACTAGATGTTTTGAGAAAGCTTATGAGATGTCTTGATAGCCATCATGAAGTCCAAAGAGGTCATTATGCAAGAGTTCAGAAGATTCAACCATGAATGGTAGAATTAGGGTTTTGACTGGGTCAACCCTAGGATAACTGAAGATTTGGAGAAGGTTGAGACCTAATCCAAGGGCCATGAGATCATGGGATGATGCATAGACATGTTATAAAGATGATTCCTAGACCAACTCATTATGATTGAGGAGTTTGAGAAGTTTTGAGTTAGGGTTTCTGAGGATTGTCAGTGGAAAAACCCTAATTTGATCCCTATCTTCCAGGCAGTTTTAGCTCTAGATGTGTTTGATATCTCATTTTCCCCACAACATGAATGTTGTAGAGCTTGTTCTAAGCTTTAATTTGAGTTGTGGAAGTCCTTGATAGGAGTTACAGAGCTCAAGTTATGGTTTTGACAAATTGCAGGTCAGCAGAGGTATGTGAATCTGGGTCCTTGAAAGTCACCCAACTTCCAGACAACTTTTGCCCTAGTAGGTTGATTCCTATGGTTTCTTGGTCAACATGAATGTTGAAGAGGATGTTCTTAGCTTTAATTTGAGTGGTAGAAGTCTTTGATGGGATTTGTGGAACTCAAGTTATGGTTTGAACAAGGCAGGGGTATTTTGGTCATTTGTCAGTTATAGGTCATTTTAGCCAATACCTAAAACTCCTATTTCCAAGCCTCAAATGGAAAAACTTAAAACATGAAAGTTGCTCAAAATGTGATTTTGAGTCTAGAAAGAAGGTCACAAATTGTTGAAAAAGCTCATAGCACAAGATTCCATGATTGGTCAAAAATGAACTAAAAATGACTTATAACTTTGAAAAGTTGAAATTGAAAAGTGTTTTGGAAGATCTACAAATCCAAAATAGGTCATCCAATATATCATTTTGATTGGAAAAAACATTTTGAGAAGATTGGTTTAAGTGGATTTTCCATTTGAGGTCCAAAAAATGAGGTTTCTTTGTTAATTTGTTACTTGCAAATGAAGTTAACTTTGAAAATCTTTACACAAGCCAATGTAAAGCCTTATTTTGGTTCATAACACTTGAATATCTCATGTAAGGAGTATTTGGCACGAAAATAAGGAGTAAGAGCATGAGATAAGAGGTTTTGAACTTATCATCACATGATACTTTCATGAAGTTTCTAGATGATTCTAAGGAGTTCTAGATCATTCTTCCAATTGTTATTTAAAGAGGGTAATACACTGAATGCAAGGTTGGTTGATAGAGAGAGATTTGGAGAGAGAGAGAGGGAGAGAAATTCCATTGAAGAGGTTTCTTCAAATTCAAGGAAGTTGTGATTTCTGCCATTACAAGGATTCTCCATCAAGATTATTGCAAACAGAAAGATATTCAACATCAAAGGATCACATTCCATCACTTACAAGCATTGATTCCATTGCTAACAACCTTCACCATCATTTCTTGAGCAGGTTTTTCCCTTCTTCGAATCTCATTATTTATGTAGTTTACATGAGTTTTCTATCCATAGAATACATGAGGTAGGATTATAGAATAGTTCCTGAGAGTTTGAGCGCCATTGGAGAGGATTTTTAACAGAACCATGATTCTTGGATCTTCAATAATTAGTTGTTTAATGAGTTTTAATCAGCAAGAAGTAGTGTATATTGATCAGAATAGCACGTAGAGCATCTGTTGACCATTAAATTGAAGTTTGATGAGGGTTAATATCAGTTTAAAATGTTGAACCATGGTTGTACCCGGATCTTCAATTCCTCTGTTAGGGCAAGTTAGGGCGAGTTATGGAAAGCTTTACGTAGGGTTGTGTAGGGCTTGAGAAGTAGGCCATTTTTCATTTTGGAATCAAGTCCAACCGTGGCCTGAGCAAGGAGTTAGAGAAGCTCGAATTTGGTTGCATGGTGGAAGGGGTTCTGAAACCCTAGTTCGTTTGAAGACGATGAAGCCAAGCCGTTGGATCAATCCCATATGTTTGACATTTTATCCCAATCTAGTGGCCAGGATTTAATCTGAAGAGAGGGAAAGTTTGAATTATTAAAACGCCGCGTTTCATTTTTAAGAGGCGTTCTGGGCCTCAGTTCCTATTCGCACCCCCGCCTTTATTTGGCCCAATGCATTTTAACTGGTCTGATATGCTATTCATACCCCCCTCCCTTTTAATTAATTCATTTCTTTTTTAATTTTCTTTTAATTTTGTCTGTTTTGAAAAATTCATTAAAAATAGATAAAAAATGATTTTTAACTTCTTCTTTTTTTCATGATTAGATTAGAATGTATAGAAAATTATAAAAATAAAATTGGGATTTTATTTTTATGTTTGATATTTTTTTAGATTTTCCAATTAAATAGCTTTTTAATTGTTTCATTTTGATATTTGATTTTGTAGGAATTATTTTAGTACTTTCCATTAATCTTTTTTACCCATTCTTTTTGGTGCAATTAGATGATTAGTCATACTTCCCCATAGGATTTTTTCTAGATTTTTTAGAATTAATCTTGATTAGTTTAATTAGGGTTGATTTAGGATAGTCTAATTAGGGTTTAGAATTGTGCATAGGTGATGAATCATTTTCTTTGAGCAAGTTTTATCTTGATTTTTAGGTAGAAACCTTTGTAGATGTTATGAGTAGGTGTTGAGGACCCTTGTGGATAATTGTTAGATTTTTCCCCATTAGTTTAGTATTTTTAGGCATTTTCTGAAGATTGCCTGATAATGTGATTTGTTCAGTGGGTTATCTGTTCATCTGTGGGGTTCATTCTGAGGAATTTGATGAAGGGCTTGTGTGGCCTTAAGGATATTGATGATGAGCATCATAAAGAGGAGCTTGTAGACCAAGATGCAGAGACCCAGAGCTTGTCTCATCTCCTGTCTGTGAGGTTTGAGAGCCTGAAGTTTGAAGGAAGTTCATGGTACTTTCCTGAGGAAGGCACTATGAATGACTTTCATTCTTCCTTCTCACCTCTTTCTTAAGTATCCAATGATGTTGGAGCCAACTTGTGAGTTTAATTTCTCCTGAGGAGGAATGTAAACTGATCACATGTTGTTGAGCCACATGGGATACAACTCCTAAGTGGAAGCCTCCTAGTACTTTCCTGAGGAAGGTCCTATGGGTCTATTCACTTAGCTCCACTAGTTGATCTAGGATTTCTTAAGTATCCAATGATGTTGGAGCCAACTTGTGAGTTTAATTTCTCCTGAGGAGGAATGTAAACTGATCACATGTTGTTGAGCCACATGGGATACAACTCCTAAGTGGAAGCCTCCTAGTACTTTCCTGAGGAAGGTCCTATGAGTCTATTCACTTAGCTCCACTAGCTTAAATAGGATTTCTTAAATATCCAGTGATGTTGGAGCCTGCTTGTGAGTTTAATCTCTCCTGAGGAGGGATGTAAACTGATCACAGTGGTTGAGCCACATAGGGTATGATTCCTGAGTATACACCTCCTAGTGTTCTCCTGAGGAAGACACTATGAGCTTGCTTGCTTAGCTCCCTTTCTTTGGTAAGCTTGTTTTGAAGCTTGAAGACGGGGAATGATTTCTCTTGTTTAGGGTTTTTGCCTGAGGGCTGTGCTTAGATTTGTTTAGATCCTATGATTAGGGTTAGGATTAGAGAATAGTTGATTCGTTCTCGTGTGAGTTTTGTTTGCCTGATAGCACTTCACTTCCTTTATATGTTTATTGCTTGATAGCATGTTGATTATTTTCAGTATGATTGCTGTTATTTCATGACTGGCTTGAGGTTGAGATGAGCTTGTGGAGGCTGAAACCCCACACACATTTCCTCCCTCACTTGCATTGCATGCATTTTACTGTTAAAGCTGATGTTTTTGTCTGTTTCTGTGTATCATTGACATGATCCCGTAGGACTCTCATTTCTTCTGACGAGGATTTGATGATAGACTTTTAGGTTGAAACCCATGCATGATAACATCTAGGAGTTCCCTGTTCAAACCTCAACCATAGGATGAATCCATGGCATGATAACAGTAGGACTTGATAGTCTCCCTCCTAGTTGAGCCATATTTTCAGTAGTTTCCCGAACTACGTTTGCTCTGATCTTTCATACCAGATGAAAGTACGTAGGCATAGGATGCGATGTCCTAGCGAGCAACCTTCCCCAATCTTCCCCCGTAGTTAGCCGAACTACGTTGACTCTGATTTCTCATTCTCTGATGGGAATACGTAGGCATAAAGCGCGACGCTTTGCCGAGTCATTTTTCTTTTCTTTTTCAGCCAGCCTTGATAGGTAGATAGATTATAACCAACCCGTCCAAGTAAACAAACAAGCGAGGATCCCGTCGAGTACGACGGACGTGAGGGGTGCTAATACCTTCCCCTTGCGTAACCGACTCCCGAACCCAGACAATGGTTGCGATGACCTTGTCTTACCCTTATTCGTCAGGTTTCTCCGATCGTTTCCTTTCCCGCTCTGAGGGATAAATAACGAAAGGTGGCGACTCTTCTGTCATGCCGGCACCTTATTTTCGCGCAAGCGACAGCTGGCGACTCTGCTGGGGACTGCGATGGTTCCCTATGCGAGTCTCGCCTTGGGTTTTCTTCCTAGCTGTCTGGGCCTGTCCCCAACAGCTGGCGACTCTGCTGGGGAAAATGTAGCATCTAGGGATTTTTCCCATCCCTTATGCTGGGATCGTTTCCCATCCCCATGAGAGTCAATCCTATCGTTTGTGTGTTTGCTTGTTGGGTTGCGTTTATTTATCGCATTTTTACTTCCCGCACTTTATTTCCCGCATTTTATTTCCCGCATTTTATTTCCAGTTTGATATGATTATCTGTGCTGCTGTGGGAGAGGGATGTTACTGTGAGTGAAAAGCCGGACCTGGGCTTGAGTACACACCTAGATATAGTTGTGGAGAAGTAGTAGACGAACCTGTCTGTTGAACAGGCACAGTTCCCTACGAAAATCTGCGCTCAGACGAGATTCTTCCAGAGGTGCTCCTTTCCGGTCCTGAGGATCTGAGGGGAGTCCAGACGTGAGGATTGTCGACTCTGGGGACCGATCATTTGGAAGTCAGCTAAGAGAGGCCTCTTCATGACTTGACGATGCCACTCCTTCTGGGAATCGTATTGTCACTCATGAATGTCTGTGACGCTGACGACCGCATAGGATGCCGTACCTTTGACCGTGGATTAGGTCCATCATACCTGTGAGTGGGGTTGGGATATTGCAGGAATCTTTGACCTCCAGACTACCTGGTTTTCTTGACAGTGAATCAGTTATGTTGGTTTCTCAGTTGCAGAGATGTTCTTGATAGAGCAAGGGTTTGATCAGAAGATCTTATCATCGGGTGTCTGTCCGTTCTTGATAGAGCAGGTTCCAATCAGAGTATTGTTATCAGAGGTTTGTTCTGGATGGAGCAGATTTTTGAGTGGGGTCTGAGGATCTCGTCAGCAGTTGTTATTTTGTTCCTGATAGGGCAGATTTTGAGTGGGGTTTGAAGATCTCATCAGCAGCTGTATATGTGTTCTTGAGAGGGCAGATTTGTGATTTGGGGTCCGAAGACTTCACCAACAGATATTCTTTGATCTTGCATCCGGGGTCTTTATTATCAGGCTTTCGTTCTTGACAGAGCAGAATTTTGATCTCGATCCTATTAGATGGTTATTCACAACAGTGGGTTTACACCGGGGTTTCCTTCTCATCAGCGACTGTTGACATCGAATCTCCACAGCAGCCACCTGGACATATTGTTGCATGACTGCATTTTGCATTAGCTCGCATATTCATGTTTGCATTCCATTAGCATGTGTCTGTGCTGCAGGCGCATTTCGTACTCTGATTCTGGTGTCCCCGAGCAATATGAGATATTTTCTTCCATGAATGGATCCAGTCTTATCACTGCATTGACACTATGTTGGCACGTTGACACCAGAATCAGGGGTGATCTCCTGAACGTACAGGCACCCATAATTCATCTTGCATGGCAGAAGCCGGGACTTGTCTTCTAACCCTTGTGTTTGCAGGTTTGACTCAGAATCTAGCAGCTCAGACTAATGGAGCAGATACAAGCTGAACTGGGGAAAGTCCAAAGCCAGCTGGGGCAGGTCATGAATGACATACAGGCAGTGCGTCTGGACCAGCAAGCGCTCAGAGAGGAGAATCAGCAGCTGCAGAATCAGTTGAGCTTTCTCATGGGAGTGGTGAGAAGTATGCTGAATAAGGAGAGCGGTCAAGCACCCAAGGTGGAGCCCAAAGTGCTTCCTCCATTACCGTCATTGCCACCTGTGCCGAAGCCAAGTGGACCTCATGGGCCCTCTACACAGCATGAAGCTCGAGGCCTGTCTCGTCATCAGCCGCGCCGAGCATCTCAGAATAATCCTGAAGGTTATGGTCAAAAGAAGAAGCTACTTGATAGAGCTATGGACCCACTACCCGTGAGTTATGCCCGGCTGTTGCCACTGTTGGTTCAGAACCGTGTTCTCAAGCTTCGGACCTTAAATCCACCAGATGACGTGTCACCAGACGTTGATCTCAGCATGCGTTGTGATTTCCACTCTGGAGCACCGGGGCATCATGTTGAAACATGTAAGGCTCTCCGGAATAAGATTCAGGACCTTATTGACTCAAGGGCGATTAGGCTTGTGCCGGGCGGCATGAGAGCATCGGGAAAGTTTATCCCTTACCCTGCGGAAGAGGTGGATGATTCCACTCCTTTGCCTGAAGCTGAGAAAGGTCTGGAATATGTCCCGCGACCTTTGGTGACTGAATCGCCTCGCTCGCAGTTGCTGCCTGGATCAAGCTCAAGGACGCAAGCGCCTAAACGAGAGACCATTGCTCTTGGGCGGAAAGAATACCAGCCCCAGGATCACAAAAGACCTCGCAACCACGTGGAACAAAGGAATGCTTCTCCCCATCCAGTGCCTGTGCCGTATAGCCAGATTCTTCCGATGCTGGTTCGGAATTCCTTGGTGGAACCGAAAGCTCTCAAGCCCGTGCTAGAGCCTTACACTCCAGGGTACGATCCTCATGCTCAGTGTGGCTACCATGGTGGATCTCTGGGGCATTCAACTGAAGATTGCAAGGCTTTCCAGGCGAAGGTGCAGCAATTGATCGACCAAGGGTGTATTTCCTTTCCAGATGGAGTCTTGGTTGTGCGTAACGACCTATCAGCTGCCTGAGCTCACAGATTCAGAGGGTTGTTTCCAGGAGCCAGTGATCCAGACAGGCAGACGCCCTCAGCATTGGCAGTCCTCGGACTTTTTACCATTTTGCATTTGTAGTTTCTTTTCTGTTAGTTACTACCTGCTTTAAACATTGTATGTTTCGAATGGTAATGATAATAAAGTGACTATGCATTTCTTCTGAATTAGTTATGTCGTTGTCACTCATTTACTGCATTGCACTGACGCTTGCATTTTATTTACTCCACTTTATTACTATGATTAGCAATGAGCGGAGGGAGGATGATGAAACTGAATACTGATAACCGATGATCGTATTGCTTTCAGATAAAACTTAGCCGATGACGTACAAGGCATTGTTTCAAATCCCTAAACACCGGAGAGATAAGGAAGAGAATCCCTTGTTAACCACTTCGAGCCGAGAAGTAGGAGTTTCTTTCGGATTGTTAAACCCTCGCATCTTAACCCGGGGCAGGGTAGTCGTCAGTTAGCTTGGTCGAGCGTTCAAGTCTTATAGAGGAGTGTTGTCCTTCGAGGACCAATCACATCATATTCCTCTCCAGAGGTCGTACCTCATCAACCACAATGGTTAAACCTCACCAATCAGGAGTGAGACGGTTATAATCCTTTCGGATAAATCCAGACAACCAGTGTCGCACGACTAGTTCCAAAAAAAAAAAGAGGAAAAAATAATAAGAAAGCCCGCTAAGTAAAAAAGGAAAAGCTAGAAAGCAAATACTTAGGCAAAAATCAGGGCATCCCGCTGGACTTCAAAAGAGAAAAATCGAAAAGAACTCAAAAGGAGTCAGTCCAGGCAAAAATTAGGGAATCAAAACAAAAGACTGAAAAAGAAAGGATTATAAAAAAGGAAAAATCCTCAAACAAGGACGAAGTCGTGTAGACACAGACGCCGAAAACGAAAAAGGAGTAACTGTCACTCCGAAACACCTTGCGAATTCTTTAACCAGTTGGTCCCAATGTTCAACATACCTCTCGAAGAGGAGAGCGCTCGAGCTAAGTTAACTGAACTTTAAGATCGGAGAACATCACGTAGAAGGGGTGGGTACAAATCATGATTTGAGCCAAATATCCTTTGCTTCACGAACCGTGAACCCGACCACGATACAACCCTTAAAAGACCTAATTGAGGCAGGGTTTATTCTGAGAGCGCATTACGATAAGGTTGAGTAACCTGACTCCTTCATGATTTGCTAATCATATCCTTATTGCATTTTTCACTGATCGCATCAGCACTACGTTTGAACTCTTTGGTTCACTCGTCACTCACTAGCATGATACGTAAATGAGTGACAGTACAACATTTTTCAAAATTTGCATGAACACTGCATTAGAATTACCATTCGTGAATAAACAATTTCAATTGCAGGTTGGTAGCTGACATGAAGGGACTTCAATAGGGAATAGTCAATCAGGACTGAATCGTCAGAGGTCTGGATCAGAATGGTATGCTGCGAAGCCCTGTGAATTTGGGGCAATGACTTCCAGCGAGTTTGGAATCAGTTTGTTTGAGGACAAGTCCCGGAGCATCAGTTGATTATGGGGCAGTTCATGCAAGAAGCAGTTGGCCGGAAGTGAATCTTCTCGAGACCCAATCAGGGGCAGTTATCTGGAATCCTTGCGATTTAAGGGCAGATCCCTCCAGTGTTCGATCAGAGCATGTTGAGTCGCTCATCGCTCGTTCAGGGGCAAACTACTTCAGAGATATTGAAGCCGACCATGCTGAAAGTTGATTAGTTGAGGATGAATCCTCCCGTTGTGCAGATGCTGGGGCAAGCCCTCTGAAGATTGTCTTGTTGCCAGTTGTTTTCGGCTCAGAATGAATTATTCCCAAAGGTCAGATTGGGGCAAGTTGAAATGCACTGGGGCAAGTTGTTCAAATGAGTTTGTTCACCCTAGCAAGAATTGAGTATCGGGGAATCGTGTCATTACCCCGTCAAAACCTGAACCTTCTGAAGAAGCCTTGCGGTCATTGGGTTGCTATCCTACAGCATAACCTGTTACTTGACTCCATGATTGGTAGCCTGTATTCCCTGTGTTGACGCTGTTGAACCAGGATTGTTTTTCAGCAGAGGCGCACAATTTGAGGTCGTTCCCCCTGTACAGTTTGAGACTGCAGCAGATTGAGATGGCGTTCACCCCTCATCAGATTAGGGTCAAGATTACCCTCAGCGGACCAGGATTGATATCCCCGAAGCAGGATGAATCCTCCTTCCCCGGCAGAGTTCAGTAGTCTCTCCTTCGCAGAATCAAAATCAGATAGTGAGCATTGATATGTCTTCCCCAGGTAGAGGTGATTCTCTCCCCCAAGCAGACGCATCCTGAAGGAATGTCACCTCATCAGCTAAGTCGCACGCAGCAGCTCATCGTCTTTCCCCAGCACCGGGTCACAAGTGCAGATTTCAGAGAATTGCTCGGGTGCCGAAGCTCGTGTTTTCCCCAGTAAAGTCACCGAAGCAGGTGTCTTCCCCAGCACCGGGTCACAAGTGCAGGTTTCGCAGGAAGTTGTTCGTATACCGAAGTATACAGTAACTGATGATGCCAGACTGAAGTCTCCAGCGGAATTGAAATTCCCCACTAGAATTATATTCTCTCCTGAAGTTGGATGACTCCCTCTTCCCCAGCAGAGTGTTGGAACAGCTGATGTCGTATTCCCTTGCAGAGTTGTACTCTCCCCCGAAGTCAGATGATTCTTTCTTCCCCAGCAGAATTGAAATTCCCCATCAGAGTCGTACTCTTCAGTGAAGTAGAATGATTTCTCTCCCCGGCTGAGTCCGCAGAAAAGCAGAATCCTCGGAAGTTGATCAGGTCATGATCAATTTTCCTCAGCAGAGCGTAGAGCAGCTGATGTTGTATTCCCCCAGAGTCGTACTCTTTCCAGCGAAGCAAAATGATTTCTCCCTCCTCAGCCGAGTCTGCAGATGTCCAAGGGATCCGAATCCTTGGAAGTTGATCAGATCATGATTGGTTTTTCCCCAGTGGAGTGTTGAGCAGCTGAAGTTGGCTCCCCACAGAGTGGTCATCCCCAGAAGAGTAGCCGAGACGGCCGCGCATTTCATTCTCGCGATTGATATCAGCAGATCCAAGTTCTCGTAGAGCTTCAGCCCCTGCAACAGTCAGCTGAAGTTGTTTCCCTGCAGCAATTCGCGGAAGGTCAATTCCTCAGACAGAGCCCAATTGATATTGGCGTGTTCACATTCTCCTCAGCAGGACGATTCCTCTACCTGAGCGGTTCTTTCTCCTTGACAGGAGGATTTCCCCCCCTTCGGCATTTATTTTGCTGACGGGATCGCATCATTGTGCATGATTGCATAGCATTATGCATGACTGCGTAGCATTTAAACGTTGCATAGCATTGTGCATGATTGCATGACATTTAGCATAGACGCATATCATTCCCGCCGTGTGGGGCATAGTGCAGAAGCATACACATCATAAGCATGATCTAGGTCATTACCATCCTTATTGTACAGGTGTACTACTGAAAGACCGATTGCTCAGGACGATTCTTGATGTTCTCCCCAGCAAGGTTGTTTTCTTAGATGATTCTAAAGACCCCGGTGTGATCCCCGCAGTCGCTCGCTCAAGATGATTTTTGAGATCCCCAACAAGGTCTTCAGTTCGAGATGATTCTCAAGTCCCTCAGCAGGGCCGTTTGCTTAAGACGATTCTTAAGACCCCAGCACAGCTTCCCGAGTTGTTCGCCTAGTATGATGCTTGAGCTCCCCAGTAGCGTCCGCAGCAAGAGTTGCCCAGGAAGATTCCTGGAAGTACCCAGCAGAATAAAGTCTCCAGAAAGGTTATCAGTTCAGGATGATTCTTGGAAGCGCCCGCCGGAGTTGTTTGTTCAAGATGACTCCTGGAACCCCCAACAGAGTGGAGGTCTTTTCCCCAGCAGGTGGTTGGCACTTCCCCAGCAGCAGGCAGGTAGATTGATGTCCCCAGCCGAGCACAATCATGATTGGCAGATGAAAGGTTCCCCCTAAACAGATCCCGAAGGATTGTCCAGCAAGCTGAAGTTTGTTTATCCCGCGAGTTTGAGAACTTAATGACATGAGTGTCTTGTAGCCCGACGGCTATGTTCCCCAGAAGGGTCATTTCCCAAAAAATCGTTCAGGGCATCTATCGCTTTCCCCATGCAGAGTATAGCAGAGGATAGTGTGTTGATCAGCCTGATGTGCTGCGCTCTCCGGAGGAGTCCGTCATCCTCAAGTATAAGTCCAGATGAGATCGGCAGAAAATGCAGCTCCCTTGAAAGGTAGCTCTCCCTAGTAAAGTTGGTAGGAATCGTCTGAGTGAGCTCTGTCGTTATTTCCCAGCAGTTGTTGAAGTCGTTTGGGTGAACTCTCTCGTCTTTCTGCAGCAAAGTCTACAAGGTTGATTGGGTGAACCCTTCTTCCTTTTCCCCAGTGAGTCGTCAGGATTGTTTGGGTGAACCCTCATTCCTCTCTCCTCAACAGAGTTGTTAACTTGGTGATTATGTCTGGTGACCCGGCATGTTTGCTTTTATTTAGCAACGACTTGACAGGATGTCAAGAGAATAGCGGCGTGATATGTCTGCTCCAACAACGATGTCTAATCTGAAGATGGATTTCGTAAACGCCTGAAGGCGGTATCAGAAGGTTCCTGTGAGCTCAGATGTCCTTGTTGATGAATCAACGTGTGGCTGAAGATAAGGTTCCGGAGTTGTAGATACAACACAATGATCCGTGTGAGTCTGAAGACCAAGTCAGTTATCCTGAGGTGATGATTGAGTGCGATCAAGTGAATGATACGTCTTCTGATTGAAGTCGAAGATGTTCCTCCAGTAATGATGTCTAATCTGAAGATTGACTGCGTAAACGCCTGAAGGCGATATCAGAAGGTTCCGGTGAGTCCAGATTTCCGTGTTGAAGAATCAACAGGTAGCTGAAGACAAGGTTCCAAAGTTTGTAGATATAACAAGATGATCCGTGTTGGCCTGAAGACCAAGTCAGTTATCCTGAGGAGATGATTGATTGCGATCAAATGAATAGTGTTTCTTCTGACTGAAGTCGAAGATGTTTCTCCAGCTGAAGCGGAGTTTTGCCTGAAGGCAAAGTGTTTGAATCCCCGTAGAGTCATGAATGGCTCAGGATACCATTTCTTCGACTGAAGTCACAGATTTCCCAAGCTGAAGCGAAGGTGCCTAAGGGCAAGGTTATCCCCAAGGTCATGAATGACCTAGGATTCATTTTTCGGACTGAAGGCCGAAGTACATCCCTGACTAAAGTCACGGATGCTCTATAGCAGAGGCGGAGTTGCCTGAAGGCAGATCCATGTATCCTTGAAGGCCAAGGACCATTTCTTCAGACTGAAGTCGAAGATACCTCCTGCAGAGTTGCCGACGGGCAAAGTTTACATCCTTGAAGGTCAAGGATGTTCTTTCTAGCTGAAGCTGGAACAGCCGACGGGCAGGGTTTCATCTATCTTCAGAAATACTTGAAGATTCTCCAGCGGATCTGGAATGGCCAGGGGCCAGGGTTTCATTCATATTCAGAAGTACTTAAGGATCTTTTCTAGCTGAAGCTGGAAGTGGCCAGGGGCCAGGGTTTCATATATCTGTAGTGTTGAAGTTCTACGGTTTCTCAGTATGCAGTAATATTTGGATGTTCGTTATGGTTCTGAGGGTGAACCCCAGATCAGAGTGTGCTTGGTTGAGTCTCTCATCCCCAGCAGAGTAGCTCCAAATACGCAAGTGTACCTTTTGTTCCAGTTACCAGGGGTGAACCCCAGGGGCAGAGTTGTTCAGTGTTGTAGTTCTCCAGCGGCGATGCGGAGTATTTTGATTGTTCGACGGCGATATCAGGTTTAGTCTTCCAGCGGTGATGCTGGGTGTCGTGGTTGCCTGAAGATGATGTCAGAAGAAGTTAATGTGGATAACTGACGGCGATGTCAGATCAGTATCTCTCCAGCTAGTGGCCGAGCAGCTAGTGTTGCAGTATTCAAAGATTTGTTCCCCGCATAGTATCATGTGCTTGTGCAGTTGGCAAATTTTCGGGTTTACCGATATTCAACCGTCTCGTACCTTGATTGGTTGAGAGCCGTTCGCTTCTCACCCAGTCAGGTTCAAGCCGTTTGAATAGGGGCAGCTGTTGCACCCCAAAATTTGACCAACAATTATTTATTCATTGAGTGTTTGAAAGTGGATACCTTCATCAGAAAGTTCAAGAGATCCTCAGAGGAGTGGTTTGAAACCAGGGTTGTGTGCTTCATAGCTTGAGGGTTGTGGGTGCCCCTCAGATGATTATGAGACTTTGAGAATGGACTAGATGTTTTGAGAAAGCTTATGAGATGTCTTGATAGCCATCATGAAGTCCAAAGAGGTCATTATGCAAGAGTTCAGAAGATTCAACCATGAATGGTAGAATTAGGGTTTTGACTGGGTCAACCCTAGGATAACTGAAGATTTGGAGAAGGTTGAGACCTAATCCAAGGGCCATGAGATCATGGGATGATGCATAGACATGTTATAAAGATGATTCCTAGACCAACTCATTATGATTGAGGAGTTTGAGAAGTTTTGAGTTAGGGTTTCTGAGGATTGTCAGTGGAAAAACCCTAATTTGATCCCTATCTTCCAGGCAGTTTTAGCTCTAGATGTGTTTGATATCTCATTTTCCCCACAACATGAATGTTGTAGAGCTTGTTCTAAGCTTTAATTTGAGTTGTGGAAGTCCTTGATAGGAGTTACAGAGCTCAAGTTATGGTTTTGACAAATTGCAGGTCAGCAGAGGTATGTGAATCTGGGTCCTTGAAAGTCACCCAACTTCCAGACAACTTTTGCCCTAGTAGGTTGATTCCTATGGTTTCTTGGTCAACATGAATGTTGAAGAGGATGTTCTTAGCTTTAATTTGAGTGGTAGAAGTCTTTGATGGGATTTGTGGAACTCAAGTTATGGTTTGAACAAGGCAGGGGTATTTTGGTCATTTGTCAGTTATAGGTCATTTTAGCCAATACCTAAAACTCCTATTTCCAAGCCTCAAATGGAAAAACTTAAAACATGAAAGTTGCTCAAAATGTGATTTTGAGTCTAGAAAGAAGGTCACAAATTGTTGAAAAAGCTCATAGCACAAGATTCCATGATTGGTCAAAAATGAACTAAAAATGACTTATAACTTTGAAAAGTTGAAATTGAAAAGTGTTTTGGAAGATCTACAAATCCAAAATAGGTCATCCAATATATCATTTTGATTGGAAAAAACATTTTGAGAAGATTGGTTTAAGTGGATTTTCCATTTGAGGTCCAAAAAATGAGGTTTCTTTGTTAATTTGTTACTTGCAAATGAAGTTAACTTTGAAAATCTTTACACAAGCCAATGTAAAGCCTTATTTTGGTTCATAACACTTGAATATCTCATGTAAGGAGTATTTGGCACGAAAATAAGGAGTAAGAGCATGAGATAAGAGGTTTTGAACTTATCATCACATGATACTTTCATGAAGTTTCTAGATGATTCTAAGGAGTTCTAGATCATTCTTCCAATTGTTATTTAAAGAGGGTAATACACTGAATGCAAGGTTGGTTGATAGAGAGAGATTTGGAGAGAGAGAGAGGGAGAGAAATTCCATTGAAGAGGTTTCTTCAAATTCAAGGAAGTTGTGATTTCTGCCATTACAAGGATTCTCCATCAAGATTATTGCAAACAGAAAGATATTCAACATCAAAGGATCACATTCCATCACTTACAAGCATTGATTCCATTGCTAACAACCTTCACCATCATTTCTTGAGCAGGTTTTTCCCTTCTTCGAATCTCATTATTTATGTAGTTTACATGAGTTTTCTATCCATAGAATACATGAGGTAGGATTATAGAATAGTTCCTGAGAGTTTGAGCGCCATTGGAGAGGATTTTTAACAGAACCATGATTCTTGGATCTTCAATAATTAGTTGTTTAATGAGTTTTAATCAGCAAGAAGTAGTGTATATTGATCAGAATAGCACGTAGAGCATCTGTTGACCATTAAATTGAAGTTTGATGAGGGTTAATATCAGTTTAAAATGTTGAACCATGGTTGTACCCGGATCTTCAATTCCTCTGTTAGGGCAAGTTAGGGCGAGTTATGGAAAGCTTTACGTAGGGTTGTGTAGGGCTTGAGAAGTAGGCCATTTTTCATTTTGGAATCAAGTCCAACCGTGGCCTGAGCAAGGAGTTAGAGAAGCTCGAATTTGGTTGCATGGTGGAAGGGGTTCTGAAACCCTAGTTCGTTTGAAGACGATGAAGCCAAGCCGTTGGATCAATCCCATATGTTTGACATTTTATCCCAATCTAGTGGCCAGGATTTAATCTGAAGAGAGGGAAAGTTTGAATTATTAAAACGCCGCGTTTCATTTTTAAGAGGCGTTCTGGGCCTCAGTTCCTATTCGCACCCCCGCCTTTATTTGGCCCAATGCATTTTAACTGGTCTGATATGCTATTCATACCCCCCTCCCTTTTAATTAATTCATTTCTTTTTTAATTTTCTTTTAATTTTGTCTGTTTTGAAAAATTCATTAAAAATAGATAAAAAATGATTTTTAACTTCTTCTTTTTTTCATGATTAGATTAGAATGTATAGAAAATTATAAAAATAAAATTGGGATTTTATTTTTATGTTTGATATTTTTTTAGATTTTCCAATTAAATAGCTTTTTAATTGTTTCATTTTGATATTTGATTTTGTAGGAATTATTTTAGTACTTTCCATTAATCTTTTTTACCCATTCTTTTTGGTGCAATTAGATGATTAGTCATACTTCCCCATAGGATTTTTTCTAGATTTTTTAGAATTAATCTTGATTAGTTTAATTAGGGTTGATTTAGGATAGTCTAATTAGGGTTTAGAATTGTGCATAGGTGATGAATCATTTTCTTTGAGCAAGTTTTATCTTGATTTTTAGGTAGAAACCTTTGTAGATGTTATGAGTAGGTGTTGAGGACCCTTGTGGATAATTGTTAGATTTTTCCCCATTAGTTTAGTATTTTTAGGCATTTTCTGAAGATTGCCTGATAATGTGATTTGTTCAGTGGGTTATCTGTTCATCTGTGGGGTTCATTCTGAGGAATTTGATGAAGGGCTTGTGTGGCCTTAAGGATATTGATGATGAGCATCATAAAGAGGAGCTTGTAGACCAAGATGCAGAGACCCAGAGCTTGTCTCATCTCCTGTCTGTGAGGTTTGAGAGCCTGAAGTTTGAAGGAAGTTCATGGTACTTTCCTGAGGAAGGCACTATGAATGACTTTCATTCTTCCTTCTCACCTCTTTCTTAAGTATCCAATGATGTTGGAGCCAACTTGTGAGTTTAATTTCTCCTGAGGAGGAATGTAAACTGATCACATGTTGTTGAGCCACATGGGATACAACTCCTAAGTGGAAGCCTCCTAGTACTTTCCTGAGGAAGGTCCTATGGGTCTATTCACTTAGCTCCACTAGTTGATCTAGGATTTCTTAAGTATCCAATGATGTTGGAGCCAACTTGTGAGTTTAATTTCTCCTGAGGAGGAATGTAAACTGATCACATGTTGTTGAGCCACATGGGATACAACTCCTAAGTGGAAGCCTCCTAGTACTTTCCTGAGGAAGGTCCTATGAGTCTATTCACTTAGCTCCACTAGCTTAAATAGGATTTCTTAAATATCCAGTGATGTTGGAGCCTGCTTGTGAGTTTAATCTCTCCTGAGGAGGGATGTAAACTGATCACAGTGGTTGAGCCACATAGGGTATGATTCCTGAGTATACACCTCCTAGTGTTCTCCTGAGGAAGACACTATGAGCTTGCTTGCTTAGCTCCCTTTCTTTGGTAAGCTTGTTTTGAAGCTTGAAGACGGGGAATGATTTCTCTTGTTTAGGGTTTTTGCCTGAGGGCTGTGCTTAGATTTGTTTAGATCCTATGATTAGGGTTAGGATTAGAGAATAGTTGATTCGTTCTCGTGTGAGTTTTGTTTGCCTGATAGCACTTCACTTCCTTTATATGTTTATTGCTTGATAGCATGTTGATTATTTTCAGTATGATTGCTGTTATTTCATGACTGGCTTGAGGTTGAGATGAGCTTGTGGAGGCTGAAACCCCACACACATTTCCTCCCTCACTTGCATTGCATGCATTTTACTGTTAAAGCTGATGTTTTTGTCTGTTTCTGTGTATCATTGACATGATCCCGTAGGACTCTCATTTCTTCTGACGAGGATTTGATGATAGACTTTTAGGTTGAAACCCATGCATGATAACATCTAGGAGTTCCCTGTTCAAACCTCAACCATAGGATGAATCCATGGCATGATAACAGTAGGACTTGATAGTCTCCCTCCTAGTTGAGCCATATTTTCAGTAGTTTCCCGAACTACGTTTGCTCTGATCTTTCATACCAGATGAAAGTACGTAGGCATAGGATGCGATGTCCTAGCGAGCAACCTTCCCCAATCTTCCCCCGTAGTTAGCCGAACTACGTTGACTCTGATTTCTCATTCTCTGATGGGAATACGTAGGCATAAAGCGCGACGCTTTGCCGAGTCATTTTTCTTTTCTTTTTCAGCCAGCCTTGATAGGTAGATAGATTATAACCAACCCGTCCAAGTAAACAAACAAGCGAGGATCCCGTCGAGTACGACGGACGTGAGGGGTGCTAATACCTTCCCCTTGCGTAACCGACTCCCGAACCCAGACAATGGTTGCGATGACCTTGTCTTACCCTTATTCGTCAGGTTTCTCCGATCGTTTCCTTTCCCGCTCTGAGGGATAAATAACGAAAGGTGGCGACTCTTCTGTCATGCCGGCACCTTATTTTCGCGCAAGCGACATACTGCACTAAAGACTTGTGATCTGAGAGTGACTACGTCGCATGTCACCCTAAGGGTACCATACTAAGCAGTCAGATTACTGAAGAGTGACCCTCCAGCAACCTTTCCTCAAATAGCTTAAGGCTCGTAGCGTACAACACCAGTTATCCTTATTACTGTGTTTTTGAAGTGTTTTGAGATGAGAAGAGAAAGACCCTAAAACTATGGCTGAAAGGGGAACTAACCTAATGTTGTCATGCATGGTTCACAAACCTAATGTCTGTCATAATTTCCTTTTGCACAGAGGAAATCAGAGATCCTAGGGGATAAACAGCAAAAGACAGCAAGCAATTACAGTAAACGGTAAACATGTATGCTATGCAACAGTACCAGAGGGCAAGAGAAAAACAATAGGCAAGAGGAGACAAGCTCCACCTCAAACCTAGAGGTAATCAGCACAATTAAACAGACAAAACAGAGAAAAACAAAAGACACAGAGGAGGTAGCTCAGGCAGCAGTACCAAACTCCTACAGCACCTCTAAACAGCAAAGTTGGAAAGACAGCAAATTTGACAACAAGGCCTCATCTTCAAACAAGCTTCTATCTTCAATCTTCATCAATCTTCAAGCTCCAACAAGCACACTCCAAGAGGAGGATTAATCATCAAGATCAAGTTATAAAGTTAAAGAACTTAATGACAACCAAAGGAAATCATTAAGAACTCAACATTGCAAATGAAAGGTATCCTCAAAGTTCTACTCACTTGGGTATACCACTCATCCCTCCTAAGGAGAGATGAAGCTTCCCAAGAAGGACTTTGTGTCATTGGATAGAATAGAGGCAAACAATGCACTCTATGTTTGAAGAAAAAATCAAAACTAGGTCTAAGGCACTTCCTAAAACCCTAATTCTCTAAGCTCCTAAACAAAAGCTCCACAAGAGGAAAAGCCTTCAACTCTAAGCTCCAATCCTCAATCTCAAGCATCTTCAATGAATCCAGAAACTCCAACAAAAAGAACTCAAGCTCAAACCAACTTTAAGGCAGCCAACCCAACCAAACAAACCAAAGCACTCAAGAAAGGAATTCATAAACACAAGCCACTTGCAAAATACAACAAAAATAGGAAAACAAGTTGCAAAAATCTAATAAAATTCCTAGGGGAACATACATGTTTTAACAATATAATGTAAAAATATTGAAGTCTAAATCAACTTCTAAGTTATCTAAACAATTCCTACATTGAGATAGGTCAAGGGAATCCACAAATTTGGGAGGGTCCTAATCTCAATACCTAAAAAAGATCCTAATATTGTTCTAAAAATCCAAGAAAAACTCTAAGGGAACATACATGTCTACCCTAACACATATTAAAAAATCAAAGCCAAACTCTAAACCAATTGGGAGAATCAAATACAGCAAAACAGATAGCCAATTATGCAAAAATAAAGAACAAAATAAAATGAGAAAAATCAAATTAAATTGAAAAATGCATGAAATTGTATTTTGTTAATCCCAGAAAATCACAAATTCCATAAGGATCATGAGGATATTTTTAAAATAATTTTGTGATCAAAATTGGAATTAAAAAGATTTTTGGAATCAACAAACAATTAAAATAAAGCAAAATAAAATAAAAATGAAATAAAGCTGAGATAAAACAAAAGCCATAGGATCTGGAGACTGGTCAAGGATCTGGACGCGCCACAGCTTGCCAGCGCATTAAGTGATGCGCTGCGTTTTGGCTTCAGAAATTCAAATCCAACTTTAAGTCGTGTGCGTTGGATCTTGGCTGTAGTCAAGAGTCAAGCAATGATCCAACGTTGATGAAGTCATCTTCTCCAAATTTCAGGTCATCAGAGTGGAGATCAGGGATGGTGGTTGGTGGTGGCTGGAGAAGACTCCGGTCGTCTTCTCTGGTGAAGGTCCAGGTTCAGATCACCAGAAAAAACAAACACTATACCAAATCAACTCAGTTTTTCACGTACATTCCAAATCCATCATCAAAATGCTCTAATTCTCAACACATAATCAAACACAATTCAAATTTCAGAAATAGCATCATCCACAACTCTGACTAAACTCAAACTTAATGGTATAGATCTCTTCATCTTGTTGCGTACATTAATCTGATCTAAACAACTAGCATTGAAACCTTAGGAATCAAGAGATTCAAGTCCAAACAGATCTTACATGTCATCTTCAATCATCACCAATTGAGTTCAAATCAAGCCTAAAACGATCTATGTCATGTGTAGATCCTAACCTTAAGTCTAAATCTAATCATCTCATGCTAAATCATGCTGAATTTTGAGAAATGCAAACCTGGTATAGATCTTGAAACAGAGGTCCTTAGAGCTCGTGGCTTGCTTCCAAATGCTCCAGATAACTTCAATGATCCACAAGGAAGAGATTGCACACCTTAATTTGGCTTGAATTGGTCTGAATCTGAGAATTCGATTTCAACTTGCAGTTGAGAAAATTTTCTAGCTCTTGCTTGCTCTGGCGCGAAATGAAGCTCAAAATTGATCTGAACTCACTCTAATGAATATAAAGAAGAGTTTCATGGGCCTTTGGATCCAAGTTGAAGCCCAAAACAGTGATTTGCATTTTCTGATTTTTCCTTCAAAATTCAATATGACAGTCGTGCATTGCAAGCTTGGCATTCGTTCTAGAAGTTTCTAACACCTTGCATATGTCATTTAGAATGAGTTTGGATGGAGAAATTGGCTTGAATTGCCTTGTGCATTGATTTTGCATATGTAACTTACAAGTGAAGTAACCATATGCTATCTCTCAAAACATGAACTAAACTCCAAATTCTGGTATTGCCAATGATCTTAGAATGCAATTTCCAATAAAAAATGTACTTATTTGCTTGGTTTTTGTTTTGTAAAACAAAATCCCATTTTTCCCTCTTTAATAATTTGAATTTTCTTCCTTTTCAAGCCATTTCAAACCAACTCTTGCTATGAGCTTAATCAATCCCTCATGACATCTTGGTTGCACTCAAAACATCATTCCAAGAAGCTTTCATGCTGAGCAATTTTCCGTTTGAAGCTTGCAAGTTGGAGATTTTGGCCCATGCTTGAAAATGACCTATAATCTCACTTTCCCAAAATACCCCTGACTTGTAAACCTCATAACTTGAGTTCTACAAATCATATGGATGATTTCTAGTACAATTTAGAAATCTAAGATCATGAGGAACAACTTTCATGTTGACCAAAAGTTCAACTGAAACCTCATTCTAGGTCAAAAATAGCCTTGAAGTCAGATGATTTTCACAGACAAATTTCAGAAGCATCTGAGGACTTGTAACTTGTCTGGATCATAACTTGAGTTCTACAAATCCAATGGAGGACTTCTAGTACTCAAATTAAAGGTATTGAGATGCTCTACAAGTTTCACGTTGGCCAAAGAACCATTTGAAACTTGTATCTTGACTTACATGGCCTTGAAGTTAGGCACTAAACAGGGTAATTTGCACTGAAACCCTAATTTCGCAACTTCCCACATTCTTGATTTGATCTTGGCACAACACCACAAATGTCTTATCACATCCTTTCATGAACTCCATGACCTCAAAGTAGGCTTGAATGCTCTTCAATTGCATAATTGACCTAGGGTTGATCCAGATGAAACCCCAATTGCTTACACCCCAACTATGGCTTTTGCACTTGAACCAATGAATTGATTTAACTCCAACATGGCCCTCTAGGCACTCCATGAGCTCTATACACATCTTATATTCCCACCTCAATGATAGTCTTCAACTGATCAAGACCTCTCACCACCTCCTGATGACTTGGATGACTTCTCAAGCTTGGATAAAATTCCTTGCTAGGCTTCTCTTGATAATAATCACACTTGATCTCCTATTGGATGAATGATATGTCGTGATATGCAAATATAGAACTATGCAAATGATAATGCAATGAACATAAACCAGGTAAAAGATGTTGATCAAATTTTGGGGTGCAACAGCTGCCCCTATTCAAACGGCTTGGACCCGACTGGGTGAAGACGGTTGAATACCAAGAAACCCGAAAATTTGCCAACTGCAGACACGAACTGCACAAACTACTTGGTGAACAACATGCGTTGTGCTGAACCCAGTTGTTACGGCAACAACTGATCAATCTTCTAATAAAACTCTTGATTTCAACATTAACTCCCTGTGTAACGCCACAGGCATCAAATTAACTTTACGAGAAACAATTCCGTCCACAATGTGACTAAACTTCGTCAACACGAGGAAGGACTCCATCAACACGGGTACAATTCCGTCTATAATTGGAATAACGATCTCTGTCAGTCACAGGTAACAACTCCACTGAGGATAATCCATCGATTACAGATAATAACTCCGTCCACACGGGTAGCAATCACTGTCAACACAGGTGCAAATCACTGTCAATCACAGGTAACAATCTATGTCAACACAGGCGCGATCTCTGTCCATTACAGGTAACAATCTTTTCTGACGCTTTTACTGGGGAAATAACTCTGCCAACAACACAGGGAATAACTTTGGCGACTTCCACTAAGGAAATAGTTTTATCAACAAATAAGAAATAACTCTGCCAATAATACAGGAAAATAACTCTGCCAATAATACAGGAAATAACTCTGCCAACGATACAGGAAAATAACTCTGCCAATAATACAGGAAATAACTCTGCCAACGATACAGGAAAATAACTCCGTCACCACTACGGGAAATAACTCTGCCCGATACAGGAAAATAACTCCACCAACACTACGGGAAATAACTCCGTCACCACTACGGGAAATAACTCTGCCAAATACAGGAAAATAACTCCGTCACCACTACGGGAAATAACTCTGTCAAATACAGGAAAATAACTTTGTCACCACTACGGGAAATAACTCTGAATACCGCTTCTCTGCCTATCTTTGCAGTAGCTAACTCCATCAATCAAATGGGTAACAAAATACAGGTCCAATCTTCAAACTTTTAGCGCGGACATGGCAGCAAATCTGAGAAGGACTCTACTGGGGATTTTCTGAATCCAAACTGCCATACACCTACTTCGACATAGGTGGCAAATTCCAAAAAATGATTCACGAAATCTTTTGATACTGACATTCCAACAATTTTGAAGAAATACTCCGCTGGAAGGGTAAGAGAAACTAATCCAAGCAACTCTGTGGGGAATAATGACCAAACGAACATTATCATTACACATCTCACGCCGAGACCTTGCTTATCTGGTAATTAATTTGAGCAAGAGCTCCCTCCACCTGCAGGGAAAACAACACTTGAAAACAGAAGGTTAACCAACCTGGCTTATGTTTCAAAATGCGTATGTTTGACAATGGCGTAATGCTCCATACGGCATGGAAATGCTACGCGTTTGGGGTAGATGTGAATATGATGATATATGCAAATGCTAATGCAGGCTCAAACTGCTGAGAAACACTTTGGTATGAAATGTCTAAGAACAAAACCAACTCCGCTGGGGATGAACGGGTATCACAAAGCATTCCGGCAAAATAAATGCCAGAAACAACATCCAACTTTGTCGGGGAGAGATCAGACATTTGGGAAGAAAACACAAACCCTGCTGGGGAAAGATGCGACCCTCCTGGGGAAGAACTACACTGTCGAGACACAGTCTACAAACTCAGAGCTACAAACTCTGCTGAGGATAAATCATCCTGACGAAAGAATGACGACCTGCGGGGAAGGGAATAACCATCCTCTGGGGAGACGGCCTCTGTAGGGGACATTGATTTTGACCTGCTGGGAATATCCTATGGACAACTTCTATGAGGATACTGTTCAGGCGACATTCCTGGTAATACTCTCTCGGGGAGGACAATTCCACATCTGGTAGGAATAAGCGTCGTCTCCGCTTTCTGGGGATGAGATACGACTTGCTAAGGAACGACATCAACTGAAGTCAGGTCCTACGTCAAGAGACTTTGGCTGGGGAATACAGTTCCTTACCGTTTGCTTCAAAGGTAAGGACCCTGCAAAACACAAACGAGACAACATAAATCTACACAACAAAATCTATCCGAGTTAATATCCGTGACGTTCATTCAGTCAATTCGAAGTTTTAGCAATTATTGGCAAGGGCCAGCAAGTTTATGCAAGTGCAATTTCATCAAAACATCGGCGTTTTTCACAAACAAAACAGTAAAGAACAAGCATCAAGTACTGAATAACATTCTTTATTGAATGGGCCTATAAATAGGCAAAGCTTTGTACACTGGACGTAACTCCTGAAAAGAGGAAGTTACACACAAGAAAAATACACTATATGCACAAGAAGCACAAAAAGATACAAAACAAATTTGATATACATGTCGGCAACGTGATACAGACAAACATCATGAGTTGATTCTCCTATGACCCGCCTGACTCTGACGTTTTCCCGATACTCGATCTTCGGAAGAGATTGTTTCGGATATACAACCCTCAGGTACTCCCAATACACTAAGCAACGCGGTACCAAATTCAGACCGCAGTCATTTGCTTTTTCAATCCCTAACTTTTGCGTGAATCGCCCTTTGTGGGTTTTCAATTCACCGGGATACCCTTTTTTGCCGAGGCTGCCCTTTTCAGGTTTTCAACCTCGCGGGTGTACATCTTTTTTCAATTTTATCCGTAACTTTTGCCCGAACCTTTTATTCCTTTTTGATGGTTCGCCGGGATGCCCCATTTTTGTCTGGACTCTCTTTTTCTGTCCAGCGGGTCACTTTAAGCAAAGTATTTTTTCACTGCGTCCGAATTCACAGGAGACGTAAAGTCCTCACCATCCATGGTGGACAATAGTAAGGCTCCTCCAGAGAAAACCTTTCTAACGACATATGGACCTTCATAGTTGGGAGTCCATTTGCCCTTGTGATCTGATTGTGGTGGGAGAATCTTTTTCAACACAAGATCGCCCGTCTGAAAGCTTCGAGGACATACCTTCTTATCGCAAGCCTTCTTCATCCGGCTCTGATACAATCGACCATATGCGAGAGAAGCCAGTCTCTTCTCATCCATTAAACTGAGCTGGTTCAGTCTATCCTTTACCCATTCTGCCTCATCAAGTTGAACATCGCGTAAAACCCTCAAAGAAGGAATCTTAACCTCCAATGGTAACACTGACTCCATGCCATACACCAATGAGAAAGGGGTTGCCCCGGTTGATGTGCGTACCATCGTACGATAACCGTGCAAAGCAAAAGGCAACATCTCATGCCAGTCCTTATAGGTCACCACCATCTTCTGAACAATTTTCTTTATGTTCTTATTGGCCGCTTCGACAACGCCATTCATCTTGGGCCGATAAGGAGAAGAGTTGTGATGCTCAATCTTGAAATTCTGACCCAATTCCTTCATCATCTTGTTATTCAAATTTGAATCGTTGTCAGTGATAATCCTCTTCGGGATTCCATATCTGCAGATAATATCTCTTTTGATAAATTCGGCTACCACTTGTTTGGTGACATTAGCATATAACGCTGCTTCCACCCATTTGATGAAGTAATCAATGGCTACCAAAATGAACCGGTGTCCGTTTGATGTCGTGGGCTCAATATTGCCAATCATATCAATTCCCCACATCGAGAAAGGCCACGGTGATGACATAAAATTTAGAGGGCTCGGAGGCACATGAATTTTGTCCGCATAAACTTGACATTTATGACACCGCTTCGTGAACTTGAAACAATCTGTTTCCATCGTTAGCCAATAGTAACCTGCCCGCAACAGTTTTCTCGTCATTGCATGTCCACCAGCATGCGTACCAAATGTACCTTCATGGATCTCTTCCATGAGCAACTTAGCCTCTTTCTCATCCACACATCGCAACAACACCAAGTCGTGGTTTCTCTTGTACAGGACGCCATCCAGATTCAAATAAAAATTGCCAGCCAATCTCCTAAGAGTCTTCTGATCTCGACTGGATGCCCCAGCCGGATACTCTTTGGTCTTCAGGAAATTCTGGATATCGAAATACCACGGTTTGCCATCGGATGCTTCTTCAATGGCGAATATGAAGGCGGGCCTATCAAGGCGAGAGATAACTATCCTGGGAGCCTCATTCCAGAAGTTAACTTTATACATTGAAGACAAAGTCGCAAGAGCGCCAGCCATCTGATTTTCTGCTCGTGGCACGTGATGCAATTCTACTTTGTCAAAGAAAGGCAACAATCTCCTTGCATAATTCATATAGGGTATCAGGTTGGGCCGCCGCGTCTCCCTTTCTCCTTTAATCTGGTTGACCACTATAGCAGAGTCCCCATATACATCAAGATATTTGATTCTCAAATCAATAGCCTCCTCCAGACCCATGATGCACGCCTCATATTCAGCCTCATTATTGGTAACTGGAAAGGTCAATCTGGCAGTAAAGGGAATGTGCGTCCCTTGAGGAGTAGTGATAATTACCCCTATTCCACTATCGTAGGAGTTAACAGTGCCATCAAATATCAACTGCCATTTGGAACACAACTCTGGACCTTCATCCGGCAACGGCTCATCACAATCTTTCATTTTCAAGTACATGATATCCTCGTCAGGAAAATCAAACCTCATTGGTTGGTAATCTTCAATCGGCTGCTCCGCTAGGTACTCTGACAGAACACTACCTTTGATAGACTTTTGAGAAACATATTGAATATCATATTCTGTCAGCACCATCTGCCATCGAGCAATCCTCCCGGAGAGTGCTTGCTTTTCAAATACGTATTTGATCGGATCCATCTTTGAAATTAGCATGGTTGTATGGTTTAACATGTACTGCCTCAAACGTTTGGTAGCCCAGGCTAGCGCACAACATGTCTTTTCGAGCATTGAGTAACGGGATTCACAATCTGTGAACTTTTTACTCAAGTAGTAAATCACATGCTCTTTACGTCCAGTCTCATCATGTTGACCGAGAACACAACACATACTTTCCTCAAGAACCGTCAAATACATAATCAATGGTCTCCCGGCTACTGGGGGTATCAATATTGGAGGTTCCTGCAAGTATTCTTTTATTTTTTCAAACGCCTTTTGACAATCTTCATTCCAGGTCAAAGCCTGATTCTTTTTCAACAATTTGAATAATGGCTCGCATGTAGCGGTTAGGTGAGATATGAACTGAGCAATGTAGTTCAACCTCCCTAAAAAACCATGCACTTCTTTTTCTGTTTTAGGCGTTGGCATTTCTTGTATTGCTTTTATCTTAGCAGGATCAACCTCAATTCCTTTTTCGCTCACAATAAACCCCAATAGTTTACCGGATCTCACCCCGAAGGTGCACTTGTTAGGATTCAGCCTTAGCCTGAATTTCCTAAGCCTCTTGAACAATTTCAGCAGATTAACCAAATGCTCTTCCTCCGTCTGGGATTTGGCAATCATATCATCAACATAAACCTCGATCTCTTTATGCATCATGTCATGAAAGAGCGTCGTCATAGTACGTTGATATGTTGCCCCAGCGTTCTTCAAACCAAAGGGCATCACTTTGTAGCAAAATGTTCCCCATGAGGTAATGAAGGTTGTTTTCTCCATGTCTTCTGGCACCATTTTTATTTGATTGTAACCCGAGAAGCCATCCATGAAGGAGAACACGGAGAATTGAGTAGTGTTATCGACCAGCACATCGATATGAGGAAGCGGAAAGTCGTCCTTTGGGCTCGCCTTATTCAAATCACGATAGTCTACGCACATCCGCACCTTACCGTCTTTCTTTGGTACCGGTACTATATTGGCGACCCATGATGGATAAGTTGTAACAGCCAGGAACCCAGCATCCCATTGTTTTTGAACTTCCTCCTTAACCTTCACAGACATATTTGGTCTGGTTCTTCTAAGTTTCTGCTTAACAGGCGGACATTCTTCTTGCAATGGAAGATGATGAACAACCGTGTCAGTATCCAATCCTGGCATATCCTCGTACGACCAAGCAAAGATATCACTGTACTCTTGCAACATCTCAATCAGACCCTGCTTGATGTCGCTTTGCAGTGCAGCCCCTATCCGGATGTTCCTGACAACTCCCTCGGACCCCACGTTGATAATCTCAATCTCTTCCTGATGAGGCAGAATGATTCTTCCTTCCTGTTTCAACAGTCGAGTCAATTCCTCTGGCAAGTCGCTATCCTCAGAAATCTCTTCCTCAGCTTGAAATACCGGGTGCTCGAAGTCAAAGCGAGTCATAGGAAGTTCATGTTCGGTGTCATCTGAAATATGAATCCTGCAAAGGAAATGGTTAAATGCTTCAAATGAGTGCAAACAAAGCTCATAACCACGTTGCCATTTATTGTTAAAATAAAAACAGGAAAAACAGGGAACGCAAAATTTGTATGAGAAAAACGCCTTTATTCAATGATTAAACAGTGCATACACATAAGCAGGTGGCCCTAAAATGAAATCACTATGCCCCGGGTAGGACACATGATTATACAATAATCAAAAACAAATCATTACTGTTTTGTAGTCACTGGGACAATTTCCCGGATGGACCAGTTGCAAAGACTTTGTCCTGGCATGCTAGACTTGGTCCACGCGTCCATGTCGCAATCACTATCTCCGTATTCAGAGTCGGAAACAACATTAATCGTCTCAAAGAAGACTCCCTTTGGAGTAATCACCACCGGTCCTTTGAACTTGGGTGCTTTCTGTGAAGAAGATGCTGATGTAGGGCGATACCCTAGTCCAGACTTGTCCATCTTGACAGGAATTTCCAGCACTTGACCCCAACCCTTGGTCTCACCAGTCTGAACCAACGCTTGAGCGTCTTTGTACGAAGCCACAGCAACCTCTGGCACTTTGCTGGGAACACTGGCCTTGTCTTTGATTTGCAACCCTTCGAAGGCTTGGCAGGGCGTTTCGTAAATTTCTCCATCCACTTCAACGTACTTGAATGATGAGAGATGACTGACCAAGATGTCCTCTTCCCCACAAATAGTAACGATGCCACCACCGGCTTTGTTGCGGTGAAAATTGGATATCAAGCTATTGATTAACTTGAACCTTATTTCTTTTACAACCGATCTTTAATTTATCCAAAGGTAAGGTCTCAAGAAAGAAAAACCTTTTTCGCGATGTAAACAACGCTAAGAGATTCGGGGATCGGGGGTTGGTTATATCTAGGGAAGGTATTAGCACCCTAAATATCTGTAGTACTCTACAGGAACCTTTTGTTCGATTGCTTTCTAAGTTTGTGAATTGTACTATGGTTTGGGATAAGGTAAAGTAAACAAAGGCCTAAGTGGTTTTCTAATTTTGCTCGCAAAGACATCGCATCTTCTGCCTACGTATCCTGACTAGGATAGAATCAGAGCAATCGTAGTTCACCTCACGAGGGAAAAGAACACTTGATGACGATCAAGATTCAAAGGGGGAACAAACATGACTATGTTTGTGTGGAGTTTGACAAAACTCCCTAATCTAAATTGTAGAAGGGGAAAGTAAGAGATCATGACGATGACTCTTACGCAGAGTTGACGAACTCTTTCCTAGGGTTCTAGTTGAAGAATGCTCCTAGTACGGGTGGGTCTTTTAGACTTTAAGCAAAGTCTAAGGCTTCTAATCTAAGGTTGAAAATGACTTAACAAAGTCAAGGGTGTGATTGAATAAGTTATCCATGACATCGAGGGTCAAATGGACAGACCTTCCTTTAGAGGGAGACTGGGGAAATAATCAGGTGAAAGCTAACGAGCTTCATCATTTGGGAGAAAAGAAAATAAATGCTAAACAAGATAAAAAATCAAGATAAAGCATATTCATGGTGACAACCAAGTAAACAATGAGAGATGGTAAAAATGAAACATGAAGGTAATAGTTTAACAGATGAAATAATCGACCTTATGACAACAGTTCGCATTTAATGAAAATCAACAGATAAAAATGGTAACAACCAAGAAATAAATCCTAGTATGTTAACTAACATGTATAGGCATGGATTCAAACAAGTGTCAAGAAAAATATTGAAAGGAACCACATAATCATTCATCTGCAATTACATAAATGCTCGCGAAAACGCGCACACTTATACATAAAAAAACTTAGTAATAAAATATGAAAACATGAAAAATAAAAATATGGCATGAAAGTACACGTTAATACGAGCACAACGGAAAAAGAACGGACGAAAAACAATGAAAAATGAGTGAGATACGAATTTTCGAAGTTTACACTAAAAATCACAAAAATGGATAAAAGAGTTGCCCTCCTCAAGGGTGAAAGGTGCATGGTCATACCACTGGGGTGGCTATAAATCCATAACCGGCATTTACGTTTTATATCATATCTCCCTAACCGGCATTTACATTTTATATCGTATCTCCCTAACCGTTTATCGGAATGGAACAAAATTTATATGGAAATTGGGTAGAATTGAATAAGAAAGAAGATGGTAATCTCAGTTTTCTCAAATTCTCAATGTGCAAGAAAATTCGATAGCTGGTGTGTATTAGTGTTATGTGATGCATTTTGAACCTCACCTCTCAAACCAAGTGTTGTTTTACTCAAGAAAGAACATGGACATGTTTCACATGATGTATTTGATGGAATGTAACATTTGATGCAATAAAATTCCAACAGAAATGCAAAATGACATAATCATGCTAGTGTGATGCTTGAAATGCATTTTGGTGCATATGGTGTGCCATGGATGCAATTGTGGTAATGTTAAAGCATGAGCATAATTCAAATGCATGTCCTATGGATTCTAAATGCCAAGTTCAACTCAAAACAGTTCAAGCCAAAATCTGATATACAAGTTGCAAAGGCTCATTTTTGAAAATGCACTTGAATTCTCAAATCTTAAACCATAGGCTATAATGATCAAAGAGTTTTATAAACATACCATGAATGATACATCTAATGATTCTCAACATGTGATTTGGATTAAAATGCAGTAGAATGAAAAGTGACAAGATGATGGCCAATATTATGTAAAATGCATTTTGACATCCAACCATCAATCAAATTGTTTTTATCATGAATCAAATCTCTGAACATGCTACAAATGAGGCAATGAATGAATTCAAATTAAATTTGTGATTAAAACTGAACTGTTATGAAGAGTCATGGGTAAAATGCAAAGATGACATAGAAATCATGCATGACTTTAGGCATTTCAAGTTTTAAAGCAATTTTGTCTACAACAATCTTTCATACACTTACAATACAAGCTAATGTGTGAGTTTTAATTGAAGATTAGGGGTTGTACTGACTGTATAGAGTTTTAGTGATTAAAGTGCCTTTTTGTATGTGAAAAATGCATTATGAGTGTGAAATGTTTTGTGATTTTCAAACAAGCTCAAATGTTTTCAAACCAAACCAATCATACATACAACATTCAAACATAAAATAAAACAATACCAACACCTCAAATTTTCTGAATTTCAACAGGATATGTTTATGGCATGTGAAATGCAAATAATGAAGAAAAGGGCATTTTGAAGTGTGTAGTTTATTTCAAATACTTTTCACTCAAACCAATCATCCTCACAGCTTTTAATTATGATGAATAATGATTCAAACATCTCAAACATATTCCACCCAAACAGATTTTGAAAATGACCTGTTAAGTACACAATTGTAGTAAAAATGCATACTTGAAAACAAGTGAATCTTATGGCAAATGGTTTCTTGGTCCCAAAATGATGCTAATAGTTCAAAAATGTTTATTATGATGTGTACATGGTGTGGTTTTAGTGAAAATCAAGTTTGTGCAAGGAGTTGCATTTGTGTTTTTTTGGTGTAAAACATGAATTTCAAATCTATACACAAACAGTTAATAGCAAGTATTCACACAACCTTCTAATGCACTTTAAAACATGTGTGTATGCCAAAATCAATTCTATAATGTGCTATGCAAAAGATGAAGTTTCAGTGGCTGTGACTAGTTTTAGCAGCAAGTTAATAACAGAGGAATGCAACACACATGTCAAAGCATTTTCACAATTTGATGAGGTTGATGTTTCTACCTAACAGCATGAGAAATGAGTTACTAATTAATGATAGTTTTGGCAATGATGCATATAAACAGTATGAGCAAACATGACAGCAACACAGTGATCAACCAAAACAAATTCTACAGTATGATGATGATGTCTAACATTTGATGAATGTGCACAACATATTTAATGTCATCCCAGAAAGTAATGGAATCTGCAAGGGACAAGACCAACTAGCACAGAGAAAACACTCAACAAAAGCCCAAGAATTCAATCATGACCATTATGAAACTTTGAACAAGGCCTACTGTTGTGAACACAACTTTCTGCATAATTGGTATGTGGTAGCAGGTTTATGACATAACAGTTCAAAAATATGGCATTGAATGAGAACACAAATTCAGCATCAACAGAAATGAAATAAACTTAAACCTCAACACACTCAAGATTTTAAGTACAACAAAATCATGCCAGCATCACATTAGAATCTAACAGCTTCAACAATAATAAGCTTGTGCTTCAGCAAGTAACAAATTTGAATCAATTTGCTCAAATATTTTGGGACAGCATAATAATTGAATTCAGCGTACCAACATGATAAAAACAGGTTCAACTACTTGTGCTAATACTCATGAGAACCTCCATCATTTTTTAAACATATGTCATGAAAATCAACAAGATGCACATATTTCAAATTCTACCAAAACACTCAAAAATGTGATTTTATGAAAAATGATGCTAAAGCCAATAAGAAACAACTACATACCTCTTGATGACCCCTTTGAATATGCTAGAATAGTTGAGAAAACCAGAGACCTCTTACTTCACTTTCTTGCCTTTGAACTTTTCTTCAATTTTAAGCAACAATGCACTTATGATGCCAAATGAAGAGATAGGGGTTTCCAATGGTTTCTAAAAGCTTGGACAGTTGAGAAATGTCATTTGTGAGGTGTTAGAGTGGTTAGAATCTCAATAAAAGGCTTGGAGCAAAGTTTGGTGATTTTTGTAGCTTTGGTCAAAGTATGATAGGTAGAAGTTTGACTTTTTGATTTTTGAGGTTTCTTGGTGGTTTAATGGATTACACACATTCTATATGTTATTTAGAATTTGTGTGGAGGGTGGTTGAGGTGTTTGAAGGGGTAGAAATGAATTTGGGCAAATTTCACTTCATGACCATTTTGAGTGTTTTTTGTGAACTTTGGTGTTTTTGAGAATTTGAAGCAAGGAATGGAAATTGTGATAACAGAGATTCTCTATGGTTTCTATCAGATGAATTGTGTGTGAAATGATGTGAATGAGTCCTCCTTTTATAGAGAAATGGATTGAGGTGTTTGCTAGAGACCTTTCTTCACCATGAAGCAAGCTTTAAGATTTTTTGAAACAAACCTTCCTTGAAGGGTTTTCCACTTGTTCTGCTACAAGACCAATTTTTTCAAAGTACCTTAATGATTTCTGATGTTTGTAGCAGGCTATAGATCATAGGGAAGGGGCTGGTACAGCCTTTTACTTTACACCTCATGCTTGGAAGTGCAACTTGCCAACTTGCAAGGCAATGAACTCCACACTTGAATTTTGTGATATTTCTCCACAATTTCCTCTTGTTTCATGCTACACATATCTGATATATCACATACAACAAATTGGATCAAGAAAATTTGGCAAAATTAGTGAAATAAGTCATTCTTGAAAATTGGCCAATGTGGGACTAAAGTGTGAAACCCTTAACTTTGAACCTATGTAACTTTCTGCTCATAACTCCTCTTGAGATGTTCTAGTACAATTTGGAAATCCCTCACATAGCTCTAAAACATTCATGTTTTCATGAGTTTCAATTTCTCAAATTAACTTGGCCAAAAAGCCCTCCAAAGTTGCTAAAAATGAGCTTAAAAAGTGAAATTTTCCCAAGTCTTTTTCCCTTCTTGAAATGAATTTGACCATAACTCAAAATCTATGCATTTTCTAATCATGGACCACTTAGGGAATTTTTAGGACTTGTCAAGAGCTTCCAAATGAGCTTTGAACCAACTCAATTGGATGTGTGGTTAAGGAATTATGGTTTAGCCCTTTTCAAAACCCTAATTTCCCGATTTCTCGATTACTCCTTCATTCTTGATCCAATGGTCATGAAAATTGATATGCAAGTCCAATATGACATAAGGAACAACTTTTTTTCACAACTTGAAGTCCAATTCATAAAATTTGGAGAGTTGACTTTTCGGTCAACCGTACGACCGATTGGTGATTACCGAGTCGCCTGTTGACATTCTGGACCTCCTGAGACTTTGAAACTTCTTGGATGAACTTTAATAAGCTACATGAACTTCATGGACCTTAATCCCACCATTACAACACCTTCCAACATCAAAGTCAAACCACAGTTGACTTTTACTAGTTAAAACCCTAATCGGGGCCTCCGGACTGCACTGTTCTTGATTCTGAAATGATTTCTTCAAATTGGCTTCTCATTTGACATTATGTAATATCCTTAACCTTGTTTCTTATTTGAATGAGCCCAAAACACTGACTAATCACAAACCCTGAAGTTTTGATTTTGACTGCACGAAACCCTGATTCATCTGCAATTTGACAAAGACAGACTTACACTGGATTAAGGTTAGACAGTTCATGAGTATGCTCCTAAAATGATAATGAGAATCTAAGGGGTCAAAATTTGGCGTGCAACAGTTGCCCCTATTTAAATATCTTCACTAGTTGGGGAACGAGAGATGACAATCTTCGTTAAATCGCGGTGAAAGGTATTTAAATATAGATAACCAAAAATTTTGTCCCTTAGATCCGATGTCATGTTAAAGGACAAGTTATGATATGCCATGAATTCTAAATGATGCTTTATGATGCTTGAATGCAAAACAACACAGATACAAAGATAAGAAATAAAAGAACGGTAAACGACCAGTGACAAATGCGAGGACTCGACACTGGGGAAAACTAAATTAACAGTTCAGACATGACTGATAATATAAGAAGGAAAACTTCACAAGGGGAAGAGACAACTCCAATAAAGATGACAATCTTATTGGAACAGAAGTACTCCACTGGGGAGAAGAATTGACTTCTACTGGGGAAAAGGTTATACTTTTACTGGGGAAATGGAAAATTAATTCCATCGGGAAAAGAGAAGCAGACTTCATCGGGGAAGCGAAAGACTGGATACAACCTCACTGGGGATGATCAGATAAGGAACTTCCTATAGCGAAGAGTTCAAACGGGATCTTTAGGAATAGACCAGAAACAAGACTAAACACACACGGGGGATACTAGTGACGACTAGATCTCCGAGACTTGACTGGGAACATGGATCACTAGGGATATATCCTCAGCTTCTGCAACTAGTTCACACAGTGCTGGTGATCAAGAAACGTCCTAGGGAAATTGGTAACGACCATAATTCCAAGTAATGCCAGTGACGACTAGTCTTTTAATGGTGATTGGTGACGACCAAATCAGGGTATCAACGATAATTGGTTATGAAACAATGCCAGTTACGACTGGATTTTAATGAAGATGGCAACGACCATGCTGGGGAACACCAATGACAATTGGTTACGAGGATGCTAGTGATTACTAGATCTTAGCTAGGGTGTTGGTAACGACCAAATGAAACAGATTCCAATAACGATTGGACTCTAGATGATGATACCAGTTACGACTGGGTTTCAAAGGGAAAAATTGGTGACAAACAACAAGATACCAATGACGATTGGATTTAGGCAGTGCTAGTGACGACTGGACTTCATGGGGAGAGTTAGTAACAACTAACAAGATACCAATAACAATTGGAACAATACCAGTGATGACTGGATTCCCCGGGGAAACGTTGGTAACGACCAAACCAAGAGGCGCCAATGACAATTGGACTTTTAAACAGTGTCAGTGACGACTGGACTTATACGTGGATTTGTTAGTGACAACTAACGAGGTACCAATGACAATTGGATTTAGACAATGCCAATGACGACTGGGATTAAAAGGAAGTAGATGGTGACGACCAAATGAATGCCAACGACAATTGGTTTGAACAAAATGCCAGTTATGACTGGACTTATACTTGGAAATGAAGCAAGTAATAACGTAGACTTCGCGGGGATTGATAGATGTCACCGACTCGGGGAACAAACGAATCACACTGATCCCATGATGAGGGGTGTACGTAGACTTGGGAAATAAACCCGAAGACCTACTGGGGAATAGAGCTTGTAGGTAGATTTTGCTGAGGTGACTTCAAACAGATGTCCATAATTACTTCGCTGGGGAAAGAACCTTCATATCATCACAAGAAATCCTGAGGGATAATCTTCAATCTTGATAACCATACATGGCCAAAGGACTCTTCATCGCTCAACTTGCTAGCATTTCATTGGGGAATGTAAATTCTGACTGTGTACCAAGACTCCTGCTACCCTGAAGTTTCGGGGAAGTATGATTTTCCTCGAGTCTTTCCACAAGTTAAAACATTTTGTTAAATCTTTCCAAGTTATTTTTCAAAAATTTGGACTTTAATGCTTTCAAAAACAATCGTTGACTAAAGAACGGTATTTTGCATAACAAAGAAAATAAGGAACTGATAATTTGTACAAGAAAGAAAGGCTCAAAAGGCTGATTTTATTTAAAGGATGAAATCTTGCCAATGACAATATTCCATGGAAATTTTACAAGTAAAATGGCAAAAGTGGATAAGGTTACATTAATCCTGTGACCTAACTATCCCTAAATACTAGAATTCTCCAAGATCCTTGCTTCTGACGAGAGCTGTTGAGATGAATCTTTGTTGAGTCTGCAGTGTTGATGACTTCGTCTGATGCAGCGAAACGCCTTTGTCCCTAATTTTTGCTTGGATCGCCCTTTCGGGTTTTCAATCCACCGGGACGCTCATTTTTGCCTAAGCCGCCCTTTCGGGTTTTCAACTTTGCGAGCTTTTTGATTTCTTTTCTCTTTTTTCTTTTCTTCTCTTTTTTCTTTTTTTTCCCTAACTTTTGCATAAACCGTTCTTTTGGATTTTCCGGTTTATCGGGTACTTTTTAGGCGTAATATTTCCGAACTGCGTCAGAGTTTATCGGGTGTGTGAGTTGTTCTCCGTCCATGGTAGTAAGGATCAGTGAACCTCCGGAGAATACTGTCTTCACAATAAAGGGGCCATCGTAATTAGGCATCCACTTCCCTCTTGCGTCTTTGTGAACCGGTAAGATCTTCTTGAGCACAAGTTCTCCTTCGCGGAACTCTCTGATATGGACCTTTTTATCGAACGCTCTCTTGATTCTTTTTTGATACAGCTGGCCGTGACACATCGCAGACATGCGCTTTTCATCGATGAGATTTAGCTGATCAAATCTTTCTTTAATCCATTCTGCCTCTTCTAACTTGGTTTCCATGATGACTCTGAGGGATGGTATCTCGACCTCGATGGGAAGAACTGCGTCCATTCCATATACCAGAGAAAAGGGAGTTGCCCCTGTGGAAGTGCGGACGGAGGTTCTATATCCGTGCAGGGCAAATGGTAGGATTTCATGCCAATCTTTGTAAGTTTTAACCATTTTCTGCAAGATCTTCTTGATGTTTTTATTTGCAGCTTCCACAGCTCCATTCATCTTTGGACGGTAAGGGGAAGAGTTGTGGTGTTCGATTTTGAAGTCATCACATAATTCTTTCATGACTTTGTTGTTCAGATTGGTACTGTTGTCTGTTATAATTCTGCTTGGGATCCCGTAACGACAGATGATCTCCTTTTTAATGAAGCGAGCCACCACTTGACGTGTAACGTTGGTGTAGGATGCAGCTTCAACCCATTTTGTGAAATAGTCAATGGAAACCAGAATGAAACGGTGTCCATTTGAAGCTTTCGGTTCAATTGCCCCAATCATGTCGATGCCCCACATAGAGAAAGGCCATGGTGACGACAGTACATTCAACAGTGTTGGAGGTACATGCATTTTGTCCGCGTAGATCTGACATTTGTGACATTTTCTGGCGTACTGAATGCAGTCGGTTTCTAAAGTTAACCAATAATAACCAGCTCTCAAGATCTTTTTGGACATGGCGTATCCGTTGGCGTGAGTACCAAACATTCCTTCATGAACATCTTTCATTAACAAGTCCGCTTCTCTTTTGTCGACACATCTGAGTAAGACCATATCATGATTTCTTTTGTAAAGTACACCATTGCTGAGGAAGAATTTGGATGCTAATCGTCTCAGTGTTTTCCTGTCAAGTGCTGTAGCATCTGCGGGATATTCTTGTTTCAACAGATAATTCTTTATATCATGATACCAGGGTTTGCCATCGGTTTCTTCTTCAATCATTTGACAGTAAGCAGGCTCTGTTTTGCATTCAATTTTGATAAGTGTGCCATCATTGACATCTTTAGTTTTCCACATCGAGGCCAGCATGGCTAAGGCGTCGGCGATGTGATTCTCTGCTCTTGGAACATGTTTAAAGGTGATTTCGTCAAAATACTTGATCGTTTCAACGATATAAGTTCTGTAAGGGATCAGGTTTCCATGTCTTGTCTCCCATTCACCCGTGACTTGGTAGATAACCAAAGCTGAGTCTCCACTGACTTCGAGATTTTTGATTTGGAGATCAATGGCTGCTTCGAGACCGAGGATACACGCTTTGTATTCAGCAATGTTGTTTGTACAATCAAAGTCTAGTCTGGCCATAAACGGAGTGTAACCACCTTCAGGATTCATCAGAACCGCACCTACACCATGCCCACTGTAATTGGAGGAACCGTCAAACATCATCTTCCACCAAATATCTTTCTGTTGACCTTTGTCAGAACTTGTTTCTTCACAATCTTTCACTAACATGATATATTCATCCGGAAAGTCAAACTTCAGAGGTTCATAAGCTTCGACAGGTTGATCTGCGAGATATTCTGATAACACACTGCCCTTGATAGATTTCTAAGCCACATATTGAATATCATATTCTGATAGTAGCATATGCCACCAGGCGAGTCTTCCGGTTTGTGCAGGTTTCTCAAAGATGTACTTTATTGGATCCATTTTCGAGATCAACAAAGTGGTGTGACAAATCATATACTGCCTCAAACGCTTAGCGGCCCATGCTAAAGCACAACAAGTCTTTTCTAGGAGTGAGTATCTGCTTTCACAATCAGTAAATTTCTTGCTCAGATAATAAATGGCATGTTCTTTCCGTCCGGATTCGTCTTGCTGGCCCAGAACGCAACCCATTGAATTTTCAAGTACTGTCAAATACATAAAGAGAGGCTTTCCCAGAACAGGTGGTATCAAAATTGGAGGTTCTTGGAGATAACCTTTTATTTTATCGAACGCTGTTTGACAATCAGAATTCCATACAACTGTTTGATCCTTTCGTAACAACTTGAAGATCGGTTCACAGGTAGGGGTCATATTGGAAATGAACCTGGATATGTAATTCAACCTTCCAAGGAAGCTTCTAACCTGATTTTTGGTCTGCGGAGTTGGCATGTCTTGAATGGCGCGGACTTTGTCTGGATCCACTTCAATCCCCTTGTGGCTGACAATAAAACCGAGTAATTTTCCTGATCTGACTCCGAAAGTACACTTTGCGGGATTCAATCTCAACTGATATTTTCGGAGTCTTTTGAATAACTTCAACAAATGTTCTAGATGGTCTTTTTCGTTTTGAGACTTGGCGATCATATCGTCGACATATACTTCTATTTCTTTGTGCATCATGTCGTGGAACAAAGCCACCATAGCTCTTTGATAAGTTGCGCCTGCATTCTTTAGACCGAATGGCATAACCTTATGACAATAGGTGCCCCATGGAGTAATGAAGGTTGTTTTTTCCATATCGTCTGGGTCCATCTTGATTTGGTTGTAACCTGAGAAACCATCCATAAATGAAAACACTGCAAACCGAGCCGTATTGTCTACCAGGGTATCAATATGTGGCAGAGGAAAATCATCTTTTGGACTGGCTTTGTTTAAATCTCGATAATCTACACACATCCTAACTTTTCCATCCTTCTTTGGTACAGGAACAATATTGGCCACCCATTTTGGATACTTGGAGACTGCGAGAAATCCTGCATCAATCTGCTTTTTTACCTCATCTCTGATTTTGAGAGCCATGTCGGGTCTGGTTATTCTGAGTTTCTGTTTAACCGGCGGGCAATCAGGTCAGAGCGGTAGCTTGTGAACTACTATATCTGTGTCTAGTCCCGGCATATCTTGATACGTCCATGCAAACACATCCACATATTCTCTTAGAAGTTCTTCTAACTGTTGTTTCACCTTTGCCCCGAGGGCTGCCCCGATCTTGACTTCTTTTCTGTCTTCTTCAAAGCCAAGATTAATGACCTCCAAATGTTCCTTGTGCGGCTGGAGCTCGGTGTACTCAGACTGTGCCCATCTTACCAGTTCCTCAGGGATTTCAAAATCTTCATCCTCGTCTTCGGCTTGGTATATTGGGGAATCCACGTCGAGAGGGAATGCGAGGTTACAGGATTCAATGGGGTTATGGTCATCACTGCATGTTTGAAGGGTTTACTTTATTAAAACACACAACAACAAATGCAACACATACAGAGAAAGAGAAAATTGTTTTTGTTTTGGTTTTTTTTATTGTCATTTTTCTTTCAAAGTAAAAGCAAAAAGACGGTAAAGAAACAACACGAGGAATTTTAACAAAATAGTCCATTCTCATTGATATTTCTTTGAAAGCATGGGGCCCTTACAAAATATTCTTATAGCCTTGGGCACAGCTACAGAGATTTTAAGACAACAACAAAGAAAGAAAACAACAAATTACTTTAACTCGGGAAAAACTACAGGAACTTCGATAGCCTCCCAGTTGTTCAGAGTAGCTTCGTCATGATACACTAGTTGTCCAATATCTTCATCTTCAAGACTTCCTTCCACGGCGTTGATTTGAAAACCGCCACTGACGAATATTTCTTGAATAGCCTTTGGCCGGCTATTGTCATGTATCGGTTTTTCATCTTGAGTTGGTTTGTAACCCAACCCCTGGCGGTTCATCTTCGGCTTTACCTCAATGACTTCTCCCCATCCCGCGGGAGTGCCTTCTTCCAGCGTAACTTTGGCGCTTTGAGCAGATGCGAAAGTTGGACCACTTTTTGCTACCGTCTCCTCTATCATCATTGCGTTTGCTATTTCTAGTGCTTGGAATGACGTCTCTAGCGCGTCCTCTTCTGCTTCAATGTACCAGAATGATGAAAGATTACTGACCATTAACTCCTCCTCACCATGAACAATTATTAACTTATCATTTACCACAAACTTCATTCTTTGGTGCAGGGTAGAAGTTGCTGCCCCTGCTCCATGGATCCAGGGACGTCCCAGTAGGCAGCTGTAAGCTGGATTTATGTCCATCACCTGAAACACAATGTTAAATTCATGGGGTCCCACCAAAATCGGCAATTCTACTTCTCCGATGACCGTTCTCCTCGAACCATCAAAAGCTTTTACAATTAATGAGGTTGGTTTCATCTCTGCCCCGGTATAGGCTAATCTGGACAGTGATCTTGCGGGTAACACGTTTAACGAGGATCCTGTGTCGACCAGTACTCGTGCCAAAGTATCTTCTTGGCATTTGATGGATATGTGTAGTGCACGATTGTGATCACGTTTCTCTTTCGGTAACTCAGCATCACTGAAACTTAAAGTATTGCACGTCGTGATGTTAGCCACTACTGAATCAAACTGCCCGAGTGAAATATCCTTGGTTACGTGTGCTTGTCTCAATACTTTCTGTAATGCCTCCCTGTGAGCTGGAGAATTTATCAAGAGTGACAAGATTGATATTTTTGATGGCGTCTGATGAAGCTAATCTACCACCTTGTAATCACTTCTTCGGATAATCCTTAAAAATTCATCATTTTCTTCTTCTGTGCTCGGAGCTTCTTTTTCTTTGATTATCACAGCAGGAATAACTTCTTTTGGAATAGCTACTGATACTTTCGGCTGATAGATCCGACCGCTGCGGGTCATCTTGCTAGTGCCGGCAATGTTGGTCACATCTTTCTGATTATCTGTCTGAACAACCTTTCTCGTTTCTTTGTCCACCACGGTCACATCATACCTCCATGGAACAGCTCTTGTGTTGTCATAATGGAACGGTCTTGGTTTTTGAACTACGATTGGTCGCGGTTGACCAATAGCAGCTCTGTTGAAAACTGGCCTTGCACCCCTGTTAAACACTGGAACTTTCTCTCTTTTCCTGGACAGGTCGAAAACTGGCTCTATTACAAAAACCTTGTCTTTCCTTACCTTACCACATACTTGTAACATCCCCTCATTTATCGATCTTTGTATATCTTCCTGCATCACATCACATCCGCTGGAACTAACAGTACATTTTTCACAATTGTTATGAACACTTCCCAACAACCCTGCTTCTGTCAACTTATCATGCAATGTCTTCAATGGCGTTCTGATTTTTTGACACATCATTAATTATCTCTTCATCTGACTTTTCAATGGCATTGACCCCTCCATGGTTTGGCAGTGGGTTACTTTTGACGTTAGGTGGTACATCATCAAAGGACAGGATTTTCTTCTCCATCAACTCTCTTACCAGATGTTTTAAGGCAAAGCAACCTTCTAAGTCGTGGCCGGCAGCACCTTCATGGAAAGCACAATGGGCATTTGGGTTATAATGTGGAGATGTGGTTTCCGGGTTAAGCGGTCTTGTCGTGATCAAACCTTGATGGACCAAAGATGGATATAACTCAGTATACGTCATTGGTATTTGTGGGAGTGGAGGTTTTGTGGTCGGCCTTTGATTCTGGTATTATTGTCTGGGCTGTGGCATCCTCTGCGGCTGATTCTGTTGAAAGGGTGGAGCATTGGGCGCTCGTTGATACCCTTGCTGGTTTTGCTGATTCATGGGCGTTGGTCGCCCTGACTGATAGTTTGAAACAGAATGGTTGAATGCTAGGGTCACAGCTGCCACATATTGCTGCGGGGCATACTGTATCGGGTACACGGGTCTTTGTTGATGAAACTGTTGAACATAGTTAGGTTGGATTGGCTGGATGAAACTTTGTTGAGGCGGCTGATATTGCTGATATGGAGGTCTCACGGTACGATTTCTTCTTCCCATTACGGCATTTGTTTCACCTTCTTTCTTTTTGTGAAACCCATTGCTGACTTTCTTGATACTGCTGTTGTTAGAACTGCTGGAGCTGCTGGCTACCTTTCCACTTTTCATTCCCAATTCTACCCTCACTCCCACGGCCACAATGTCTGAAAAAATTTCAGACACGCTGCTGATCATCTTTTCGTAGAATTCTAGTCTCACTGTGTCAACAAACCAGTCTGTCAATTCTTTCTCGCTTAAAGGTGGCTCTACCTGGGACGTTGTTTCTCTCCACCGCTGAGCATACTCTTTGAATGATTCTGTGCTTTTCTGGGACATGCTCAACAACTGCCTTCGGTCAGGCACCATATCCATATTATATTTGTAATGTTTCATGAATGCATCAGCCAAATCTTGAAAACTGTGGATTCTTGACTGATCTAGACTTAGATACCATTTTGCTGGAGCTCCTTTCAGACTGTCTTGGAAGCAATGGATCATTAACTTGTCGTCTGCAACGTGCGCAACCATTCTTCTATAGTACATGATTAAGTGAGTTCGTGGACAAGTAGCTCCTGAGTACTGATCGAAATTTGGAACCTTAAACTTGGGTGGAATCACCAATCCGGATACTAGACACATATCTCTGGCGTCAGTACCAAAGATATCGTTTCCTTCCATCGCTCAGACCTTTCTCCCTATAGTTTCAACACTTTCTTTCAATTTCTCATGTGACTCATTCTCCTCTCCATACCCCTCAAGACCTTCGTATACTGGTGGAGGATCGTGAAAGACAGGGCGTGCCTGAATCTGTACAGCAGCTGAAGTATATGTAGGAATTGCCTGAGGGACTTCTCCCCCTAGGGAAACTGTCTGCTGAGTGACTCTTGGTGGAGGTACAAAGCCTGGAGGTAACCCATAGGTTGGCATATTTGCAATAGTAACAGCCGTCAGGATTGGATCTGCAGTGATTTCAGAGACAACGGTGGCTCGAGTGTCCAACATTGCACGAATGACTTGTAAGGCTTCCCTGATCTGTCCCATGCCTCCTCGGAGCTCTCCAAGTTCATTGTCGATTCTGTCCACATCTAAGTTTTGTTCTTCCATCCTTAAGCGAGCTTGGGCTCGGGTGTTGTATCGATGGCGAGAAGACAGAGGGATGAGACACGAATCAGGAACATGCATATGCAATGCTTATGAAATGCAGACATGCAAAATGCAGATTAAACATTCAAGGGAATAAAAGCTTTATTTGCAAATATTATAACAACGATAGGAAAAACATACAAATCTTCATTGATAACATCTGGAGAGTTTACAACATCAAACTGGAAATGGAAATACAAGCTTCTTGCTTACAAAATACAGAAAACAATATTAAAAGATTCTAGATCCTTCGACTGGATGACCCTTCACCTCCCGGTTGATTCTTCCTTCCACTTTGATACACCACTTCTTGAAGTTCTTCCTTTTCTTGCATCGCCATGAAATACTTACTTCTCCAGTCTTTCCCCTCTTCCTCGGCTTTTGCTAAAGAAACTTTCAACTCTTCTACAAGAGTAGGCTTGGGCGAGTCGGGCTCAAAGCGAGTATAGAACATCTTCATTGCCGCTTCTCTTACCCATGATAGGTAAGATTCTGAAACAGTAGCGTTGTGGGGGCCTTGGGCAGTTACTCCCCTTGTGTGGACATAACGCCAAGCATACGCAATTCGAGCCCTATAAGCGGGATTCTTCCTTTCCTCCAAGTAAAATTTTCTCAACAAGTCTGGATCTGGTTCATCTTCCATGGGGTGTCCCAACTATCGACGAGCCAGAATAGGATTATAGCTGATGCAACCATTGACGCTGATGAGCGGTACATTCGGGAAATCTCCACATCTTTGGATCATGGCAATTCCTCCATACATAGGATCATACCATTTAATGTCTGAGTGTTTGAGCGATAGCAGCTTTTCTGTCCAAGAGAGTCCATTTTGCTTATCCCAGATGGCTGGAATTTCCGACAAGTGCGAAATAAACCACTTGAGCAGGAGAACGGTGCAACATTCAATTCGTCCAACCCCATAACGGTTTCTTCGGTGGAGGGTAAAGTAAGTGTCAGCCAGCAAGTTAGGTACGGGATTTTTGATCAAGAAAAGATTGATCGCATCTGCGTCCACAAAATCACTAGCAGTTGGGAACAGGAACAGTCCGTAAATAAGTAAAACCAGGATGGCCTCAAATGCTTTAGTATTTTTTGACAAGGCATAGCTCTGAGCTTTTTCATATAGAAACATAGCTGAAAATCCATACAACCCTCCCTTATCACCCATATGAGATCGCACTTCGTCCAACTCCAAATATGCAGCCTCTGCAATTGCTCTTTCGTTAGGAGTCCCCTCCCTTCCAGAAAATGGGCTAGGAGTAACGCCTACTCCCATTAGGGCGGAATACTCTTCCAAAGTTGGTAGCAACTGATAATCTGGAAACGTGAAACAATGATAGGTTGAATCATAGAATTGCACGAGTGCAAATAACATCTCTTCAAACACTTGAACTTCCAGCAATGACAGCATGTTCCCATGTCTTTCTCTGAATGCCTCGGGGTCTTCTACTAAACTTACCAGTTTCTTTAAGTTCTCCAATCTTGGTCTTCGGAACACAACCTCTTCTTTCTTTCCAGAATCCATCCTATAATATCTGCAAAACAATCTTTAGTTCCTTGAATGTTTAAATAACAAGAATGCAAATGTAAATGCAAAAATTTTATGGAACTCAAATTTACCAAAATATCCTTTCATTTCATTGATTTTTCAAAGGGGTATTACAAAAGATTTTAGTACATCTTACAAAAGCCCTAACATTACAACTCAATATGCTCTAAAAGAAAGTCCTCTCTCTTCTTGTTTCTTCTGAGCTCTTCTTCCACCTGTGCTTTCTCAAGGATGAGTTTGTCTACCATAGCCTTCCAAGGAGTTGATTGATGGTTGGAATAAAATGCATCTTCCTGTGCCTTCCTCTTCTTGCTTGCAACTGCTTCCTCTTCTTTCGACTGAAGTTGTTTGCGGAGTTCCTCGTTCTCTTCCATAGCCACCTGATATTTGTACTTCCAGGATACCTCAGTCTGTTGTGACTTCCTCAGAGTCATCTTCAGCTTCTCTTCCTCAGACATGAACATCAACGGTTGTTCTTCTATTAAGACCATAGGTTTTTGTGGAGGATAAGGCATTTTCAACTGAATGGCCCTCTTTCGGACCCATTGGAGATAAGGTTCAAAAGAGATGCAGTTAGGTCTTCCCAAGTCCTCTTTTCCTTTCCTGTGTATATGCCCCCATGCTTTGAGAATTTCATCTTTTAATTCTGAAACTCCTATGAAGAAAATACCTTCTACGTGAGCACTGCAAGGTTTGTCTTTCAGCGGATAACCAAATTGTCGACGAGCAATCACAGGGTTATAGCTGATTCCCCCATTTGTACCAAGGAGAGGTATATTCTCGAAGCTTCCACAACTATCAATGATTTTGATTCCATCGTAACTACGGCTGTACCAGTCAATATCGGAGTGAGTAAGAGCCATAATCTTTTCAGACCACCATCCTTTTCTCCAAAAAGTATGGGCTTTGGGTAGATGAGAAACAAACCATTTATACAACAACGGAACACAACAGACGATCATCCCTCCTTTGTGAAGATTTCTTAGATGAACAGAGTGGTAAGCATCAGCTAGTAGAGTAGGTACTGGATTCTTCTTCAAGAATATTTTGATGGCATTGAGATCCACAAAGTTGTCAAAGCTCGGAAACAGAAAGATCCCATAAATAAGCAAGGCTATAATAGCCTCAAAAGCATCCATACTCAAGTGATCGGCATAATACTGAGCTTTCCCAATCAAGAATTTTGCAGTCAGCCCAAAGATCCCTCCTTTAGTAACTATGTTCTTCTGAATGTCTACCAACCCGATACGTGTGGCTTTAGCAATCTCTTCCTCTTTAGGGTCCTTCTCCATGACGGGAAAAGGAGATGCTTCAAGGATGGGTAACCCAATCAGACAGGAATACTCTTCAAGTGTCGGCACTAACTGATAGTCAGGAAACGTGAAGCAGTGATAAAGTGGGTCATAGAACTGGAGTAAAGTGGAAAGGAGTCCCAGATCTATTCTCTTATTCATTCTCAGTAGCGACAACAAATTCCCGTACCTGCTCTTGAACCCTTCTAGATCTGTGATCAGAGTGCTCAACCTTTCAATCTCATCTACATTAGGGCTTTTGTAAGTGTACTTTATAGTTTTCTTTTTTCCATTGTCCATGATGTTCCTGATATTTTATAAATAAAAGACTCTGAGTTCCATAAAACTTTTATGACATGATGTTTATGGATGCATGAATGCACAAACACAGGTAATCACATATTCACAGATTCACATAAGTAAACAGACAAGGTTTTGGGTTTGGATAATGAAAGAGGAGTCGAGGTCTACCCATCCCAAAAGGTGTGTATTAGGGCTTTTCTTTGCTGTAGAACAAGGTTCTAAAAGAGTTCCCAGAATCCTCGATCCATCTTTCGGATATTATCAATTTCCTGAATACTCAGTAGTCGATAATATTCTCAAGAGAATCTCGTCCGAGTGTAGTATCGCGTATCAACTATTTTGGAATTAATCCCTCATAGTCATCGCACTACATCCTAATAAGGCCAAAGTGGGGGAAAAAGTATCTAAAGATCCTCAGTGTCATGGGCACCTATGTAGAAAGTAGCATTGTTTTCACGAATACTCGATCAAAAATACTAACTCTCAAAATGGCCTCCACTGAGCGGTGATTTTCTCAAGTCAGCTTGGTCGGGAATCTACTCCCTATAAGCCTTCTTGAATATATCACCTTCCTATCATATGTACGCTTGAGCACGGGTGTAGTGCTGTCTTACCACTTCAAGTTCCCCAAGCCAACAATGCACAGATATATATACAAGTATTCATAAATAGCAATTAGTCAAACAAAATAGGTTGAACCCTCAAAATAAAAGCAAGTAAGCAATCTCCCCAGTGAAGTCGCCATTTCTGTTGCGGTGAAAATTGGATATCAAGCTATTGATTAACTTGAACCTTATTTCTTTTACAACCGATCTTTAATTTATCCAAAGGAAAGGTCTCAAGAAAGAAAAACCTTTTTCGCGATGTAAACAACGCTAAGAGATTCGGGGATCGGGGGTTGGTTATATCTAGGGAAGGTATTAGCACCCTAAATATCTGTAGTACTCTACAGGAACCTTTTGTTCGATTGCTTGCTAAGTTTGTGAATTGTACTATGGTTTGGGATAAGTAAAGTAAACAAAGGCCTAAGTGGTTTTCTATGTTTGGTCGCAAAGACATCGCATCTTCTGCCTACGTATCCTGACTAGGATAGAATCAGAGCAATCGTAGTTCACCTCACGAGGGAAAAGAACACTTGATGACGATCAAGATTCAAAGGGGGAACAAACATGACTATGTTTGTGTGGAGTTTGACAAAACTCCCTAATCTAAATTGTAGAAGGGGAAAGTAAGAGATCATGACGATGACTCTTACGCAGAGTTGACGAACTCTTTCCTAGGGTTCTAGTTGAAGAACGCTCCTAGTACGAGTGGGTCTTTTAGACTTTAAGCAAAGTCTAAGGCTTCTAATCTAAGGTTGAAAATGACTTAACAAAGTCAAGGGTGTGATTGAATAAGTTATCCATGACATCGAGGGTCAAATGGACAGACCTTCCTTCGGAGGGAGACTGGGGAAATAATCAGGTGAAAGCTAACAAGCTTCATCATTTGGGAGAAAAGAAAATAAATTCTAAACAAGATAAAAATCAAGATAAAGCATATTCATGGTGACAACCAAGTAAACAATGAGAGATGGTAAAAATGAAACATGAAGGTAACAGTTTAACAGATGAAATAATCGACACTATGACAACAGTTCCCATTTAATGAAAATCAACAGATAAAAATGGTAACAACCAAGAAATAAATCCTAGCATGTTAACTAACATGTATAGGCATGGATTCAAACAAGTGTCAATAAAAATATTGAAAGGAACCACATAATCATTCATCTGCAATTACATAAATGCTCGCGAAAACGCGCACACTTATACATAAACAAACTTAGTGATAAAATATGAAAACATGAAAAATAAAAACATGGCATGAAAGTACACATTAATACGAGCACAACAGAAAAAGAACGGACGAAAAACAATGAAAAATGAGTGAGATACAAATTTTCAAAGTTTACACTAAAAATCACAAAAATGGATAAAAGAGTTGCCCTCCTCAAGGGTTGAACTCAAGAACAAGGGGTGAAAGGCGCATGGCCATACCACTGGGGTGGCTATACATCCATTGATGAAGCCATCCCTAATTAATTATAAGGGTAAAATGTGCACCAGGCTGGGCAAAACAACACATAACCGGCATTTACGTTTTATATCGTATCTCCCTAACCGTTTATCGGAATGGAACAAAATTTATATGGAAATTGGGTAGAATTGAATAAGGAAGAAGATGGTAATCTAAGTTTTCTCAAATTCTCAATGTGCAAGAAAATTAGATAGCTGGTGTGTATTAGTGTTATGTGATGCATTTTGAACCTCACCTCTCAAACCAAGTGTTGTTTTACTCAAGAAAGAACATGGACATGTTTCACATGATGTATTTGAAGGAATGTAACAGTTGATGCAATAAAAATCCAACAGAAATGCAGAATGACATAATCATGCTAGTGTGATGCTTGAAATACATTTTGGTGCATATGTTGTGCCATGGATGCAATTGTGGTAATGTTAAAGCATGAGCATAATTCAAATGCATGTCCTATGGATTCTAAATGCCAAGTTCAACTCAAAACAGTTCAAGCCAAAATCAGATATACAAGTTGCAAAGGCTCATTTTTGAAAATGCACTTGAATTCTCAAATCTTAAACCATAGGCTATAATGATAAAAGAGTTTTATAAACATACCATGAATGATACATCTAATGGTTTTCAACATGTGATTTGGATTAAAATGCAGTAGAATGAAAAGTGACATGATGATGGCCAATATTATGTAAAATGCATTTTGACATCCAACCATCAATCAAACTGTTTTTATCATGAATCAAATCTCTGAACATGCTACGAATGAGGCAATGAATGAATTCAAATTAAATTTGTGATTAAAACTGAACTGTTATGAAGAGTCATGGGTAAAATGCAAAGATGACATAGAAATCATGCATGACTTTAGGCATTTCAAGTTTTAAAGCAATTTTGTCTACAACAATCTTTCATACACTTACAATACAAGCTAATGTGTGAGTTTTAATTGAAGATTAGGGGTTGTACTGACTGTATAGAGTTTTAGTGATTAAAGTGCCTTTTTGTATGTGAAAAATGCATTATGAGTGTGAACTGTTTTGTGATTTTCAAACAAGCTCAAATGTTTTCAAACCAAACCAATCATACATACAACATTCAAACATAAAATAAAACAATACCAACACCTCAAATTTTCTGAATTTCAACAGGATATGTGTATGGCATGTGAAATGCAAATAATGAAGAAAAGGGCATTTTAAAGTGTGTAGTTTATTTCAAATACTTTTCACTCAAACCAATCATCCTCACAGCTTTTAATTATGATGAATAATGGTTCAAACATCTCAAACATATTCCACCCAAACAGATTTTGAAAATGACCTGTTAAGTACACAATTGTAGTAAAAACGCATACTTGAAAACAAGTGAATCTTATGGCAAATGGTTTCTTGGTCCTAAAATGATGCTAATAGTTAAAAAATGTTTATTATGATGTGTACATGGTGTGGTTTTAGTGAAAATCAAGTTTGTGCAAGGAGTTGCATTTGTGTTTTTTTGGTGTAAAACATGAATTTCAAATCTATACACAAACAGTTAATAGCAAGTATTCACACAACCTTCTAATGCACTTTAAAACATGTGTGTATGCCAAAATCAATTCTATAAAGTGCTATGCAAAAGATGAAGTTTCAGTGGCTGTGACTAGTTTTAGCAGCAAGTTAATAACAGAGGAATGCAACACACATGTCAAAGCATTTTCACAATTTGATGAGGTTGATGTTTCTACCTAACAGCATGAGAAATGAGTTACTAATTAATGATATTCTTGGCAATGATGCATATAAACAGTATGAGCAAACATGACAGCAACACAGTGATCAACCAAAACAAATTCTACAGTATGATGATGATGTCTAACATTTGATGAATGTGCACAACATATTTAATGTCATCCCAGAAAGTAATGGAATCTGCAAGGGACAAGACCAACTAGCACAGAGAAAACACTCAAAAAAAGCCCAAGAATTCAATCATGACCATTATGAAACTTTGAACAAGGCCTGCTGTTGTGAACACAACTTTCTGCATAATTGGTATGTGGTAGCAGGTTTATGACATAACAGTTCAAAAATATGGCATTGAATGAGAACACAAATTCAGCATCGACAGAAATGAACTAAACTTAAACCTCAACACACTCAAGATTTTAAGTACAACAAAATCATGAGAGCATCACATTAGAATCTAACAGCTTCAACAATAATAAGCTTGTGCTTCAGCAAGTAACAAATTTGAATCAATTTGCTCAAATATTTTGGGACAACATAATAATTGAATTCAACGTACCAACATGATAAAAACAGGTTCAACTACTTGTGCTAATACTCATGAGAACCTCCATCATTCTTTATTCATATGTCATGAAAATCAACAAGATGCACATATTTCAAATTCTACCAAAACACTCAAAAATGTGATTTCATGAAAAATGATGCTAAAGCCAATAAGAAACAACTACATACCTCTTGATGACCCCTTTGAATATGCTAGAATAGTTAAGAAAACCAGAGACCTCTTACTTCACTTTCTTGCCTTTGAACTTTTCTTCAATTTTAAGCAACAATGCACTTATGATGCCAAATGAAGAGATAGGGGTTTCCAATGGTTTCTAACAGCTTGGACAGTTGAGAAGTGTCATTTGTGAGGTGTTAGAGTGGTTAGAATCTAAAGAAAAGGCTTGGAGCAAAGTTTGGTGGTTTTTGTAGCTTTGGTCAAAGTATGATAGGTAGAAGTTTGACTTTTTGATTTTTGAGGTTTCTTGGTGGTTTAATGAATTACACACCTTCTATACGTTATTTAGAAGTTGTGTGGAGGGTGGTTGAGGTGTTTGAAGGGGTAGAAATGAATTTGGGCATATTTCACTTCATGACCATTTTGAGTGTTTTTTGTGAACTTTGGTGTTTTTGAGAATTTGAAGCAAGGAATGGAAATTGTGATAACAGAGATTCTCTATGGTTTCTATCAGATGAATTGTGTGTGAAATGAGGTGAATGAGTCCTCCTTTTATAGAGAAATGGATTGAGGTGCTTGCTAGAGACCTTTCTTCACCATGAAGCAAACTTTAAGATTTTTTGAAACAAACCTCCCTTGAAGGGTATTCCACTTGTTCTGCTACAAGACCATTTTTTTTCAAAGTACCTTAATGATTTCTGATGTTTGTAGCAGGCTATAGATCATAGGGAAGGGGCTGGTACAGCCTTTTACTTTACACCTCATGCTTGGAAGTGCAACTTGCCAACTTGCAAGGCAATGAACTCCACACTTGAATTTTGTGATATTTCTCCACAATTTCCTCTTGTTTCATGCTACACATATCTGATATATCACATACAACAAATTGGATCAAGAAAATTTGGCAAAATTAGTGAAATAAGTCATTCTTGAAAATTGGCCAATGTGGGACTAAAGTGTGAAACCCTTAACTTTGAACCTATGTAACTTTCTGCTCATAACTCCTCTTGAGATGTTCTAGTACAATTTGGAAAGCCCTCACATAGCTCTAAAACATTCATGTTTTCATGAGTTTCAATTTCTCAAAGTAACTTGGCCAAAAAGCCCTCCAAAGTTGCTAAAAATGAGCTTAAAAAGTGAAATTTTCCAAGTCTTTTTCCCTTCTTGAAATGAATTTGACCATAACTCAAAATCTATGCATTTTCTGATCATGGACAACTTTGGGACTTTTGTAGGACTTGTCAAGAGCTTCCAAATGAGCTTTGAACCAACTCAATTGGATGTGTGGTTAAGGAATTATGGTTTAGCCCTTTTCAAAACCATAATTTCCCGATTTCTCGATTACTCCTTCATTCTTGATCCAATGGTCATGAAAATTGATATTCAAGTCCAATATGACATAAGGAACAAATTTGTTTCACAACTTGAAGTCCAATTCATAAAATTTGGAGAGTTGACTTTTCGGTCAACCGTACGACCGATTGGTGATTACCGAGTCGCCTGTTGACATTCTGGACCTCCTGAGACTTTGAAACTTCTTGGATGAACTTTAATAAGCTACATGAACTTCATGGACCCCAATCCCACCATTACAACACCTTCCAACATCAAAGTCAAACCACAGTTGACTTTTACTAGTTAAAAACCCTAATCGGGGCCTCCGGATTGCACTGTTCTTGATTCTGAAATGATTTCTTCAAATTGGCTTCTCATTTGACATTATGTAATATCCTTGAACTTGTTTCTTATTTGAATGAGCCCAAAACACTGACTAATCACAAACCCTGAAGTTTTGATTTTGACTGCATAAAACCCTAATTCAACTGCAATTTGACAAAGACAGACTTGCACTGGATTAAGGTTAGACAGTTCATGAGTATGCTCCTAAAATGATAATGAGAATCTAAGGGGTCAAAATTTGGGGTGCAACAGGCTTCAAACTTAAGCTTCTGATGCAGCGTGGACATCACAGTCCCTGTAGAGTGTATCCATGGATGCCCAAGTAAACAGCTGTAAGCTGGATGAATATCCATGATATAAAATTAAGTGTTAAATATTTCCGGCCCGACTTGCAACAGTAATGTTATCGATCTAAACATCGACCTTCTCGTTCCATCAAGCGCCCTCACAACCAAGTCACTTGGCGTGCAAATAATTCCCCGGATATCTAACTTCATCATAGCCTTCTTAGGCAATACATTCAGAGATGATCCGGTATCCACAAGAACATGCGACATTACAGTGCCCCGGCACTCCACCGATATGTGCAAAGCCATATTATGCTCTCGGCCTCTGGGTGTTAGATCAAAATCAGTGAAACCCAAACTATGTCCAGCATTGACATACGCCAGTACCCTATCTAGCTGGTTGACAGAAACCTCCTGAGGTACAAATGACGTGTCCAATATCTTCAACAAAGCATTTCGATGAGCCTCAGAACAAAGTAACAAAGATAGGATTGAAATTTTTGAGGGTGTCTGTTGTAAGTGCTCAACAATCTTATAATCGCTCTTGCGAATTAGCCTCATGAACTCTTCTACGTCCTTGAGCGACGTGTCTTTCTCTTTCAACTGGGATGGTCTACTTTCATTCACCTTGGCCTTGCCTTTAGCAATCCTCTCTGCTTCAACTTCAGGTGCGGTGAAGATTCTTCCACTACGGGTCATGCCCCCCGTTCCAACAACATTGTCAACTGCCCCTGCCGGCCGGCTATTCACCTCAATCTTTTCTCCATTACAGTACGCTTCTAACCCATATGTCCATGGAACAACTTTTGTACTCTCAAAAGGAACAGGTCCTGCTTTTGTTATTGTGATAGTCGGCCGCTTGGCGGGCGCCGATATCGTAATAGTCTTCCTTGGGATCGTAACAGTTGCAATCTCATCCTGCTTTTCAAACAATACCTCAACAGGCTTCTCAACAGCGATCCGATCAAATTGCAAAATCCCCTCATCCATCATGGCTTGAATACCTCTTTTCAAATCAGAGAAACCCTCTGGTTGGGTCCAGCAATCCAGACAATATTCGTCACATCCAGGGAATACACCCCCTTTCAACAGTCTACTTTTAACACAACTCAACGGTGTCTTCAATTCATTCACATCCATAACCAAGTTCAAATTCTCTTCCGTTATGATGGCATTCGCTCCATGATTCGGCATGGGTTGTTGTACAATATTAGGACCATCCTGACCAAAGTTAATGGCCTTACTATCAAGCAAATCTTGAACCTTATGTTTTAAAGCATGGAAACCTTCAATATCATGTCCAGGCTCCCCGGAATGAAAATCACAATGTTTACCAGCGTCAAAACCAAATGGAGGAGTGCCCGTCAACGGGACCATCGTTCTCTTTTCAACCAAATTCAAACCCAATAGCGTTTGAAGAAGTTCAGCATAAGTTGAAGGAGGTGCTTCAAATACTCTCTTCGGCCTACCCTCTTGAATTCTACGCTGAGCAGGGTGCATTCTCTGTTGCTGCGGCTGTTGTTGTCGTTGCTGTTGTTGCTGTTGTTGTTTCTACTGAGGTATCGGGATAGTAACACTAGCAACTTGTTGTGGCTGATACTGATTCCCACCTCTTCCACGACCTCGACCACCATATACCGCACTGGCGTCGCCTTGTCTCCTTCCACCAAAGGCTTTCCTTGCACCTCCAGTTGAGGTGGATTCACCTGCCTGAATCTTCCCAATCTTAATTCCGTTTTCAATCCGTTCTCCCATGAGAATCATGTCGGAGAAACTACCCATCGAGACATTGAGCAATTTTTCGTAATACATTCCAGAGAATGTTCCGATAAACATATCAATCAACTCTCTTTCAACCAAAGGAGGATGCACCCTAGCCGCAATATCACGTCAGCGCTGCGCATACTCCTTGAAGCTCTCACCATTCTTTTGAGACAAACTCTGCAGCTGGACCCTGTTTGGCGCCAAGTCACTATTATATTGGTAATGTTTAACAAAAGCATCAGGCAATTCTTTTCAGCTTCTAATTTGGGTGGGCTCCAGCCCCATATACCATTCCAGCAATGGCCCCGATAAACTGTCTTGAAAGAAATGCACAAGCATCTCCTCGTCATCAGAGTATGCAGACATTCTTCTGTAATAAGAACGTACATGAACTCTAGGGAATGTATCCCTCTTATACTTGTCAAATGTTGGAGCTTTGAATTTCAAAGGCACCCTCAGCCCAGACACTAGTCCCATGGTAGTCATATCTAACCCAACAAAGTTCTGATTGGCTATCCCTTTGATCTGCTCTTCCAGCATTTTGAACCTCCTATCATTGTCATTAGGCCTTTCAAATCCCACGCCTTGTCCAGAGAAAGCGTCTTCCTGGCGATCCTCGCCCCAGCTCAGATTCTCATTGCCATATCCCTCGTAACCAGCGTTACGGCCATACCCCTGTTGATTGAAAATAGGACCTCGTCCTCTGTTACCGAATCCTTGGTTGACCCCACCTAGTCCATAACCAGTATTGAAAGGCACCATCCTAGCGCCGTTGTTATTCATGTTACCAAAGCCAACATCACCGTTTCCATACCCTTGATTGTTGTTACCGTAGCCATCGTAGCCAATGCCTTGATTGTTGAAAGCAAAATTACCATCACGATTACCATTGCCAAACCCTTGGTTATTGTTCCCAAAACCAGTGTTGTCACCTAACCCTTGATCAGCATCTCCAGCATTACCAGTATTGTTAACAACATTCCCATCACCATTTCCAGCATTTCCAGTACCAGTGTTACCATTACCTGTGTTACCATTACCAGCACCAGCACTAGTATTTCCATTGCCATTGCCATTACCGGCACCAACTCCACCACTTGTGGGAACGACCACTGTAGGTATCCCATCCTCCCTGTGAGGAGTTCCAATAGAGTGATAATCAGTATTTCCATTCGCCCGCACCAGCAGCGGTTGCACCAGAGTCTGGAGATTCTCCTGGCCCTTGACCACGGTTTCCATTGCTTACATGAAAAGTGCCAACTTCTCACGAATTTCCTGCATCTCGACTTGAACTTGATCCATGAGAACTTGCAGTTGTTCCTGGTAGAATAACGGTGCGTTCTTAGATTGTCAATCCTGAAACCTGTGAGATGCAGGAAATAAGATACAGATTCAAAAAACATTGGTCATGCAATATGAGTATGCAGATGCAAATGTATAAGTATGCTACAGGTTATCTCCCCCCCCCCCCCCGATTCTAGTTTCAGAGAGAGGGCCATCACGACAATGGAGTCCCAATCAAGCAAGCAAGGAATCAGAAAATCCTCATACATAAACAAATGCCAAGAGGAAATTTACAAGAATACCACTGAAAAGACCTCGGCCAACAAGCCTGGCGATGGTCAAAATACAAGTACAGATAACAAAAGCAAAGCAAAGATAAATCAGGCCAAATGACGCGCTCTGACATCTTCCAATATCCTCAACGTCTCCGAATGGCCTAGTCGGGAGATCAACTCCTGTATCAGTAATGCATGTCGCTCAGCCGTGGATCTCAGCTTTTTGGCATCGTCCTTACAGGTTCCTTCGCCAAAACACTCGTCGAGTCTGCATCTCTTGGAACCGGCCTTCAATTCACAACCTCTCAGCTCCTTGCCAAGGTCACTTACTCTAAGCTCAACAGTGCTCCTAAGTGATGTCTCTTCAGTAATCTTCGCATCCTGGGCTCTAATCTGCGCCTCTAGCGTGGCAATCTGCAACTTCAGCTCATCTTCACGCTCCTTCCGCTTGGTAATCATGGTATTCCATAATGTTTCCCACTTGCCGAGTCGGGAATAAGCTTTGTTTAAGACTTCCTTTTTGGAAGCAAGCACCTTGCTAACACTGTTCAAGGCTACTCCCACTTTTTCCCTCTTGTTGGTTTCCTCAGTCAACTCTGAACCCAACCTATTAATCAACTCTGTCTGTTCCTTCACAGTGAAGGTAGCCTCATTCTTCTCATGACGCAACCGGAAGATCTCTTTCTCTAACTCGTCATTGGCTTTCTTCAATTCTTCGTTTTCAGCCAACAATTTGTTATACTTCTCAATCTCTACCGAAGTAGGTACCTCAACCACTGGCAGATACAAAGGTTCCACAGCAGGATATGGCATCAAGGAAATACTAACTCTCTCGTGGATCCAAGCCAAATAAGGATCAGAAGCTTTTCTATTGCTCTTACCAAGCAAAGCTTTCCCTCTCCTATGGATGTTAGCCCATGCATGTCTCAACTTGATCAAAACAGCCTCACCTAATAAGCCCGTGAGATACAGAGATTCCTGTATCTCAACCTCAATAGGAGCATCTCTCAAGGCATAACCGAACTGTCTCACCAACAAAGAAGGGTTATAGTTGATACAGCCTTTCCGTCCAATCAAAGGAACATTCGGAAATCCACTACAACTATATATAATATCAATGCCAAGCATGCTCCGATCAAACCAAATGATGTTCTCAGCAGACAACCCCATCAACCGGGAAGACCAATCCAAAGAATCAACAGCATCAACAAAAGGTCCTGTCTTCGGAAGATGTCCCTGGAACCACCTGTACAAAAGAGTAAGACAGCAAGAAACATTCTTGCCACGACGTTTCTCATTCTTATAGTGAATAGAATGATAAACATCGCCCAAGAGAGTAGGAACTGGATTCTTCGAGGCAAGAATCAAGAAAGCATCTGAGTCAACAAAATCTAGCACATTGGGAAACAAGACAATCCCATAGATGCAGACAACTAGAATGGCACTGAAGGCAACCCAACATCCACTCTTCGCGCACTGTGTAGCCTTCTCAACCAGGACAGACAGGTGAAAACCATAAGCTCCGTTCAGCTTGACCAAACCTCCAAGGAACTCAGAAGCGTCTAAACTGATAATCTCAGCAATTGTAGCCAACTCAGGCTCAGCATCAACATGTATAAAGGGCATCTGGTCTAACACAGGAACTCCTAACATAGTAGAATATTCCTCCAAAGTGGGTGCCAGAATATAGTTGGGGAATAGGAAGCATCTCAGCTGAGGCTCATAAAACTGCATCAAAGTATACACCCCAGTCGTCTCGAAGGCTGAAGGTTTGTACAACATACTAAGCAATCTCCCATAAGATACTCTGAACTCAGCCCTCACTCTCTCATCTGCTAGAGCAACTAATCCCAGCAAAGAACTGATATCTGGCGAATGCAACCGGTAAGTAATTGTCCTCTTCATGGACTCCATGTCTGGCCAAAAGATACACTAGAATCAGAAGGGAATGATCACACCTGCAACATAAATACACGTTAATGAAATGCAAACATGAAAATGCACATGCATATGCAAACAGGAGATCAAGTGCAATGCTGATGAATTGTGTTGCTCTGTACTGAAGCCTGAGAACCATCAAATCTTTGCCTCAAACCAAACCAACCACTCAAATGAACCCTGTAACCACATTTCACTGATAGAGATAAACCAGGTACTCTGAGGTCAAAGGTTTCCTGCAAACAGACCTACCTACCCCTCACAGGTATGTACTTAACTCGCAGACAAGGTACGGCATCCTATGCGGGTTCAACGTCACAGACTTTCAAGAGAGATGATACGATACCCAGAAGGTGTGGCATCATCATCCCTTGAAGCGGCCTCACTTAGCTGAATCCCAAATGATAGGTCCCCAGAGTCGATAATCCTCGGGTCAGACAACTTGTCGAGCCCTAAGGGCCAGGCAAGAAGCATCAAAGAGAATCTCGTCCGAGCGTAGATTTCGCGGCTAGCTGGTGCAAGCTAAGCAAGCAGGCTAACCACTACTCTCTACTTCTAAGTCTATGTGAAAACTCAAGCCCAGGTCCGGCTCATCCCTCAATCTAACCCTCTTCCCAGCACAACAACAGTAATATAATACTGAAAGTAAAGGCAGAAAGGTAAATACATACAACACCCCAGACGGGAAAACAAGCGCTAGGATTGACTCGTATAGGGAACCGTTGGAGTCCCCAGCAGAGTCGCCAGCTGTCGCTACTGCGAAAATCGGCGCCGGCTATGACAGAAGAGTTGCCACCGTGCGTTATTTATCCCACAAGAGGGAAAGGAAATTGTAACGCCCCCTTTCTATACCCCAAAATAATCACATATCAAATCATATAGTCATGAATACAAGTGTTTTTATTTTCATCAGAGTATATTTACATTTAGGTATAAAAGAAGTGCGTCACAATACTCACGAAACGACCACATGAATATTAATGTTTAAAAAGAATTAACTCAAAAGGGGTAAATCTCAACTAAAAATAAACGCACGATTCTTCGAAATTACATATTCATGTTTTCTCTTAAAGCGGAAGACTAAAACATATATGTATACACTTAAGACATGACAAAACGTAATTACATGTCATCTGGTTGTTCACAACTCTATTCACATATAAACAAAACATCATTAAGGCAATCAACAAGCCTATCTACCTACATATCAGAGCGACCGACACGAGGGAAAGGAACTATACTCCAAAGGAAACCTCCAGCGAGTCCTAATCTGCAATGCCTCGCAGGGCATCATAAAACAACAGAAGGGTGAAAAACATTATCATAATAATCAAGGCATAATATATATATATATATATATATATATATATATATATATATATATATATATATATATATATATATATATATATATATATATATATATATATATATATATATATATATATATATATATATATATATATATATATATATATATATATATATATATATATATATATATATATATATATATATATATATATATATATATATATATATATATATATATATATATATATATATATATATATATATATATATATATATATATATATATATATATATATATATATATATATATATATACATATATAGAAATACTCAAGTACCGAATGCCTGTATTCTACAGCTTTTCACTAAGGTGCGTAATAATAAATTCTCACCACATCCAATACACTTAAACATATACACTCACACTAAACCATCCATCCACTAGTCAATATCCTACATATTCATTTATTCGCTATCCGCGTCCCATCAATTCCTGCACGCATGCATATTACATATAACAACCGCAACCATGTCGTGCGATTCGTATAATACTCATCTAATGTCCTCAATCCTCTTTCCGGGTTATGGGCATATCGCTCATGCCCTACCGGGAACAACATCTCAGTCATTCTACCCCGGTAACTTCTTCACTAGGAACGACACATTGCCATCCTACCCTAGTGAGTACAACTCCTCCACGCTTACTTCAACGTCATCCTCCCATCAATCAGACCATACATACATATATACTATTATATTCTTAGTTATTATTCTCCGTTCATCATCTGAAGATGATAGTGCAACTCATAGGGACCGAATCATTCATCCGCCAGATTCTCCTATGAACCTATCACTTATCAAATCCTCCACGGGATCAAATATAACCATCGCATCAAGCGAGGTTCTGCAGATCCTACACGGGATCAAATATAACCATCGCATCAAGCGAGGTTCTGCAGATCCTACACGGGATCAAATATAACCATCGCATCAAGCGAGGTTCTGCAGATCCTACACGGGATCAAATATAAACATTGCATCAAGCGAGGTTCTGCAGATCCTACACGGGATCAAATATAACCATCGCATCAAGCGAGGTTCTGCAGATCCTACACGGGATCAATTATAACCATCGCATCAAGCGAGGTTCTGCAGATCCTACACGGGATCAAATATAACCATCGCATCAAGCGAGGTTCTGCAGATCCTACACGGGATCAAATATAACCATCGCATCAAGCGAGGTTCTGCAGATCCTACACGGGATCAAATATAACCATCGCATCAAGCGAGGTTCTGCAGATCCTACACGGGATCAAATATAACCATCGCATCAAGCGAGGTTCTGCAGATCCTACACGGGATCAAATATAACCATCGCATCAAGCGAGGTTCTGCAGATCCTACACGAGATCAAATATAACCATCACATCAAGCGAGGTTCTGCAGATCCTACACGGGATCAAATATAACCATCGCATCAAGCGAGGTTCTGCAGATCCTACACGGGATCAAATATAACCATCGCATCAAGCGAGGTTCTGCAGATCCTACACGGGATCAAATATAACCATCGCATCAAGCGAGGTTCTGCAGATCCTACACGGGATCAAATATAACCATCGCATCAAGCGAGGTTCTGCAGATCCTACACGGGATCAAATATAACCATCGCATCAAGCGAGGTTCTGCAGATCCTACACGGGATCAAATATAACCATCGCATCAAGCGAGGCTCTGCAGATCCTACACGGGATCAAATATAACCATCGCATCAAGCGAGGTTCTGCAGATCCTACACGGGATCAAATATAAACATCGCATCAAGCGAGGTTCTGCAGATCCTACACGGGATCAAATATAACCATCGCATCAAGCGAGGTTCTGCAGATCCTACACGGGATCAAATATAAACATTGCATCAAGCGAGGTTCTGCAGATCCTACACGGGATCAAATATAACCATCGCATCAAGCGAGGTTCTGCAGATCCTACACGGGATCAAATATAACCATCGCATCAAGCGAGGTTCTGCAGATCCTACACGGGATCAAATATAACCATCGCATCAAGCGAGGTTCTGCAGATCCTACACGGGATCAAATATAACCATCGCATCAAGCGAGGATCTGCAGATCCTACACGGGATCAAATATAACCATCGCATCAAGCGAGGTTCTGCAGATCCTACACGAGATCAAATATAACCATCACATCAAGCGAGGTTCTGCAGATCCTACACGGGATCAAATATAACCATCGCATCAAGCGAGGTTCTGCAGATCCTACACGGGATCAAATATAACCATCGCATCAAGCGAGGTTCTGCAGATCCTACACGGGATCAAATATAACCATCGCATCAAGCGAGGTTCTGCAGATCCTACACGGGATCAAATATAACCATCGCATCAAGCGAGGTTCTGCAGATCCTACACGGGATCAAATATAACCATCGCATCAAGCGAGGTTCTGCAGATCCTACACGGGATCAAATATAACCATCGCATCAAGCGAGGTTCTGCAGATCCTACACGGGATCAAATATAACCATCGCATCAAGCGAGGTTCTGCAGATCCTACACGGGATCAAATATAAACATCGCATCAAGCGAGGTTCTGCAGATCCTACACGGGATCAAATATAACCATCGCATCAAGCGAGGTTCTGCAGATCCTACACGGGATCAAATATAACCATCGCATCAAGCGAGGTTCTGCAGATCCTACACGGGATCAAATATAACCATCGCATCAAGCGAGGTTCTGCAGATCCTACACGGGATCAAATATAACCATCGCATCAAGCGAGGTTCTGCAGATCCTACACGGGATCAAATATAACCATCGCATCAAGCGAGGTTCTGCAGATCCTACACGGGATCAAATATAAACATCGCATCAAGCGAGGTTCTGCATATCCTACACGGGATAAAATATAACCATCGCATCAAGCGAGGTTCTGCAGATCCTACACGGGATCAAATATAACCATCGCATCAAGCGAGGTTCTGCAGATCCTACACGGGATCAAATATAACCATCGCATCAAGCGAGGTTCTGCAGATCCTACACGGGATCAAATATAACCATCGCATCAAGCGAGGTTCTGCAGATCCTACACGGGATCAAATATAACCATCGCATCAAGCGAGGTTCTGCAGATCCTACACGGGATCAAATATAAACATCGCATCAAGCGAGGTTCTGCAGATCCTACACGGGATCAAATATAACCATCGCATCAAGCGAGGTTCTGCAGATCCTACACGGGATCAAATATAACCATCGCATCAAGCGAGGTTCTGCAGATCCTACACGGGATCAAATATAACCATCGCATCAAGCGAGGTTCTGCAGATCCTACACGGGATCAAATATAACCATCGCATCAAGCGAGGTTCTGCAGATCCTACACGGGATCAAATATAACCATCGCATCAAGCGAGGTTCTGCAGATCCTACACGGGATCAAATATAACCATCGCATCAAGCGAGGTTCTGCAGATCCTACACGGGATCAAATATAACCATCGCATCAAGCGAGGTTCTGCAGATCCTACACGGGATCAAATATAAACATCGCATCAAGCGAGGTTCTGCAGATCCTACACGGGATCAAATATAACCATCGCATCAAGCGAGGTTCTGCAGATCCTACACGGGATCAAATATAACCATCGCATCAAGCGAGGTTCTGCAGATCCTACACGGGATCAAATATAACCATCGCATCAAGCGAGGTTCTGCAGATCCTACACGGGATCAAATATAACCATCGCATCAAGCGAGGTTCTGCAGATCCTACACGGGATCAAATATAACCATCGCATCAAGCGAGGTTCTGCAGATCCTACACGGGATCAAATATAAACATCGCATCAAGCGAGGTTCTGCATATCCTACACGGGATAAAATATAACCATCGCATCAAGCGAGGTTCTGCAGATCCTACACGGGATCAAATATAACCATCGCATCAAGCGAGGTTCTGCAGATCCTACACGGGATCAAATATAACCATCGCATCAAGCGAGGTTCTGCAGATCCTACACGGGATCAAATATAACCATCGCATCAAGCGAGGTTCTGCAGATCCTACACGGGATCAAATATAACCATCGCATCAAGCGAGGTTCTGCAGATCCTACACGGGATCAAATATAACCATCGCATCAAGGGAGGTTATGCAGATCCTACACGGGATCTAATATAACCATCGCATCAAGCGAGGTTCTGCAGATCCTACACGGGATCAAATATAACCATCGCATCAAGCGAGGTTCTGCAGATCCTACACGGGATCAAATATAACCATCGCATCAAGCGAGGTTCTGCAGATCCTACACGGGATCAAATATAACCATCGCATCAAGCGAGGTTCTGCAGATCCTACACGGGATCAAATATAACCATCGCATCAAGCGAGGTTCTGCAGATCCTACACGGGATCAAATATAACCATCGCATCAAGCGAGGTTCTGCAGATCCTACACGGGATCAAATATAACCATCGCATCAAGCGAGGTTCTGCAGATCCTACACGAGATCAAATATAACCATCGCATCAAGCGAGGTTCTGCAGATCCTACACGAGATCAAATATAACCATCGCATCAAGCGAGGTTCTGCAGATCCTACACGGGATCAAATATAACCATCGCATCAAGCGAGGTTCTGCAGATCCTACACGGGATCAAATATAACCATCGCATCAAGCGAGGTTCTGCAGATCCTACACGGGATCAAATATAACCATCGCATCAAGCGAGGTTCTGCAGATCCTACACGGGATCAAATATAACCATCGCATCAAGCGAGGTTCTGCAGATCCTACACGGGATCAAATATAACCATCGCATCAAGCGAGGTTCTACAGATCCTACACGGGATCAAATATAACCATCGCATCAAGCGAGGTTCTGCAGATCCTACACGGGATCAAATATAACCATCGCATCAAGCGAGGTTCTGCAGATCCTACACAAGATCAAATATAACCATCGCATCAAGCGAGGTTCTGCAGATCCTACACGGGATCAAATATAACCATCGCATCAAGCGAGGTTCTGCAGATCCTACACGAGATCAAATATAACCATCGCATCAAGTGAGGTTCTGCAGATCCTACACGAGATCAAATATAACCATCGCATCAAGCGAGGTTCTGCAGATCCTGCACGGGATCAAATATAACCATCGCATCAAGCGAGGTTCTGCAGATCCTACACGGGATCAAATATAACCATCGCATCAAGCGAGGTTCTGCAGATCCTACACGGGATCAAATATAACCATCGCATCAAGCGAGGTTCTGCAGATCCTACACGGGATCAAATATAACCATCCCATCAAGCGAGGTTCTGCAGATCCTACACGGGATCAAATATAACCATCACATCAAGCAAGGTTCTGCAGATCCTACACGGGATCAAATATAACCATCGGATCAAGCGAGGTTCTGCAGATCCTACACGGGATCAAATATTAATACACAGCCACTAGGAATGATGTTATATCATTCTACCCTAGTGCACCCATCAATCATACCTCATTCGGAATACTCCTAACGCACTACAATATTGTTTGTGCCTCATTAGGAACGATATCACGTCATCCTACCCTAATGAGCCCGCAACTAGGAATGATATCACATCATTCTACCCTAGTGTATTCCACTCTGACACTATGTTCACTACTCAATGCCCACATAATTCTATTATGTTCTCATACATTCATATTATCATGCCGATGGCAACGAACTCGATCATCTCATCATGCAATCCTATTCGATCTAGCGATTGCATAAAATTGCCAATCGGCCACACTCACGCTTCACAAACCATAAACTAGGATTCACGCCATTCGGCTACCCACAACACCTCACGGGCCAGCATACCCGCTTTCAAATCGAGAGAAGGTCGATCGCAATCAGGGTCCCAAGCCACAACAGTACACAACAGGAGAGAAACTCATTCTGCTACGTTTGCTACACCCTCGCCTTGCGAGCTACTAGCGAACGTTCGCTACCTCCTCGCCTAGCGAACTGCTAGCGAGTGCAAACAGAACCTCCAAACATTGCTCGCTACCTCGTTCGCCACAGCGAACCCCCAGCGAGCTCTTCGCTACTCCCTTCGCTACTAGAGAAAGACCACAATACCATTCTGTCCCAAGCCTGGGACCGTTCGCTACGCACTCGCCTAGCAAGATGCTAGCGAACACTCGGGACCTGCTCGCCTAGCGAGCTGCTAGCGAGCGTCTGCGAACAGAACTTCTCCCCACTGTTCAGAATTCGAAACAGCCGATAAATTCACCCGATAATTCTCCACTTGCTCCAGTAATCATAACCTAACGTTTCCCGACATAAATCCTACCACTTATTCTCATCTTCATTAAACAAAGCTAGATTTCTACCGATCGAATCAATTTCGACCTAAAACGGAAATTATAGGAAACTCTCCAAAACCCTAACTCAATCAAACATACACATACATAATCATACATATTGATTTAGATAGTAAGATTTCACACCCTTACCTTGGATTAATCGAAGCTTTGAGCTGTTCTAGATGATCCCACACTTTTCTTCTTCTTCTTCTCTTTTCTCCTCCTTTTCCTTCTTCCTCTTTTCTTTCCTTCCTTTTCTCTTATGTTTCTTTTCTCTTCTATTTCCCTTTTAATATCCTTCTCATTATTTCTCCAAAACATCTATTAATTCAATATCCCACTTATCATTAAATAGGAAATGTCCAAAATACCCTCCAAACTATTTTCCCCGAAAACTCTCAAAATCGGTTAAAATAGAATAATATGTAAACTTAACATATTTCCACACAAATTCCATATCAAAAATAATATTCGTCCAATCAAATTAAGTAAGGACTCGATAAAAGAGATAATCGAAATCGGGGCGTTACAACTCTCCCCCACTTAGGAATTTTCGTCCTCGAAAATATTACTTGATTCAACCCATACCGGACGTAACATCGCGTCCGCTCTCTAATTCTCAAGTTGCACATGATCGCCCATGTGCATACTTCCGTACCACAAACATAGTCATGCTGCGCGACTCAATTAAGACTGTCAATCTACACCAATCTCCATTGGAGATTACAGGCACTCCACATACACTCCACCAGGAACGACATCTCAGTCATTCTACCCTGGTGATCGTCTCACTAGGAACGACGCATAGTCATTCTACCCTAGTGATTGCAACCATAACACTTATACCTCATCGGGAATGACACACTAGTCATTCTACCCCCAATGAGTTTGAATCTCGGATACAAACTTTTATCCATCATCATCATCCTAAAGTCTTCGCTCCCACTCACCACAGAATCAACGGAATTCAAATCCGACTTCTCTCTTCGGCGGTACAACAATCTAACATGCTATTTCCCACGCTTCTGTCGCGCTACTCTGGTACAGGTTCAACAGGACACAGTGTGTTCCCGAACTTCAAGCTCGACTAACACCGGTTACTATTGTAACCCTCAAAACACAGCCTCTCTTGGATCTTCTATCCTCTTCAGTCGTCTCACGCACAAATCTCGGGCCCGAGTACAACACTCTCGCCTGAATCATATTATTACAAAGGAGTCTTACGCCCCCCTGCCATACAAGGCTTCAGATTCTCATCTGACTCCATATTTCGACGATACAACATACAATCTTTATCACCTCAGCGATATTCATTACAACCAGTTCCAACCTAGAATGACTAATCCTTATCAGCAGAAAAAGGGTCAATCCACTTATTCAACCCAGAATTCTCTTAACTAAAATCATATTCCTCATTGTATCCTTATCTTTCAGAACTGTGAGCAAAAGCTTGGACTTTGCTAAGACAACATCCTTTGTGGTAGCTTCTCCCATTAAAGCCATATGGTTTAACAAATCATTATGCGAAGGTTTAACTTCATAGTAACTAAAATCCTTATTCTTACTCAAGCTATCCCACACAGATTTTGCTGATGTTTCTGGATTCTTCTTCACAAAATGCATGAAGTAAACAATGATCAAAATAGTCCTTATGGTATCCTCGTAGCTCTTCCTTGGCTTTTGAAGTTTGATCCATTTACCATCCCTCGATAGCACTGATATCTCAGGCTTGACATTGGAAAGAAGATCAAACCTCCATGCTATAACTTGCATAAAAATTTTCTTCAGCCCATTATCGGCATTACCGTGCAAAACACCTTAAATTTTCAAGGTTATCACTTGCCTCAAACCTTGACGGAACAATTGAAGCTCTTAACCTTCGGCACTAACACACAACAGCAACCAACTCTAAGTCAATCTTCAGATAACTTTTCTTGTACCTCTTATTCGCCTTAAAACACACTTAGAACTTTGTTGGTGTGCATTTACGCATCTCCCCAGCGTGTCACCAAGGCATTATGAAACGCAACATATGTTTTGGTCGGGTTCGACAAACCAACACACAGATTGTTGACAGTCCTTCTCAAAACTCCTCGAACCTCTTCACAATGACGTAACACTGGCCTCCCTTCCAACACGGATAACATTATCTCCCGATGTTCAACAATACACCGAGCTACTGTTCTACACTTGTAGCACCCTGGAGAACCACAAGTTCTCCCCCACTTGGATCATTCTTACTTCTGCAGACAATGGTTAAACAACAAACACGTACCGACAGTGTCTTCACACACATGTCGTGTACAAGGGAACAACCAACATTAGACACTTGGCCGGATGGACCGACCTGCTCTGATACCACTTTGTAACACCCCCTTTCTATACCCCAAAATAATCACATATCAAATCATATAGTCATGAATACAAGTGTTTTTATTTTCATCAGAGTATATTTACATTTAGGTATAAAAGAAGTGCGTCACAATACTCACGAAACGACCACATGAATATTAATGTTTAAAAAGAATTAACTCAAAAGGGGTAAATCTCAACTAAAAATAAACGCATGATTCTTCGAAATTACATATTCATGTTTTCTCTTAAAGCGGAAGACTAAAACATATATGTATACACTTAAGACATGACAAAACGTAATTACATGTCATCTGGTTGTTCACAACTCTATTCACATATAAACAAAACATCATTAAGGCAATCAACAAGCCTATCTACCCAAAGTTACATATCAGAGCGACCGACACGAGGGAAAGGAACTATACTCCAAAGGAAACCTCCAGCGAGTCCTAATCTGCAATGCCTCGCAGGGCATCATAAAACAACAGAAGGGTGAGAAACATAATCATAATAATCAAGGCATAATATATATATATATATATATATATATATATATATATATATATATATATATATATATATATATATATATATATATATATATATATATACATATATAGAAATACTCAAGTACCGAATGCCTGTATTCTACAGCTTTTCACTACGGTGCGTAATAATAAATTCTCACCACATCCAATACACTTAAACATATACACTCACACTAAACCATCCATCCACTAGTCAATATCCTACACATTCATTTATTCGCTATCCGCGTCCCATCAATTCCTGCACGCATGCATATTACATATAACAACCGCAACCATGCCGTGCGATTCGTATAATACTCATCTAATGTCCTCAATCCTCTTTCCGGGTTATGGGCATATCGCTCATGCCCTACCGGGAACAACATCTCAGTCATTCTACCCCGGTAACTTCTTCACTAGGAACAACACATTGCCATCCTACCCTAGTGAGTACAACTCCTCCACGCTTACTTCAACGTCATCCTCCCATCATTCAGACCATACATACATATATACTATTATATTCTTAGAGATTATTCTCCGTTCATCATCTGAAGATGATACTGCAACTCATAGGGACCGAATCATTCATCCGCCAGATTCTCCTATGAACCTATCACTTATCAAATCCTCCACGGGATCAAATATAACCATCGCATCAAGCGAGGTTCTGCAGATCCTACACGGGATCAAATATAACCATCGCATCAAGCGAGGTTCTGCAGATCCTACACGGGATCAAATATAACCATCGCATCAAGCGAGGTTCTGCAGATCCTACACGGGATCAAATATAACCATCGCATCAAGCGAGGTTCTGCAGATCCTACACGGGATCAAATATAACCATCGCATCAAGCCAGGTTCTGCAGATCCTACACGGGATCAAATATAACCATCGCATCAAGCGAGGTTCTGCAGATCCTACACGGGATCAAATATAACCATCGCATCAAGCGAGGTTCTGCAGATCCTACACGGGATCAAATATAACCATCGCATCAAGCGAGGTTCTGCAGATCCTACACGGGATCAAATATAACCATCGCATCAAGCGAGGTTCTGCAGATCCTACACGGGATCAAATATAACCATCGCATCAAGCGAGGTTCTGCAGATCCTACACGGGATCAAATATAACCATCGCATCAAGCGAGGTTCTGCAGATCCTACAAGGGATCAAATATAACCATCGCATCAAGCGAGGTTCTACAGATCCTACACGGGATCAAATATAACCATCGCATCAAGCGAGGTTCTGCAGATCCTACATGGGATCAAATATAACCATCGCATCATGCGAGGTTCTGCAGATCCTACACGGGATCAAATATAACCATCGCATCAAGCGAGGTTCTGCAGATCCTACACGGGATCAAATATAACCATCGCATTAAGAGAGGTTCTGTAGATCCTACACGGGATCAAATATAACCATCGCATCAAGCGAGGTTCTGCAGATCCTACACGGGATCAAATATAACCATCGCATCAAGCGAGGTTCTGCAGATCCTACACGGGATCAAATATTACCATCGCATCAAGCGAGGTTCTGCAGATCCTACACGAGATAAAATTTAACCATCGCATCAAGCGAGGTTCTGCAGATCCTACACGGGATCCAATATAACCATCGCATCAAGCGAGGTTCTGCAGATCCTACACGGGATCAAATATAACCATCGCATCAAGCGAGGTTCTGCAGATCCTACACGGGATCAAATTTAACCATCGCATCAAGCGAGGTTCTGCAGATCCTACACGGGATCAAATATAACCATCGCATCAAGCGAGGTTCTGCAGATCCTACACTGGATCAAATATCACCATCACATCAAGCGAGGTTCTGCAGATCCTACACGGGATCAAATATTAATACACAGCCACTAGGAATGATGTTATATCATTCTACCCTAGTGCACCCATCAATCACACCTCATTCGTAATACTCCTAACGCACTACAATATTGTTTGTGCCTCATTAGGAACGATATCACGTCGTCCTACCCTAATGAGCCCGCAACTAGGAATGATATCACATCATTCTACCCTAGTGTAATCCACTCCGACACTACGTTCACTACTCAATGCCCACATAATTCTATTATGTTCTCATACATTCATATTATCATGCCGACGGCAACGAACTCGATCATCTCATCATGCAATCCTATTCGATATAGCGATTGCGTAAAATTGTCAATCAGCCACACTCACGCTTCACAAACCATAAACTAGGATTCACGCCATTCGGCTACCCACAGCACCTCACGGGCCAGCATACCCGCTTTTAAATCGAGGGAAGGTCGATCGCAATCAGGGTCCCAAGCCACAACAGTACACAACAGGAGAGAAACTCATTCTGCTACGTTCGCTACACGCTCGCCTAGCGAGCTACTAGCGAACGTTCGCTACCTCCTCGCCTAGCGAACTGCTAGCGAGTGCAAACAGAACCTCCAAACATTGCTCGCTACCTCGTTCGCCACAGCGAACCCCCAGCGAGCTCTTCGCTACTCCCTTCGCTACTAGCGAAAGACCACAATACCATTCTGTCCCAAGCCTGGGACCGTTCGCTACGCACTCGCCTAGTAAGATGCTAGCGAACACTCGCGACCTGCTCGCCTAGCGAGCTGCTAGCGAGCGTCTGCGAATAGAACTTCTCCCCACTATTCAGAATTCGAAACAGCCGATAAATTCACCCGATAATTCTCCACTTGCTCCAGTAATCATAACCTAACGTTTCCCGACATAAATCCTACCACTTATTCTCATCTTCATTAAACAAAGCTAGATTTCTACTGATCGAATCAATTTCGACCTAAAACGGAAATTATAGGAAACTCTCCAAAACCCTAACTCAATCAACCATACACATACATAATCATACATATTGATTTAGATAGTAAGATTTCACACCCTTACCTTGGATTAATCGAAGCTTTGAGCTGTTCTTGATGATCCCACACTTTTCTTCTTCTTCTTCTCTTTTCTCCTCCTTTTCCTTCTTCCTCTTTTCTTTCCTTCCTTTTCTCTTATGTTTCTTTTCTCTTCTATTTCCCTTTTAATATCCTTCTCATTATTTCTCCAAAACATCTATTAATTCAATATCCCACTTATCATTAAATAGGAAATGTCCAAAATACCCTCCAAACTATTTTCCCCGAAAACTCTCAAAATCGGTTAAAATAGAATAATATGTAAACTTAACATATTTCCACACAAATTCCATATCAAAAATAATATTCGTCCAATCAAATTAAGTAAGGACTCGATAAAAGAGACAATCGAAATCGGGGCGTTACAGAAATGCTCAGAGTAAACCTAACGCAAAGAGGGAAAGGAATGGTCGTCGCAACCAAATCCTGGATTCGGGAGTCGGTTACGCAAGAGGAAGGTATTAGCACCCCTCACGTCCGTCGTACTCGACGGGATCCACGCTTGTTTTCTATCTAAGGGTATGTTTATCTATCTACTATAAAGGTCTAGTCTAAAAAGAAAAGAAAATGACTCGGCAAAGTATCGCACTTTATGCCTACGTATTCCCGTCTGGAACGAGAAATCAGAGTCAACGTAGTTCGCCTAACTACGAGTTATGGGGGAAGATTGCTCGCCAAGATATCGCATCTTGTGCCTACGTACTTTCATACGGCATGAAAGATCAGAGCAAACGTAGTTCGGGCTACGGAGGACACAAGCTTGTCTGACAGTTTTTTATCTCCTCATGAAAGGGTTTTCCTGATTAAAGGTCCAAGAGGACAAAACAGAGTTTGAATGTTTGTTTGAGTTTTTTACGAGAGAAATGTGTTTTAGTCTATTTGCAACTTGTACTGCACTAAAGACTTGTGATCTGAGAGTGACTACGTCGCATGTCACCCTAATGGTACCATACTAAGCAGTCAGATTACTAAAGAGTGACCCTCCATCAACCTTTCCTCAAATAGCTTAAGGCTCGTAGCGTACAGCACGCGTTATCCTTATTACTGTGTTTTTGAAGTGTTTTGAGATGAGAAGAGAAAGACCCCAAAACTATGGTTGAAAGGGGAACTAACCTAATGTTGTCATGCATGGTTCACAAACCTAATGTCTATCATAATTTCCTTTTGCACAGAGGAAATCAGAGATCCTAGGGGATAAACAGCAAAAGACAGCAAGCAATTACAGTAAACAGTAAACATGTATGCTATGCAACAGTACCAGAGGGCAAGAGAAAAACAATAGGTAAGAGGAGACAAGCTCCACCTCAAACCTAGAGGTAATTAGCATAATTAAACAGATAAAACAGAGAAAAACAAAAGACACAAAGGAGGTAGCTCAGGCAGCAGTACCAAACTCCTACAGAAGCTTTAAACAGCAAAGTTGGAAAGACAGCAAAGTTGACAACAAGGCCTCATCTTCCAACAAGCTTCTATCTTCAATCTTCATCAATCTTCAAGCTCCAACAAGCACACTCCAAGAGGAGGATTAATCATCAAGATCAAGTTATAATGTTAAAGAACTTAATGACAACCAAAGGAAATCATTAAGAACTCAACATTGCAAATGAAAGGTATCCTCAAAGTTCTACTCACTTGGGTATACCACTCATCCCTCCTAAGGAGATATGGAGCTTCCCAAGAAGGACTTTGTGTCATTGGATAGAATAGAGGCAAACAATGCACTCTATGTTTGAAGAAAAAATCAAAACTAGGTCTAAGGCACTTCCTAAAACCCTAATTCTCTAAGCTCCTAAACAAAAGCTCCACAAGAGGAAAAGCCTTCAACTCTAAGCTCCAATCCTCAATCTCAAGCATCTTCAATGAATCCAGAAACTCCAACAAAAAGAACTCAAGCTCAAACCAACTTTAAGGCAGCCAACCCAACCAAACAAACCAAAGCACTCAAGAAAGGAATTCATAAACACAAGCCACTTGCAAAATACAACAAAAATAGGAAAACAGGTTGCAAAAATCTAATAAAATTCCTAGGGGAACATACATGTATGAACAACCTAATGTAAAAAGATTGAAGCCTAAATCAACTTCTAAGTTATCTAAACAATTCCTACATTGAGATAGGTCAAGGGAATCCACAAATTTGGGAGGGTCCTAATCTCAATACCTAAAACAGATCCTAATATTGTTCTAAAAATCCAACAAAAATTTTAAGGGAACATACAGTCTACCCTAACACATATTAAAAAATCAAAGCGAAACTCTAAACCAATTGGGAGAATTAAATTCAGCAAAGCAGATAGCCAATTATGCAAAAATAAAGAACAAAATAAAATGAGAAAAATCAAATTAAATTGAAAAATGCATGAAATTGTATTTTGTTAATCCCGGAAAATGACAAATTCCATAAGGATCATGAGGATATTTTTAAAATAATTTTGTGATTAAAATTGGAATTAATATGATTTTTGGAATCAACAAACAATTAAAATAAAGCAAAATAAAATAAAAATGAATTAAAGCTGAGGTAAAACAAAAGCCATAGGATCTGGAGACTGGTCAAGGATCTGGACGCGCCACAGCTTGCCAGCGCATTAAGTGATGCGCTGTGTTTTGGCTTCAGAAATTCAAATCCAACTTTAAGTCGTGTGCGTTGGATCTTGGCTGTAGTCAAGAGTCAAGCAATGATCCAACGGTGATGAAGTCATCTTCTCCAAATTTCAGGTCATCAGAGTGGAGATCAGGGATGGTGGTTGGTGGTGGCCGGAGAAGACTCCGGTTGTCTTCTCCGGCGAAGGTCCAGGTTCAGATCACCAGAAAAAACAAACTCTATACTAAATCAACTCAGTTTTTCATGTACATTCCAAATCCATCATCAAAATGCTCTAATTCTCAAGACATAATCAAACACGATTCAAATTTCAGAAATAGCATCATCCACAACTCTCACTAAACTCAAACTTAATGGTATAGATCTCTTCATCTTGTTGCATACATCAATCTGATCTAAACAACTAGCATTGAAACCTTAGGAATCAAGAGATTCAAGTCCAAACAGATCTTACATGTCATATTCAATCATCACCAATTGAGTTCAAATCAAGCCTAAAACGATCTATGTCATGTGTAGATCCTAAACACAAGTCTAAATCTAATCATCTCATGCTAAATCATGCTGAATTTTGAGAAATGCAAACCTGGTATAGATCTTGAAACAGAGGTCCTTAGAGCTCGTGGCTTGCTTCCAAATGCTCCAGATTGCTTCAATGATCCACAAGGATGAGATTGCACACCTCAATTTGGCTTGAATTGGTCTGAATCTGAGAATTCGATTTAAACTTGCAGTTGAGAAAATTTTCTTGCTCTTGCTTGCTCTGGCGCGAAATGAAGCTCAAAATTGATCTGAACTCACTCTAATGAATATATAGAAGAGTTTCAAAGTTGAAGCCCAAAACAGTGATTTGCATTTTCTGATTTTTCCTTCAAAATTCAATATGACAGTCGTGCATTGCAAGCTTGGCATTAGTTCTAGAAGTTTCTAACACCTTGCATATGTCATTTAGAATGAGTTTGGATGGAGAAATTGGCCTGAATTGCCTTGTGCATTGATTTTGCATATGTAATTTACAAGTGAAGTAACCATATGCTATCTCTCAAAACTTGAACTAAACTCCAAATTCTGGTATTGCCAATGATCTTAGAATGCAATTTCCAATCAAAAAATGTACTTATTTGCTTGGTTTTGGTTTTGTAACACAAAATCTCATTTTTCCCTCTTTAATCATTTGAATTTTCTTCCCTTTCAAGCCATTTCAAACCAAATATTGCTATGAGCTCAATCAATCCCTCATGACCTATTGGTTGCACTCAAAACATCATTCCAAGCAACTTTCATGTTGAGAAATTTTCCATTTGAAGCTTGCAAGTTGGAGATTTTAGCCCATGCTTGAAAATGACCTATAATCTCACTTTCCCAAAATACCTCTGACTTGTAAACCTCATAACTTGAGTTCTACAAATCATATGGATGACTTCTAGTACAATTTAGAAATATATGATCATGAGGAAAAACTTTCATGTTGACCAAAAGTTCAAGTGAAACCTCATTCTAGGTCAAAAATAGCCTTGAAGTCAGATGATTTTCACAGACAAATTTCAGAAGCATCTGAGGACTTGTAACTTGTCTGGATCATAACTTGAGTTCTACAAATCCAATGGAGGACTTCTAGTACTCAAATTAAAGTTATTGAGATTCTCTACAAGTTTCATGTTGGCCAAAGATCCATTTGAAACTTGTATCTTGATGTATGTGGCCTTGAAGTTAGGCACTAAACAGGGTAATTTGCACTGAAACCCTAATTTAGCAACTTCCCACATTCTTGATTCTTCTTAATTTGATCTTGGCACAACACCACAAATGTCTTATCACATCATTTCATGAACTCCATGACCTCAAAGTAGGCTTGAATGCTCTTCAATTGCATAATTGACCTAGGGTTGATCCAGATGAAACCCTAATTGCTTACACCCCAACTATGGCTCTAGGCACTCCATGAGCTCTATACACATCTTATATTCCCACCTCAATGATAGTCTTCAACTGATCAAGACCTCCCACCACCTCCTGATGACTTGGATGACTTCTCAAGCTTGGATAAAATTCCTTGCTAGGCTTCTCTTGATAATAATCACATTTGATCTCCTATTGGATGAATGATATGCCATGATATGCAAATGATAGAACTATGAAAATGATAATGCAATGAACATAAACCAGGTAAAAGATGTTGAGCAAATTTTGGGGTGCAACAGAATGCTCAAAGGAAGTTCAGTTTAGTTTTCTGCACATATAAGCCACACAACTCATACACACAAGTTATATTCATGAAACTAGAGATGCCTATGCTCAAGAATTGGTTGCTTTGTGGACAGAGACGTTTTTTGGTGTATCTCATGGCACATTGTTTTGAAAAGATGCATTTTTGAGGTGACATATTGAAATAGATGAGAACAGGTTGGGCAGGTTACACATACATGTCATAAATGTTCCTCTAAATGATATTGAATTCAATTTTAAACCCTTCCTGGTCTGAAACTACAAATGGCATATCCATGGCAATGATGTACAACACATAGCATTTTATGAATGAAAACATAAACCAGATGCAATTAGTTCAAACCAATCATACTCACCCACCTTGATTATGATTTCAAATGTGATTCAAATCAACAAGGAGCTGTTCCTCAGTTAATGACAGAATTTTGGCATGAAACATACACACGACAAGTTTTCACATAATAGACTCAAAATGCCAAATCATGGAATCATGGTATAAAGCAAGAATGGATTGTTTACATACCTCTAGTAGACTGTGTTGAGTAGGTTAGTACACCAAGAAACCCAGAGAGACTTCCAAATAACACTAGCTTTGAAACTTTCTTCTTTTTGAAGCAAGAATGCAATCTTTGAGACAGTTGGAGAAATAAACTCCACCAATGATCTTTAACACTTTAGACAATTGAGAAATGATATATGAGAGGTGCTTGATTGATTGAAACACCAAGCAAATGCATAGAACAAGTTTTGGCTGATTTTTGGCTTTTGGTCAAAGTAACTTGGTATGGAAGTTGACTTTTTGATGGTGAGGTTTTTGAATGGTTTAAGGTCTTGGACACCTTCTATATCATATTCAGAGATTGTATGGATGATTGTTGGGGTGTTTGAATGGAGAGAAATGAGTTTGGCAGCAAATGTACAAGACAGATTTTTGGTGGTTTTCGTAATTTTGTGATTTTGGTGATTTTTGAAGTAAGGTGTGAAAGAACCAAGGCTTGAGCTTTCTCTGGTTTTTAGAATCAATATTGTGTTGAAAATGAAATGATGAGGGCTCCCTTTTATAGGCAAATGAAGAGAGGAGGCAGATTTGGAGATTTCTTCACATGAAAGAAATGTTTTACACTTTTGGATCAAACCTCCACAAAGGGGTTTCCTTGGCTGATAGGTATGACCAATAGTCAAGAAAAATGATGATTTCGAATGGGCTAAATGCAGGCTAGAGAGTGTAGGTTGATGGCTAGTTCAGATTCACTTTTTCACCTCATGCTTGCCTTATGATTTCAAATGCAAGTTGTAAAGCCACTTGCAAGTTTCGCTAATTCCATCTCCTCTGCATTTTCTCCACATTTCTATGCTTCAAACCCTCTACATCTCAGAAACAACAACATCCAAAGGCTTGAGTTTGGTCAGATTGATGAAAGAATGGATTCTTGAAATTTTGACAATGTGGGACTAAAGTGTGAAATCACCAACTTGCCATAACCATAACTTTCAGCTCACAAATCCTTTTGAGATGTGCTAGTACTTTTTAGAAAGCCCTCAAATAGCTCTAAAACATTCATGTTTTCACGAGTTTCAATTTCACAAAGGAACTTGGTCAAAAGGTCTCTCAAAGTTGCTAAAAAATGAACTTAAAAGTGAAATTTCTCTAAGTCTTTTTCCCTTCTAGAAATGAACTTGATCATAACTCCAAATTTATGCATTTTCTGATCATGGAACATTTAGGGACTTTTGTAGGATTTTTCAAGAGCTTTGAAATAAACTTGGAACCAACTCAATTGGATGTGTGGTTAAGGAGTTATGGTTTAGCCCCTTTCAAAACCCTAATTTCCCGATTTTTCGATTACTCCTTCATCCTTGATCCAATGGTCATGAAAATTGATAGGAAATTGCAATATGATGTAAGGAACATTTTTGATTCACACTTTGAAGTCCAATTCCTTAAATTTGAATAGTTGACTTTTTGGTCAACCGTACGATCGATCGGTAACTACCGAGTCGTCTGTTGACACTCTGGACCTCCTGAGACTTTGAAACTTATTAAATGAACTTTATTAAGCTACATGAACTTCATGAATCATAATCCCACCATTAAAACATCTTTCAACATCAAAGTCAAACTACAGTTGACTTTTACTGGTCAAAACCCTAATCGGGTGCCCTGAAATACACTGTTCTTGACTCTGGGGTAACAACCTCAAATTGGATTCTCAATTGACATTGTATGATACCCTTGATCTTGTTTCATGATTAAATTAGCCTGAAACTTTAATTGATCACAAACCCTGAAGCTTCGATTTGACTGTACAAAACCCTGATTCATCTGCAACTTGACAAAGACAAACTTGCACTGGGTTAAGGTTAGATAACTCATGAGCATGCTCCTAAAATGATAATGGGAATCTAAGGGGTCAAAATTTAGGGTGCAACAGTTTCCCCTATTTAAATATCTTCACTAGATGGAACCGAGAGATGACAATCCTCGTAGAATCGCAGTGAAAGGTATTTAAATATAGAAAACCAAAAATTTTGTCCCTTAGATCCGATGATATGAAAAAGGACAGGTCATGATATGCCATGAATTCTAAATGATGCTTCATGATGCTTGGATGCAAGACATATGCAGAAGACAGGAAAACAAAACAACGAGTAACTACTCACGGGATCTGATTTTATGGATCCGACGCTGGGGAAAACCGAGGTATAACAATCAATAGTTCCAACATGACCAGTGATGACTGAGAGGAAAATTTCACATGAAGATGCACAAAGTCCAATAAAGATGACAATCTCACTAGGGAAGAGCAAACATTCCACTAGGGAAAGAGCTAGATTTCCACCGGGGACAAGAGATGCCTTCTACTGGGGAAGTGAAGAACTAGAAACACGAACCTCACTGGGGATGATCAGATGAGGAACTTCCTATAGCGAAGAGTTCAAACGGGATCTTCAGGAATGGACTAGAAACAAAGACAAAACATATTGGGGATACTAGTGACGACTAGATCTCCGAGACTTGTCTGGGGGAAAAAAGGTCTCACTAGGGATAATGATGTCGCCCAATTTTATCAAATGGCTCAGGCAGTGCTAGCAACCACTAGACTTTCCGTAGGTAATGGTAACGACCAACCTGGGGTAATAACAAATGAGATTTCTCAAATCCAATCGATAACACGTAAGATTTCGACTGGGGAAATTGGTGATGACCAAATTTCAAGCAATGCCAGTAACTACTGGACTTAAAGGGGATTATTAACGACCAAGTCCGGGTACCAATGACGATTGGGTTTCAAGTGATGCCAGTCACGATTGGACTTGAAAGAAAACATGGTGACGACCAAATCAGGGTATACCAACACATGTGGTTATGAGAATGCTAGCGAGCTTCTAGGCTTTAGCTGGGGAGATTTGTAACGACCAAACCTAAAGATACCAATAACGATTGGATTTCAAGTGACGCCAGTGACGACGGAACTTCATGGGGAAGGTTGGTAACGGCCGACAAAATATCAATGCCGATTGGACTTAACAGGGGATCTGCTAGTGACGACTAGACTGTTAGAACACAAATTGGTTCTTAATAATATCTCTATGTTTTGATGATAACTATTATGAAATTTTGTAATTAAGAATTATATACTCTAAAATTTGCTTAAGAATGTTTGCTGCAGATATTAAAGTAAATATCACTCCAGAAGCAAATCAGATCTGAACATAAGAAATATGCTAGACTCTAAAGCGTCAGATGCACCCATTAGAAGATTCTGAACGCTGCCATCCGAAGATCCTGAGCGTTGTCTCCAGAAGGATCTGAAGCAGAAGCTCTAGAAGAATATGAAGCAAGTCAGAAGCATCTGAACCAATGAAGAATTTTGTATGAAGAGTTTTCAGGCATAGTTACTTCAGAAGACTCTGAGAGTACTAACGCTGCCAGTGATGAGGATCTGACTCAAAACTCTGCTCTGAAATTATACACGCTAAAAGCACACTTGCTGCAAAGACTCTAATTCAGCAAAACTCTGACCAACATCAGAAGGCTCTGATCAAATTAGACTCTGATGATTCTTGCTAAAAATTGTTGAAGAAGAATTCAAAGATTATGTCCGTTGGAATATCCAAACGACTCTTTCCTTATTTATGCTAGACACAAGAACACAGACAAAAAGGATTTCTCTGTGCTTTCTTCTTCTAGGAAAGGTCACTTGATGTGAAGACAAAAAGGCTCAGACCTTTTGGTATACACTTCTCAACGTGAAATACTCTTGGACCACTGTGCCTATAAAAGCAAGTCTCCACTCATCTTCTTCAGTTGACGTATTACTTGAAAAGAATTTATTATCAAAGCTCTCATACAACTCATATTCTTTCTAGAATTAATTTCTTTGTTCTTAATCTTAAGTGAAAAATCACAGTTGTGATAAAGCTTTATTAGAAGCATTTTAACACTTGTATTTGTTATTACATTTGATTGTAAGAAAACCTTAAGAAGATCCAGTTAGGATCAGTAGTTCTTGAGAAGACTTTGAACATTTGTTCTGAGTGCTTACTATTGTAATCAGTTGATTAAATAGTGGATTAAGTCCTTGTTTGAGAAAGGCAAATCACTTTAGGAAGGGTGGACTGGAGTAGTTGAGTTCAACGAACCAGGATGAAAATACTTGAGTTTTTATTTCTAAGTTTTTATCTTCATACTAATTCAACCCCCTTCTAAGTATTTTCTCACCTTCAGTTGGCATCAGAGCTCCGGTTCTGTGTGTGCTACCACTTCACAGTGACAGTAAAGATCCAATGAGAAAAACTTTGATATATATTTGGTTGTTACTATGGCTGATAATTCAATGTCTAACATTAACAACAAATATGAAGAAAGGGACAGAATCAGCACTAAACCCCCTATGTTTGATGGGGAGAAATTTGATTATTGGAAAGACAGGATTGAAAGTTTTTTCCTTGGTTATGATGCTGATTTATGGGATTTGGTCATAGATGGATATGTTCATCCCATTGATGGGAATGGCAAGAAAGTAGATAGAAAATCTATGACAGAAGCCCAAAAGAAGGAATTTAGAAATCACCACAAGGCTAGAACAATATTGTTAAATGAAATATCTCACACTGAGTATGAAAAGATCACAAATAGAGAAACTGCATTTGACATGTTTGAGTCCTTAAAGATGACTCATGAGGGAATCTCTCAAGTCAAGGAAACAAAGGCTCTGGCTCTAATCCAGAAGTATGAAGCCTTCAAGATGGAAGAAGCTGAATCTGTTGAAGCTATGTTCTCCAGATTTCAAATACTTACAGCTGGACTAAAGGTTCTGGACAAAGGATACTCTACTGCTGATCATGTGAAAAAGATCATCAGAAGCTTACCTACCAGATGGAGACCTATGGTGACTGCGCTGAAAATGGCTAAAGATCTGAACAAGATCTCCTTGGAGGAACTAATCAGTTCACTAAGGAGTCATGAAATTGAACTTGAGGAAGATGAACCTCAAAAGAAAGGTAAATCAATTGCTTTAAAATCTAATAAATCTACTAAAGCATTGCAGGTGATAGAGGAAAGCTCTGAAGAATCCTCATCTGAAGATGAAGATGAACTATCCATGTTGTCTAGAAGAATAAATAAACTCTGGAAGCATAAAGGAAAGAAGTTCAGAAACTTCAGGAAATATGACTAAAGAAAAGAATCTTCTAGACACAGAAGATCTGGCAAAAAGGAGGTTGTCTGTTATGAATGTAAAGAACCTGGGCATTACAAAAATGAATGTCCAAAGTTGTTGAAAGAAAAGCCTAAAAGAAAATCTGATAAGAAGAAGAAGGTTCTAATGGCCACCTGGGATGATTCAGATACATCTGCATCTGAATCTGAGTCAGAAGAGGAATGTGCCAATGTAGCATTGATGGCAGACATAGAAGATCAGGAGGAAGGAACTTCAGGATCTGAATCTGACTCTTAATCTGACTCTGACGCTGAACAGGTAATGGCTAAACTCACTAAAGATGAACTTATCAAAGTGTTATCAGAAGATCTGAAGAGCTATAACAATATTAAACTCAAATACAAGAAGCGTCAAAGCAATCTTGTATCTGAGAATAATATTCTCAAATCAGAAGTAGCTGAGCTAAATGAAAAGAACTTAAGATTGAAAAATGATTCTGAATTAGCTCAACAAGACTCTGATTCTGAAACTGAGTCTGAATGCAAAATTATTTTGGAAAAATATGATTACAGCTTTCAGAAGTTTCTTGCTAAAAGCATAGAGAGAAGCAAAATGGCTTCTATGATCTATGGAGTTAGCAGAAATAACAGAAAAGGAATTGGATATAAATCTTCCTCTGGAAAGGATTTAAATCCAAAACCTGTTGATAAAATTATCATCAAGAAAACTCCTTTATATTCCCACTTTAAATTTGGTCACTTGAATGATATTGAACACACACGTTCTGAAAAGAACATTCATGTGTTTAAATCTAAGGCTAGTCAGAATAAACCTTATGTTGAAAAACAGAAGTTTAGACAAACCTTCAGAACAACTAACCCAAAAGGACCCAAGAAGATCTGGGTACCTAAAATTAAAATAATTCCTGTTGCAGATGTTCTTAGCAGCAAGGTCAGGACGCCAATCATGGTACCTGGACTCTGGATGCTCGCGACACATGACAGGAAAAAGGTATATGTTCCAAAGTCTGGAGCTTAGATCTGAAGGTGATGTAAAATTTGGAGGGAATCAGAAGGGCAAGATCATTGGATCTGACACTATTGGAAATGGTAAACTTCCCTCTATTACTAATGTTTTACTTGTAGAAGGATTAAAGCATAACTTATTGTCCATAAGTCAATTAAGTGACAATGGTTATGACATAACCTTTAATCAAAAATGTTGTAAAGCTATTAGTCAAAAGGATGGCTCAATCCTCTTTAGTGGAAAGAGGAAAAACAACATTTATAAAATAAATCTTTCAGAACTTAAGGTTCAGAATGTTAAATGTCTCTTGTCTGTTAATGAGGAGCAATGGGTCTGGCACAGAAGATTGGGGCATATTAATATGAGACGTATATCTCAGATTAATAAACTTAATCTTCTCAGAGGACTTCCTAATCTGAAGTTCACTTCAAATGCTCTTTTGAAGCATGTCAAAAAGGGAAGTTTTCAAAATCATCTTTTAAATCAAAAAGTGTGGTTTCTACTTCCAGACCACTAGAATTACTTCATATTGATCTGTTTAGACCAGTGAAAACGACATCCATCAGAGGCAAGAAGTATGGATTAGTCATTGTTGATGACTATAGTAGATGGACATGGGTAAAGTTCTTAAAACACAAGGATGAGTCACATTCTGTGTTCTTTGACTTCTGCAAACAAGTCTAGAATGAAAAAGATTTCAAAATTATAAAAGTCAGAAGTGATCATGGTGGTGAATTTGAAAACAAATATTTTGAAAAATATTTTAATGAAAATGGCATTGCTCATGATTTTTCCTATCCTAGAACTCCACAACAAAATGGAGTTGTAAAGAGGAAAAATAGAACTCTGCAAGAAATGGCCAGAACCATGATCAATGAGACTAATCTGGAAAAGCACTTCTGGGTAGAAGCAATCAACACAGCTTGTTATATTCAGAACAGAGTGTCTGTAAGACCTCTTCTGGAGAAGACTCCCTGTGAACTGTGGAAGAACAGAAAGCCTAACATTTCATATTTTCATCCTTTTGGATGTATTTGCTATATGTTGAATACTAAAGAAAATCTAAACAAGTTTGATTCCAAAGCACATAAGTGTTTCATGCTTGGGTATTCTGAATGCTCTAAAGGCTACAGAGTATACAATACTGAAACACAGATTGTGGAAGAATCTATTCATGTTAGATTTGATGATAAGCTTGGCATTAAAAAGCCAAAGCAGTCTGAAAACTCTGCAGATAGAGAAGTAGTCTTCACAGACTCTGAAGGCTCAGAGGCAGACAAAGCTCAAGTGAAGGAACCAGAAGCAATGCCAGATGCAATTCCTTTGACTTCTCAGATGAACAACTTAAACATTTCTGAAGAATCAACTGTTAGAGGATCATCTTCCAGAATCAAAGCTTCTCATCCAGAGAATGTTATCATTGGAAAGAAGGATGACCCTATCAGAACAAGATCCTTCCTCAGATCTTATGAAGCATCATTATTTGGATTGGTGTCAGTATTTGAACCAACTTCTGTAGATGATGCTCTGCAAGACAATGATTGGATTATTGCCATGCAAGAAGAGCTAAATCAGTTCACCAGAAATGATGTGTGGGATTTGGTTCCAAGACCAAAAGGATTCAACATAATTGGAACTAAATGGGTCTTCAGAAATAAGCTTAATGAGAAAGGAGAAGTTGAAAGAAATAAGGCAAGGCTTGTTGCTCAAGGGTACAGTCAGCAAGAAGGTATTGATTACACTGAAACTTATGCTCCAATGGCAAGGTTAAAATCTATACGCCTTCTTATTTCATTTGCTGCACAATATAACATCACTCTATATCAGATGGATGTTAAAAGTGCCTTTCTAAATGGTATTATAGAAGAAGAAGTTTATGTGCACCAGCCTCCTGGTTTTGAGAGTGAAAAATTTCCAGAACATGTTTTCAAACTAAAGAACTCTCTGTATGGTTTAAAACAAGCTCCCAGAGCTTGGTATGAGAGATTGAGCAATTTTCTTCTGGAGAAAAATTTTATCAGAGGCAAAGTGGACACAACACTCTTTTGTAAAACATTTAAGAAAGATCTTCTAATTTGTCAAATATATGTGGATGATATCATGTTTGGATCTACCAATACTATGCTGGGAAAGGAGTTTGCTCAATGTATGCAGGCAGAATTTGAAATGAGCATGATGGGAGAATTGAGATTCTTTCTGGGAATTCAAGTCAACCAAACTCCAGAGTGCACTTACATCCATCAGAGCAAATATGTTAAAGAACTTCTGAAGAAATTTAACATGACTGATAGTAAGATGGCAACGACTCCCATGCATCCAACTAGTTCACTAGGCAAGGAAGAGGTAAGTAAGAAAGTAGATTAAAAACTCTACAGAGTTATGATAGGATCTCTTCTCTACTTAACTACTTCTAGACCTGACATTTTGTTCAGTGTATGCTTGTGTGCTAGATTCCAATCAGATCCTAGAGAATCACACTTAACAGCTGTTAAGAGGATTCTAAGGTATCTGAAAGGTACTTCTAATGTGGGTTTGTGTTACAGAAAATATGATGATTTCAAATTGGTTGGATTCTGTGATGCTGACTACGCTGGAGACAGAGTGGAAAGAAAAAGTACTTCTGGAAGTTGTCAATTTCTAGGAAGAAATCTAATCTCTTGGTACAGCAAGAAGCAACCCAAAATTGCACTATCAACTACAGAGGCAGAATATATTGTTGCTGCTGGATGTAGCACGCAGATGCTCTGGATGAAAAGTCAGCTAGAAGACTATCAGATATTTGAAAGTAACATTTCTATATTCTGTGATAATACTTCTGCTATATGTTTGTCTAAAAACCCCATTTTACACTCTAAGGCAAAACATATAGAAATTAAGCATCATTTCATCAGAGACTATGTTCAGAAGGGAATTATAAACTTAGCCTTTGTTGATACAGATCATCAATGGGCAGATATTTTCACAAAACCCCTTGTTGAAGATAGATTCAAATTTATTCTGAAAAATCTTGGTATGGATTTGTGTCCAGAATAATATTTGTCAGAAGCAAATTTTACAGATGCAAAATGTTTAATGCTCTGAAGTATTTCTTCTGTCAATTTATTCATTTTCTTAAATTATTTTACTTGTGTAAATCTGACCTAACAATGCTCAGAGGATCTGAACGTTGGTTAACGTTTCATTTCTCAAGAGAATTCAGAAACACATGCAAGCAAACACGTGTCACTCTAAATATGCAAAGATGGCGTGTACACTACTGAAGAGACGTTTGAGGTGAAGTTTGAATAGTGAAAATCTTGATTTTCCCCCCAATTTGTCAGAATCAATTAATGCTTGAAATGATTTTTATTATCTTTCATTAAGTGCTATGTGTGAACGTGCCTTGTGTGTCTGTTTGTATGCCTAATTGTTTACTATAAATACCACATCTCTCACCACTTTCACATTTTTCACAACTCAAGAACATTTATGCATTTCTGTCTTCTTTTCTCTCTTCACAAAAACCCTAAACCTTTGACAAAATCATCTTCAATGACAACCTCATCTTCAACAGCAACACAGTTTCAATCAACCATGGCTGCAGTTACTTCTGCAATTATGGGTGTGGCTCCATATACGACCCCTAAAAGGACTTTGTTAACACCTGTTGACAAACTGGAAGTTCTCTGTGAATTAATGGTGGAATTTGATTCATTGGCTGAAAATGGATTTGAATTTCGTTCAATAGTTGATGCTCAAGACTGGGTAAAATACTTTGACAGATTATTTGGACCAGTTTACCCCCATCTGGTGAAAGAGTTCTGGATACATGCTTCTGTATACCCTAAATTCATCTTGTCTTCTGTTCTGGGTAAGGAGATAATCATTACAGAATATATGATCAGGAAACTCATAGGATATGAGGAGACTGATGGAGTATCTCATCTGCCAGCTGGGCGTGTAGATATGGAAGAAGTTTATGAGGAAGTCATGACTGTTGGACAGGCCTCTAACAAGTTTAAAGATCTGAAGCCTGACTACAAGATCTGGGCGAAGGTTTTCATGGGATGTATTCATCACAGAAAATCTACAAACTCTCCAGATTACGTGAACAATGAACAACTCTACTTCATGTACTGTTTAAGTCAGAGCACCAAGGTAGATCTTCCTTACATTCTGTTCATGCACTTATGGAATCACATTAATGCTTCAAGAGAACCTGTAAAAGATAAGGTTCAGAAGATCAGAACACGGATTCCTTTTGGAAGGTTAATTTCAGATATTCTGACAGAAAATGGATTGGTAACTGCTCTGCATGCTGCTGGAGTCAAGGAGGAACTTGAATCTATTGTTGGGAAACCTCTGAATGCCAAGAGTCTTCAGAGATTAAAAATTGTAGAGGAACTCACATCAGCACCCAAGAAGCTGAATATCTCTGACCTTAGTCAGAAGCGAATCCCAGTTGAAGATTACCCACTGTTCTGCGCTGAAGAACCAAGGGAAATAATTATAAGGTACATTGATTCTTGCAAGGCAGATGGAACCCCAATTCCTACAGATATTCTGAAAAGAGCAAGGGAACCAATGCCTGATGGAGGAAATGAGAACACAAGAAAAAGAGGTCAATCAGAAGCAGAAGATGTGACTGTTCAGAAGAAGCCCAAAGTTGCTGACAAGCCTCAGAAGCTGATCAAGAGGAAAGCATCTGGAGACGCTCCTTTTGTTCCCACAAAACGTATCAAGATTAAAGGTACCAAATCTTTTGTATCTTCTTTCAATAATACTGTTTTAAATGATTCAACATTTAAGTCTATTCCAAAACCACTTTCTACTCAGAAACAATTTGTTCCTGCTCCATCTCATATCTCTGTTCCTTCCCCATAAAAATCATCTAATCCTGTTTCCATCACTCCTGTAAAACCTTCTACTACTCAATCATCTGTACCAACACCACCAACAATAAAACCAGCAAATCAAACTCCACAACCAGAAAAACCAACAAAACAATCTGAACAACAACAACCAAAACCAGAAAAACAACAACAACCAGAGAAACAATCTGAACAAGAACAACAACTACCAGAAAAACAATCTGAACAACAACAACAAAAACAATCTAAACAACAACCACAACAACTTGAAAAACAACCATAACCAGAAAAACCACCATCAAACACATCTGAACCTATTGGATATGTACAAGTTACTTCTGAACCTATAAAAGTTACATCTGATCCTATTGAATCTGAACCACCTACATCTGATCCACCTACATCAGAACCACCTACATCTGAACCCCCATCAAAACTTTATGAGAATCCATCAGAATCAACCAACCCATCTGGAACCAATATCCCTGAGACAGAGGTTCTAAACATTACACCTCTCAAAACTGTTTTTGAAGTGTCCTCCACATCTTACACTCCAACACCTAAACCATCTTCTGAAATTATCATTCCAAATCCTACCCCAACACCTAAGCCATCTTCTGAAATTATCATTCCCAATCCTACTCCAACACCTAAGCCAAGAACATCTGAGCGTGTACCCTCTACTTCGTGCAAACTGTTTTCCTCTGACAAACTTCCCTCTGGTTTCACCTTAAAACATTTCTACACCAGAATTGAACCATCTGACACTATCACTCCTCTTAAACCCAAACTTACCATCATTCTACCATCTATGCTTCAAACGTATATTAAAACAATGCCAGCAGTAACTTCATCAGATGCAAAACCATACTCTGCTAAATCTGCATTCAAACCTTACTCTGATAAACCATTTGATGTTGTTTCCCATGCATCAACTGCAAAACCATGTTTGTTGAATGCTTTAACCAGATCAAAACCTGACAATTCATCTGAACCTCCATTCATACCATACTACCCTCCTCCTCTGATCACCATTCAAAAATCCATCTTTCCACCTACTCCCCAACCCAAGCCAATAACATTGGAAACTCTTTTACACCCAAGACCTAGACTGAATGTTGATCATTTACTTACAAGTTTTATGAAAGAAATAGAGATGTATTTAGGTTCTGTACAGAGGAAGTGTTCATCAACCATGGATGCAAAGGAATCTGATGCCATTTGGAATGGCTTCATAAACAAATTCAACACTGTAGCATCAAATCTGAAGAACGTATGTTCTGATGATGCGAAGCTCAGATTTGCTGAAACTGCTAGAAGTCTGTTCTGGACTATTAAGAGATCTGGACCATTGCTTCTTACAGATGCTCCTTCATCATCAGAAGAGAATACTGAATCTGCATCTGAAGACAACCCTCTGACTATGACTCTGGTAGAACATTCTTCTGGATCTACTGCTCCTAACTCCAAAGCCCCTATGGAAATTGACTATGTTCAAGCTTCAGAAACTGTCCCACCTTCTTCATCTGAGATCCAGAAAGAGTATCCAAATCTTGAAGATAAGATTGCAGTTCTGGAAGCTGCTCAATCAGAAATCAAGTCATGGATGGCTAAGCAAGATAAGAAGTCTGAAGACATGGCTCAGTGGATGTCCAAACAAGACCAAAAGAATGAAACCATGGCTAAATGGATGTCAAAACAAGAACAGTCTTCTTCTGAGATCACGGATCTGTTGAAGATGCTTTTGTCAAAACAATCTTAGTTTATTTTTTTCTTCTGATGTTTGCATCTAATGTTTGCACATGTACTTGAATATTTTCTGATATGTGTACTTTTGCTCTGAATTAATGAATGAATGTTTCAAAGTTTTCTCCACGTGATTTATCTCGTTTATTTTTTCCTTTTCTTTGTCTTTTCAAAGTTCTTACTTTTTGCTTATGACAAAAAAGGGGGAGAAAATAGATCTGAATTGTTTAATTAAACTTTACCAGAATGAAACTTCAGACATATCAATTTTATCTAACATAATATCTGAGTATTTCAGAACATTTGATAAGTATACTCTGTAAAAGAAACTCTGAGACTCTCAGATCATTTGACAATTATCAGACTCTGACTCTGAAATATGCAAGAGACTCTGACTCTCAAATGATTAGAACAATCAAGCTCTAACTCTGAAAAATACTCAAGACAAAAAGGGAAGTTTTTATTCCTTATTAATATTTAATTCAGGGGGAGCTTCTAGGCTTTAGCTGGGGAGGTTGGTAATGACCAAACCTAAAGATACCAATAACGATTGGATTTCAAGTGATGCCAGTAACGACTGAACTTCATGGGGAAGGTTGGTAACGACCGACAAAATATCAATGCCGATTGGACTTCACAGGGGATCTGCTAGTGACGACTAGACTGTTAGAACACAGATTGGTTCTTAATAATATCTCTATGTTTTGATGATAACTATTATGAAATTTTGTAATTAAGAATTATATACTCTAAAATTTGCTTAAGAATGTTTGCTGCAGATACTAAAGTAAATATCACTCCAGAAGCAAATCATATTTGAACATAAGAAATATGCTAGACTCTGAAGCGTCAGATGCACCCATTAGAAGATTCTGAACGCTGCCATCAGAAGATCCTGAGCGTTGTCTCCAGAAGGATCTGAAGCAGAAGCTCTAGAAGAATCTGAAGCAAGTCAGAAGCATCTGAACCAATGAAGAATTTTGTATGAAGAGTTTTCAGGCATAGTTACTTCAGAAGACTCTGAGAGTCCTAACGCTGCCAGTGCTGAGGATCTGACTCAAAACTCTACTCTGAAATTATACACGCTAAAAGCACACTTGCTGCAAAGACTCTGATTCAGCAAAACTCTGACCAACATCAGAAGGCTCTGATCAAATTAGACTCTGATGATTCTTGCTGAAAATTGTTGAAGAAGAATTCAAAGATTATGTTCGTTGGAATATCCAAACGACTCTTTCCTTATTTATGCTAGACACAAGAACACAGACAAAAAGGATTTCTCTGTGCTTTCTTCTTCTAGGAAAGGTCACTTGATGTGAAGACAAAAAGGCTTAGACCTTTTGGTACACACTTCTCAACGTGAAATACTCTTGGACCACTGTGCCTATAAAAGCCAGTCTCCACTCATCTTCTTCAGTTGACGTATTACTTGAAAAGAATTTAGTATCAAAGCTCTCATACAACTCATATTCTTTCTAGAATTAATTTCTTTGTTCTTAATCTTAAGTGAAAAATCACAGTTGTGATAAAGTTTTATTAGAAGCATTTTAACACTTGTATTTGTTATTACATTTGATTGTAAGAAAACCTTAAGAAGATCCAGTTAGGATTAGTAGTTCTTGAGAAGACTTTGAATAGTTGTTCTGAGTGCTTACTATTGTAATCAGTTGATTAAATAGTGGATTAAGTCCTTGTTTGAGAAAGGCAAATCACTCTAGGAAGGGTGGACTGGAGTAGTTGAGTTCAACGAACCAGGATAAAAATACTTGAGTTTTTATTTCTAAGTTTTTATCTTCATACTTATTCAACCCCCCTTTTAAGTATTTTCTCACCTTCATAGACTTCATAGGGAAAAGGTTGGTAACAACCGAACCAAAAGGTAATAACGAGTGAAGTTAAGACAATGCCAGTTACGACTGGACCTCAAAGGGAAGTATGGTGACGAGCAAAAGAAAACCAATAAGGATTGGTTTTTGAACACTACCAGTTACGACTGGACTTCAAAGGAGAAGGTGGTGACGACCGAATCAAAAGACACCAACGAGTGTAGTTTAAGACAATGCCTGTTATGACTGGTCTTAACAAGAAATATGGTGACGACCAAAAGACTACCAATAAAAATTGGCTTCTAAAACAATGCCAGTTACGACTGGACTTTAGGCGGAGGTTCACTAGCAGTGATCGGTCATTCACGAGGAATCGACAGATAGCACACCGAACTAGAGAGACAAAATGAATCACACTGAAACTAGGCTGAAAAGGTGTATGTAGTCTTGAAAATAAATCTAATCCTAACAGGGGAACCGAGCTTTCTAAACAAGCTATTCAGAGATGACAAAGTAAATTCAAGTGCTCAAACATCTTCTACTGGGACGAGTCTTCATATCATCATAAGAAGTTCCTTGAGAAACAGTCTTCAAGTTTTGATACCCACACATGACCAAAGGAAAATCAGCAGTTCGACTTGCTTACACTTCATTGGGGAATGTAATTGGATTGCATATCAAAGTTATGTTACCCTGAGGTTTCGGGGAAGTATGATTTTCCTCGACTCTTTTCCATGAGTTGGAGTTTTTACATTTGTTAATCTTTTCAAGTTTTATCCAATAATTTGACCCTAATGCTTTCAAACTTATCATTTGATTAACGAACAATATTTTGCATAACAAAGAAAATAAAGGAAAAGATAAATTTGCAAAAGAAAGAATGGCTCAAAACTGATTTTATTCAAGGATGAAATCTTGCTAATGACAAAATTCCATAGAAGTTTTACAAGTGAAAAATGGAAATATGGATAAGGTTACATTGAATCCCATGACCAACTATCCATAAAGACTAAAACTCCCCAAAATCCTTGCTTCTGACAAGAGCGGTTGGAGTGAATTCTTGTAGGATCTTCTGCGGTAGTGACAACTCATCTGATACAGTGAAACGCCTTTGTCCCTAATTTTTTCCTGGATTGCCCTTTCGGGTTTTCAATCCACCGGGACGCTCATTTTTGCCTAAGCCGCCCTTTCGGGTTTTCAACTTAGCGAGCTTTTATTTTCTTTCTTTTTCTCTTTTTTTCTTTTCTTTTCTTTTTCTTCAACCCTAACTTTTGCATAAGCCGCTCCTTTGAGTTTTCGGCTTATCGGGTTTTTTAGGCGTAATATTTCCGTACTGCATCAGAATTCACTGGATGAGTAAGTTGTTCTCCATCCATGGTGGTGAGAATTAACGAGCCTCCTGAGAAGACTATTTTCACAACAAACGGTCCGTCATAGTTAGGCATCCACTTTCCTCGTTCGTCTTTATGAACTGGTAAAATCTTCTTGAGTACAAGCTCCCCTTCTCGGAACTCTCGGACGCGAACTTTGTTGTCAAAAGCTCTCTTAATCCTCTTCTGATATAACTGACCATGACACATCGCAGACATGCGCTTTTCGTCGATAAGATTCAACTGATCAAACCTTTCCCTCACCCATTCTGCTTCTTCCAGCTTGGTTTCCATTATGACTCTCAAAGAAGGTATCTCAACCTCAATACGAAGTACCACATCCATTCCATATACCAAAGAAAAAGGGGTTGCCCCTGTTTAAGTGTGGACAAATGTTCTGTACCCATGCAAGGGAAACGGTAGCATCTCATGCCAATCCTTGTAAGTTTTCACCATCTTTTGCAAAATCTTTTTGATGTTTTTATTTGCAGCTTCTACAGCTCCATTGATCTTGGGACGATAAGGAGAAGAATTGTGATGTTCAATTTTGAAGTCATCGCACAACTCTTTCATGATTTTGTTGTTCAAGTTGGTACCATTGTCCGTTATGATCCTGCTCGGAATTCCGTAACGACAGATAATCTCCTTCTTGATAAAACGGGCCACCACTTGCCGAGTAACGTTAGTGTAGGACGCAGCTTAAACCCACTTTGTGAAATAGTCAATAGAAACCAGAATAAATCGGTGTCCATTAGAAGCTTTTGGTTCAATTGCCCCAATCATATCGATGCCCCACATAGAGAAAGGCCACGGTGATGACAACACATTTAGCAACGTCGGTGGTACGTGCATCTTGTCCGCATAAATCTGACACTTGCGACATTTTCTGGCATATTGAATACAGTCAGTTTCCAAAGTCAACCAGTAATACCCAACCCTCAAAATCTTTTTCAACATAGCATATCCATTGGCATGAGTACCAAACATTCATTTGTGAACATCTTGCATTAACAACTCTGCTTCTCGTCTGTCGACACATCTAAGCAGGACCATATCATGATTTCTTTTGTAAAGCACATCATTGCTGAGAAAGAATTTGGATGCTAATCGTTTTAGAGTTTTCTTGTCATGTGATGTATCATCTGTTGGATACTCTTGTTTTAACAGGTAATTCTTTATGTCATAGAACCATGGCTTATCATCAGTTTCTTCTTCAACCATCTGACAGTAGGCGGGCTCGGTCTTTCGTTTAATTCGAATGAGGGTGGCATCATTGACATCCCTGATTTTCCACATTGAGGATAACATGGCTAGGGCATCGACAACATGCTTGAAAGTGATTTCATCGAAACACTCCATCATCTTGACAATGTAGGCTCTATAAGGGATCAAATTCTCATGTCTAGTTTCCCATTCTCCAATAACCTGATAAATAACCAAAGCTGAATGCCCACTGACTTCAAGAAGTTTGATTTTGAGGTCGATAGCTGCCTCGAGGCCGAGAATGCATGCTTCATATTCGGCGATATTGTTTGTGCAGTCAAAATCCAACCTAGCTGTGAATGGAGTATAACCACCTTCTGGATTCATTAAGACGGTGCCTACGCCATGCCCACTGTAATTGGAGGAACCATCAAACATCATTTTCCACCAAAGACCTTCATGTGGACCCTCATCAGGACCTGGATCTTCACAATCTTTTACCAACATGATGTCTTCATCTGGGAAATCAAATTTGAGAGACTCATAATCTTCCACTAGTCGATCTGCAAGATATTCTGACAAAAAACTACCCTTGATAGACTTCCGGGCTACATACTGGATGTTGTAACACCCATTTTAATTATTTAGTCATTTTATTATTATTTTAAATATTATATGTTGATGTGCCCTTTGGTAGGGTGTATTTGATGATGTTTGGTGGGTGTCCCTGAGATGGGAGATCATTGGTGGTAATTTGGTGAGTTTATAATAATATAAGAAATAATAGTAATATTGGTGGTGGTATTAATATTATTATTATTATTATTATTATTATATTTATGATTATTATTAATATTTGTAGTAATATTATTAATATGGAGAATATAATATTATTATTAATATAGTTATTATATTATTATGATTTTTGGTGTGAATATGATAATATAATGAATAATAGTAATATTGGTGGGGGTATTATTATTATATATTATTATATTTATTAGTATTATTAATATTATTATTTTGGTGAGATAATAATATTATTACTATTATTATTATTATTATTATTTTGGTGAGATAATAATAATATTATTATTATTATTATTAATAGTATTATTATGATTAGTATTATTAATATTAGTAATATTATATTAGTATTATTAATATTAAGATTATTATTATTCATATTATTTTATTATTAGTATTAATATAATTGTTATTATTATCATTAGTATTATTATTATTATAATTATAATTATTGTTGGGTGTATTACTATTATTATTATTATGTTGAATATTACTATAATATTATAATAGTATTATATTATATTATTATTATTATTATAATGATTATTATAATTATTATATTAGAATTATTATTGGGAATATTAGTGGTTGAAATAAGTAAAATAAGAGGTGGAAGGGTTATTGGGAAGTTAGAATGGAAATATGAAAAGTCATGATAGAAACCGCGAGGAAGGAAATATGAAGGGGTAGCAAGGAGATATTAGAAAAGTTGGAATAGAGAGAAAAGGGATTACCATAGATCGTGAGAAATTGGTATGATAATAATAATAATAATAATAATAATAATATTATTATTATTATTATTATTATTATTATTATTATTATTATGTTATTTTTATTAGTTATTATTATTATTATTATTATATTATTTTTATTAGTTATTATTATTATTGGGATAGGAAATAAAAAGGAAAATAGAATATGAAGGGATGGGGGAAGTATTAGAGAAAATAACACGATAGAAAGATGGAAGAGAGAAAGAGCGATAGAAAGAGAGAAGAGGAAAGAACGAGAGAAGTGAGAAGAACGAAGGAAAAAGGGAACGAAGAACGGAAAGAAAAGAGGAGGCCAAGAGACCAAATCCAGGAAGAATTTCATCGATCAACCGATTAACAAGGTAAGGGGGGAGAAACTTGATTGGGAATGGTATATACATGTATAGGGTAGTGGGGATTCCTTAACCCCGTAGGAATGTATCGTTGATGAAGTTTTATATTGACATGCTATTGATTGTTGAGTTATGTTGATGTTGATGGATTGAAATATGTTGAGTGTTGGTGAATTGTTGTTTTTGGTTAATTTGGCGTATAGGTTGGGTTTACGGTTTTAGGGAAGTTCTGTGTGACCTTTTTGATGTGTCGATAGATTGTTTAAGTGATGACTTTGGAATAATATGTATATGATGATGTACGGATGTTTGATGTTGCCATTGTTGATTGACTGTTGGTGTTGGTTTGGTTTGAGTAAGGTTCAGAGTAACTCTAAAGTGTCGGTAGTGTGCCGTAATGTTGATCTGGAGTAGAATTATAGGAAGATTGATAAGCCTAATGTGCATTGGTCGTAATACGGATAGTATAGGAAGTGGATGTTATAGAATAGGCTTGAATCAGAGAAGAGTGAGAATTCTAAACTGTGAGAACTTGAGAAGTCGCAGGCAACTCGCTAGCACTTCGCTTAGCGAGAAGGCAGCGAGCGTTCGCTAGGTGCTCGCCTAGTGAGTGAGGTAGCGAGTGAGTCTAGTAGGTTCTGTTTGCCTTCGCGAGGAGGTTCGCTAAGCGAACAGGTAGCGAGCATTCGCTGGGAGCTCACCTAGCGAGGGTGTAGCGAGCGTAGCAGAATGGGGTTTTTCTATGCTGTTATACTGTGTGCGCTAAGAGTGTAGTGCCCTTGGACTTTGTTGATTATAGGGGAGATGATTGAGTGTTATAGAGTGAGTACTCGGTGATAGTATGTGATTTTCGTTACTAATTATTTAAATGGATAATTAGTTGGTGTATGAATCATGCGGAGCATGGTGTAGTGATCAGTAGGATCGTGTATTCCCGAGTGGTGGGACGTGTTTATATCTTGGTGATAAAGTATGAACTTGTTTACTTGGTGATGGTACTCGTTTTCCTTGATATTGTTGGTGAACACTTGGTTAACGTATATGTATGTAGTGATCAGTAGGATCGTGTGTTCCCGGGTGTTGGGATGTGGTTATATATGGTGTTATAGTATGAATTTATTTACTATCTGATTGATTTATATGGTGTTGGTGTAATATATCTACACATATATGCATTGATGTATGATGATATGATCAGGAGGATCGTGTGCACTTAGTGTGCCTAAATATGATAGTTATGCATTGGTGTGTGCATATCATGGTGTTTTGGTGGGATGAATCATGTCTCAGGAGGAGCGTAAGTGATTCATCCGTACTCCTTGGTGGAGAATGGTGGGGGATAGATCATGTCTCAGGAGGAGCGTAAGTGATCTATCCAGGTTCGATTGAATGAACCAATGAGTCGGTACCGCATGCATGGTGTTGAGTTGCATATTTGCATTATAATATGTTATATTGTAATTTGAACAGTAGGTTCGTTATATGGAGTTGTCGGGGTGAATATTGGTGTGTTTGTGTGTTTTACTACCTTGTTTACATGTATTACATTACCAATATATTTTTGATCATGTTTTCTCACCCCTTGGTTGTTGTTGTGTATGTGCTTCTCCGGAAGTACAGATAATCCAGGTACTTAGATAGCTTGGATGGTGGTGTGTCAGTCGAGTCTAGGATGCTCTGATACGTAACACGGGATATGGGTGTTTTAATTGTTTTATGTCAAACTTGTTGTAATCCTGTGACGTATCACTTTTTTTTTGTGAATTATAATAATAAAGATTTTACGAAATTTGGCGGATGGCCGAGAATGTTGGAATAATGTTTTCCGCTGTATTATTTTTGAGAATAATTAATAAAGTATTTTTATAAAAATTTGGTGATGTGATATCCCACTATTTTGGGGAAAACTCTGATGTTTATTTATAATGTTTATATTTTATTTAATTTGGGAAGTGGGGTGTTACAATTGGTATCAGAGCAGGTCGGTCCGTCCGGCCAATGTTGTCTAGTGTTATTGTTTCCTGGTATGCGACATGTGTGTAAAAACACTGTTGGTACATGTTGTTGGTTAACTTCATTGGTAGAAGTGGAATGATTCCAATGGGGGAGAAGTTGTATTTCTCCGAAAAGCTACAGTGTGGTGGCTTAGTGTGTTGAGGAGTGATATTATAGTTTGGTAAAGATGGTTTGTACCCCATCATGATTTCGGCTGTCTATTAACAAATTGAGGAACTGATCACCCTTAATCTCTTGTTAATAGTGGACGGGATTGTGTTGGATGGGATAGACGTATCTTGCAAGCTTGGGTGGCGTGAGCAGTGTATAGTCTTGAGTTAAGCTAAGTGCTTAAGGGATTATTTTGAGGAATTTGGCGTAAGACGGTGTTGAAGTGTCTATTTTGACTGAAACTTGGAATGAGAAGGAAAGTGAGAAAAATTGGGATTTGTCAATTAATTGCGATTGCCGGAGGTTTCCGGATGAGGTAGGTGATTTACTATCGGAGTGTGAAGTAAAGCTCACACGTTGACTTTGTTGTTGGAACGAGTCCGATATTAGTGACTCCATATGGTGTGTTTTCGTTGGGATTGGAGAAGTTGAAGAGTCAACTTGAAGACCTTCTAGGAGAGAGGTTCTTTTGTTTGAGTGTGCTACCGTAATGTGCACCAATTTTGTTGGTTAGACAGATAGAAGGTTTTGTGAAGCTTTGGGTGAACTATAGATAAGTGAACAGGGTGACTATCAAGGATAGGTGTTCGCTTCCAAGAGTTAATGATTTGATGGAACAATTGATCGAGGGATGTGAGTCCCTTGGTCATGTGATCTCGAGTAGAGTTCTTGTGGTGGATGGGACGAAGGTCAAAAGTTCTATCGTATTAGGAGGCTCAAAGATCTGCTGTTGAGATTGGAAGTAATTGAGTTTTAAATTATTCATAGATTTAAAATGTGTTGGATGGCTTCCTAAGTATAAAATTGTTGTTGTACGTTAAATTCCGAGATCGCAGCTTTTTACGGAATCGAAATCGGACACTCGGAAGTCGGGTAACGGTCGAAAAGAGGATTTTGGGACTGTCATGTTCGCCTGGCGAGCATACTGGCGAACGTCCATATTCGCTGCGGTGTTCGCCTGGCGAAGGGGTCCTGGGCAGAAAATGTTATTCTGGTGTTTTTGCCGTAACGGGAGAACCGTAACTCGGAATGACGCGCGGTTCGAAGCGTTGGAAAGCTATTCAAATTATCTATGAGATGGTGAAGTATTGACATAGATTTAAGCTATTTATTGATGAAGTGTGTTTGAATTTTGTGGTAAGGACGGGCGGTACGGTATGTGTTCCCGCTATAACTCACAACTTGTTTGTCCACTTGGCATGGGATCTTCTTTAATTATTTATATAAGGCAATGGTTGTGTTAATAAATGATATTTTAAGGTATTCGAAGCGTATAGAGGATTAGGTTGAGCATAAGGAAATGGAGTTATCAGTGTTGGAAAAAGAGCGGTGATATACTTCCGTAAGGAAAGTTCTGCCGAATCCGATAGAACTAATTGTGATGTTTGTGATGCTTGTTGATATAATTAGGGGATTTGCTAAAGACAACTTCAGCGAGTTTCAATTATGCAAAAGGCAACTTGAAGTGTATAAGAGAAATCATCCGACCAGTGATTTAGAGTTGGTTACTATTGTGATTGTACTGGAGTCAGAGTCTTCAAAAGTTCAGACTGAGATCGGAGATGTTTGGTGATCTTAAGAGTTTAAGGTGTTTGTTTAATTTGAATAAGACAAATATGAGGCATAGGAAATAATTGGGACTTCGAAAAGAGTACGACTTCGAGTTGAATTACCATTCGGGTAAAGCGGACATGGTAGATGATGCAGTGAGTTAGAAATATTTGCATATACCGAAGATGATGGTGAAAAGAGTTAGAAATGATTGAGAAATTTCATAATATGCGTTTTGTGAGTAAGGATACTTCTTATGGAGTTAAGCTTTTATTATTAAGATCTGACTAGTGATATCCTTGAGAAGAATCGAGAAAGTCAGAAATCTGGGTTGAATAGTGAATTAGTTGAAATTGATAAATTAGAGTCGAAGAGTGGATTGTCGGGTTTGTGGAAATAATACCACGAGGTGTTATGATAGAGTATGTATATCAGATGTTGTTGAAGGGAGTAGGAGTACTCGTGAAGAAATACATTGAGGTAGATGGAGTATCCATCTCGGTGCTATGAAGAAGTAACCGAACTTGAGTAGATTGTTTTTGAGACCATGGATAAGGAGAGGTGGAATATGCTAGTTAGAATTGTCGGAATTCGAAGAGTGAACATCAGAGACTGTTGAGTCTGATGTAGTCGTTAAATATTCTAGAGTGGAAATCAGGTAGTATTTTCACGAAATTGGTGTTGAGATTTCCAAAGAATTTGTAAAGACATAATTTTAATTTGAATTGTTAGGAGTGGATTAACTATTCCGTGTTGAGGATATACGAGATGCATATTGAGAAAGTGGTGAAGTTGGATGAGATACTGACGAATATTGTGTCAGATGGAAATTTGAGGTTTATATTGAGATTTTGGAGGGGCTTACAGGAAGCTTCGGGTACTAAGTTGAAGCTGAGTTCGACCTATCATCCGCAAACTGATGGTCAGTCAGAGAGGACTATTGAGTCTGTAGAGAATTGGTGAGAGCTTGGGTGTCGGATCAAGGTGGAGCGTGGGATGATTAATTATCGTTGATTGAGTTACCTATAATAACGGTTACCATCCTAGTGTCGGAATGGCACTATATGTGGCTTGGTGAGATAGGGAGTGTAGGACTCTCCTGTGTTGAAATAAATCGAGTGAGAGTGTTGTACTCAGACTTGAAGATTATGCTTGAGATGGCTGAGAAGATCGAGAGGATCCGAGGCAATATGTATTTTGAGGGTCACGCCGGTGACTGGTGTTGGTCGAGCTTCGAAATCTCAGAAGTTCGCACGTGTTCTGTAGTTGTATCAGAGTGGCGCAGCGGAGGCATGGGAGGAGTAACATGTTAGACTGTTTTTCTGTTGTCGCTGTGAATTGGCATGATATGTTTCATGTGTCTTAGTCGAGAAAGTACATTGAACAAGGTGGATGATGTACAAGTGAAAAATATTCTGATTGTTGAGGCATTGCTAGTTCGTTTTGGCGAGCGAGGAACAACTCCGAAGGGAGGAGATATCTTTGGTGAAAGTAGTATGGGGAGGTGCTGCAGAAGGCAGTGTGACCTGAGAATTGGAATAAAAGATGCGGGGAGCGTATCCGGAATTATTTCCATCAGATAATTTTCGAGGACGAAAATAATTAAAGTGGGGGAGAGTTGTAACACCCATTTTAATTATTTAGTCATTTTATTATTATTTTAAATATTATATGTTGATGTGCCCTTTGGTAGGGTGTATTTGATGATGTTTGGTGGGTGTCCCTGAGATGGGAGATCATTGGTGGTAATTTGGTGAGTTTATAATAATATAAGAAATAATAGTAATATTGGTGGTGGTATTAATATTATTATTATTATTATTATTATTATTATATTTATGATTATTATTAATATTTGTAGTAATATTATTAATATGGAGAATATAATATTATTATTAATATAGTTATTATATTATTATGATTTTTGGTGTGAATATGATAATATAATGAATAATAGTAATATTGGTGGGGGTATTATTATTATATATTATTATATTTATTAGTATTATTAATATTATTATTTTGGTGAGATAATAATATTATTACTATTATTATTATTATTATTATTTTGGTGAGATAATAATAATATTATTATTATTATTATTAATAGTATTATTATGATTAGTATTATTAATATTAGTAATATTATATTAGTATTATTAATATTAAGATTATTATTATTCATATTATTTTATTATTAGTATTAATATAATTGTTATTATTATCATTAGTATTATTATTATTATTATTATAATTATTGTTGGGTGTATTACTATTATTATTATTATGTTGAATATTACTATAATATTATAATAGTATTATATTATATTATTATTATTATTATAATGATTATTATAATTATTATATTAGAATTATTATTGGGAATATTAGTGGTTGAAATAAGTAAAATAAGAGGTGGAAGGGTTATTGGGAAGTTAGAATGGAAATATGAAAAGTCATGATAGAAACCGCGAGGAAGGAAATATGAAGGGGTAGCAAGGAGATATTAGAAAAGTTGGAATAGAGAGAAAAGGGATTACCATAGATCGTGAGAAATTGGTATGATAATAATAATAATAATAATAATAATAATATTATTATTATTATTATTATTATTATTATTATTATTATTATTATTATTATGTTATTTTTATTAGTTATTATTATTATTGGGATAGGAAATAAAAAGGAAAATAGAATATGAAGGGATGGGGGAAGTATTAGAGAAAATAACACGATAGAAAGATGGAAGAGAGAAAGAGCGATAGAAAGAGAGAAGAGGAAAGAACGAGAGAAGTGAGAAGAACGAAGGAAAAAGGGAACGAAGAACGGAAAGAAAAGAGGAGGCCAAGAGACCAAATCCAGGAAGAATTTCATCGATCAACCGATTAATAAGGTAAGGGGGGAGAAACTTGATTGGGAATGGTATATACATGTATAGGGTAGTGGGGATTCCTTAACCCCGTAGGAATGTATCGTTGATGAAGTTTTATATTGACATGCTATTGATTGTTGAGTTATGTTGATGTTGATGGATTGAAATATGTTGAGTGTTGGTGAATTGTTGTTTTTGGTTAATTTGGCGTATAGGTTGGGTTTACGGTTTTAGGGAAGTTCTGTGTGACCTTTTTGATGTGTCGATAGATTGTTTAAGTGATGACTTTGGAATAATATGTATATGATGATGTACGGATGTTTGATGTTGCCATTGTTGATTGACTGTTGGTGTTGGTTTGGTTTGAGTAAGGTTCAGAGTAACTCTAAAGTGTCGGTAGTGTGCCGTAATGTTGATCTGGAGTAGAATTATAGGAAGATTGATAAGCCTAATGTGCATTGGTCGTAATACGGATAGTATAGGAAGTGGATGTTATAGAATAGGCTTGAATCAGAGAAGAGTGAGAATTCTAAACTGTGAGAACTTGAGAAGTCGCAGGCAACTCGCTAGCACTTCGCTTAGCGAGAAGGCAGCGAGCGTTCGCTAGGTGCTCGCCTAGTGAGTGAGGTAGCGAGTGAGTCTAGTAGGTTCTGTTTGCCTTCGCGAGGAGGTTCGCTAAGCGAACAGGTAGCGAGCATTCGCTGGGAGCTCACCTAGCGAGGGTGTAGCGAGCGTAGCAGAATGGGGTTTTTCTATGCTGTTATACTGTGTGCGCTAAGAGTGTAGTGCCCTTGGACTTTGTTGATTATAGGGGAGATGATTGAGTGTTATAGAGTGAGTACTCGGTGATAGTATGTGATTTTCGTTACTAATTATTTAAATGGATAATTAGTTGGTGTATGAATCATGCGGAGCATGGTGTAGTGATCAGTAGGATCGTGTATTCCCGAGTGGTGGGACGTGTTTATATCTTGGTGATAAAGTATGAACTTGTTTACTTGGTGATGGTACTCGTTTTCCTTGATATTGTTGGTGAACACTTGGTTAACGTATATGTATGTAGTGATCAGTAGGATCGTGTGTTCCCGGGTGTTGGGATGTGGTTATATATGGTGTTATAGTATGAATTTATTTACTATCTGATTGATTTATATGGTGTTGGTGTAATATATCTACACATATATGCATTGATGTATGATGATATGATCAGGAGGATCGTGTGCACTTAGTGTGCCTAAATATGATAGTTATGCATTGGTGTGTGCATATCATGGTGTTTTGGTGGGATGAATCATGTCTCAGGAGGAGCGTAAGTGATTCATCCGTACTCCTTGGTGGAGAATGGTGGGGGATAGATCATGTCTCAGGAGGAGCGTAAGTGATCTATCCAGGTTCGATTGAATGAACCAATGAGTCGGTACCGCATGCATGGTGTTGAGTTGCATATTTGCATTATAATATGTTATATTGTAATTTGAACAGTAGGTTCGTTATATGGAGTTGTTGGGGTGAATATTGGTGTGTTGGTGTGTTTTACTACCTTGTTTACATGTATTACATTACCAATATATTTTTGATCATGTTTTCTCACCCCTTGGTTGTTGTTGTGTATGTGCTTCTCCGGAAGTACAGATAATCCAGGTACTTAGATAGCTTGGATGGTGGTGTGTCAGTCGAGTCTAGGATGCTCTGATACGTAACACGGGATATGGGTGTTTTAATTGTTTTATGTCAAACTTGTTGTAATCCTGTGACGTATCACTTTTTTTTTTGTGAATTATAATAATAAAGATTTTACGAAATTTGGCGGATGGCCGAGAATGTTGGAATAATGTTTTCCGCTGTATTATTTTTGAGAATAATTAATAAAGTATTTTTATAAAAATTTGGTGATGTGATATCCCACTATTTTGGGGAAAACTCTGATGTTTATTTATAATGTTTATATTTTATTTAATTTGGGAAGTGGGGTGTTACAGATGTCGTATTCTGATAATAACATATGCCAACGAGCGAGTCTTCCAGTCTGAGCAGGCTTCTCAAAAATATACTTTATTGGATCCATTTTTGAAATCAACAAAGTGGTATGACAAATCATGTACTGCCTCAAACGTCTGGCACCCCATGCTAAAGCACAACAAGTTTTCTCCAGGAGTGAATATCGACTTTCACAATCAGTAAACTTCTTACTCAAATAATAGATAGCATGTTCTTTTCGTCCGGACTCGTCCTGCTGACCTAACACACAACCCATTGAATTCTCAAGCTCTGTCAAATACATGAAGAGAGGTCTTCCTGGAATAAGAGGTATCAAGATCGGAGGTTTTTGTAGGTAACCCTTGATCTTATCAAACGCTTGCTGACAATCTGAATTCCAAACAACTGTCTGGTCCTTGCGTAATAATTTGAAGATGGGCTCCCAAGTAGGAGTCATGTTGGAAATAAATCTGGATATGTAGTTCAGTCTTCCAAGAAAACCTCTGACTTGCTTTTCCGTTTGTGGAGCTGGCATGTCTTGAATGGCTCAGACTTTATCTGTATCTACCTCAATCCCTAGGTGATTGACAATGAAACCGAGTAACTTTCCAGATCTTACTCCAAAGGTACACTTGGCTGGGTTCAGTCTCAACTGATATTTTCTGAGTCTCTTAAATAATTTCAAAAGATGTTCCAAATGGTTCTCCTCGCTTTGAGATTTGGCTATCATGTCATCAACATATACCTCTATCTCCTTGTGCATCATATCATGAAATAAAGTCACCATGGCCCTTTGATAAGTAGCACCTGCGTTCTTCAGACCGAAAGGCATAACTTTGTAACAGTAAGTCCCCCACGGAGTAATGAAAGTAGTTTTTTCCATGTCATCGGGATCCATCTTAATCTGATTGTAACCGGAGAACCCATCCATAAATGAGAAAACTGCAAAACGAGCCGTATTATCCACCAAAGTATCGATATGTGGCAAAGGGAAATCATCCTTCGGACTGGCCTTGTTTAGATCCCTGTAATCCACACGCATTCTGACTTTCCCATCCTTTTTCGGTAAAGGTACAATATTGGCCACCCATTTGGGGTATTTGGACACTGCTAAGAAACCCGCATCAATCTGTTTTTTCACCTCATCTCGAGTCTTGAGAGTCATGTCAGGTCTTGTTCTTCGTAGCTTTTGCTTAACCGGTGGGCATTCTGGTCGAAGTGGTAATTTTTGAACCACTATGTCGGTGTCTAGACCCGGCATATCTTGGTACGACCAAGCAAATACATCCACATATTCTTTCAAAAGTTCTTCTAGTTGCTGCTTGACTTCTGCCCCTAGAGCTGCCCCAATCTTGACTTCTTTCTTGTTTTCTTCGGTGCCAAGATTAATGACTTCTACCTGTTCTTTGTAGGGTTGAAGCTCTGCATACTCATGGCGTGCCAATTTTACCAGTTCATCAGGGATTTCAAAATCTTCATCCTCATCTTCAGCTTGGTATATTGGTGAATCAAAGTCAGGATGGAATGCAAAGTCATAGGATTCAATGGGTTTTACGACATCACTGCACGTTGGAATGGCTTAATTTATTAAAACACACAAAGACAAATGCAGCACACAAAAGAGAAAATTGTTTTAGTTTTTTAAGATCGCCATTTTTCTTTTTAAAATGAAAGCAAAAGCAGTAAAGGAAATAACACACGGAAATTAACAAAATAGTTCATTTTTCATTGATTTTCTTGAAAGCTCGGGGCCCTTACAAAACATTCCTATAGCCTTGGGCATGGCTATGGAGATTCAAAACAAAAACAAGAAAAGAAAGATAAACAAATTACTTTGACTCAGGAAAGACCAAAGGAATCTCAATAGCTTCCCAGTTGCTCAAGGCAGTGTTGTAATGATACACTAACTGCTCAAGGTCTTCATCTTTAAAATCTTCTTGCACATCACTGACTTGGAAACCTCCACTGATGAATACTTCTTGTATAATCTTCGGGCGTCCCTTGTCATGTGTCGGTGTTTCATCATGAGTTGGTTTGTAACCCAACCCTTGGCGATCCATTTTTGGCTTTACTTCGATAATCTCTCCCCAACCTGCAGGAGCGCCTTCTTCCAGTGTAGACTTGATGCTCCGAGCTAGGGCTGGCAATGAACCAAACCAACTCGAAGATAGTTCGGAATTCGACTCGACAATAAAATCGTTGAACTAGGTTCATGAACCAAATGAGTTGAGTATGAGCGAAAAATTAAGTTCGTTAACTAAATGAGCTGAACTTGAACTATACATAGTTCGACTCGTTAGGTTCATGAGTCAACTCGATTACATATGAAAAGAATTATACTGTCTTTAAGATTAGGTTTAAATATTTACTTCAAATCTTAGACAAATTTAATCTTCAATTTAGTAGTTTTTGAATTAGACTCTCAAATGTATCTCTTGAAAGTTGTGTAGGTTTTGAATTAGTAGATTTCGAAGATAAAGTTAAATTTCAATATGATAACTTTTATTTTATTTTAATATTTTATTTAAAAAATATATATTTATTTAAAATGTCAAATATAATAAAAAATATATATATTTAAAAAAATAGTCTTCATGGAACTCAGACCCAAACTTTTATTTCATGGAACTCAGATCAAAACATCATTTTATTTCATTGATTTTCAAGATTTGAATTACAAAATATCTAGTACATTTTACAAAAGTCCTAAGGCTGACAGTATTCTAAATAAAAGTCCTCTTTTGCTTTGAGCTTCTTGATCTCTTCTTCCATCTGAGTCTTCTCAAGAATGAGTTTGTCCACAACTAGCTTCCATGGAGTTGACTGGGAGCTGGAAGGAAATAAACCTTCCTGTGTCTTCCTCTTCTTACAAGCAATCATTTCTTCATCCTTTGCCAGGAGTTGTCTACAGAGTTCATCATTCTCTTCCATGGCCACCTGGTACTTGTACTTCCAGGCTACTTCGGTTTGTTGTGATTTCCTCAAAGCAATCTTTAACTTCTCCTCTTCAGACATAAAGATCATTGTGTGTTCCTCCTCTAAAACCATGGGTTTCTACTGAGGATAAGGCATCTTCAGCTGAATAGCCCTCTTTCGGACCCATTGGAGATAAGGCTCGAGAGAGACGCAATTAGGCTTCCCTAAGTCTTCCTTTCCTTGCTTATGCACATGACCCCAAGCTTTTAGAATTTCTCCTTTCAATTCTGAACTTCCCTTAAAGAAAATATTCTCCACATGAGCGCTATTTGGTTTGTCCTTCAAAGGATATCCAAGCTTTCGGCGAGTGAGAACAGGGTTGTAACTGATTCCTCCATTTGTACCAAGAAGAGGTACGTTATCAAAACTCCCACAACTATCAATGATTTTTATCCCATCGTAATTACGACTGTACCAATTGATATCAGAGTGAGTAAGAGCCATAACCTTCTGAGACCACCATCCTTCCTTCCAAAACGCATGAGCTTTAGGTAAGTGAGAAGTAAACCACTTGTATAACAAAGGGACACAACAGATAACCATTCCTCCTTTATGAAGATTTCTCAAGTGAACAGAATGATATGCGTCAGCTAGTAAAGTAGGCACAGGGTTTTTCTTCAAGAAAACCTTAATGGCGTTGAGATCCACAAAATTATCAAAACTTGGAAACAAGAAGATACCATAAATGAGCAGGGCAAGGATAGCCTCGAATGCATCCATACTCAAATGATCGGCATAGTATTGTGCTTTCCCAAACAGGAACTCTGCAGTTAAACCAAATACTCCTCCTTTAGTAACCATATTTTTCTGAATATCCACCAATCCCAAACGTGTAGCTTTAGCAATTTCTTCTTTCTTAGGGTCCTTCTCCATGATTGGAAAAGGAGAGTCTTCAAGAATAGGCAAACCAATCAAGCATGAATATTTCTCAAGTGTAGGTACCAGCTGATAATCAGAGAAAGTGAAACAATGATAGAGTGGGTCATAAAATTGGAGAAGTGTGGAGAGAAGTCCCAAATCCATCTTCTTCTTTACTTTCAACAATGACAACAAGTTCCCATACCTGCTCTTGAATCCTTCTAAATCTGTTAACAAAGTGCTCAACCTCTCTATGTCATCCAAGTTAGGACTTTTGTAAGTGTACTTCATAGTTTTCTTTTTTCCATTATCCATGATGATCCTAATGTTTACAAACAAAAGATCTGAGTTCCATGAAACTTTCATGATATGATGTTCATGAATGCATGAATGCACAAACACAGGTAAGCACAGATTCACATATACACATGGGTAAACAGATAAAGGTTTTGGTTTGGAGAACATGAGTATGGAGTCAAGGTCTACCCACCCCAAAGGTATGTACTAAGGCTTTCAAAACTGTAGAACAAGGTTCTAAAAAGAGTTCCCAGAGTCCTCGACCCATCTTTCGGATATTATCAATTTCCCAAATACTTGGTGGTCGATAATATTCTCAAGAGATTCTCATCCAAGTGTAGTATCGCGTATCAACTACTTTGGAATTACTTCCTTATAGTCATCGCACTACATCCTAATAAAGTCATAGTGGGGAAAAGGTAATCTAAAGGTCCTCAGTATCACGGGCTCCCATGTAGAAAGTAGTATTGTTTTCACGAATACTCGATCAACAATACTAACTCTCAGAAGGGCCTCTACTGAGCGATGGTTTTCTCAAGTCAACTTGGTCGGGAATCAACTCCCTATAAGTCTCTTTGAATATACCACCATCCTATCATAAGTATGCTCAAACACGGGTATAGTGTTGTCTCACCACTCAAAGTTCCCAAGATTTAACAGGGCACATATATACATATTTACAAGTATTCACAAATATAACAAGTATTCAAACAAGATAGGCTAAACCCTCAAAGCAATAAAAAAAATCCCCAGTGAAGTCGCCATTTCTGTTGCGGTGAAAATTGGATATCAAGCTATTATATTAACTTGAATCTTAATTCTTTTACAACCGAACTTTATTTTATCCAAAGGAAAGGTCTAAAGAAAGAAAAACCTTTTTCGCGATGTAACGACAACGCTTAAGAGATTCGGGGATCGGGGGTTGGTTATACCCAGGGAAGGTGTTAGCACCCTAAGCATCTGTAGTACTCTACAGGAACCTTTTGTTTGACTGCTTGCTAAGTTTGTGAAAATGTTCTATGGATTGGGAAAAAGTATAAGTTGAAACCTAAAGTTATATACACTAAGTTTGCTCGCAAAGACGTCGCATCTTCTGCCTATGTATCCTAACTAGGATAGAATCAGAGTAATCGTAGTTCACCTCACGAGGGATGAAGAACACTTGATTATGGTCAAGGTTCAAAGGGGAACAAACATGACAATGTTTGTGTGGAGTTTGACAAAAGTCCCTATTCTATGTTGTAATATTCAAAAGGGAAAGTAAGAAATCATGACGATGATTCTCACATAGAGTTGACAAACTCTATCCTAGGGTTCTAGTTGAAGAACACTCCTAGTACAGGTGGGTATTTTAGACTTGAAGCAAAGTCTAATGGTTTCTAAAATAAGGTTAAAGTGACTTTAGCAAAGTCAAGGGAATGGGTGAATGAGTTATCCATAACATCAGGGTCATTGGAAATACTTTTCCTTTGGAAAGGGATAGGAGAGGCAACTTGGATGAGAGTTAACAAACTTCATCACTTGGGGGAGAGAAAATTTTATAACAACATAATAAATATGTATCCATGGTGACAACCATTAAGTGAGCATGTGAAATGATAAAAATTAAAATGCATGGGTGACAGTCAAAGCAATTGATTAAGCAGGAAGTGTGACAGTCAAGCTTCAGTGTATTTAGTAGATGAAGTAAAATGAACGTGGTAACAACCAAAGATAAAATCCTAACATGTTAACTAACACTTAAGAATCATGAATGCAAACAAGTATCACAAACAACCACAAGTATATCACAAGAAAAATTCATCTGCATACGCGAAAACGATCACAGAATGTACATAACTTGCACATAGTCAAAAGAGATGAAAAATTCGGCAAACATGAAAATAAAAAATATGACATGAAAGTAGACATCAAGATGAACAAAATTCAAAAAGAATGGATGAAAAATAATTAAAATTGAGAGAGATATGAATCTTTAAATATGGGATAAAAAGTGACAAAAATTAATAAAAGGGTTGCCCTCCTCAGGGGTCGAACCCAGGTATGCAAGGTAAGAGGCGCTTAAGTGACAAGGTGACTACCACTGGGGTGGCTATACATCCGAATGCCACCCAATAAATATATATGGGATACTCTTATGAAATTCTGGGCAACAAAAACACACAAACTCAATGATTTGCATTTTGATCATAACTCAGTCAATTTTCCATGGATTTTGACAAAATTTTAGTGTAAACTGACTAGAATTTCATGAGGAATAAGATGATGTCATTGGTTTTTTGAAATTATTCCTCTATTTTAAAACCCTATAGAACATGTGTTTTGAAAGTTTGATGTGCATTTTGAAATGAATCTCATGTTACAGCCTGTTTCAGTACAAAGTAATCATGTACACATACCACATGAATGATAATGAATGAGTTCATGCAAGAGTTAGGGTTTAAATCATGCTGTGATGAAAATGGATTGTCAAGTTGCCACTTTGTCATGAATGATATGCAAGCTGATATGCAATTCTGTTTCTAGGCATATATTGGTCAAACAAAACACATACACACATCAAATACATGATATAGGATGAAATTGGTCACAAGTTGAGGCTCCAAACAAACTGTGGTGAAACATGACATTCAAAATGCAAGTTTGTGCTTGTGAAGTGCATGAAACTTTTCATTTTCAATTCAAAACATTTCCAGATCAATTTAAACATCCACACATCACATATACATGGTATTGAATGGACTCAAACACAAATTGAAGCAAAAAGAAACTGTCATGAAAAATGGTTCTTGAGTTACAAATTGTGCTTGTGAAATGCATGATGACGAGCAATTCAAGTTCCAGGCATATTTCCACCAAATCAACATTTCAAACATGTTACAAATATCCATACAAATGATTTTAAACAGGTAGACAAGTCACCAAAACAATTGAAGTGGAAATGACCTACTTATGACAAAATGACATGTTTGAGATGCAAGTTGGAAATGCAAATAGGCTCTATGTATTTTCAGGCTAGGCAACTCACATACACACATCACATATCCATAGACAAATGAATTCAAGCAAGAGAAATGGTCTAAGACAGCTTGGTATAAAAATGACATTCAAGTTGTAAATTTGATGTGTAAATGCATCATGAATATGCAGTTCAGGTTGAAAGCTCATTTTCATCAAGTGAAACACATGTACACATTTCATATATGTTGTTGGATGAATTCATGCAAAGGATATGGTTTAGAACAGAAAGGTGTGAAAAGTGATGATCATCATGCAACTTTGTGGTGTAAGGTGCAAGAGGATGTTCATTTTCAGTTCTAAGCATACTCAGGTCAAGTAAGGCATACATACACTTCATGCACATATTATGGGATGGATTCAAGCAAAGATTAGGATTCAAAACAGTCTGTATTGAAACATAGTATTCAAAATGCAAAAACTGTCAAGTGAGATGCAACAGAGAGGTCAATTCAGTTTTGTAGTATATTTACACCAAGCTAACCCTATACACATACTTCATACATGGAAAGAAAAGTGTTCAAGCAATAAAAATGAGGCCAAACAGTCTTTTATTGAAAATGAGGATTTGAGTGAAAACTTGGCAAATTGAATGCACAAAGGAAGTTCAGTTTAGTTTTCTGCACATATAAGCCTTACAACTCATACACACAAGTTATATTCATGAAACTAGAGATGCATATGCTCAAGAACTGGTTGCTTTGTGGACAGAAAAGTTTTTTGGTGTATCTCATGGCACATTGTTTTGAAAAGATGCATTTTTGAGGTGACGTATTGAAACAGATGAGAACAGGTTGGGCAGGTTACACATACATGTCATAAATGTTCCTCTAAATGATATTGAATTCAATTTTAAACCCTTCCTGGTCTGAAACTACAAATGGCATATCCATGGCAATGATGTACAACACATAACATTTTATGAATGAAAACACAAACCAGATGCAATTAGTTCAAACCAATCATACTCACCCACCTTGATTATGATTTCAAATGTGATTCAAATCAACAAGGAGTTGTTCCTCAGTTATGACACAATTTTGGCATGAAACATACACACGACATGTTTTCACATAATAGACTCAAAATGCCAAATCATGGAATCATGGTATAAAGCAAGAATGGATTGTTTACATACCTCTAGTGGACTGGGTTGAGTAGGTTAGTACACCAAGAAACCCAGAGAGACTTCCAAATAACACTAGCTTTGAAACTTTCTTCTTTTTGAAGCAAGAATGCAATCTTTGAGACAGTTGGAGAAATAAACTCCACCAATGATCTTTAACACTTTAGACAGTTGAGAAATGAGATATGAGAGGTGTTTGATTGATTGAAACACCAAGCAAATGCATAGAACAAGTTTTGGCTAATTTTGTGGCTTTTGGTCAAAGTAACTTGGTATGGAAGTTGACTTTTTGAGTGGTGTGGTTTTTGAATGGTTTAAGGTCTTGGACACCTTCTATATCATATTTAGAGATTGTGTGGATGATTGTTGGGGTGTTTGAATGGAGAGAAATGAGTTTGGCAGCAAATGTACCAAGACAGATTTTTGGTGGTTTTGGAAATTTTGTGATTTTGGTGATTTTTGAAGTAAGGTGTGAAAGAACCAAGGCTTGAGCTTTCTCTGGTTTTTAGAATCAATATTGTGTTGAAAATGAAGTGATGAGGGCTCCCTTTTATAGGCAAATGAAGAGAGGAGGCAGATTTGGAGATTTCTTCACATGAAAGAAAGGTTTTACACTTTTGGATCAAACCTCCACAAAGGGGTTTCCTTGGCTGATAGGTAAGCCTAATAGTCAAGCAAAATGATGATTTTGAATGGGCTAAATGCAGGCTAGAGAGTGTAGGTTGATGGCTGGTTCAGATTCACTTTTCCACCTCATGCTTACCTTATGATTTCAAATGCAAGTTGTAAAGCCACCAATATGGGACTAAAGGCTTGAGTTTGGTCAGATTGATGAAAGAATGGATTCTTGAAATTTTGACAATGTGGGACTAAAGTGTGAAATCACCAACTTGCCATAACCATAACTTTCAGCTCACAAATCCTTTTGAGATGTGCTAGTACTTTTTAGAAAGCCCTCAAATAGCTCTAAAACATTCATGTTTTCACGAGTTTCAATTTCCCAAAGAAACTTGGTCAAAAGGTCTCTCAAAGTTGCTAAAAAATGAACTTAAAAGTGAAATTTCTCTAAATCTTTTTCCCTTCTATAAATGAATTTGATCATAACTCCAAATCTATGCATTTTTTGATCATGGAACACTTAGGAACTTTTGCAGGATTTGCCAAGAGCTTTCAAATGAACTTTGAACCAACTCAATTGGATGTGTGGGTAAGGAGTTATGGTTTAGCCCCTTTCAAAACCCTAATTTCCCGATTTTTCGATTACTCATTCATCCTTGATCCAATGGTCATGAAAATTGATAGGCAAGTGCAATATGATGTAAGGAACATTTTTTATTCACACTTTGAAGTCCAATTCCTTAAATTTGAAGAGTTGACTTTTTGGTCAACCGTACGATCGATCGGTGACTACCGAGTCGTCTGTTGACACTCTGGACCTCCTGAGACTTTGAAACTTCTTGAATGAACTTTATTAAGCTATATGAACTTCATGAATCATAATACCACCATTAAAACATCTTTCAACATCAAAGTCAAACTACAGTTGACTTTTATTAGTCAAAACCCTAATCGGGTGCCCTGAAATACACTGTTCTTGATTCTGGGGTAACAACCTCAAATTGGATTCTCAATTGACATTATATGATACCCTTGATCTTGTTTCATGATTGAATTAGCCTGAAACTTTGATTGATCACAAACCCTGAAGCTTCAATTTGACTGTACAAAACCCTGATTCATCTGCAACTTCACAAAGACAAACTTGCACTGGGTTAAGGTTAGATAACTCATGATCATGCTCCTAAAATGATAATGAGAATCTAAGGGGTCAAAATTTGGGATGCAACAGCCTGTTATTTCTTCGATGTCATATTGTGCGAGTCTTTTGCTTTCTCATCCTTTTAGTGGTAGTAGCCGGCGTGAGTTTGCTCCGTCATCCTTTTGGTGGTGGGTCTGTGATTTCGTCGATGCTATATTGTGCGAGTGTGTTTTGCTCTATCATCGTTTTGGTGATAGTAGCCGATATGAGTTAGCTTCGTCATCCTTTTGGTGGTGGGTCTGTCATTTCGTCGATGTCAGATTGTACGAGTGTGTTTTGCTCTATCATCGTTTTCGTTGAAGTAGCCGGTGTGAGTTTGCTCCGTCATCCTTTTGGTGGTGGGCCTACCATTTCGTTGATGTCAGATTATGCGAGTATTTTTCTCTCTCATCCTTTTGGTTGTAGTAGACGACGTGAGTTTGCTCTGTCATCCTTTTGGTGGTGGGTCTGTGATTTCGTCGATGCTAGATTGTGCAACTGTGTTTTGCTCTCCCATCCTTTTGATGGTAGTCGCCGGTGCGAGTTAGCTCCGTCATCCTTTTGGTGGTGGGTCTGTCATTTCGTCGATGTCAGATTGTGCGAGTGAGTTTTGCTCTACCATCCTTTTTAGTGGTAGTAGCCGGTGTGAATTTCGCTATGTCATCCTTTTGGTGGTGGGTCTGTCACTTCGTTGATGTCAGATTGTGCGAATCTTTTGTTCTATCATAGTATTGGTGGTAGTAGCCGACGTGAGTTTGCTTCGTCATACTTGTGGTGGCGGGTCTGTGATTCCGTCGATGTCAGATTGTATGAGTGTGTTTTGCTCTATCATCCTTTTGGTGGTAGTAGTCGGTGTGTGTTCGCTCCGTCATCCTTTTGGTGGTGGGCCTATCATTTCGTCGATGTCATATTGTGCGAGTCTTTTGCTCTCTCATCCGTTTGGTGGTAGTATCTGGCGTGAGGTTGCTCCGTCATTATTTTGGTGGTAAGTCTGTGATTTCGTCGATGCTAGACTGTGCGAGTGTGTATTGCTCTATCATCCTTTTGGTGGTAGTAGTCGGTATTATTTTGCTCTGTCATCGTTTTGGTGGAGGGTCTGTCATTTCGTCGATGTCAGATTGTGGAGTCTTTTTCTCTATCATCCATTTGGCGGTAGCAGCCGGCGTGAGTTTGCTCCGTCATCCTTTTGGTGGTGGGTCTGTGATTTCGTCGATGTCAGATTGTACGAGTGTGTTTTTCTCTATCATCCTTTTGGTGATAATAGCCGATGTGAGTTAGCTCTGTCATCCTTTTGGTGGTGAGTCTGTGATTTCGTTGATGCTAGATTGTGTGAGTGTGTTTTGCTCTATCATCCTTTTGGTTGAAGTAGCCGGTGTGAGGTTGCTCCGTCATCCTTTTGGTGATGGTTCTGGCATTTCATCGATGTCAGATTGTGCGATTGTGTTTTGCTCTACCATCCTTTTTAGTGGTAGTAGCTGGTGTGAATTTCGCTCCGTCATCCTTTTGGTGGTCGGTCTGTCGTATAGTCGATGTCAAATTGTGCGAGTGTTTTGCCCTATCATCGTTTTGGTGGTAGCTTCCTGCGTGAATTTGCTCCATCATCCTTTTGGTGGTGGGTCTCTGATTTCGTCGATGACAGATTGTATGAGTGTGTTTTACTCTATCATCCTTTTGGTGGTTGTAGCCAGTGTGTGTTTGCTCCATCATCCATTTGGTGGTGGGCCTGTGATTTCGTCGATGTCAGATTGTGCGAGTGTGTTTTGCTCTATCATCCTTTTGGTGATAGTAGCCGATGTGAGTTAGCTCCATCATCCATTTGGTGGTGGACCTGTTATTTCGATGTCAGATTGTGCGAGTCTTTTGGTTTCTCATCCTTTTGGTGGTTGTAGCCAGTGTGTGTTTGCTCCGTCATCCATTTGGTGGTGGGTCTGTGATTTCGTCGATGCTAGATTGTGCGAGTGTGTTTTGCTCTATCATCCTTTTGGTTGTAGTAGCTGATGTTAGGTTGCTTCGTCATCATTTTGGTGATGGGTTTGGCATTTCATCGATGTCAGATTATGCGATTGTGTTTTTCTCTACCATCCTTTTTAGTGGTTGTAGCTGGTGTGAATTTTGCTCCGTCATCCTTTTGGTGGTGGGTCTGTGATTTCGTCAATGTCAGATTGTAGAAGTGTGTTTTACTCTATCATCCTTTTGGTGGTTGTAGCCGGTGTATGTTTGCTTCGTCATCCTTTTGGTGGTGGGCCTGTCATTTCATCAATGTAAGATTGTGCGATTCTTTTGCTCTCTCATCCTTTTGGTAGTAGTAGCCGGCGTGAGTTTGCTTTGTCATCCTTATGGTGGTGGGTCTGTGATTTAGTCGATGCTAGATTGTGTGAGTGTATTTTATTCTCCCATCCTTTTGGTGGTAGTAGCCAGTGTGAGTTCGCTCTATCATCCTTTTGGTGGTGGGTTCATCATTTCGTCGATATTGGATTGTGCGAGTGTTTTGCTCTATCATCCTTTTGGTGGTAGTAGTCGGCGTAAGTTTTCTCCGTCATCCTTTTGGTGGTAAGTCTGTGATTTCGTCGATGTCAGATTGTGCGAGTGTGTTTTGCTCTATCATCCTTTTGGTGATAGTGGCCGATGTGATTTAGCTTCGTCATCCATTTGGTGGTGGGCCTGTTATTTCATCGATGTCATATTGTGCGAGTAATTTGCTTTCTCATCCTTTTAGTGGTAGTAGCCGGCGTGAGTTTACTTCGTCATCCTTTTAGTGGTGGGTCTGTGATTTCATCGATGCTAAATTATGCGAGTGTATTTTGCTCTATCATCCTTTTGGTTGTAGTAGCCGGTGTTAGGTTTCTTCGTCATCTTTTTGGCGATGGGTCTGGCATTTCATTGATGTCAGATTGTGCGATTGTGTTTTTCTCTGCCATTCTTTTTAGTGGTTGTAGCCGGTGTGAATTTTACTCCGTCATCCTTTTGGTGGTGGGTCTGTGATTTCGTCGATGTTAGATTGTAGGAGTGTGTTTTACTCTATCATCCTTTTGGTGGTTGTAGCCGGTGTGTGTTTGCTCCGTCATCCTTTTGGTGGTGGGCCTGTCATTTCGTCGATGTAAGCTTGTGCGAGTCTTTTGCTCTCTCATCCTTTTGGTGGTAGTAGCCGGCGTGAGTTTGCTCCGTCATCCTTTTGGTGGTCGGTCTGTGATTTAGTCGATGCTAGATTGTGTGAGTTTGTTTTGCTCTCCCATCCTTTTGGTGGTAGTAGCCGGTGTGAGTTTGCTCTGTCATCCTTTTGGTGGTGGGTCTGTCATTTCCTCGATGGCAGATTGTGCGAGTGTTTTGCTCTATCATCCTTTTGGTGGTAGTAGCCCGCGTGAGTTTGCTCCGTCATCTTTTTGGTGGTGGGTCTGTGATTTCTTCGATGTCAGACTGTGCGAGTGTGTTTTGCTCTATCATCCTTTTGGTGATAGTAGCCGATGTGAGTTAGCTCCGACATCCATTTGGTGGTGGGCCTGTTATTTCGTCGATGTCAGATTGGGCGAGTATTTTGCTTTCTCATCCTTTTAGTGCTAGTAGCCGGCGTGAGTTTGCTCCGTCATCCTTTTGGTGGTGGGTCTGTGATTTCGTCGATGCTAGATTGTGCGAGTGTGTTTTGCTCTATCATCCTTTTGGTTGTAGTAGCCGGTGTTAGGTTGCTTCGTCATCCTTTTGGTGATGGGTCTGGCATTTCATCGATGTCAGATTGTGCGATTGTGTTTTTCTCTACCATCGTTTTTAGTGGTTTTAGCCGGTGTGAATTTTGCTCGGTTATCCTTTTGGTGGTGGGTCTGTGATTTCGTCGATGTCATATTGTAGGAGTGTGTTTTAATCTATCATCCTTTTGGTGGTTGTAGTCGGTGTGTGTTTGCTCCGTCTTCCTTTTGGTGGTGGTCTTGTCATTTCGTTGATGTAAGATTGTGCGAGTCTTTTGCTCTCTAATCCTTTTGGTGGTAGTAGCCGGCGTGAGTTTGCTTTGTCATCCTTTCGGTGGTGGGTCTTTGATTTCGTCGATGCTTGATTGTGTGAGTGTGTTTTGCTCTCCCATCCTTTTGGTGGTAGTAGCCGGTGTGAGTTTGCTCTGTCATCCTTTTGGTGGTGGGTCTGTCATTTCGTCGATATCAGATTGTGCGAGTGTTTTGCTCTATCATCCTTTTGGTGGTAGTAGCCGGCGTGAGTTTGCTTCGTCATCCTTTTGGTGGTGGGTCTGTGATTTCGTCGATGTCAGATTGTGCGAGTGTGTTTTGCTCTATCATCCTTTTGGTGATAGTAGCCGTTGTGAGTTAGCTTCGTCATCCATTTTGTGGTGGGCCTGTTAATTCGTCGATGTCAGATTGTGCGAGTCTTTTGCTTTCTCATCCTTTTTGTGGTAGTAGCCGGCGTGAGTTTGCTTCGTCATCCTTTTGGTGGTGGGTCTGTGATTTCGTCGATGCTAGATTGTGCGAGTGTATTTTGCTCTATCATCCTTTTGGTTGTAGTAGCCGGTGTTAGGTTTCTTCGTCATCTTTTTGGTGATGGGTCTGGCATTTCATTGATGTCAGATTGTGCGATTGTGTTTTTCTCTGCCATTCTTTTTAGTGGTTGTAGCCGGTGTGAATTTTACTCCGTCATCCTTTTTGTGGTGGGTCTGTGATTTCGTCGATGTTAGATTGTAGGAGTGTGTTTTACTCTATCATCCTTTTGGTGGTTGTAGCCGGTGTGTGTTTGCTCCGTCATCCTTTTGGTGGTGGGCCTGTCATTTCGTCGATGTAAGCTTGTGCGAGTCTTTTGCTCTCTCATCCTTTTGGTGGTAGTAGCCGGCGTGAGTTTGCTCCGTCATCCTTTTGGTGGTCGGTCTGTGATTTAGTCGATGCTAGATTGTGTGAGTTTGTTTTGCTCTCCCATCCTTTTGGTGGTAGTAGCCGGTGTGAGTTTGCTCTGTCATACTTTTGGTGGTGGGTCTGTCATTTCCTCGATGGCAGATTGTGCGAGTGTTTTGCTCTATCATACTTTTGGTGGTAGTAGCCCGCGTGAGTTTGCTCCGTCATCTTTTTGGTGATGGGTCTGTGATTTCTTCGATGTCAGACTGTGCGAGTGTGTTTTGCTCTATCATCCTTTTGGTGATAGTAGCCGATGTGAGTTAGCTCCGACATCCATTTGGTGGTGGGCCTGTTATTTCGTCGATGTCAGATTGGGCGAGTATTTTGCTTTCTCATCCTTTTAGTACTAGTAGCCGGCGTGAGTTTGCTCCGTCATCCTTTTGGTAGTGGGTCTGTGATTTCGTCGATGCTAGATTGTGCGAGTGTGTTTTGCTCTATCATCCTTTTGGTTGTAGTAGCCGGTGTTAGGTTGCTTCGTCATCCTTTTGGTGATGGGTCTGGCATTTCATCGATGTCAGATTGTGCTATTGTGTTTTTCTCAACCATCCTTTTTAGTGGTTGTAGCCGGTGTGAATTTTGCTCCGTCATCGTTTTGGTGGTGGGTCTGTGGTTCCATCGATGTCAGATAGTAGGAGTGTGTTTTACACTATCATCCTTTAGGTGGTTGTAGCCGGTGTGTGTTTGCTCGCTCATCCTTTTGGTGGTGGGCCTGTCATTTCATCGATGTAAGATTGTGCGAGTCTTTTGCTCTCACATCCTTTTGGTGGTAGTAGCCGGCGTGAGTTTGCTCTGTCATCCTTTTGGTGGTGGGTCTGTGATTTCGTCGATGCTAGATTGTGTGAGTGTGTTTTGCTCTCCCATCCTTTTGGTGGTAATAGCCGGTGTGAGTTCGCTCTGTCATCCTTTTGGTGGTGGGTTTATGACTTCGTCGATGTAAGATTGTAGGAGTGTGTTTTACTCTATCATCCTTTTGGTGGTTGTAGCCGGTGTGTGTTTGCTCCATCATCCTTTTGGTGGTGGGCCTGTCATTTCATCGATATAAGATTGTGTGAGTCTTTTGCTCTCTCATCCTTTTAGTGGTAGTAGCCGGCGTGAGTTTGCTCCGTCATCATTTTGGTGGTGGGTCTGTGATTTTGTCGATGCTTGATTGTGTGAGTGTGTTTTGCTCTCCCATCCTTTTGGTGGTAGTAGCCGGTGTGAGTTTGCTCTGTCATCCTTTAGGTGGTGGGTCTGTCATTTCGTCGATGTCAGATTGTGCGAGTGTTTTGCTCTATCATCCATTTGGTGGTAGAAGCCGGTGTGAGTTTGCTCCGTCATCCTTTTGGTGGTGGGTCTGTGATTTCGTCGATGTCAGATTGTGCGAGTTTTTTTTGCTCTATTATCCTTTTGGTGATAGAAGCCGATGTGAGTTAGCTCCGTCATCCATTTGGTGGTGGGCCTGTTACTTCGTCGATGTCAGATTGTGTGAGTCTTTTGGTTTCTTATCCTTTTAGTGGTAGTAGCCGGCGTGAGTTTGCTCCGTCATCCTTTTGGTGGTGGGTCTGTAATTTCGTCGATGCTAGATTGTGCGAGTGTGTTTTGCTCTATCATCCATTTGGTTGTAGTAGCCGGTGTTAGGTTGCTTCGTTATCCTTTTGGTGATGGGTCTGGCATTTCATCAATGTCAGATTGTGCTATTGTGTTTTTCTCTACCATCCTTTTTAGTGGTTGTAGCCGGTGTGAATTTTGCTCCGTCATCGTTTTGGTGGTGGGTCTGTGGTTCCGTCGATGTCAGATAGTAGGAGTGTGTTTTACACTATCATCCTTTAGGTGGTTGTAGCCGGTGTGTGTTTGCTCGGTCATCCTTTTGGTGGTGGGCCTGTCATTTCATCGATGTAAGATTGTGCGAGTCTTTTGCTCTCACATCCTTTTGGTGGTAGTAGCCGGCGTGAGTTTGCTCTGTCATCCTTTTGGTGGTGGGTCTGTGATTTCGTCGATGCTAGATTGTGTGAGTGTGTTTTGCTCTCCCATCCTTTTGGTGGTAATAGCCGGTGTGAGTTCGCTATGTCATCCTTTTGGTGGTGGGCCTATCATTTCGTCGATGTCAGATTGTGCGAGTGTTTTGCTCTATCATCCTTTTGGTGGTAGTAGCCGGCGTGAGTTTGCTCCGTCATCCTTTTGGTGGTGGGTCTGTGATTTCGTTGATATCAGATTGTGCGAGTGTCTTTTGCTCTATCATCCTTTTGGTGATAGTAGCCGATGTGAGTTAGCTCCATCATCCATTTGGTGGTGGGCCTGTTATTTCGTTGATGTCAGATTGTGCGAGTCTTTTGCTTTCTCATCCTTTTAGTGGTAGTAGCCGTCGTGAGTTTGCTCCGTCATTCTTTTGGTGGTGGGTCTGTGATTTCATCGATGCTAGATTGTGCGAGTGTGTTTTGCTCTATCATCCTTTTGGTTGTAGTAGCCGGTGTTAGGTTGCTTCGTCATCCTTTTCGTGATGGGTCTGGCATTTCATCAATGTCAGAGTGTGCGATTGTGTTTTTCTCTACCATCCTTTTTAGTGGTTGTAGCCGGTGTGAATTTTGCTCCATCATCCTTTTGGTGGTGGGTTTGTGACTTCGTCGATGTAAGATTGTAGGAGTGTGTTTTACTCTATCATCCTTTTGGTGGTTGTAGCCGGTGTGTGTTTGCTCCGTCATCCTTTTGGTGGTGGGCCTGTCATTTCATCGATATAAGATTGTGTGAGTCTTTTGCTCTCTCATCCTTTTAGTGGTAGTAGCCGGCGTGAGTTTGCTCCGTCATCATTTTGGTGGTGGGTCTGTGATTTCGTCGATGCTTGATTGTGTGAGTGTGTTTTGCTCTCCCATCCTTTTGGTGGTAGTAGCCGGTGTGAGTTTGCTCTGTCATCCTTTAGGTGGTGGGTCTGTCATTTCGTCGATGTCAGATTGTGCGAGTGTTTTGCTCTATCATCCTTTTGGTGGTAGTAGCCGGTGTGAGTTTCCTCCGTCATCCTTTTGGTGGTGGGTCTGTGATTTTGTCAATGTCAAATTGTGCGAGTGTGTTTTGCTCTGTCATCCTTTTGGTGATAGAAGCCGATGTGAGTTAGCTCCATCATCCATTTGGTGGTGGGCCTGTTACTTCGTCGATGTCAGATTGTGTGAGTATTTTGCTTTCTCATCCTTTTAGTGGTAGTAGCCGGCGTGAGTTTGCTTTGTCATCCTTTTGGTGGTGGGTCTGTGATTTCGTCGATGCTAGATTGTGCGAGTGTGTTTTGCTCTATCATCCATTTGGTTGTAGTAGCCGGTGTTAGGTTGCTTCGTCATCCTTTTGGTGATGGGTCTTGCATTTCATCGATGTCAGATTGTGTGATTGTGTTTTTCTCTACCATCCTTTTTAGTGGTTGTAGCCGGTGTGAATTTTGCTCCGTCATCGTATTGGTGGTGGGTCTGTGGTTCCGTCGATGTCAGATAGTAGGAGTGTGTTTTAATCTATCATCCTTTAGGTGGTTGTAGCCGGTGTGTGTTTGCTCGGTCATCCTTTTGGTGGTGGGCCTGTCATTTCATCGATGTAAGATTGTGCGAGTCTTTTGCTCTCACATCCTTTTGGTGGTAGTAGCCGGTGTGAGTTTGCTCCGTCATCCTTTTGGTGGTGGGTCTGTGATTTCGTCGATGCTAGATTGTGTGAGTGTGTTTTGCTCTCCCATCCTTTTGGTGGTAATAGCCGGTGTGAGTTTGCTCTGTCATCCTTTTGGTGGTGGGCCTGTCATTTCGTTGATGTCAGATTGTGCGAGTGTTTTGCTCTATCATCCTTTTGGTGGTAGTAGCCGGCGTGAGTTTGCTCCGTCATCCTTTTGGTGGTGGGTCTGTGATTTCGTTGATGTCAGATTGTGCGAGTGTGTTTTGCTCTATCATCCTTTTGGTGATAGAAGCCGATGTGAGTTAGCTCCGTCATCCATTTGGTGGTGGGCCTGTTATTTCGTTGATGTCAGATTGTGCGAGTCTTTTGCTTTCTCATCCTTTTAGTGGTAGTAGCCGTCGTGAGTTTGCTCCGTCATCCTTTTGGTGGTGGGTCTGTGATTTCGTCGATGCTAGATTGTGCGAGTGTGTTTTGCTCTATCATCCTTTTGGTTGTAGTAGCCGGTGTTAGGTTGCTTCGTCATCGTTTTCGTGATGGGTCTGGCATTTCATCAATGTCAGATTGTGCGATTGTGTTTTTCTCTACCATCCTTTTTAGTGGTTGTAGCCGGTGTGAATTTTGCTCCATCATCCTTTTGGTGGTGGGTTTGTGACTTCGTCGATGTAAGATTGTAGGAGTGTGTTTTACTCTATCATCCTTTTGGTGGTTGTAGCCGGTGTGTGTTTGCTCCGTCATCCTTTTGGTGGTGGGCCTGTCATTTCATCGATATAAGATTGTGTGAGTGTTTTGCTCTCTCATCCTTTTAGTGGTAGTAGCCGGCGTGAGTTTGCTCCGTCATCATTTTGGTGGTGGGTCTGTGATTTAGTCGATGCTAGATTAGGTGAGTTTTTTTTTGCTCTCCCATCCTTTTGGTGGTAGTAGCCGGTGTGAGTTCGCTCTGTCATCCTTTTGGTGGTGGGTCTGTCATTTCGTCGATGTCAGATTGTGCGAGTGTTTTGCTCTATCATCCTTTTGGTGGTAGTAGCCGGTGTGAGTTTCCTCCGTCATCCTTTTGGTGGTGGGTCTGTGATTTTGTCAATGTCAAATTGTGCGAGTGTGTTTTGCTCTGTCATCCTTTTGGTGATAGTAGCCGATGTGAGTTAGCTCCATCATCCATTTGGTGGTGGGCCTGTTACTTCGTCGATGTCAGATTGTGTGAGTATTTTGCTTTCTCATCCTTTTAGTGGTAGTAGCCGGCGTGAGTTTGCTTTGTCATCCTTTTGGTGGTGGGTCTGTGATTTCGTCGATGCTAGATTGTGCGAGTGTGTTTTGCTCTATCATCCATTTGGTTGTAGTAGCCGGTGTTAGGTTGCTTCGTCATCCTTTTGGTGATGGGTCTTTCATTTCATCGATGTCAGATTGTGTGATTGTGTTTTTCTCTACCATCCTTTTTAGTGGTTGTAGCCGGTGTGAATTTTGCTCCGTCATCGTATTGGTGGTGGGTCTGTGGTTCCGTCGATGTCAGATAGTAGGAGTGTGTTTTAATCTATCATCCTTTAGGTGGTTGTAGCCGGTGTGTGTTTGCTCGGTCATCCTTTTGGTGGTGGGCCTGTCATTTCATCGATGTAAGATTGTGCGAGTCTTTTGCTCTCACATCCTTTTGGTGGTAGTAGCCGGTGTGAGTTTGCTCCGTCATCCTTTTGGTGGTGGGTCTGTGATTTCGTCGATGCTAGATTGTGTGAGTGTGTTTTGCTCTCCCATCCTTTTGGTGGTAATAGCCGGTGTGAGTTTGCTCTGTCATCCTTTTGGTGGTGGGCCTGTCATTTCGTTGATGTCAGATTGTGCGAGTGTTTTGCTCTATCATCCTTTTGGTGGTAGTAGCCGGCGTGAGTTTGCTCCGTCATCCTTTTGGTGGTGGGTCTGTGATTTCGTTGATGTCAGATTGTGCGAGTGTGTTTTGCTCTATCATCCTTTTGGTGATAGAAGCCGATGTGAGTTAGCTCTGTCATCCATTTGGTGGTGGGCCTGTTATTTCGTTGATATCAGATTGTGCGAGTCTTTTGCTTTCTCATCCTTTTAGTGGTAGTAGCCGTCGTGAGTTTGCTCCGTCATCCTTTTGGTGGTGGGTCTGTGATTTCGTCGATGCTAGATTGTGCGAGTGTGTTTTGCTCTATCATCCTTTTGGTTGTAGTAGCCGGTGTTAGGTTGCTTCGTCATCGTTTTCGTGATGGGTCTGGCATTTCATCAATGTCAGATTGTGCGATTGTGTTTTTCTCTACCATCCTTTTTAGTGGTTGTAGCCGGTGTGAATTTTGCTCCATCATCCTTTTGGTGGTGGGTTTGTGACTTCGTCGATGTAAGATTGTAGGAGTGTGTTTTACTCTATCATCCTTTTGGTGGTTGTAGCCGGTGTGTGTTTGCTCCGTCATCCTTTTGGTGGTGGGCCTGTCATTTCATCGATATAAGATTGTGTGAGTCTTTTGCTCTCTCATCCTTTTAGTGGTAGTAGCCGGCGTGAGTTTGCTCCGTCATCATTTTGGTGGTGGGTCTGTGATTTAGTCGATGCTAGATTAGGTGAGTTTTTTTTTGCTCTCCCATCCTTTTGGTGGTAGTAGCCGGTGTGAGTTCGCTCTGTCATCCTTTTGGTGGTGGGTCTGTCATTTCGTCGATGTCAGATTGTGCGAGTGTTTTGCTCTATCATCCTTTTGGTGGTAGTAGCCGGTGTGAGTTTCCTCCGTCATCCTTTTGGTGGTGGGTCTGTGATTTTGTCAATGTCAAATTGTGCGAGTGTGTTTTGCTCTGTCATCCTTTTGGTGATAGTAGCCGATGTGAGTTAGCTCCAACATCCATTTGGTGGTGGGCCTGTTATTTCGTCGATGTTAGATTGTGCGAGTATTTTGCTTTTTCATCCTTTTAGTGGTAGTAGCCTGCGTGAGTTTGCTCCGTCATCCTTTTGGTTGTGGGTCTGTGATTTCATCGATGCTAGATTGTGCGAGTGTGTTTTGCTCTATCATCCTTTTGGTTGTAGTAGCCGGTGTTAGGTTGCTTCGTCATCCTTTTGGTGATGGGTCATGCATTTCATCGATGTCAGATTGTGCGATTGTGTTTTTCTCTAACATCCTTTTTAGTGGTTAGCCGGTGTGAATTTTGCTCGGTCATCCTTTTGGTGGTGGGTCTGTGATTTCGTCGATGTCAGATTGTAGGAGTGTGTTTTAATCTATCATCCTTTTGGTGGTTGTTATCGGTGTGTTTGCTCCGTCTTCCTTTTGGTGGTGGGCCTGTCATTTCGTTGATGTAAGATTGTGCGAGTCTTTTGCTCTCTCATCCTTTTGGTGGTAGTAGCCAGCGTGAGTTTGCTCCGTCATCCTTTTGGTGGTGGGTCTGTGATTTCGTCGATGCTAGATTGTGTGAGTGTGTTTTGCTCTCCCATCCTTTTGGTGGTAGTAGCCGGTGTGAGTTTGCTCTGTCATCCTTTAGGTGGTGGGTCTGTCATTTCGTCGATGTCAGATTGTGCGAGTGTTTTGCTCTATCATCCTTTTGGTGGTAGTAGCCGGCGTGAGTTTGCTCCGTCATCCTTTTGGTGGTGGGTCTGTGATTTCGTCGATGTCAGATTGTGCAAGTGTGTTTTGCTCTATTATCCTTTTGGTGATAGAAGCCGATGTGAGTTAGCTCCGTCATCCATTTGGTGGTGGGCCTGTTATTTCGTCGATGTCAGATTGTGTGAGTCTTTTGCTTTCTCATCCTTTTAGTGGTAGTAGCCGGCGTGAGTTTGCTCCGTCATCCTTTTGGTGGTGGGTCTGTGATTTCGTCGATGTCAGATTGTGCGAGTCTTTCGCTTTCTCATCCTTTTAGTGATAGTAGCCGTCGTGAGTTTGCTCCGTCATTCTTTTGGTTGTGGGTCTGTGATTTCATCGATGCTAGATTGTGCAAGTGTGTTTTGCTCTATCATCCTTTTGGTTGTAGTAGTCGGTGTTAGGTTGCTTCGTCATCCTTTTCGTGATGGGTCTGGCATTTCATCAATGTCAGATTGTGCGATTGTGTTTTTCTCTACCATCCTTTTTAGTGGTTGTAGCCGGTGTGAATTTTGCTCCATCATCCTTTTGGTGGTGGGTTTGTGATTTCGTCGATGTAAGATTGTAGGAGTGTGTTTTACACTATCATCCTTTTGGTGGTTGTAGCCGGTGTGTGTTTGCTCCATCATCCTTTTGGTGGTGGGCCTGTTATTTCGTCGATGTAAGATTGTGCGAGTCTTTTTCTCTCTCATCCTTTTGGTGGTAGTAGCCGGCGTGAGTTTGCTCCATCATCCTTTTGGTGGTGGGCCTGTCATTTCATCGATGTTAGATTGTGCGAGTCTTTTGCTCTCTCATCCTTTTGGTGGTAGTAGCCGGCGTGAGTTTGCTCCGTCATCATTTTGGTGGTGGGTCTGTGATTTAGTCGATGCTAGATTATGTGAGTTTTTTTTTGCTCTCCCATCCTTTTGGTGGTAGTAGCCGGTGTGAGTTCGCTCTGTCAGCCTTTTGGTGGTGGGTCTGTCATTTCGTCGATGTCAGATTGTGCGAGTGTTTTGCTCTATCATCCTTTTGGTGGTAGTAGCCGGCGTGAGTTTCCTCCGTCATCCTTTTGGTGGTGGGTCTGTGATTTCGTCAATGTCAAATTGTGCGAGTGTGTTTTGCTCTATCATCCTTTTGGTGATAGTAGTCGATGTGAGTTAGCTCCATCATCCATTTGGTGGTGGGCCTGTTATTTCGTCGATGTTAGATTGTGCGAGTATTTTGCTTTTTCATCCTTTTAGTGGTAGTAGCCGGCGTGAGTTTGCTCCGTCATTCTTTTGGTTGTGGGTCTGTGATTTCGTCGATGCTAGATTGTGCGAGTGTGTTTTGCTCTATCATCCTTTTGGTTGTAGTAGCCGATGTTAGGTTGCTTCGTCATCCTTTTGGTGATGGGTCTGGCATTTCATCGATGTCAGATTGTGCGATTGTGTTTTTCTCTACCATCCTTTTTAGTGGTTTTAGCCAGTGTGAATTTTGCTCGGTAATCCTTTTGGTGGTGGGTCTGTGATTTCGTCGATGTCAGATTGTAGGAGTGTGTTTTAATCTATCAACCTTTTGGTGGTGGTTGTCGGTGTGTGTTTGCTCCGTCTTCCTTTTGGTGGTGGGCCTGTTATGTCGTCGATGTTAGATTGTGCGAGTATTTTGCTTTCTCATCCTTTTAGTGGTAGTAGCCGGCGTGAGTTTGCTCCATCATCCTTTTGGTGGTGGGTATGTGATTTCGTCGATGCTAGATTGTGTGAATGTGTTTTGCTCTCCCATCCTTTTGGTGGAAGTAGCCGGTGTGAGTTTTCTCTGTCATCCTTTAGGTGGTGGGTCTGTCATTTCGTCGATGTTAGATTGTGCGAGTGTTTTGCTCTATCATCCTTTTGGTGGTAGTAGCCGGCGTGAGTTTGCTCCGTCATCCTTTTGGTGGTGGGTCTGTGATTTCGTCGATGTCAGATTGTGCAAGTGTGTTTTGCTCTATTATCCTTTTGGTGATAGAAGCCGATGTGAGTTAGCTCCGTCATCCATTTGGTGGTGGGCCTGTTATTTCGTCGATGTCAGATTGTGTGAGTCTTTTGCTTTCTCATCCTTTTAGTGGTAGTAGCCGGTGTGAGTTTGCTCCGTCATCCTTTTGGTGGTGGGTCTGTGATTTCGTCGATGTCAGATTGTGCGAGCCTTTTGCTTTCTCATCCTTTTAGTGATAGTAGCCGTCGTGAGTTTGCTCCGTCATTCTTTTGGTGGTGGGTCTGTGATTTCATCGATGCTAGATTGTGCAAGTGTGTTTTGCTCTATCATCCTTTTGGTTGTAGTAGTCGGTGTTAGGTTGCTTCGTCATCCTTTTCGTGATGGGTCTGGCATTTCATCAATGTCAGATTGTGCGATTGTGTTTTTCTCTACCATCCTTTTTAGTGGTTGTAGCCGGTGTGAATTTTGCTCCATCATCCTTTTGGTGGTGGGTTTGTGATTTCGTCGATGTAAGATTGTAGGAGTGTGTTTTACACTATCATCCTTTTGGTGGTTGTAGCCGGTGTGTGTTTGCTTCGTCATCCTTTTGGTGGTGGGCCTGTTATTTCGTCGATGTAAGATTGTGCGAGTCTTTTGCTCTCTCATCCTTTTGGTGGTAGTAGCCGGCGTGAGTTTGCTCCATCATCCTTTTGGTGGCGGGCCTGTCATTTCATCGATGTTAGATTGTGCGAGTCTTTTGCTCTCTCATCCTTTTGGTGGTAGTAGCCGGCGTGAGTTTGCTCCGTCATCATTTTGGTGGTGGGTCTGTGATTTAGTCGATGCTAGATTATGTGAGTTTTTTTTGCTCTCCCATCCTTTTGGTGGTAGTAGCCGGTGTGAGTTCGCTCTGTCAGCCTTTTGGTGGTGGGTCTGTCATTTCGTCGATGTCAGATTGTGCGAGTGTTTTGCTCTATCATCCTTTTGGTGGTAGTATCCGGCGTGAGTTTCCTCCGTCATCCTTTTGGTGGTGGGTCTGTGATTTCGTCAATGTCAAATTGTGCGAGTGTGTTTTGCTCTATCATCCTTTTGGTGATAGTAGCCGATGTGAGTTAGCTCCATCATCCATTTGGTGGTGGGCCTGTTATTTCGTCGATGTTAGATTGTGCGAGTATTTTGCTTTCTCATCCTTTTAGTGGTAGTAGCCGGCGTGAGTTTGCTCCGTCATCCTTTTGGTTGTGGGTCTGTGATTTCGTCGATGCTAGATTGTGCGAGTGTGTTTTGCTCTATCATCCTTTTGGTTGTAGTAGCCGATGTTAGGTTGCTTCGTCATCCTTTTGGTGATGGGTCTGGTATTTCATCGATGTCAGATTGTGCGATTGTGTTTTTCTCTACCATCCTTTTTAGTGGTTTTAGCCAGTGTGAATTTTGCTCGCTAATCCTTTTGGTGGTGGGTCTGTGATTTCGTCGATGTCAGATTGTAGGAGTGTGTTTTAATCTATCAACCTTTTGGTGGTGGTTGTCGGTGTGTGTTTGCTCCGTCTTCCTTTTGGTGGTGGGCCTGTTATTTCGTCGATGTTAGATTGTGCGAGTATTTTGCTTTCTCATCCTTTTAGTGGTAGTAGCCGGCGTGAGTTTGCTCCATCATCCTTTTGGTGGTGGGTCTGTGATTTCGTCGATGCTAGATTGTGCAAGTGTGTTTTGCTCTATCATCCTTTTGGTTGTAGTAGTCGGTGTTAGGTTGCTTCGTCATCCTTTTCGTGATGGGTCTGGCATTTCATCAATGTCAGATTGTGCGATTGTGTTTTTCTCTACCATCCTTTTTAGTGGTTGTAGCCGGTGTGAATTTTGCTCCATCATCCTTTTGGTGGTGGGTTTGTGATTTCGTCGATGTAAGATTGTAGGAGTGTGTTTTACACTATCATCCTTTTGGTGGTTGTAGCCAGTGTGTGTTTGCTTCGTCATCCTTTTGGTGGTGGGCCTGTTATTTCGCCGATGTAAGATTGTGCGAGTCTCTTGCTCTCTCATCCTTTTGGTGGTAGTAGCCGGCGTGAGTTTGCTCCATCATCCTTTTGGTGGTGGGCCTGTCATTTCATCGATGTTAGATTGTGCGAGTCTTTTGCTCTCTCATCCTTTTGGTGGTAGTAGCCGGCGTGAGTTTGCTCCGTCATCATTTTGGTGGTGGGTCTGTGATTTAGTCGATGCTAGATTATGTGAGTTTTTTTTTGCTCTCCCATCCTTTTGGTGGTAGTAGCCGGTGTGAGTTCGCTCTGTCAGCCTTTTGGTGGTGGGTCTGTCATTTCGTCGATGTCAGATTGTGCGAGTGTTTTGCTCTATCATCCTTTTGGTGGTAGTATCCGGCGTGAGTTTCCTCCGTCATCCTTTTGGTGGTGGGTCTGTGATTTCGTCAATGTCAAATTGTGCGAGTGTGTTTTGCTCTATCATCCTTTTGGTGATAGTAGCCGATGTGAGTTAGCTCCATCATCCATTTGGTGGTGGGCCTGTTATTTCGTCGATGTTAGATTGTGCGAGTATTTTGCTTTCTCATCCTTTTAGTGGTAGTAGCCGGCGTGAGTTTGCTCCGTCATCCTTTTGGTTGTGGGTCTGTGATTTCGTCGATGCTAGATTGTGCGAGTGTGTTTTGCTCTATCATCCTTTTGGTTGTAGTAGCCGATGTTAGGTTGCTTCGTCATCCTTTTGGTGATGGGTCTGGTATTTCATCGATGTCAGATTGTGCGATTGTGTTCTTCTCTACCATCCTTTTTAGTGGTTTTAGCCAGTGTGAATTTTGCTCGGTAATCCTTTTGGTGGTGGGTCTGTGATTTCGTCGATGTCAGATTGTAGGAGTGTGTTTTAATCTATCAACCTTTTGGTGGTGGTTGTCGGTGTGTGTTTGCTCCGTCTTCCTTTTGGTGGTGGGCCTGTTATTTCGTCGATGTTAGATTGTGCGAGTATTTTGCTTTCTCATCCTTTTAGTGGTAGTAGCCGGCGTGAGTTTGCTCCATCATCCTTTTGGTGGTGGGTCTGTGATTTCGTCGATGCTAGATTGTGTGAGTGTGTTTTGCTCTCCCATCCTTTTGGTGGTAGTAGCCGGTGTGAGTTTGCTCTGTCATCCTTTAGGTGGTGGGTCTATCATTTCGTCGATGTCAGATTGTGCGAGTGTTTTGCTCTATCATCCTTTTGGCGGTAGTAGCCGGCGTGAGTTTGCTCCGTCATCCTTTTGGTGGTGGGTCTGTGATTTCGTCGATGTCAGATTGTGCAAGTGTGTTTTGCTCTATTATCCTTTTGGTGATAGAAGCCGATGTGAGTTAGCTCCGTCATCCATTTGGTGGTGGGCCTGTTATTTCGTCGATGTCAGATTGTGTGAGTCTTTTGCTTTCTCATCCTTTTAGTGGTAGTAGCCGGCGTGAGTTTGTTCCGTCATCCTTTTGGTGGTGGGTCTGTGATTTCGTCGATGTCAGATTGTGCGAGTCTTTTGCTTTCTCATCCTTTTAGTGATAGTAGCCGTCGTGAGTTTGCTCCGTCATTCTTTTGGTGGTGGGTCTGTGATTTCATCGATGCTAGATTGTGCAAGTGTGTTTTGCTCTATCATCCTTTTGGTTGTAGTAGTCGGTGTTAGGTTGCTTCGTCATCCTTTTCGTGATGGGTCTGGCATTTCATCAATGTCAGATTGTGCGATTGTGATTTTCTCTACCATCCTTTTTAGTGGTTGTAGCCGGTGTGAATTTTGCTCCATCATCCTTTTGGTGGTGGGTTTGTGATTTCGTCGATGTAAGATTGTAGGAGTGTGTTTTACACTATCATCCTTTTGGTGGTTGTAGCCGGTGTGTGTTTGCTTCGTCATCCTTTTGGTGGTGGGCCTGTTATTTCGTCGATGTAAGATTGTGCGAGTCTTTTGCTCTCTCATCCTTTTGGTGGTAGTAGCCGGCGTGAGTTTGCTCCATCATCCTTTTGGTGGTGGGCCTGTCATTTCATCGATGTTAGATTGTGCGAGTCTTTTGCTCTCTCATCCTTTTGGTGGTAGTAGCCGGCGTGAGTTTGCTCCGTCATCATTTTGGTGGTGGGTCTGTGATTTAGTCGATGCTAGATTATGTGAGTTTTTTTTTGCTCTCCCATCCTTTTGGTGGTAGTAGCCGGTGTGAGTTCGCTCTGTCAGCCTTTTGGTGGTGGGTCTGTCATTTCGTCGATGTCAGATTGTGCGAGTGTTTTGCTCTATCATCCTTTTGGTGGTAGTATCCGGCGTGAGTTTCCTCCGTCATCCTTTTGGTGGTGGGTCTGTGATTTTGTCAATGTCAAATTGTGCGAGTGTGTTTTGCTCTATCATCCTTTTGGTGATAGTAGCCGATGTGAGTTAGCTCCATCATCCATTTGGTGGTGGGCCTGTTATTTCGTCGATGTTAGATTGTGCGAGTATTTTTCTTTCTCATCCTTTTAGTGGTAGTAGCCGGCGTGAGTTTGCTCCGTCATATTTTTGGTTGTGGGTCTGTGATTTTGTCGATGCTAGATTGTGCGAGTGTGTTTTGCTCTATCATCCTTTTGGTTGTAGTAGCCGATGTTAGGTTGCTTCGTCATCCTTTTGGTGATGGGTCTGGTATTTCATCGATGTCAGATTGTGCGATTGTGTTTTTCTCTACCATCCTTTTTAGTGGTTTTAGCCAGTGTGAATTTTGCTCGGTAATCCTTTTGGTGGTGGGTCTGTGATTTCGTCGATGTCAGATTGTGCAAGTGTGTTTTGCTCTATTATCCTTTTGGTGATAGAAGCCGATGTGAGTTAGCTCCGTCATCCATTTGGTGGTGGGCCTGTTATTTCGTCGATGTCAGATTGTGTGAGTCTTTTGCTTTCTCATCCTTTTAGTGGTAGTAGCCGGCGTGAGTTTGCTCCGTCATCCTTTTGGTGGTGGGTCTGTGATTTCGTCGATGTCAGATTGTGCGAGTCTTTTGCTTTCTCATCCTTTTAGTGATAGTAGCCGTCGTGAGTTTGCTCCGTCATTCTTTTGGTGGTGGGTCTGTGATTTCATCGATGCTAGATTGTGCAAGTGTGTTTTGCTCTATCATCCTTTTGGTTGTAGTAGTCGGTGTTACGTTGCTTCGTCATCCTTTTCGTGATGGGTTTGGCATTTCATCAATGTCAGATTGTGGGATTGTGTTTTTCTCTACCATCCTTTTTAGTGGTTGTAGCCGGTGTGAATTTTGCTCCATCATCCTTTTGGTGGTGGGTTTGTGATTTCGTCGATGTAAGATTGTAGGAGTGTGTTTTACACTATCATCCTTTTGGTGGTTGTAGCCGGTGTGTGTTTGCTCCGTCATCCTTTTGGTGGTGGGCCTGTTATTTCGTCGATGTAAGATTGTGCGAGTCTTTTGCTCTCTCATCCTTTTGGTGGTAGTAGCCGACGTGAGTTTGCTCCATCATCCTTTTGGTGGTGGGCCTGTCATTTCATCGATGTTAGATTGTGCGAGTCTTTTGCTCTCTCATCCTTTTGGTGGTAGTAGCCGGCGTGAGTTTGCTCCGTCATCATTTTGGTGGTGGGTCTGTGATTTAGTCGATGCTAGATTATGTGAGTTTTTTTTTGCTCTCCCATCCTTTTGGTGGTAGTAGCCGGTGTGAGTTCGCTCTGTCAACCTTTTGGTGGTGGGTCTGTCATTTCGTCGATGTCAGATTGTGCGAGTGTTTTGCTCTATCATCCTTTTGGTGGTAGTAGCCGGCGTGAGTTTCCTCCGTCATCCTTTTGGTGGTGGGTCTGTGATTTCGTCAATGTCAAATTGTGCGAGTGTGTTTTGCTCTATCATCCTTTTGGTGATAGTAGCCGATGTGAGTTAGCTCCATCATCCATTTGGTGGTGGGCCTGTTATTTCGTCGATGTTAGATTGTGCGAGTATTTTGCTTTCTCATCCTTTTAGTGGTAGTAGCCGGCGTGAGTTTGCTCCGTCATCCTTTTGGTTGTGGGTCTGTGATTTCGTCGATGCTAGATTGTGCGAGTGTGTTTTGCTCTATCATCCTTTTGGTTGTAGTAGCCGATGTTAGGTTGCTTCGTCATCCTTTTGGTGATGGGTCTGGCATTTCATCGATGTCAGATTGTGCGATTGTGTTTTTCTCTACCATCCTTTTTAGTGGTTTTAGCCAGTGTGAATTTTGCTCGGTAATCCTTTTGGTGGTGGGTCTGTGATTTCGTCGATGTCAGATTGTAGGAGTGTGTTTTAATCTATCAACCTTTTGGTGGTGGTTGTCGGTGTGTGTTTGCTCCGTCTTCCTTTTGGTTGTGGGCCTGTTATTTCGTCGATGTTAGATTGTGCGAGTATTTTGCTTTCTCATCCTTTTAATGGTAGTAGCCGACGTGAGTTTGCTCCGTCATCCTTTTGGTTGTGGGTCTGTGATTTCGTCGATGCTAGATTGTGCGAGTGTGTTTTGCTTTATCATCCTTTTGGTTGTAGTAGCCGATGTTAGGTTGCTTCGTCATCCTTTTGGTGATGGGTCTGGCATTTCATCGATGTCAGATTGTGCGATTGTGTTTTTCTCTACCATCCTTTTTAGTGGTTTTAGCCGGTGTGAATTTTGCTCGGTCAGCCTTTTGGTGGTGGGTCTGTGATTTCGTCGATGCTAGATTGTGTGAGTGTGTTTTACTCTCCCATCCTTTTGGTGGTAGTAGCCGGTGTGAGTTTGCTCTGTCATCCTTTAGGTGGTGGGTCTGTTATTTCGTCGATGTCAGATTGTGCGAGTGTTTTGCTCTATCATCCTTTTGGTGGTAGTAGCCAGCGTGAGTTTGCTCTGTCATCCTTTTGGTGGTGGGTCTGTTATTTCGTCGATGCTAGATTGTGTGAGTGTGTTTTGCTCTCCCATCCTTTTGGTGGTAGTAGCCGGTGTGAGTATGCTCTGTCATCCTTTAGGTGGTGGATCTGTCATTTCGTCGATATCAGATTGTGCGAGTGTTTTGCTCTATCATCCTTTTGGTGGTAGTAGCCGGCGTGAGTTTGCTCCGTCATCCTTTTGGTGGTAGGTCTGTGATATCGTCGATGTCAAATTGTGTGAGTGTGTTTTGCTCTATTATCCTTTTGGTGATAGAAGCCGATGTGAGTTAGCTCCGTCATCCATTTGGTGGTGGGCCTGTTATTTCGTCGATGTCAGATTGTGTGAGTCTTTTGCTTTCTCATCCTTTTAGTGGTAGTAGCCGGCGTGAGTTTGCTCCGTCATCCTTTTGGTGGTGGGTCTGTGATTTCGTCGATGCTAGATTGTGCGAGTGTGTTTTGCTCTATCATCCTTTTGGTTCGTCATCCTTTTGGTGATGGGCCTGGCATTTCATCAATGTCAGATTGTGCTATTGTGTTTTTCTCTACCATCCTTTTTAGTGGTTGTAGCCGGTGTGAATTTTGCTCCATCATCCTTTTGGTGATGGGTTTGTGATTTCGTCGATGTAAGATTGTAGGAGTGTGTTTTACACTATCATCCTTTTGGTGGTTGTAGCCGGTGTGTGTTTGCTTCGTCATCCTTTTGGTGGTGGGCCTGTTATTTCGTCGATGTAAGATTGTGCGAGTCTTTTGCTCTCTCATCCTTTTGGTGGTAGTAGCCGGCGTGAGTTTGCTCCATCATCCTTTTGGTCGTGGGCCTGTCATTTCATCGATGTTAGATTGTGCGAGTCTTTTGCTCTCTCATCCTTTTGGTGGTAGTAGCCGGCGTGAGTTTGCTCCGTCATCATTTTGGTGGTGGGTCTGTGATTTAGTCGATGCTAGATTATGTGAGTTTTTTTTTGCTCTCCCATCCTTTTGGTGGTAGTAGCCGGTGTGAGTTCGCTCTGTCAGCCTTTTGGTGGTGGGTCTGTCATTTCGTCGATGTCAGATTGTGCGAGTGTTTTGCTCTATCATCCTTTTGGTGGTAGTAGCCGGCGTGAGTTTCCTCCGTCATCCTTTTGGTGGTGGGTCTGTGATTTCGTCAATGTCAAATTGTCCGAGTGTGTTTTGCTCTATCATCCTCTTGGTGATAGTAGCCGATGTGAGTTAGCTCCATCATCCATTTGGTGGTGGGCCTGTTATTTCGTCGATGTTAGATTGTGCGAGTATTTTGCTTTCTCATCCTTTTAGTGGTAGTAGCCGGCGTGAGTTTGCTCCGTCATCTTTTTGGTTGTGGGTCTGTGATTTCGTCGATGCTAGATTGTGGGAGTGTGTTTTGCTCTATCATCCTTTTGGTTGTAGTAGTCGATGTTAGGTTGCTTCGTCATCCTTTTGGTGATGGGTCTGGCATTTCATCGATGTCAGATTGTGCGATTGTGTTTTTCTCTACCATCCTTTTTAGTGGTTTTAGCCGGTGTGAATTTTGCTCGGTTAGCCTTTTGGTGGTGGGTCTGTGATTTCGTCGATGTCAGATTGTAGGAGTGTGTTTTAATCTATCATCCTTTTGGTGGTTGTAGTCGGTGTCGCTTGCGCGAAAATAAGGTGCCGGCACAACAGAAGAGTCGCCACCTTTCGTTATTTATCCTTCAGAGCGGGAAAGGAAACGATCGGAAAAACCTGATGAAAAAGGGTAAGACAAGGTCATCGCAACCGTTGTCTGGATTCGGGAGTCGGTTACGCAAGGGGAAGGTATTAGCACCCCTCACGTCCGTCGTACTCGACGGGATCCTTGCTTGTTGTGTTTACTTGGATGGGTTGGTTTTATTCTATCTACCTATCAAGGCTGGCTGAAAAAGAAAAGAAAAATGACTCAGCAAAGCGTCTCACTTTATGCCTACGTATTCTCATCAGAGAATGAGAAATCAGAGTCAACGTAGTTCGGCCTACGAAGGATTATGGGGGAAGGTAGCTCGCCAAGACATCGCCATCTTGTGCCTATGTACTCTCAACAGGCATGAGAGATCAGAGCTCACGTAGTTCGGGAAACTACGGTTTATTTCCTGTCTTTTACGAAAGAAGTGTTTTTTATTGTGTTTGCGATTTCAATCGCACTAGAGACTATGACCTGAGAGTGAATGCGTCGCATGTCACCCAAAGGGTGCCATACTAAACATCCAGACTGTTGAAAAGAAGCTCTTCAACAATCCTTTCTCAGATAGCTTAAGGCTCGTAACGTACGAAAGAAATCATTCATGATTACTGTATCTTAAACTGTTTTGAGATGAGAAGAGAACAGGCCCAACTAGGAGGGAGACTATCAAGTCCTACTGTTTTCATGCCATGGATTCATCGTATGGTTGAGGTTTGAACAGGGAACTCCTAGAAGTTGTCATGCATAGGTTTCAACCTAAAATTCTATCATCAATTCCTTATCAAAGGAAATGAGAGTCCTAAGGGATCATGTCAATGATACACTAAAACAGACAAAGCATCAGCTTAACAGTAAAATGCATGCAATGCAAGTGAGGGAGGAAATGTATGTGGGGCTTCAGCCTCCACAAGCTCATCTCAACCTCAAGCCAGAATGAATAACAGTAATCATACTGAAAGATAAAACATGCTATCAAGCAATAACAGTAAACTGCAATCATACAGGAGAAAATGAAATGAAATGCCATCAGGCAAACAAACCACATGGGCAAGGGAGCAGGGCTCTACCGAATACCCGCAAGCAAAGCCACACAGTAACAATACAAGCAGAGGGAGCAACTCAACCTCTAGTGCAATCATGCTCCTAGGTTCTACTTATTCTAGATATGAACTTATTCTAATGCATCAAGAAAGTCAAACAAAACACACCAATACAGCAAAGAAAAAAGAAAGTAGATCAACTCCTCTCTCAGCCTCAAGCTTCAGCTTTTCCACCAGCAATTCAGTCTTCAGACTTCCAATTACTCTTGACAAATATCAATTTGCTTTTCCTGGTTTCAATCCTTCAACATAAGTTTCAACTTATCTTCTCCCTTAAGCTTCAGCTTCTTGATCAGCTCCACCTTCAGGCTTCACATAATCTTCAGGGATCTTCAAGTATCAACTTGCTCTTGCTGCTCTTCAAGCTTCAGCTGGAATGGCAATACTCAAGGATTCATCCTCTTCAATACTCTTCAATGAAGTCTCCATCTTCATGCTCAGGCTCAACATCTCTCAAGACAATCAAACCAGAGAAAATCACTTACTGGATAAGCTGGGGGATATTGAACTGCTTATTTGATTACCAAAGGTGACCTATAAGGGTTCAACATCAAAGGAATGGTTCCCTCAAAAGTTCTACTTCCTAGGTACATCACTTATCCCTCCAAAGGAGAGAGGTGTATACCATGGAAGGACTTTGAATCATAGGGAGGAATGGAGGTGAATGATACCATCCATGTTTAAGAAAGAAGTTATCTACATCTAAACTCTTCCTAATCCCTAACCCTAAAACAACAAAAAGGAAAAGAAGAACAAGCTCCCAAGCTCCTCAATGCATCTTCAAGTCTTCTACTATGCTCCTCAATGCTCCTTAGAACAAGATCAAGCTCTCCAACCCCAAAAAGCAAAGCAACTAAAGCAAACATGCCCTAAAGGCAACACAAACAATCAACCAATACAAAAATCAACTAAAAATAGCATACTGTTATATTAAATCCTAATATAATTTCTAAGGGATCCTACATACCTACCCTTAATACCCATATATGTCCCATAGTCTAACTTGTCCTAAAAACCCCAAAATCTAAAGTTATTATGGACATATGTTGAAGTTTAACCTAATTCTACACAACCTAGAATTATCTAATCAAAACTATCCTAAAAATCATCACAAAAATATGGAATAAATCTAGGGGGAACCTAAAACATATATCTAACTATCCTAACAAGATTGACCTAAAAATACTAAGGGAGCTACCTAAACTAAAATCTACAAAATCATGGATCAACTTAAAAGAATTAAAATGCAATTAAAGTGAAAAATATACAAAAAATATCAAAATGCATGATATGGAAAATGTCTTTATTTTATATTTTTCTAGACAAAAATATGAAAAGGTAGAAAAAATTCCCATTAAAATATATTGATTTTTCAATTTAACATGATTTTCTAAAGTTTGAGAAAAAATGGAGAAAAATAAAATGATAAGGATGAGATGGGGTGCAGACAGTAAACAACCATAGTTCATATTCCACATGGGCTCAACATGGGGGGTGCGTATAGAAAAGCGCTTGGGCCCAATGTTAAATCAGAAATCAATCAGAAAACATTAAGAAAAATGAAAAAGATTCGGTGGAAATAGCAACAAAATCCAGTTATAAACACAATGGGCCACAAAGAGGGGTGTTGATAGCATTAAGTCCACTAAGCCCATGAACACCGTTTTAATGAAACGGTGCGTTTCATTATGCTCTGAACTTCCCTCCAAAACGCAATTAAACGTGAGCCCTTGGATCCTTTTCTCAGTCAAGTTCAGCGCGCGCATCCAATGGACGTGGCTTCGTCTTCAACCTCACGCAGCTAGGGTTTCTGCAACTCCCATTAAAATAGATCCCATGCACCAAACTTCTACCAACTCGTGCTCTCTCATATCATCATCAATTCTCAACATGTAAAACCCTAATTTGCTCAGAATTTCACCCTGATCACGCCTATGGCATTGGTTTTCATTGAAACGATCTCTACCATGCAACCCGATAGTGCAACCAACCTAATCTCAAAATATGACCAATCTACAACTTCAACCAAACTCATATTTCTTTACATCAAAATGCTCATCACCTTGCCCTAGTTAAAATCAGCTAATAATCTTGCATTATCACTCACAAAATCACACGTTCTTGCTCCATCAAGAAATGGCATCCATGAATGAAACTTCACCAATCACTCCTAAACTCATCAAAAATGATCACCTAATTGTCTCTAACAATTCTAAACTAATAAATTAACCTAAACATGCCTAGATTATGAGGTGAAAGGGATTTTGCAAACCTGGCTTCTTGATATGGTAGATGATGAAACCCTTGCTTTCAAGGCTTGAAACTCTTCAAGAATGGTCCCTGGATGATGAATCTTCTTCTATTTGCAAAAGATTGGAGGGAGAGAGCTTGTATCCTTGAATTCGAATGTGATTTGCTTTCTTGCAATTTCCAATGGCAACCTTCAAATCTTCATGGATGGAGCTTCAAACCAGTATGCACACACTCAGAAGGATCTATGGAGAAGGTTTGTGAAGAAAAAATGGAGGGAAATGAAGAAGAATGAAGAGATTGAATGTGACTTGCAATGGAAGCTTTTGGATTTCACTCTCTCTTCACTACACCAATTAACACCAACCTTGCATCTGAGCAAGTTGCATTCATCTTATAGAGAGGTTTAGAATCATCTAGAACCCCCTAGAACAATCCAATGAGAAATTGATCTTTTCATGTCATGGTATTTTGAATTCTCATTTCTCCTTACATGGTATCTCATGCCAAACTTATCATAACCTTGGTAACTGACTTGAATTTATCCCCACATGAGATTTAGGGCAAGTTACAATGCATATCTTCCTTGTTTATTGAGTTATTTTGAGTTTTGGTTTGGTACCTTAATATGCAAGTAATCAAATTCCAAAGCAGCCCTATGATGCAAGCCTCAAATCAAAATTGTGGCTGAACCATTGTTCTTAGAATGTCATTTGGAGTCAAAATGACCTATTACATGACATGGTTTGGATATAGCTTATGATTTATGATTTTCAAATTCACTTGAATTAACTTATGCCTCATTTTTAGGTCATTTTTATCACTTTTTGATATGTGCCTTTTCAACATCTCATAACCTCCCTACTAGCCTTAAAACATCATTCTAAGCAAGTTTGATGTTGAAGATTTTTCCATTTGAAGCTTGGAAGTAGGAGATATGGCCTTATGCTTGAAATGACCTATAACTTCCAAATGACCAAAATGCCCTTGGCTTGTCAAAGCCATAAGTTGAGTTCTACAAATCCTATCAAGGACTTCTAGTACTCTCTAGAAATCTAAGAAGATGATATTCAACATTCATGTTGACCAAGAGTTCATAGGAATCATCCTACTAGGGCAAAAGTTGTCTGCAAGTTGGGTGACTTTCAAGGACCCAAATTCACATACCTCAGATGACCTGTAATTTGTCAAAACCATAACTTGAGCTCCACAAATCCTATAAAGGACTTCTACTACTCAAATTAAAGCTAATAACAATCTCTACAACATTCATTTTATGGGGAAGATGAGATGACAATCACATCTTGAGCTAAACTGCCTTGAAGATAGGGATCAAACTAGGGGATTTTACACTGTCAATCCTTAGAAACCCTAGCTTGAAACTTCTCAAACTCCTCAATCATGATGAGTTGGTCTAGGAATCATCCTTATAGTATCTCAATACATCATTCCATGATCACATGGCTCTTGGATTAGGTCTCAACCCTCTCCAAATCATCAGTTGACCTAGGGTTGACCCAGTCAAACCCTAATTCTACCACTCATGGTTGAATCTTCTGAATTCTTGTACAATGACTTCTTTAGGCTTCATGATGGCTTTCAAGACATCTTATAAGCTTTCTCAAAGCTTCAAGTTCATCCTCATAGTCTCAGAATCATCTGAGGAGCTCCCACAACTCTCAAGCTATGAGGCACACAACCTTGGTTTCAACCAATTCCTCTGAGGATCTCTTGAGCTTTCTGACAAAGGTATCAACCTTTGAACATTTGAATTACCTTCTTGGCTAGCTTCATAGTCTCATACAACTCTTGATGGGTAAATAAATGTTGGTCAAATTTTGGGGTGCAACAGCTGCCCCTATTCAAACGGCTTGAACCTAACTGGGTGAAGAGCGAACGGCTCTCAGCCAATCAAGGTGCGAGACGGTTGAATACCGATAAACCCGGAAATTTGCCAACTGCTCAAGTACACGGTACTCTGAGGGGAGCAAATCTTTGAACACTAAAATAGTAGTTACACGACAACTAGCTGGAGAAATACTGATCTGACATCGCCGTCAGTTATCCACATTAAATTCTTCTGACATTGTCATCAGACAACCAAAACACCCAACATCGCCGTCAGTTATCCACATTAAATTCTTCTGACATTGTCATCAGACAACCAAAACACCCAACATCGCCGCTGAAGAGCAAACTATCTGACATCGCCGTCGGACAACCAAAATACCCAACATCGTCGCTGGAAGACTAAATCACCTGACGTCGCTGTCAGAAACAAACATACCCAACATCGCCGCTGGAAACAAACATCCAACATCGCCGCTGGAAACAAACATAATCTGACCTCGCCGTCAAAAACAAACAAATATCCAACATCGCCGCTGGAGAACTGATTCACCTGACATCACTGCCAGAAACAAACAAATATCCAACATCGCCGCTGGAGAACTGATTCACCTGACATCACCGCCAGAAACAAACAAATATCCAACATCGCCGTTGGGGAACTAAATTTGACCTCGCCGTCAAAAACATCCAACATCGCCGCTGGAAACAAACATAATCTGACCTCGCCGTTAACAAACATCCAACATCGCCGCTGAAAACAAACATAATCTGACCTCGCCGTCAAAAACATCCAACATCGCCGCTGGAAACAAACATAATCTGACCTCGCCGTCAAAACATCCAACCTCGCCGCTGGAAACAAACATAATCTGACCTCGCCGTCATAAACAAAACATCCAACATCGCCGCTGGAGCACTAAATCTCCTGACATCGCCGCCAGAGTGAAGAAGATCCATTGGGGGATTGGTCACACGGTAACTGGTAATACATAGTCGATCATGCCATCAGGCACTCCAAAAACACTGTCGGGCATCAGCCGGACTTCAACCATCAGGTTGATCATGCCATCAGGCATTCAAAGAAACTGTCGGGCCTCAGCCGGACTTCAACCATCAGGTTGATCATGCCATCAGGCATTCCGCGCTACCGTCGGGCATCAGCCGGACTTCATCAGCAAGTCGGGAATAGAATCCTTGGTCAATCATGAGCCAACTGGGAACCTCTAAACCTCTGCCATCAGGCACTCCGCATCAGTTGAGAGAACTGCTTCATTAACACGGTCAGACTTCAATCATGGAGTCTTCAAGGGAGATTTCAACTTCGCCGTTGGAAAACCTGCTGGGGAGGATGCTTCGCCGCTGGGGAATCTGGAGAACTATCAAGTAACTCCGCTCCGGGGGTCCAGAAATCATTCTGGATGAATCAACTCTACTGAGGACTTCAAGAATCATCTTGGACAAATAACTCCTCAGGGGACCTTCAAGAATCATCTTGAACTGATAACCATTCGGGAGATTTCAGGAATCATCCTGACCGAACACTCTGTTGGGAATTCCAGGAATCATCCTGGGCAACTCTTGTCGGGGACAAACCAATCATGGCTTGAGCAGCTTCCAAGGATTCGGCTCTCTTGGGGCTTCAGGAATCATCCTGGGCAACCTTTACTGGGGACTGCACTGGGGAGCTTAGGAATCATCTTAAGCAAACGGCCCTGCTGAGGAATTCAAGAATCCTCTTGAACCGAAGACTTCGCTGGGGATCTCAAAAATCATCTTGAGCAAGCGACTTCGTTGGGGAGAATGTCAGGAATCATCCTGAGCAACTGATCCTTTAGCGGAACACCTGCAAAACAAGAACGGTAACAACCTAGATCATGTTTATCATGCATATGCTTTGGCGCCATGCTCCACACGGTGGAAATGCTATGCGTTTATGCTAAATTCTATGCAATCATGCACAATGATGCGATCCCGTCAGCAAAATAAATGCCGAGGGAGAAATCCTCCTGTCAAGGAGAAAGAACTACTCAGATAGAGGAATCATCCTGCTGAGGAGAACATGGTCACCCCAATCTCAATTGGACTCCGCAGGGGACACAACTTCAGTTGACTGCTGCGGGGGAAATGATTTCAGTTGACTGCTGCAGGGGGACGAAGCTCTACGAGAACCTGGACCTGCTGAGGGAAAACGATATCAATCGCTGGAATAAGCTGTGTGGCCTTCATGGCTACTCTTCTGGGGATAACGGCTCTATGGGGAAACAACTTCAGCTGCTCCACACTCCACTGGGGGAAAACCAATCATGGTCTGATCAACTTCCAAGGATTCGGCTTTCTTGGGTATCTGCAAACTCGGCTGAGGAAGGAGAAATCATTCTGCTTCGCTAGAGAGTACGACTCTGGGGGAAGAATACAGCATCGGCTGTTCAACGCTCTACTGGGGAAAGCCAATCATGGTCCCAACTGCTTCACTAGAAAGAGTGCGACTCTGGTGGGAATCTCAATTCCGTTGGGGAAGAAGGAATCATCCGACTTCGGGGGAGAGTACAACTCTGGTGAGGAATTTCAATTCCGCGGGAGACTTCAGTCTGGCATCGTCAGTTGCTGCATATTTCGGCGTACAAATAGTTTCTACGAAACCTGCACTTGTGACCCGGTGCGGGGGGAATGAATTCATGCTTCGGCGCGTGAACATTTCTATGAAACCTGCACTTGTGACCCGGTGCTGGGGGAATGAATTCATGCTTCGGCGCGTGACTCAGCTGAGGAGGTGACGTTCCTTCAGGACGCATCTGCTTGGGGAAGAGAATCATCTCTACCTGGGGAGACATATCAATGCTCACGATCTTGCGTTCAGACTCTGCGGGGAGCTGCTACTAAACTCTGCTGGAGAAGGAGGAATCATCCTGCTTCAGGGATGCGCACGGCGCAATGTCTGGAATATGCTACACCTGTAACAACACAAACAAACAGACAAGATACCCTTCTCAAAGGGACCTATCAAGGTTATTATCTCGTGACAATATCCAAGTATTTAATTGTTTCAACAATCAATGGCCTAGGCCAATAAGTTTATGTATGCGCATTTTATCAAAAACATCGGCGTTCTTTTTCGCAAACAAAACAGGTAAATGCTAAACAGGAAAATAGAATTGCTGAATAGTATGCATTTTATTGATAACGAACCCCTGAATGGGTAAAAGTGTTTTACAACAGAGGCAAGCTCCTGGAATGAGGAAGCCGCGCAAAATAAAACATAAATATACATCAGTATATACAAATGTCGGCAACGAGGCGTAGACGAACACCATGAGTTGATCCCTCTAAGACCCACTCGACTTCGATACTTCTCCGACGCTTCAGCTTCGGAAGAGATTGATTCAGATAAACAGCCCTCAGGTCTTCCAAACCACCAAACAAAGAAAGTCCACACGCGGAACGCAGTCATTTGCTTTTTAAATCCCTAACTTTTGCGTGAACCGCCCTTTGCGGGTTTTCAGTTCACCGGGATACCCTTTTTTGCCGAAGCCGCCCAGTGTAGGTTTTCGACTTCGCGGGTGTACATTTTTTCAATATATCCCTAATTTTTGCCCGAACCTTTTATTCTGTTTTTGGTTCGCCGGGATGCCCTTTTTTGCCTGGACTCTTTCTTTTTTGTCCAGCGGGTCGCTTTCAAGCAAAGTATTTTTTAACTGCGTCCGTGTTCACTAGGGATGCAAAATCTTCACCATCCATCGTGGATAACAACAAAGCTCCTCCCGAGAAGACCTTGCTGACGATGTACGGACCTTCGTAATTCGGAGTCCACTTACCCCGGTGATCGGAGTGTGGCGGAAGAATCTTCGTCAGGACGAGATCACCCGTCTGAAAGCTCCTAGGACGCACCTTCTTATCATAAGCTTTCTTCATTCGGCTTTGGTACAGACGACCAAATGCAATCGACGCTAACCTCTTCTCGTCCATCAGGCTGAGTTGATTCAGACGATTCGTAATCCATTCTGCCTCGTCGAGTTTCACATCAACCAAAACTCGCAAAGAAGGGATCTCCACTTCTAACGGTAGGACAGCTTCCATACCGTACACCAAGGAGAAAGGAGTTGCCCCGATTGACGTACGTACCGTCGTACGATAACCGTGCAATGCAAATGGCAGCATCTCGTGCCAATCTTTGTATGTCACAACCATCTTCTGAACAATCTTCTTTATGTTCTTGTTGGCTGCTTCAACGGCGCCATTCATCTTCGGTCGGTAAGGAGATCAGTTGTGGTGTTCAATCTTGAAACTCTGGCACAGCTCCTTCATCATCTTGTTATTCAGGTTTGAACCATTATCAGTAATGATCTGCTCGGGAATTCCATAACGACAGATGATGTCCCTCTTTATGAATTTAGCCACTACCTGCTTGGTTGCATTAGCGTACGAGGCTGCCTCCACCCACTTGGTGAAGTAGTCGATAGCTACCAGAATGAAGCAATGACCGTTAGATGCAGTGGGCTCGATCTTGCCTATCATGTCGATGCCCCACATGGAGAACGGCCACGGGGAGTACATGACATTTAACGGGCACGGCGGCGCGTGAACTTTATCAGCATAAATCTGGCATTTATGACATCTCTTCGCGAATCTGAAGCAATCCGACTCCATCGTCAGCCAGTAGTATCCTGCTCTCAGGATCTTTCTCATCATAGCATGCCCGCCGGCGTGCGTACCAAATGTGCCTTCATGGACCTCTTCCATGAGCATAATCGCTTCTTTCTCATCTACACATCTGAGTAGCACGAGATCATGGTTTCTCTTATACAGCACTCCATTAGGATTGAGATAAAAATTGCCAGACAGCCTCCTCAGAGTCTTCTTATCCTGGGTTGACGCACCCGCAGGATACTCCTTAGTCATAAGGAAAGTCTGGATGTCGTGGAACCATGGCTTGCCGTCGGCGGCATCCTCGATTGCAAAGACAAATACCGGTCTATCAAGACGCGAAAGTACAATTCTTGGAGCCTCATTCCAAAAATTGACTTTATACATTGAAGCCAATGTGGCTAAGGCATCAGCCATCTGATTTTCCGCCCTGGGCACATGATGGATCTCCACTCGATCAAAGAACGGAAGTAGCCTCCTGGCATAATTCATGTACGGTACCAAATTTGATTGACGAGTCTCCCACTCCCCTTTAATTTGGTTGATCACAAGCGCTGAGTCACCATATACGTCTAGATTCTTGATCCTCAAATCAATTTCCTCTTCTAGACCCATGATGCATGCTTCGTACTCCGCCTCATTGTTGGTGACTGGAAATGTCAGTCTCGCAGTAAACGGGATATGGGATCCGTGGGGAGTCGTGATGATCGCCCCGATGCCACTTCCATAGGAATTAACCGCTCCGTCGAATATCAACTTCCACTGGGATTTCCTATCTGGCCCCTCGTCGGGCAACGGCTCATCACAATCCTTCGCTTTGAGAAACATAATATCCTCGTCAGGGAATTCAAACTTCATAGGCTGGTAGTCCTCGATCGGCTGTTCGGCAAGGTAATCAGACAATACGCTTCCCTTGATGGCCTTCTGGGACATGTACTAAGTATCATATTCTGTTAACACCATTTGCCATCTGGCAATCCTGCCCGAAAGAGCCTGCTTCTCGAAGACGTACTTGATCGGATCCATCTTCGAAATTAGCATAGTGGTGTGATTGAGCATGTACTGTCGTAAACGTTTGGCAGCCCAAGCTAGTGCTCAACACGTCTTCTCCAGCATCGAGTATCGAGATTCACACTCAGTGAACTTTTTACTCAAGTAGTAAATGGCATGCTCTTTTCTGCCCGTCTCGTCGTGTTGACCGAGAACACACCCCATACTATTCTCCAGAACTGTCAAGTACATGATTAATGGCCGTCCAGCCACTGGGGGTATCAAGATTAGAGGTTCTTGAAGACACTGCTTTATCTTGTCGAATGCCTTATGGCAATCTTCATTCCAAGTAATCGCCTGATCTTTCTTTAAAAGCTTGAACATCGGTTCAGAAGTGGCCGTGAGCTGAGAGATAAACCTTGCAATGTAGTTTATTCTGCCCAAGAAACCACGAACTTCTTTTTCTGTTTTCGGCGCTGGCATTTCTGGAATGGCTTTTATTTTTGCAGGATCAACCTCGATACCTCGTTCGCTTACAATAAACCCCAGCAACTTTCCGGACCGCACTCCGAAAGTGCACTTGTTAGGATTTAGCCTCAACCTGAACTTCCTAAGCCTCTCAAAAAGCTTCAATAAGTTGACCAGATGCTCTTCCTCCATTTGGGACTTCGCAATCATGTCATCAACATAGACCTCGATCTCATGATGAATCATATCATGAAACAAAGTTACCATTGCTCGCTGGTAAGTGGCCCCTGCGTTCTTCAGACAGAAGGGCATTACCTTATAGCAAAATGTTCCCCAAGGGGTGATAAACGTCGTTTTCTCCATGTGCTCTGGCGCCATCTTGATCTGATTGTAACCGCAGAAGCCATCCATGAACGAAAACACGGAGAACTGGGGTGTGTTGTCGACCAACAAATCGATATGAGGCAACAGGAAATCATCTTTAGGGCTCGCCCTATTCAAATCCCGATAATCGACGCACATGCGTACCTTACCGTCTTTCTTCGGTACAGGCACTATGTTGGTGACCCACGGAGGGTAAGTGGTGACCGCTAAGAAGCCAGCATCAAGTTGTTTTTGCACTTCTTCTTTGATATTAACGGCCATATCTGGTCTCGTCCTCCTAAGCTTTTGCTTGACGGGAGGGCAATCTTCTCGCAGCGGCAAGTGGTGGACCACGATGTCCGTGTCAAGTCCGGGCATATCTTCGTATGACCAAGCAAAGACGTCACTATACTCTCGAAGCATCTCGACCAATCTCTGCTTGACATTACTCTGCAGCGCAGCCCCTACTCTGACATTTCTGACGAGCTCTTCAGAACCCAGATTTACGATCTCGATTTCCTCCTCATGAGGCAGAATAACCTTTTCCTCTTGTTTCAACAAGCGGGCCAACTCTTCAGGAAAGTCTTCGTCTTCATCAATCTCTTCTTCGGCTTGATAGATCGGGCAATCGAAGTCGAAGTGAGCCGTAGAAGGTCCAGAGTCGTTGTCATCTGTTATGTGGATCCTGCAATAACAAGGGTTAAGTTTAAAACAAGAATATGCAGGTTAGCACAAACCCCGTTGCCATTTTACTATTTTTCAAAACAAATATAAAACAGGAATAACAGAGAACACAATATTTGAGTACGAAGAAAACGCCTTTGATTTATTAACAAAATGCATGTACATAATCCAACAAGGCCCTGACAATAAAACCGCTATGCCCCGCGTAGGACATAGGGTTGTACAATGATTGAAAAAGTAAATCATTACTCTTCACTTGTCAGCTGGATGATATCCTTGATGGTCCAATTGTTGAGGCCCTTGCCCGACTTGCTTGGCTGAATCCAAGAGTCGAGATCATAATCGCTATCCCCGCTGTCCTCAGACGCCGCGTTGATGCTTTCGAAAATCACTCTGCCACTGGTAAATAGGACCGGCCCCTTACCCTGTGACGCGTGTCGCTACTGCGAAAATCGGCGCCGGCTTGACAGGAGAGTCGCCACCGTGCGTTATTTATCCCTCAGAGCGGGAAAGGAAACGCTCGAAGTAAACCTCGCAAAGACGGGAAAAGGTATGGTCATCGCAACCAAAACCTGGATTCGGGAGTCGGTTACGCAAGGGGAAGGTATTAGCACCCCTCACGTCCATCGTACTCGATGGGATCCACGCTTGATGTTTATAGGTAAAAGGGTGTGTTATCTATCTATGCTACTGGCTGGTCTGAAAAGGAAATAAAAGGACAGGACTCGACAGAACATACGGTGTTCTGGGCCTACGTATTCCCTCGTGCAATGGGAAAGTCAGAGTCAACGTAGTTCGACTACCTATGACTAAACGGGGGAGAGGTTGCTCGCCAGGACATCGCGTCCTGTGCCTACGTACTTCCATCTGGTATGAAAGATCAGAGCAAACGTAGTTCGACTAACTACGGGTAAACAGGGGGCTCTCACACAGCTGTGAGAAAACAAACTGGTCCTAAAGGTTCGGGAACCTACAAATACAATCTGGTCTCAAATGCACTCGGGCAGGAGAAAAGGATAACAATTAGTCGTTAGCGGGAAAGTCTCGATCGCACAGCCGCGAGAGAACAAAGGTTAGTCGTTAGTGTGCTCGCTAGGATATCGCATCCTATGCCTACATATCTTCGTCTGGAACGAAGAATCAGAGCAGCTGTAGTTCAGCTAACTACGGATCAAGCTACTCAAAAGCTCCCACAGAAAGGAAAGGGAAACTCTAAAACTATAGCGGAGAAACAGGGGAATCTACCTACTGCTATCACACCTGGTTGACCATCCTAATGTCTATCATAACAACTCCGCAGCGGAGAAGTCAGAGCTCCTAAGGGATCATGGCAACAGGACTAAACTACAAACAAGAAACTGCAAAGTAAAGAAAATACCGGAAATATGCATGAATGCAACAACTAGACAAACAAGGCGCAAAGGCCGCACACCACAGAGGCAAGGGAGCTCAGCTCTACCAAATACCAACAAGCAAAGCCACGCAATAACAAACAAGCAGAAGGAGAACCACCTCAACTTCTCATGCACACAAAGTCTACTTCTAAGATGCACCTATTCAGAACTATCTAGATGAATACCTAAGTCTAATGCAACATAACATCACACAAGTCAAACAATCCAAAGAGAAGGCAGGCTAACCTGACAAGCCTCTATCTACAAAACAAGAAACCACTCCTGGGCAAGGCCCCTAAAACAAGCTTCAAATCTATCTCTAAACAAAACTCTACACAACACCCTAAGCAAAGATCTAAGCCAAAAATCTAATCAAAACCTTAAGCAAGAGGAATCAATCCCAGTCTCCAAGCTTCAGAACAAGCTTACCAGAGAAAGGGAGCTAAGCAGGCGAGCTCATGGTGCCTTCCTCAGGAAAGTACCAGGAGGTTACTACTCAGGAGTCGTATCCTATGCGGCTCGACAACTGTGATCAGTTTACATTCCTCCGCAGGAGAAACTAAACTCACATGAAGGCTCCGGCATCACGGGATACTTGAGAAAACCTATATGCACTAAGGGAACTAAGTGAACAGACCCCTAGGACCTTCCTCAGGAACGTACTAAGAGGCTGACACTTAGGAATCGTATCCTACGTGGCTCAACAACTGTGATCAGTTTACATTCCTCCTCAGGAGAAATTAAACTCACAAGTTGGCTCCAACATCACTGGATACTTGAGAAACCCTAGATAAACTAATGGAACTAAGTGAATAGACCCATAGGACCTTCCTCAGGAAAGTACTAGGGGGCTTCCACTTAGGAATCGTATCCCATGTGGCTCAACAACATGTGATCAGTTTACATTCCTCCTCAGGAGAAATTAAACTCACAAGTCGGCTCCGACATCATTGGATACTTACGAAAGAGGTGAGAAGAAAGAATGAAAGTCATTCATAGTGCCTTCCTCAGGAAAGTACCATAAACTCCCTTCAAACTTCAGGGTCTCGAACCTCACAAACAGACAACAAGCTCCTAGACTAAGCCTCAATCCACTGCCTCTTTGCAAGCTCCAACAGGACCTCCATCAGCTCCCACCTTCAAGAAGAACCCACAGGCCAACAAACCTCAAGGAACTATCTCTGAAGTTCAACCATAGTTGAACTTCAAAGTCAGAAGTCATCAAGACTTTCCCTAACTTCAGGCTCAGACAAATCATATCAGAACATCCTACAAAAATCTATCAAAAATCTAATGGGAGACCTATATGGCTCTAGGATAACATACTGAAAAATCAGAACAAAATTCAACACCAGATGAAAGAACTAAAATCAGCAACACAGACATATCCACAAACCAATTTATTCAACATCAATAACAGTGAAAAAATGCAAGTAAAATGAAAATGCATGATTAAGCTAATGTTTTTATACTATAAAATTCTACACTGAATTACGAGTCTACAAAAAAAAAAAGAACGGAATCATTTGACTAAACCTACTATTTTTTATCAATTTTCTAATGACATGTATGCACTAAAAATATTAAAAGAATCACTTAAATGAAAAATATACAAAAAATAGCAAACAAAAATAAAATGTCATTTTTATTTTTATTTAATTTTCTAGGAATTATGATGAAATGGTAGGAAAAAGAAGAATTAAAAAAACAATTATTTTCATTTTATTATGGATTATTTAATATGTAAAGAAAATAAAAGAAATTAAAGAAAATAAAGTTGAAGTAAAACTGGAGGGGGGTTTAAACAGCAAGGAGTTTCAGGCCTATTCTGGCTGGGCCCACATATGGGGGGTGCTAAAAGCAATAGGGCGCAGGGCCCAGTCTCCTCAAAAACAATTAATAAACTTCAGAAAGAAGAAAAACGCCTGGGGGTGCTGTGCTAGCAAATTCCAGTTATTATTTCACTGGGCTTACGCCCAGGGGGTGCAGATAGCCATTAGGGCCTAAGGCCCAACTCAATTCATCCTGTCTCTCATACGCCAGGGGGGGGGGGACAAGCAATTTGGGGTATGCATCATAAAAATACGTTTGGGCCTAAGCCCAATACTCTAACCCTAATCCAATTACTCAGTGAACAAAACTTAATCCCTCTCCCAAACCCTAATTACTGTTCATCAAACTGCTTCGTTCGTCTTCCTCCTCTCTCCCTGCACCTAATTCTCTGAGAAAGCCTCTCACAACAGGATCACACAACCCTTCACCCAACCCAGAATCTAACCTAAACATCACTCTTGTCCAATCCACCCTCACCTAAACTATCACCTTTGTCCAACTAACATGTAAATCTCAGGCTAACATCTTAACTCAATTGAACAAGCCACTATGAGGTGAAAAAGAGTTACCTGGAGCGAAGCCGAAGACGAAGGTTTCTGGAGAACGTCTCTTGAAGGCGACGGAGTTCTTGAGGTTCTTGAGATTCTTGGAAGACCTTCGAAGGTCGTTGAAGCTTTTGCGTAATCCTAAAGAACCTGAAAGGAAACTGAGGGAGAAGCGGTCTCGCTGGGAAGACGATGAGCGCTTGGATGTTGTTGGCCAGGAAACTCAGGCGATGAATGTCTATGAAGATCAACGTGATTCTGGGTTTCTCGTTGAGGAAGGATGAAGGTTTTGGGTGATTTCTGGGGAAACTTTGATGGAGGATGAAGGTTGGTTTCTGGAAAAATAGCTCTTGTAGAACGAAGGGGGTTTGAAGGTTCTGGGGAAGTGGTTGAAGTTTCCGGCGAGGGTTAGATTTTCCGGTGAGGAGAAGATGAAGGTGGACAGAGGAGATCGGAGGAAGAAGATGAAGAAAGGAGGGTTTCTGGAGATTCTGGGTGTGAAACGAACTCCGGCGAGCCGTTGCGGTGGCCGGAAGACGTTGGGGGTCACCGGCGGTGGGGGTTATGGCGGATGCATGGCCGTCGGTGGGTTTTCTGGTGAAGCTCCGGTGAATGCTGGCGAGGTGACAAGTGGCGCGCATGCACAGAGAGAGAGAGAGTGGGGGCCAGCTGGGAGGCACGTGTGGCGTGAGCTGGGGAAGTCTGAGTGGGAACGCGTGGGGGCCCTCTAGTGCAACACGTGGCCTCTATTTATGCCACTGAAAACGCGTGGGAGCTTCTAGATGCTTCTAGACGGCGCTGGATTCTGCTGGAATATTTTCTGGACTTTTTGGATAATTCTGGACCAAACTTGGACAAAAAACTGCTAACTGGGCTGCGAAAAATGAACTAAGGCCCAATACGAAAAATGGCCAAAAACCTGTAATAAACTGAAAAAAAACAGTTAAACCTAATTACCTACTCAAAACAATTAACACCTAATTAGCTAATGATTAATCCTAATAAAATCTAACAAACTCAATTAAATCCTAAACAAAAGATTTAAATCCTAATTATCCTAATTAAGCCTAAAAATGGTTAAAACCTAATTAACTCTAAAAAGAAGGATTAAAACTCTAATTAATTCTATATCAACCTAATTAAATCCAAAAATGATTAAGAACCTAATTAACTCTAAATCAACCTAATTTCTATTAAAGTTCTAATATTATTTAATATCTATTAGTAATAAAAGAAAAACTATATTCCCCTTTTTCTTTATTATTCTAAAAACTATTTAAAATCTTATTTATTCTAAAAATCTATTTAAAAATTCTATAAAATCCTAAAAAGAGAATTAAACTATTAAAAAATACAAAAACCCTATTTAAATTCCAGAAAAATCTGTAAAGCCTATTAAAAATTCACAAAAGTCTATTAAAATCCTAAAAATGCAGATGAATGCAAATGCCCCCCCATAAAAGAGCGCACGAGACCAGATCGAATCGAACAGAGATCCCCGGGCATCAGAATATCCTCAAAATCACTGTGCAAGCTAAAAATCACCGAGGAGCGCACAATTTCCTGAAAATAAAACCCTGGTGATCTGGACTGGATCTGCCGTATCTGATAGATGAAAATCAAGCTGTAAACTCTGATATCCTCCGTTTGTGCACAAATATCATGCGTCTGATTAAACCATGAGTCAGATAGGAGAATCAGTTGGTCAAATTTTAGGGTGCAACAGCTGCCCCTATTCAAGCGACTTGGACCTGAAGAGCTTGAAGAGCGCTCAGCCTTCAAACATTCAGAGGTACGAGACGGTTGAATACAAATAAAACCCGAAAATTTGCCAACCGCGAGCATATACTGTAAACTGCTTGGGGAATAAAGTCCAGAAAACCGAGTCCGGTCATTATGGCACCAAACTGATCAATCATCTGATAAAGAACTCCTGATTTGAATACTCGTTGCTTGTGATACCCCATATAACAAACCCTGAGGGCTGCAACAAAATACCTGATCCTTTCACATTGCCTACTGATAGGCAGGACGAGAAATATACCCACATCGTCCAAAGATGGACGGGAAGACATCCTGATTGAATACTCACATCGTCTAATGATAGACGGGATCATCATCGTCTAAGGGTAGACGGAAAGAAAACCTTAATCTCCATACTCACATCGTCTAAAGATAGACGGGAAGAAAACCTTAATCCCCATACTCACATCGTCTAAAGATAGACGGCATCATCCTGATTGATGAACAAATCAATATTCACATCGTCTAAGGGTAGACGGGAACAAAGCCTGATCGCGTACTCACATCGTCTAAAGATAGACGGGAAGAAATAATCTCCATACACACATCGTCTAAAGGTAGACGGGAAGAAAACCTTAATCCCCATACTCACATCGTCTAAAGATAGACGGCATCATCCTGATTGATGAACAAATCAATATTCACATCGTCTAAGGGTAGACGGGAACAAAGCCTGATCGCGTACTCACATCGTCTAAAGATAGACGGGAAGAAATAATCTCCATACACACATCGTCTAAAGATAGACGGCATCATCCTGATTGATGAACAAATCAATATTCACATCGTCTAAGGGTAGACGGGAAGAAAAGCACATCCTGGGGGAAACCCCTTCTTGAAACCTTACTGCGACCACCCGCAACTTCACATCGTCTATGGATAGACGGAAAGAAAACCACATTCGTACTCCAGACGTCTAATGATAGACGGAGAAGTCCATTCATTGGAGGAACACATCGCCAATATGAATTGACGGGAAGAAAAGTTTGTCGACATCAGATGACTGCTTGATCAAAGCATAATTGTCGTATGATCTGAGATACAAATAATCTGCTGAACTGTCTGAATACTGCTGCTGGATAAATACCCCTGAACTGATCACAGAGTAATTCACGCGCCATATGAGGCTGATAGAAAACCTGACTTATGCTTCGTATGCATATGCAAATGCTTTAATCTTTCTACAGCGTAATGCTCCATTCTGGATAGAAATGCTACGCATTTTGAAACTGTCATGCAGGTATGATGCAAATATGACGATGCATGCAATATGCTAGCAGGCTCGAGCTGCCGGAGAAGGCCGGGTACAGAAAACCACTTCAGCAAAATAAATGCTGAAGGCGCGGCCAACTTTGCTGGGGATAAACTGGATATCACTGAATTATCCCAGCAAAATAAATGCTGGGAGAGTGAAATCAACTCTGCTGGGGCTATTGGGAACTTAACCGAACACTTCGACGAATTAATATCCTGCTGGGGAATATAACTCCTCTGTGAAATAGCAGACGTGCTGAATATGATTAGACTCCTCTAGGGATCGCTTACCCATGCCAATGACAAATTGGACTTTGCTGGAGAAAATGGAGGGAGTCCCCCTGCGTACTGACGACGCTCGGATCTGGAAATTGATGCGCCAACACAGATGGGCTTCACAGTAATCGCAAACTTGGATTTGAGCTCTTAAGCCATCTTACTAGGTCAGGTACGATTGACGCTGGAAAATATTCTTCCTGAATACACAGCCTTTTAGTGAAGAGTCAAGGGATAGTAACACGACTTCCCGCAATCATCTCGCTCTCGAAAATCGACCGTATCTGCTCGAATAACTCTGTATGGCTGATACGGAGAAGAACAATCCTTTCTCTTCTGATATGCCTCAGCCTACGGGACCTCCATGGGGATAGTCCTCGAAAGGAAATCTGAAAATCTGTTTTCTGATGGTCTGATATAACGTGCCCCAGCGTTCTGAGCTTCCGAGAGACGCTTCACCTCAAATGCTCCTCGAATAACTTCTGCGTGCTTAAGATGGTCTACCCTTGACTACAATGACCTTGCTCCTGATTAGCTGATTCAGAGTAGTGCCCTCTGATTGCGGCGTATTTGCCTGAATCTCAACCTGATTGCCCCAGGATAACTGATTTCGAAGGGCTGACCTGACTGGGGATCACAATAATAGCTTGCCCCTGTTCTCGGAACATTCGGGCGTTCTGCATTCTATCTTGACCATACTTTCCACTGTAGGAAGCTTTTCTGCTGTCAAGCGCTTACTTGCAAGTAAAACAAGTTGTTCTGCATAAAAGATGTATTAATGCAACACATATGACAGCTTTGACATCCAATCTGTTCACTAGGAAAAAGGAAAAACAGTTTATGGCATATAATGCACAAAACATTTATCAACATCAGTACCAACATGGTAAGAGGAACCTTTTTAGAGTCAAAATCGACGCGACCTTTACCGGAGTATGCTTTCGAAACGACCTGCTTCAATTAGGACTTTTGGAGGTTGTAACGTGGTCAGGTTCACGGTTCGTGAAACAAAGGATATTTGGCTCAAAGTTTAGTTTAACCCACCCATCCTCCTTGATGTTCTCCCATCCTACGTTCAGCTAATTCGACCTTAGCGCTCACCTCTCAGAGGTTGAAAGATAGGAGTGATAGCTCGAGAAACTTTCGGCTCTTGGAGTGACAGCCACTCCCTTTTCACCTTTGACACTTGAGGTCACACGACTCGTATTTCCATCGAGGATTTTTCTCTTGATCCTTTTCATCTTTTCTTTTCATATCCCTAACTTTTGCCTGGACTGACTCCTTTTGAGTTTCTTTTGATTTTTTTAAGTCCAGCGGGATGCCCTCATTTTTGCCTAAGTCATTTGTTTTGAAGTTTTCTTGACTTAGCGGGCTTTTGATTCTTTTTTCATTCTTCTTTTTTTTCGAACAAGTCGTGTGACATTGGTTGTCTGACTCTTTGGGAAACAATGTGGCCGTCACACTCTTGATTGAACCATTGTGGTCTTTTAGGCACGACCTCTAGGGGCGCGATTGATCCTCGAACGGACACTCCTTCTGCAATTTGGACGCTTGGTCAAATTAGCTAACACCTACCCTGTCCCAAGGTTAAGATTGAGGGTTTTTCGTTTTCAGAAAGAAACTCCTACTACAAGGCTCAAAGGGGTTGACAAGGGATTATCTTCCTTATGTCTCCGGTGTTTAGGGATTTGAAACAATGCCTGTATATCATCAGCAGGTTTTATTTCAAAAGCATACAATATCGGTAGTTGCATGTCGGTTATTTTTGTCATCCTCCCCAAATTCTTCTTAACCAAACGTTGGACATTTGTAAAAACATGTTAGTGAACACGAATGGATTTAATCAAAACATGCATATTTATTTCATTATCATCAATTGAATGAAAACAACAAGTTTTACAAACAAGCTTACAAATTCAAACAGGAAAGCGACTACAAATGTAGAGAAATGACAAGCTAAAACAAAGAAAATATGCTAGTTCCCGAGAACCGGGCTTTTGCATCTGCCCTGCTGCTGAACCAGCTATCTTTATTAGAGGCAATTCGATGCTGTCCTGATCTGCTTTCCACGACCCAGCCAAATTATAGAGCCCTTCCTCCTTCATTCAGATGATTTGGGGACCTCTTGGCCCGAAGCTGATTGCTGCACTATCGAGCAGATCCTGCACTTTGTGCTTAAAAGCATGGCAACCTTCTATATCGTGACCCGGGGCTCCGGAATGAAACTCGCAGTGCCTGCTTGCATCATAACCAAACGGGGGAGTTCCCGTTATTGGTGTCAGAGTTCTTTTCTCTACCAGATTCAATCCCAACAATGTCTGCAACAACTCGGCATATGTTGAGGGAGGCTTCTCAAACACTCTTCTCGGTTTACTACCCTGGAATCTTCGTTGAGCCTGCTGTGCCCCCTGCTGAGGCTGCTGCTGCTGGTATCTAGTTGATTCTTGAACACCCTTTATATCAAATGCAACATCAGTTTCTTGACCTTCAATGTACTGATTAACGCTCTCCTTATGCTTAACCATTTTCTTTCTTAGATCTGCCCCAGGAATAGGCAACAGTTGGGGGCCTGGAGATTCTGACACCATGGAGTCCAGGATACGCTTCTGACCCACTGCAGCTTTAGAAACATCTGTCATTTTAGCATCGACTGAGACAGGAGCAATGTGCACAGCTACGCCGCCCGGCGTGAATTCAATATCGTGCGAGTCAATCAGGTCTTGAACATTGTGCTTAAAAGCATGACAACCCTCGATGTCGTGTCCGAATGCCCCGGAATGAAATTCACATTGCTTATTGGCATCGTACCCATGAGGAAACACTCTCGTTGGTGGTGCCAACGTTCTCTTCTCCACCAGATTAAACCTCAATAAGGTCTGCAAGAGCTCAGCATAGGTCATAGGTGGTGCCTCAAACATTCTCTTTTGCTTCCCTTCCTGGATCCTCCGTTGAACCGGACGCATCTTCTGTTGCTGCTGCTCAGGTTCCACATGCACAGGTGGCGCGAGCTTCTTCATTGCGGCTTCGAATAGTTGATCGTCCTCTTTCCTAAGCACATTTTTGACTACCTCCATGACCAAGCTCACTTGGGTCTTCAGCTGACTGTTCTCCTCTTTGAGAATCTTCTGCTCCAGACGCATCTCTTGCATGTCTCTCATCATCTACCCCAGCTGGCTTCGGACTTCAATCAATTCAAACTGATTCTGTTCCATATCTCTGAAGGAATTCCTGCAACAAACTGGACGATGAGGAAATAAGGCCCACGGTTCTGATATACCTGCTAAATGATAATGCAGCGCAGAAAGCAAACACATATTCATAACGAGACAAAGAGAAACTCAAGCTATAAGCATACAGACGAACATCTCCCACATATGTACAATCAACACAAGCAGCACGTTAGCACAAATGAGTACGAATACAATGACCCCAGCCAACAATCCTGGCGGTGGTCGGCAAATACTAGTGCACAAAAGCTAAACGGGTTAAGCAAAGAAAACAGATGCGACACCCGGCACAGAAACCTCTAGAAACTTCTCCCATATTCAACTGAACTCTCCGATTGACAATCTTCAGAGCACACACTTCCTGTGGAGTCTTCCATGACATTAACTGACGAACCCCCACAACTGGAAGATGGAAAATCATTAATCTGAACACAACCCTGAGGCGTGATGTAAATATGGCTAGAGTCTAACAGATCTTGAACCTGACTTCTAAGCACCTTACAGTCATTCGTTGAGTGCCCCCGGGCCCCAACATGGTACTCACAGCGGGCGCTGGCATCAAAACCTAGAGGATACGGTGGAATCACCGGCTTAGTCTCTTTCGGCACTATCAATCCACTTTTGACCAGATCTGGCAACAACTGACTGTACGACACCGGTAGCTGAGTAAACTGCCTTTCAGGTTTCCTTGGTCTTCGTGGAGCATGCTGACGCGATCGGCGGTAAGATGATCGTTGACTTGAAGTGTCTGAAAACTGATCCTGAGATGCTAGAGATTCTGAGGTGGCGTCATCTCCTTCCCACTCTTCTTGAGAACTGACAACTGACTCAGTCTTATTAACGGGGACGTAAGGAACACCTCGAAACTTTCCACTCCTGAGTCCTCTCTCAACAATCTCTCCCAGCCTCATCAGGCCCACAAAGTTTGTGCAACTGAACAATTTGTCAAAGTAATGGCCTTTCAGAGTACCCAAAAAGATGTCAACCAGTTCTCTTTCCGGAAGCGGTGGTTGAACGCTAGCAGCCAATTCTTTCCATCTTCGCAAATATCCTCTGAATGATTCATTCTCCGCCTGAGATAATTCTTGCAGATCTACGAGACTAGGAGTCAAATCCAGGTTGTAATCGTATTGCTTCATGAAAGCTCTGGCTAAATCCACCCATGATCGGATCTGATTACTCTCTAACTGCACATACCATCTCAACGATGCCCCAGTCAGGCTATACTGAAAGCAATGGATCATTAGTTTGTCATTTCGCACAAACGAGGTCATCCTTCGACAGAACATCATCAAATGCAGCTTTGGACAGCTATCTCCCGTGTATTTTTCAAATTCCGGCATTTTGAACTTGTACGGCAATACCAGGTCAGGAACCAAACACATGGCCACAGCATCCAGGTTAACGACATCTTTCGCTTCCAAGGCTTTCATTTGCTCTTCCAATGCTCGGAGCCTTCTACCATCGTCAAGAGCTCTTGGATCTACTAACCCGGTCACTGGAATATCTCTTCGGTAATTCATCGCAGGGAAAGCAACACATTGATTGTTAACAGGAGGATGACGTTCATTTTGGGCGACGAACTGCTCATGCCGATCTCTGTTTTCAACAGTAGGCTGCACAACTTGGTCTGCAGTAAGGTTGTTCGCTTGCGGGAAGCCTTCCATAGAATCATACTGATGGTTGGACGCCACAGTAAACCTTGCCAAGGTGTTAGGAGACTGGAAATTGCCTTCAGACATAGCTCCCGATTACCCGTAACGGACTATGCTGCTTGATTCTGCTCAAATCTGCTTCAGCCCCTTGGTCGTCTTTACTCTTGCCTCAAACAATTCCCCGAGAATCACTTTCTGGTGAAAACAAAGGCTGGATAAGTGCTCTGACCTGCTAGAGAAATGCTATGCAGTATGATTTATGCAAACAGAAACACAAAAAAATGCTAACGTGCGTGTGTGCATTGGAGATATTTTCCCTCCAATTCCAGTGTCAGTGGTAGCAAGACGAGATAAACCATAAAGACAATATTTGGAAAAAACCCTCATATATTGATTAGAATAACAGTCTTGTCAAGAAGTTACATAACTATGCTCCATACAGCTGATATGATAAGGAGGATCCCAGCCAACATGCCTGGTGGTGATCTCAACATACAGAATACAAGAGAGAAATCAAGTACGGGTACGGTTGCGGAAGTCCTCGACCATTTTCTTTGTCTCTGCGTGATCTGGTTGATAAATCAAACCTTCTATCAGCCGATCCCTCTTCCTGACTGTCCCCTGGATGTCTCTGACAAAGTCTTCCCAAGCCTTATCATTGGCACCGCCCTCAGGTTTGGGTCTCTTGGCATCTGCTCTATGCTGGAAATCTTCCAAATTTTTCATGGCATCTGTCAACTTGCGCTCGGCCTCGTATCGGCGACAGGCTTCTTCTTCAAGCTCTTCGTTCTTCACCTTGACCTGTTCTTCTAACTGAGCAATCTGTGTCTTCAGCTCTTCTTCTCGCTCCTTGCGCTTGGTCATAGTGAGATCCCAGTGTTCTTTGAACTTGGCTAGCTTTGTGTAGGCCCTGTCCAGCTCTTGCTTCTTGGTGGCCAACACACTACTAACTGAATCTACATCTAACTCCAGACGCTTCTTGGTTTCAGTCAATTCCAATAGCGTAGTCTTCAGATGTTTCAGAGTTTCAGCCTGTTGCTTAGAAAAGTATCCTGTTTCAATCTTTTCATGCCGAAGCTGGGCGTTCTCCTGCTCTAAAGCCTCTTTAACCCTTTCTAGCTCTTCTTTCTCCGCCATTAGCTGCTTGTAGACCTGCATGTCCACAGTGGTAGGCTCCTCCACCGGAGAAGGATGCAACGGCTGAACCGCTGGATAAGGCATAAGGAACTTCACAGCTCGCTCACGAATCCATTCTGCATATGGGCTAGGAACTCGAGCATCCCCTCTGCTACCTGAAAGCTTCCCTCTCTTGTGCAAGTTTTTCCAGGCTTTCTCAAGTTTGGACAGCATTTCTTTCCCTATTGCTCCGGTGAGATACAGAGATTCCTGTATCTCCTCGGGCTTTGGCGCTCCATGAGGTACATACCCAAATTGCTTGATCAATAAGGAAGGGTTATAGTTGACACAACCTTTCCTTCCTATTAACGGAACATTCGGGAATCCTTCGCCTTTGAGTATGACTTCAGCTCCAAATACTTCTTTATTGACCCATACCACGTTCTCAGCAGTCAATCCCATTAAGCGCTCGGGCCATCCTAGAGAATTGATAGAGGTGACAAAAGGGCCTGACTTAGGCATATGACTGGTGAACCACCTGCATAGGAGAGGTACACAGCAAGACACATTCCTTCCTCGTCGCTTTTCATTCTGGTAGTGAGTTGAATGGTGGATATCTCCCAGCAAAGTAGGAACTGGGTTCTTCGCAGCCAAAATATAGAAGGCATCAGAATCAACAAAATCAGGAATGTTCGGGAACAACACGATGCCATACACACATACAGCAAGGATGACGTCAAAAACATCCCAGCTACCCTTCTGGGCGTATTCCCGAGCCTTCTCCACCAAGACATCCAATGGAAATCCCCATACGTCTCCTCTTCTGATCATCTTCCCGGACAGCTCAGACTCTTTCAAGCACAGGATGGCAGAAAGCTCAGCCAGCTTAGGCTCAGCGTCCGTACGATAAAAAGGCATCTGCTCACGGATCGGTATATCCAGAAGTGCAGAGTACTCCTCCAGGGTAGGAGCCAAAACGAAGTCGGGAAACACAAAACACCTGAGCTCCGCGTCGTAAAACTGTAACAGAGTATAGATGCCGCTGGTCTCGTAGGCAGATGGCTGATAAACGTAGGTCAGAATCCTCCCATATCTCTTTCTGAAGTCACCCATTCCCCTCTTCTTAGCAATAGCAATCAACTCTAACAATAGACTGATATTCGGCGACGGAAACTTATAGGGCAATACTCTCTTCAGGTTTTCCATGTCTTGCTAGGAACAAACACCAGAACTGGAAGGGAAAATATGTACCTGCAATACACACACGTTAGTTGAATGCAGATGGTAATGCAATGATGCAATATGATAAATAATGCAATTTGCGAACACAGGGGCTATGCTGTAGCCTGAAGAGGAACATCTCTGTGATCGAGGACAGAAAACCAACACGGTCACCAGAATCTCATGCCACTAACTATCATCTGATACTCAAAATATCAATCCCCTGGTAAGAAAACCATCTGAACCTCCGTATCTAACGAGAAAACCATCGGATAATAGAATCAACCTCAGATAAGAAACCCATCTGACCCAGACAACACACCTGGAGATGAATCAAGAACACCATCTGACAAAGGTACTGAATCATAGTTTCTGAAGGCCAGTTTTCCTGCAATAACCCAGTCCCTCTCACAGGTAGGATAGACCTAATCCACGGACAAAGGTACGGCACCCTATGCGGTCATCAGCGTCACAGACTTTCACGAATGATGATACGATTCCCAGAAGGAGTGGCATCATCAAGTCATGAAGAGGCCTCACTTAGCTGACTTCCAAATGATCGGTCCCCAGAGTCGACAACCCTCACGTCTGGACTCCCCTCAGATCCTCAGGACCGGAAAGGAGCACCTCTGCAAGAATCTCGTCTGAGCGCAGATTTTCGTAGGGAACTGTGCCTGCTCAGCAGACAGGTTCGTCTACTACTTCTCCGCAACTATATCTAGGTGTGTACTCAAGCCCAGGTCCGGCTTTTCACTCACAGTAACCTCCCTTTGCCCACAGCAACAATCATAATAATATAATGCTGGAAAATAAATGCGGAAAGGTAAAGGTACAGAAAAGTAAAGTGCAGAAAGGTAAAACACAATATGCACAACACCCAACAAATAAACATCCAAGCGCTAGGATTGACTCGCGTAGGGGATGGGAAACGGTCCCATCATAAGGGATGGGAAAAGTCCCTAGATGCTATAAATCCCCAGCAGAGTCGCCAGCTGTCGCTACTGCGAAAATCGGCGCCGGCTTGACAGGAGAGTCGCCACCGTGCGTTATTTATCCCTCAGAGCGGGAAAGGAAACGCTCGAAGTAAACCTTGCAAAGACGGGAAAAGGTATGGTCATCGCAACCAAAACCTGGATTCGGGAGTCGGTTACGCAAGGGGAAGGTATTAGCACCCCTCACGTCCATCGTACTCGATGGGATCCACGCTTGATGTTTATAGGTAAAAGGGTGTGTTATCTATCTATGCTACTGGCTGGTCTGAAAAGGAAATAAAAGGACAGGACTCGACAGAACATACGGTGTTCTGGGCCTACGTATTCCCTCGTGCAATGGGAAAGTCAGAGTCAACGTAGTTCGACTACCTATGACTAAACGGGGGAGAGGTTGCTCGCCAGGACATCGCGTCCTGTGCCTACGTACTTCCATCTGGTATGAAAGATCAGAGCAAACGTAGTTCGACTAACTACGGGTAAACAGGGGGCTCTCACACAGCTGTGAGAAAACAAACTGGTCCTAAAGGTTCGGGAACCTACAAATACAATCTGGTCTCAAATGCACTCGGGCAGGAGAAAAGGATAACAATTAGTCGTTAGCGGGAAAGTCTCGATCGCACAGCCGCGAGAGAACAAAGGTTAGTCGTTAGTGTGCTCGCTAGGATATCGCATCCTATGCCTACATATCTTCGTCTGGAACGAAGAATCAGAGCAGCTGTAGTTCAGCTAACTACGGATCAAGCTACTCAAAAGCTCCCACAGAAAGGAAAGGGAAACTCTAAAACTATAGCGGAGAAACAGGGGAATCTACCTACTGCTATCACACCTGGTTGACCATCCTAATGTCTATCATAACAACTCCGCAGCGGAGAAGTCAGAGCTCCTAAGGGATCATGGCAACAGGACTAAACTACAAACAAGAAACTGCAAAGTAAAGAAAATACCGGAAATATGCATGAACGCAACAACTAGACAAACAAGGCGCAAAGGCCGCACACCACAGAGGCAAGGGAGCTCAGCTCTACCAAATACCAACAAGCAAAGCCACGCAATAACAAACAAGCAGAAGGAGAACCACCTCAACTTCTCATGCACACAAAGTCTACTTCTAAGATGCACCTATTCAGAACTATCTAGATGAATACCTAAGTCTAATGCAACATAACATCACACAAGTCAAACAATCCAAAGAGAAGGCAGGCTAACCTGACAAGCCTCTATCTACAAAACAAGAAACCACTCCTGGGCAAGGCCCCTAAAACAAGCTTCAAATCTATCTCTAAACAAAACTCTACACAACACCCTAAGCAAAGATCTAAGCCAAAAATCTAATCAAAACCTTAAGCAAGAGGAATCAATCCCAGTCTCCAAGCTTCAGAACAAGCTTACCAGAGAAAGGGAGCTAAGCAGGCGAGCTCATGGTGCCTTCCTCAGGAAAGTACCAGGAGGTTACTACTCAGGAGTCGTATCCTATGCGGCTCGACAACTGTGATCAGTTTACATTCCTCCGCAGGAGAAACTAAACTCACATGAAGGCTCCGGCATCACGGGATACTTGAGAAAACCTATATGCACTAAGGGAACTAAGTGAACAGACCCCTAGGACCTTCCTCAGGAACGTACTAAGAGGCTGACACTTAGGAATCGTATCCTACGTGGCTCAACAACTGTGATCAGTTTACATTCCTCCTCAGGAGAAATTAAACTCACAAGTTGGCTCCAACATCACTGGATACTTGAGAAACCCTAGATAAACTAATGGAACTAAGTGAATAGACCCATAGGACCTTCCTCAGGAAAGTACTAGGGGGCTTCCACTTAGGAATCGTATCCCATGTGGCTCAACAACATGTGATCAGTTTACATTCCTCCTCAGGAGAAATTAAACTCACAAGTCGGCTCCGACATCATTGGATACTTACGAAAGAGGTGAGAAGAAAGAATGAAAGTCATTCATAGTGCCTTCCTCAGGAAAGTACCATAAACTCCCTTCAAACTTCAGGGTCTCGAACCTCACAAACAGACAACAAGCTCCTAGACTAAGCCTCAATCCACTGCCTCTTTGCAAGCTCCAACAGGACCTCCATCAGCTCCCACCTTCAAGAAGAACCCACAGGCCAACAAACCTCAAGGAACTATCTCTGAAGTTCAACCATAGTTGAACTTCAAAGTCAGAAGTCATCAAGACTTTCCCTAAATTCAGGCTCAGACAAATCATATCAGAACATCCTACAAAAATCTATCAAAAATCTAATGGGAGACCTATATGGCTCTAGGATAACATACTGAAAAATCAGAACAAAATTCAACACCAGATGAAAGAACTAAAATCAGCAACACAGACATATCCACAAACCAATTTATTCAACATCAATAACAGTGAAAAAATGCAAGTAAAATGAAAATGCATGATTAAGCTAATGTTTTTATACTATAAAATTCTACACTGAATTACGAGTCTACAAAAAAAAAAAGAACGGAATCATTTGACTAAACCTACTATTTTTTATCAATTTTCTAATGACATGTATGCACTAAAAATATTAAAAGAATCACTTAAATGAAAAATATACAAAAAATAGCAAACAAAAATAAAATGTCATTTTTATTTTTATTTAATTTTCTAGGAATTATGATGAAATGGTAGGAAAAAGAAGAATTAAAAAAACAATTATTTTCATTTTATTATGGATTATTTAATATGTAAAGAAAATAAAAGAAATTAAAGAAAATAAAGTTGAAGTAAAACTGGAGGGGGGTTTAAACAGCAAGGAGTTTCAGGCCTATTCTGGCTGGGCCCACATATGGGGGGTGCTAAAAGCAATAGGGCGCAGGGCCCAGTCTCCTCAAAAACAATTAATAAACTTCAGAAAGAAGAAAAACGCCTGGGGGTGCTGTGCTAGCAAATTCCAGTTATTATTTCACTGGGCTTACGCCCAGGGGGTGCAGATAGCCATTAGGGCCTAAGGCCCAACTCAATTCATCCTGTCTCTCATACGCCAGGGGGGGGGGGACAAGCAATTTGGGGTATGCATCATAAAAATACGTTTGGGCCTAAGCCCAATACTCTAACCCTAATCCAATTACTCAGTGAACAAAACTTAATCCCTCTCCCAAACCCTAATTACTGTTCATCAAACTGCTTCGTTCGTCTTCCTCCTCTCTCCCTGCACCTAATTCTCTGAGAAAGCCTCTCACAACAGGATCACACAACCCTTCACCCAACCCAGAATCTAACCTAAACATCACTCTTGTCCAATCCACCCTCACCTAAACTATCACCTTTGTCCAACTAACATGTAAATCTCAGGCTAACATCTTAACTCAATTGAACAAGCCACTATGAGGTGAAAAAGAGTTACCTGGAGCGAAGCCGAAGACGAAGGTTTCTGGAGAACGTCTCTTGAAGGCGACGGAGTTCTTGAGGTTCTTGAGATTCTTGGAAGACCTTCGAAGGTCGTTGAAGCTTTTGCGTAATCCTGAAGAACCTGAAAGGAAACTGAGGGAGAAGCGGTCTCGCTGGGAAGACGATGAGCGCTTGGATGTTGTTGGCCAGGAAACTCAGGCGATGAATGTCTATGAAGATCAACGTGATTCTGGGTTTCTCGTTGAGGAAGGATGAAGGTTTTGGGTGATTTCTGGGGAAACTTTGATGGAGGATGAAGGTTGGTTTCTGGAAAAATAGCTCTTGTAGAACGAAGGGGGTTTGAAGGTTCTGGGGAAGTGGTTGAAGTTTCCGGCGAGGGTTAGATTTTCCGGTGAGGAGAAGATGAAGGTGGACAGAGGAGATCGGAGGAAGAAGATGAAGAAAGGAGGGTTTCTGGAGATTCTGGGTGTGAAACGAACTCCGGCGAGCCGTTGCGGTGGCCGGAAGACGTTGGGGGTCACCGGCGGTGGGGGTTATGGCGGATGCATGGCCGCCGGTGGGTTTTCTGGTGAAGCTCCGGTGAATGCTGGCGAGGTGACAAGTGGCGCGCATGCACAGAGAGAGAGAGAGTGGGGGCCAGCTGGGAGGCACGTGTGGCGTGAGCTGGGGAAGTCTGAGTGGGAACGCGTGGGGGCCCTCTAGTGCAACACGTGGCCTCTATTTATGCCACTGAAAACGCGTGGGAGCTTCTAGATGCTTCTAGACGGCGCTGGATTCTGCTGGAATATTTTCTGGACTTTTTGGATAATTCTGGACCAAACTTGGACAAAAAACTGCTAACTGGGCTGCGAAAAATGAACTAAGGCCCAATACGAAAAATGGCCAAAAACCTGTAATAAACTGAAAAAAAACAGTTAAACCTAATTACCTACTCAAAACAATTAACACCTAATTAGCTAATGATTAATCCTAATAAAATCTAACAAACTCAATTAAATCCTAAACAAAAGATTTAAATCCTAATTATCCTAATTAAGCCTAAAAATGGTTAAAACCTAATTAACTCTAAAAAGAAGGATTAAAACTCTAATTAATTCTATATCAACCTAATTAAATCCAAAAATGATTAAGAACCTAATTAACTCTAAATCAACCTAATTTCTATTAAAGTTCTAATATTATTTAATATCTATTAGTAATAAAAGAAAAACTATATTCCCCTTTTTCTTTATTATTCTAAAAACTATTTAAAATCTTATTTATTCTAAAAATCTATTTAAAAATTCTATAAAATCCTAAAAAGAGAATTAAACTATTAAAAAATACAAAAACCCTATTTAAATTCCAGAAAAATCTGTAAAGCCTATTAAAAATTCACAAAAGTCTATTAAAATCCTAAAAATGCAGATGAATGCAAATGCCCCCCCATAAAAGAGCGCACGAGACCAGATCGAATCGAACAGAGATCCCCGGGCATCAGAATATCCTCAAAATCACTGTGCAAGCTAAAAATCACCGAGGAGCGCACAATTTCCTGAAAATAAAACCCTGGTGATCTGGACTGGATCTGCCGTATCTGATAGATGAAAATCAAGCTGTAAACTCTGATATCCTCCGTTTGTGCACAAATATCATGCGTCTGATTAAACCATGAGTCAGATAGGAGAATCAGTTGGTCAAATTTTAGGGTGCAACAGCGCGCTGCTAGATGAAGAAGAAGAAGCTTCAGCTTCAGGAGAATACCCTAATCCAAACTTATCCTGCTTGATCGGTATCTCCAAAATATGCCCCCAGCCTGGGGTGGAACCGGCTTCGACGACGGCTCGAGCTTCTTTAAATGAGGAGAGATTCATCTCTGGCTTTTCTGTGACGACAGGAGCTACCTCTTTCACTTTGACGGCTTCAAATGCGTGGCATAGAGTTTCATGGATTTCGCCATCCATTTTAACATACTTAAAGGATGACAAATGGCTCACCATTATGTCCTCCTCGCCACAAACGGTTACTATGCTTCCCCCGACAGCATATTTGAGCTTTTGGTGCAACGTGGAGGTCACGACACCAGCAGCATGGATCCATGGTCGGCACAAGAGGCAACTGTAGGCAGGCATGATATCCATAATATAAAATACCGTGTCGAACGTTTCCGGACCGACTTGGATCGGCAGGGTCACCTCTCCGAAAACGTGGCGCTTAGTTCCGTCAAATGCTTTCACCACCAGATCGCTGGGTGTGCAAAGCAATCCACGAGTGTCCAACTTCATTAATGCCTTCTTCGGAAGCACATTAAGCGACGAACCCGTGTCCACCAGGACATGCGACATGATTGAGCCCCTGCACTCTATTGAGATGTGCAAGGTGCTGTTGTGATCTCTCCCTTTAGGCGTCAAATCTAAATCTGTGAAACCTAGCCCATTGCCAGCATTGACGTGGGCTACCACCTCTTCTAGCTGATTCACCGATATCTCTTGCGGTACGTAGGCAACGTTCAATACCTTCAGTAACGCGTTGCGGTGTGCTTCAGAACACAGCAACAGGTTGAGAATAGAAATCTTCGAAGGCGTCTGATGGAGATGGTCTACAATCTTGTGGTCGCTCTTCTTGATTAACCGCATAAACTCCTCGGCATCTTTGACAAGCAAATCTTTCTCTACCCCACACGGGGCCTCTTCGACGACTCTGCTTTTACCCTTATCGGCCGCATCAGCTCTGACCGCTTTCTCTGCCACGACTTCCGGCGGTGCAAACACTCTTCCGCTACGGGTAATACCACTGACTCCTGCGAGAATCTCTACAGTCGACCCATACGGCTCCAGCTCTAACTTTTGACCGTTGCAATAGACTTCAGCCCCATAATGCCACGGCACGGCGTTAGTGCTCTCGAAGGGTATCGGCCCAGCTTTAGTAATAGTGATTGTAGGCAGTCGGGGCGCAGAAATAGTTATTGGTTGGCGAGGGATGGTGATGGTGGCGACTTCATCGGCCTGCTGCAACACTACCTCTCCTGATACACTTTCAGCCCTCCGGCTGAACTGCAAAATCCCCTTAGTCATCAGAGTTTGGATACCTTCTACTAGCTACTCACACCCATCAGAATGTGTAGTACAGTCCATGCATAACTCTCCGCATCCTGGGAAGAACCCTTTCTTCAACAATTTAGCTTTGACAAAGCTAAGCGACGTCTTTAGGTCTCTGACATCAGTCAACAGATCTACACTCTCTTCTTCGATAATGGCGTTCACTCCGCCCCCCCTATGATTCGGCATAGGGTTTTTCGTGACATTGGGCACATTATCGGAGAAGTTGATAATCTTGGCATCTACCAGGTCCTGCACCTTGTGCTTAAAGGCTTTGCAGTTCTCGATTGTGTGGCCAGGTGCCCCTGTATGGAAAACGCAAGTGGAATTTGCGTCGTACCCTGGTGGAGGTGCCCCTGTCAAGGGAGCCATCGTCCTCTTCTGAACCAACTCTAGCTGAAGCAACGTCTGCAAGAGTTGCGCGTATGACATGGGCGGTGCCTCGAAGTGACGGTTTGTCAAAGGTGCCCGATTCTGGTATTTTCTATACCCCTGCTGATTCTGCTGCTGCTGCTGCTGCGGAGCTGCTGGGATATTTATACTGGCTATCTGCTGCTGAGGGCCCTTGCCCTTTCTCTAAGCGTTGGTCACAGCGCTCGCATCTCCTTCTCGTCGTTTACCAGCATAAGGTTTCTTTCCACCTCCTCCAGCTGAGGATGATTCACCTTGGATTTTCCCGATCTTGATACCATTCTCGACGTGCTCGCCCATGGTAATGAGAGCTGAGAACGTCCCCGACATACCGCTGACTAACTTTTCATAGTAAACCCCTAGGAGGGTAGCTACAAACATCTGCACGAGCTCGCGCTCAACCATCGGCGGTTGAACCCGAGCAGCCAACTCACGCCACCCCTGGGTGTACTCCTTAAATCCTTCATTATTTCTCTGCGAAAGGTTCTGGAGCTGGACTCGGTTCGGGGCCAAGTCGCTATTGTACTGGTAGTGATGGACAAACGCTTCAGCGAGATCCTTCCATGTGCGCATGCTAGTGGGCTTCAAGCCCATGTACCACTCGAGGGATGGTCCGGAAAGGCTGTCTTGGAAGAAGTGCATCAGCAGCTTCTCATCCTCTGATTAGGCAGACATCTTCCTGTAGTACGATCTCAGGTGGACACGAGGGCAAGTGGTGCCCTTATATTTCTCAAAGTCAGGCACCCTGAACTTATGAGGTACCTTGAAATCAGCGATTAACCCCAGCTTGGACATATCAACGCCCAAAGTATTCTGATTCTCAATATCTCTCATTTTATCTTCAAGTGCTTTGAATCTGAGCCGCGCTTCAGCATTCAGCTCCCCTTCTGCACCTCTTTGAGAGAAGACATCATCCTGATGATCCTCAAGCCATGGTTGAGGCACCAACAGATTCCCGACGCCAGCATTGCCATTGACCGGCCCGATGTTGACATTAGCTCCCAGACTCCCATTGCCGACGCCCGTCGCATTGAGTCCGATGTTGGCCATCACATTGCCATTAGCACTTCCGTTGACCCCGGCCACATGGACACCATTCTGCGGAGTATCAACTGGTGGAGGAGTAGGCACAGCCCCGCCATGAAGTATGCCGTTGCTATCAACCCTGAAGATCAAAGGCTGAACCAAAGTTCGGAGCTGGTCTTGACCATTGGCGACCACCTGCATAAGCTCCATAAAGCGATCCATCCTCTCGCAGAGCTCCTGGACATCTGTCTGCACTTGATCCATGATCCTGGTCTGATTAGCTCGAGTTGGATAACGGTGACTTAGTCTCTGATCAATCCTGGAGTCACCGGAAACAGCTTGGGACCTGTGAACCTGAAAAACCTGCAAACACCAAAGGTTAGGAAAAACAACAACATGTACGCCATGCAAATGCTTCATGCAGATGCATGCGTGTGTCTGTGTTTTTTGGAGATTTCCCCCGATCCTAGTGCCTGAGTGTCAGTGCTGATAATAATAAGAAGAAGAAGTCCGAGCCCAATCATGGAAACATCAATCTCATATATAAAGAAAGCCTATCAAGGCAGTACATAGCATCAGCGAGTACAAGACAAATCAACAGCGTGACCTCAGCCAACAAGCCTGGTGATGGTCATCATACAACAAAGATCAAAACAAAAGGAATGCAACTAGTCAAGTACGGCCATGGGCGCGATACTCTGCTAATAACTACTTCGTCTCTGGATGATCTGGCAAAGTGAGCAACCCCTCGACGAGTAGTTCCCTCTACACAATGGTATACTGAAGTCCCTGAACTGAACTTTCCCATGCTCCTTCGCCGAAGCAATCTTCTAATCTCCGCTTTTTGGACTCAAACGTCAGCTTCCGCTCCTTCAGGTTAGCGAGAGCTTTGTTGAGTTGTCCTTCGGCAGCGTATCTGCGGGCGGTTTCTTCATCAAACCTCTTTTCGCTGTCCTTCACCTCGGCTTCCAGCTTGGAGATCTGCAGCATCAGCTTGTCCTCCCGCTCTTTCCTGGTGACCAGGGAAGCCTTCCAGTGCTGGTTGAACTTGGATATCCTCCGATATGCCTCGTCCAAATGTTGCTTCTTTGTAGCTAGTACGTCGTTGACAGCCCTGAAGTCTTGACCCATGCGTTCACGCTCGGCTATCTGCTTCGTCAGGTCTGTACCCAGCTGGTTCACCAACTCTGTTTGCCTTTTGAAAGAATGAACGGCCTCGTTCCTCTCGCTTCGGAGATGAGCTAATTCCTTCTCCAGTTCTTCGTTCGCCCGCTTCAATTCATCCCGCTCAGCTAATACCTGGTTATGCTGATGAATGGGCACAGTAGTAGGCTCTTCGATCGTTGGAGGACTTTCTGGCTTGGCCTGAGGAAACGGCATCCCTATAGCATTGGCCCTGGCTCTGATCCAAGTCAAATACGGAGGGTAGGCTTGATTGTTGCTTTTTCCCAGCAATGGCTTTCCTCGCTTACTGATACTATTCCACGCACGCTGAAGCTTGGACAACAAATCCCCCTCTAGAATACCCGTGAGGTACAGAGATTCCTGTACCTCTTCCTCCTTCGGCGGAGTTCTCAAAGCATACGCGAATTGTCGAACCAGCAACGACGGATTGTAGTTTATGCAGCCCTTCCTACCTATCAGAGGCACATTAGGAAACCCGCTGCAACTGAAGATCACCTTAGTACCCAACCTGTCTCTGTCGAACCAATCAATATCCTCTGCAGATAAGCTCATCAGACGCTCAGGCCACTCAGTTGTGGCTGCAGACAAGACAAAAGGACCCCTCTTGGGCAGATGACTATCAAGCCATTTATACAGCAAGGGTACGCAGCATGAGACATTCTTCCCCCTCCTGTTCTCATTCTTGTAGTGGACTGAGTGATAGACATCTCCTATCAGGGTAGGGACCGGATTCCCTGAAGCAAAGATGTGAAACGCATCAAATTCTACAAAATCGGGCATGTTAGGGAACAGAATAATGCCATATATGCATAGAGCGAGGATGGCATTGAACGCGTCCCAACATCCATCCTTGGCAGGAACCTTGTTCTAACTGCTGAGCCTTAACCACCAGAAACTGCAAAGAGAACCCAAGAACCTTGTTCTAACTAGTCAGTACTAACTCGGAGGCGTCCAAATAAAGTGAAGGAGCTAAACCAGCCAGATCAGGCTCAGCATCCATATGAACAAAAGGCATCTGCCTCTTGATAGGTACACCTAGCAAATCAGCATACTCTTCCAGCGTCGGCGCGAGAACGAAGTCCTGGAAAGTGAAACATCTCAGTGGAGGGTCGTAGAACTGCAACAGAGCGTGCAACCCGTTCAACTCAAACGTAGAAGGCCTACAAACCAAACTGAGCAACCTGCCATAAGATTTTCTGAACTCATCCTTCACAGAATCACCTGCTAGAGCTATCAAACCAGTCAACTTGACCACGTCAAGAGTAGGGAACTTGTAAGCCACAGTCTTCCTCAGAGAGCCCATAACAATACAATAGGAGGCAAGAAATCCTGGATCGGGGAAAACGGTAGCTGCAACACAGACACACGTTAATGAAATGCAAATGAACATGCAGACTAATGAAAAATACAATCATGCAATAATATATCCAGGTAACTGGTGCTGCGGAGATTCTGTATCAACAATCACTGATGAGAAGAAAACCCCGGTGTAGGACCATAGATCTGATCTGCCAAGAACAACCATCACAAGATCATAATTCTGCTCTGTCAAGAACAAATGTCTGATAATAAGGACCTCTGATGTATGATCAAGAAATATCTGCCGATGAAGTCTTTAGACCCCAAATCAAAATCTGCTCTATCAAGAACAAACATACAGCTGCTGATGAGATCTTCAGACCCCACTCAAAATCTGCTCTATCAAGAACAAACAACATCTGCTGATGAGATCTTCAGACCCCAAAAATCTGCTCTATCAAGAACAAACAACATCTGCTGATGAGATCTTCAGACCCCACTCAAAAATCTGCTCTATCAAGAACAATCAACTGATGATAAGATCCTCTGATCAAAACCTGCTCTATCAAGAACAGACATACACCTGATGATAAGATCCTCTGATCAAAACCTGCTCTATCAAGAACAGAAAAATCTGCAACTGAGAAACCCTGGTACCAACAAAACTGATCCACTGTCAAGAAAACCAGGTAGTCTGAAGGTCAAAGTTTCCTGCAATAAACCCAATCCCACTCACAGGTATGGACCTAAACTGACTCAAGGTACGGCATCCTATGCGTTCATCAGCGTCACAGACTTTCAAGAGGGGTGATACGATACCCAGAAGGTGTAGCATCACCAGCTCATGAAGCGGCCTCACTTAGCTGAATCACAAATGATCGGTCCCCAGAGTCGACAATCCACCAAACCAGCAACCGTCTCAACCCAAAGGGCTGAAAGTGAAGCCAACCGGATGAACCTCGTTTGAGCGTGGATTTCATGAGACACTAGTGCCTGCAAAGCAAGCACGCGCCTACTAATTTCCACTCTAAGTCTATGGTGCACTCAAGCCTGGGTCTGGCTTCTCACTTATCAGAACTCCCATCCCACAACAGCACAAATAATCATATTATACTGAAAATAAAATGCGGGAAATAAAGTGCGAGAAGTAAAATGCGATAAATAAACGCAACCCAGCAGGTAAACATACAAGCGTTAGGATTGACTCTCATAGGGGAACCGGAGAACCAGAGATTCTGGGTTCGATCCCCAGCAGAGTCGCCAGCTGTCGCTTGCGCGAAAATAAGGTGCCGGCACAACAGAAGAGTCGCCACCTTTCGTTATTTATCCCTCAGAGCGGGAAAGGAAACGATCGGAAAAACCTGACGAAAAAGGGTAAGACAAGGTCATCGCAACCGTTGTCTGGATTTGGGAGTCGGTTATGCAAGGGGAAGGTATTAGCACCCCTCACGTCCGTCGTACTCGACGGGATCCTCGCTTGTTGTGTTTACTTGGACGGGTTGGTTTTATTCTATCTACCTATCAAGGCTGGCTGAAAAAGAAAAGAAAAATGACTCGGCAAAGCATCGCACTTTATGCCTACGTGTTCTCATCAGAGAATGAGAAATCAGAGTCAACGTAGTTCGGCCTACGAAGGATTATGGGGGAAGGTAGCTCGCCAAGACATCGCCATCTTGTGCCTACGTACTCTCAACAGGCATGAGAGATTAGAGCTCACGTAGTTCGGGAAACTACGGTTTATTTCCTGTCTTTTACGAAAGAAGTGTTTTTTATTGTGTTTGCGATTTCAATCGCACTAGAGACTATGACCTGAGAGTGAATGCGTCGCATGTCACCCAAAGGGTGCCATACTAAACATCCAGACTGTTGAAAAGAAGCTCTCCAACAATCCTTTCTCAAATAGCTTAAGGCTCGTAACGTACGAAAGAAATCATTCATGATTACTGTATCTTAAACTGTTTTGAGATGAGAAGAGAACAGGCCCAACTAGGAGGGAGACTATCAAGTCCTACTGTTTTCATGCCATGGATTCATCGTATGGTTGAGGTTTGAACAGGGAACTCCTAGAAGTTGTCATGCATAGGTTTCAACCTAAAATTCTATCATCAATTCCTTATCAAAGGATATGAGAGTCCTAAGGGATCATGTCAATGATACACCAAAACAGACAAAGCATCAGCTTAACAGTAAAATGCATGCAATGCAAGTGAGGGAGGAAATGTGTGTGGGGCTTCAGCCTCCACAAGCTCATCTCAACCTCAAGCCAGAATGAATAACAGTAATCATACTGAAAGATAAAACATGTTATCAAGCAATAACAGTAAACTGCAATCATACAAGAGAAAATGAAATGAAATGCCATCAGGCAAACGAACCACATGGGCAAGGGAGCAGGGCTCTACCGAATACCCGCAAGCAAAGCCACACAGTAACAATACAAGCAGAGGGAGCAACTCAACCTCTAGTGCAATCATGCTCCTAGGTTCTACTTATTCTAGATATGGACTTATTCTAATGCATCAAGCAAGTCAAACAAAACACACCAATACAACAAAGAAAAAAGAAAGCAGATCAACTCCTCTCTCAGCCTCAAGCTTCAGCTTTTCCACCAGCAATTCAGTCTTCAGACTTCCAATTACTCTTGACAAATATCAATTTGCTTTTCCTGGTTTCAATCCTTCAACATAAGTTTCAACTTATCTTCTCCCTTAAGCTTCATCTTCTTGATCAGCTCCACCTTCAGGCTTCACATAATCTTCAGGGATCTTCAAGTATCAACTTGCTCTTGCTGCTCTTCAAGCTTCAGCTGGAATGGCAATACTCAAGGATTCATCCTCTTCAATACTCTTCAATGAAGTCTCCATCTTCATGCTCAGGCTCAACATCTCTCAAGAAAATCAAACCAGAGAAAATCACTTACTGGATAAGCTGGGGGATATTGAACTGCTTATTTGATTACCAAAGGTGACCTATAAGGGTTCAACATCAAAGGAATGGTTCCCTCAAAAGTTCTACTTCCTAGGTACATCACTTATCCCTCCAAAGGAGAGAGGTGTATACCATGGAAGGACTTTGAATCATAGGGAGGAATGGAGGTGAATGATACCATCCATGTTTAAGAAAGAAGTTATCTACATCTAAACTCTTCCTAATCCCTAACCCTAAAACAACAAAAAGGAAAAGAAGAACAAGCTCCCAAGCTCCTCAATGCATCTTCAAGTCTTCTACTATGCTCCTCAATGCTCCTTAGAACAAGATCAAGCTCTCCAAGCCCACAAAGCAAAGCAACTAAAGCAAACATGCCCTAAAGGCAACACAAACAATCAACCAATATAAAAATCAACTAAAAATAGCATACTATTATATTAAATCCTAATATAATTTCTAAGGGATCCTACATACCTACCCTTAATACCCATATATGTCCCATAGTCTAACTTGTCCTAAAAACCCCAAAATCTAAAGTTATTATGGACCTATGTTGAAGTTTAACCTAATTCTACACAACCTAAAATTATCTAATCAAAACTATCCTAAAAATCATCACAAAAATATGGAATAAATCCAGGGGGAACCTAAAACATATATCTAACTATCCTAACAAGATTGACCTAAAAATACTAAGGGAGCTACCTAAACTAAAATCTACAAAATCATGGATCAACTTAAAAGAATTAAAATGCAATTAAAGTAAAAAATATACAAAAAATATCAAAATGCATGATATGGAAAATGTCTTTATTTTATATTTTTCTAGACAAAAATATGAAAAGGGAGAAAAAATTCCCATTAAAATATATTGATTTTTCAATTTAACATGATTTTCTAAAGTTTGAGAAAAAATGGAGAAAAATAAAATGATAAGGATGAGATGGGGTGCAGACAGTAAACAACCATAGTTCATATTCCACATGGGCTCAACATGGGGGGTGCGTATAGAAAAGCGCTTGGGCCCAATGTTAAATCAGAAATCAATCAGAAAACATTAAGAAAAATGAAAAAGATTCGGTGGAAATAGCAAGAAAATTCAGTTATAAACACAATGGGCCACAAAGAGGGGTGTTGATAGCATTAAGTCCACTAAGCCCATGACCACCGTTTTAATGAAACAGTGCGTTTCATTATGCTCTGAACTTCCCTCCAAAACGCAATTAAACGTGAGCCCTTGGATCCTTTTCTCAGTCAAGGTCAGCGCGCGCATCCAATGGACGTGGCTTCGTCTTCAACCACACGCAGCTAGGGTTTCTGCAACTCCCATTAAAACAGATCCCATGCACCAAACTTCTACCAACTCGTGCTCTCTCATATCATCATCAATTCTCAACATGTAAAACCCTAATTTGCTCAGAATTTCACCCTGATCACGCCTATGGCATTGGTTTTCATTGAAACGATCTCTACCATGCAACCCGATAGTGCAACCAACCTAATCTCAAAATATGACCAATCTACAACTTCAACCAAACTCATATTTCTTTACATCAAAATGCTCATTACCTTGCCCTAGTTAAAATCAGCTAATAATCTTGCATTATCACTCACAAAATCACACGTTCTTGCTCCATCAAGAAATGGCATCCATGAATGAAACTTCACCAATCACTCCTAAACTCATCAGAAATGATCACCTAATTATCTCTAACAATTCTAAACTAATAAATTAACCTAACCATGCCTAGATTATGAGGTGAAAGGGATTTTGCAAACCTGGCTTCTTGATATGGTAGATGATGAAACCCTTGCTTTCAAGGCTTGAAACTCTTCAAGAATGGTCCCTGGATGATGAATCTTCTTCTGTTTGCAAAAGATTGGAGGGAGAGAGCTTGTATCCTTGAATTCGAATGTGATTTGCTTTCTTGCAATTTCCAATGGCAACCTTCAAATCTTCATGGATGTAGCTTCAAACCAGTATGAACACACTCAGAAGGATCTATGGAGAAGGTTTGTGAAGAAAAAATGGAGGGAAATGAAGAAGAATGAAGAGATTGAATGTGACTTGCAATGGAAGCTTTTGGATTTCACTCTCTCTTCTCTACACCAATTAACGCCAACCTTGCATCTGAGCAAGTTGCATTCATCTTATAGAGAGGTTTAGAATCATCTAGAACCCCCTAGAACAATCCAATGAGAAATTGATCTTTTCATGTCATGGTATTTTGAATTCTCATTTCTCCTTACATGGTATCTCATGCCAAACTTCTCATAACCTTGGTAACTGACTTGAATTTATCCCCACATGAGATTTAGGGCAAGTTACAATGCATATCTTCCTTGTTTATTGAGTTATTTTGAGTTTTGGTTTGGTACCTTAATATGCAAGTAATCAAATTCCAAAGCAGCCCTATGATGCAAGCCTCAAATCAAAATTATGGCTGAACCATTGTTCTTAGAATGTCATTTGGAGTCAAAATGACCTATTACATGACATGGTTTGGATTTATAGCTTATGATTTATGATTTTCAAATTCACTTGAATTAACTTATGCCTCATTTTTAGGCCATTTTTATCACTTTTTGATATGAGCCTTTTCAACATCTCATGACCTCCCTACTAGCATTAGAACATCATTCTAAGAAAGTTTGATGTTGAAGATTTTTCCATTTGAAGCTTGGAAGTAGGAGATATGGCCTTATGCTTGAAATGACCTATAACTTCCAAATGACCAAAATGCCCTTGGCTTGTCAAAGCCATAAGTTGAGTTATACAAATCCTATCAAGGACTTCTAGTACTCTCTAGAAAGCTAAGAAGATTCTATTCAACATTCATGTTGACCAAGAGTTCATAGGAATCATCCTACTAGGGCAAAAGTTGTCTGCAAGTTGGGTGACTTTCAAGGACCCAGATTCACATACCTCGGATGACCTGTAATTTGTCAAAACCATAACTTGAGCTCCACAAATCCTATCAAGGACTTCTACTACTCAAATTAAAGCTAAGAACAATATCTACGAAATTCATGTTGTGGGGAAGATGAGATGACAATCACATCTTGAGCTAAACTGCCTTGAAGGTAGGGATCAAACTAGGGGATTTTACACTATCAATCCTTAGAAACCCTAGCTTGAAACTTCTCAAACTCCTCAATCATGATGAGTTGGTCTAGGAATCATCCTTATAGTATCTCAATACATCATTCCATGATCACATGGCTCTTGTATTAGGTCTCAACCCTCTCCAAATCATCAGTTGACCTAGGGTTGACCCAGTCAAACCCTAATTCTACCACTCATGGTTGAATCTTCTGAATTCATGTACAATGACTTCTTTAGGCTTCATGATGGCTTTCAAGACATCTCATAAGCTTTCTAAAAGCTTCAAGTTCATCCTCATTGTCTCAGAATCATCTTAGGAGCTCCCACAACTCTTAAGCTATGAGGCACACAACCTTGGTTTCAACCAATTCCTCTGAGGATCTCTTGAGCTTTCTGACAAAGGTATCAACCTTTGAACATTTGAATTACCTTCTTGGCTAGCTTCATAGTCTCATACAACTCTTGATGGGTAAATAAATGTTGGTCAAATTTTGGGGTGCAACAGTCGGTGTGTGTTTGCTCTGTCTTCCTTTTGGTGGTGGGCCTGTCATTTCGTTGATGTAAGATTGTGCGAGTCTTTTGCCCTCTCATCCTTTTGGTGGTAGTAGCCGGCGTGAGTTTGCTCTGTCATCCTTTTGGTGGTGGGTCCGTGATTTCGTCCATGCTAGATTGTGTGAGTGTGTTTTGCTCTCCCATCCTTTTGGTGGTAGTAGCCGGTGTGAGTTTGCTCTGTCATCCTTTAGGTGGTAGGTCTGTCATTTCGTCGATGTCAGATTGTGTGAGTGTTTTGTTCTATCATCCTTTTGGTGGTAGTAGCCGGCGTGAGTTTGCTCCGTCATCCTTTTGGTGGTGGGTCTGTGATTTCGTCGATGTTAGATTGTGCGAGTGTGTTTTGCTCTATTATCCTTTTGGTGATAGAAGCCGATGTGAGTTAGCTCCGTCATCCATTTGGTGGTGGGCCTGTTATTTCGTCGATGTCAGATTGTGTGAGTCTTTTGCTTTCTCATCCTTTTAGTGGTAGTATCCGGCGTGAGTTTGCTCCGTCATCCTTTTGGTGGTGGGTATGTGATTTCGTCGATGCTAGATTGTGCGAGTGTGTTTTGCTCTATCATCCTTTTGGTTTTAGTAGCCGGTGTTAGGTTGCTTCGTTATCCTTTTGGTGATGGGTATGGCATTTCATCAATGTCAGATTGTGCTATTGTGTTTTTCTCTACCATCCTTTTTAGTGGTGGTAGCCGGTGTGAATTTTGCTCTGTCATCGTTTTGGTGGTGGGTCTTTGATTTCTTCGATGTCAGATTGTAGGAGTGTGTTTTACACTATCATCTTTTTGGTGGTTGTAGCCGGTGTGTGTTTGCTCGGTCATCCTTTTGGTGGTGGGCCTGTCATTTCGTCGATGTAAGATTGTGAGAGTCTTTTGCTCTCACAACCTTTTGGTGGTAGTAGCCGGCGTGAGTTTGCTCTGCCATCCTTTAGGTGTTGGGTCTGTGATTTCGTCGATGCTAGATTGTGTGAGTGTGTTTTGCTCTCCCATCCTTTTGGTGGTAGTAGCCGGTGTGAGTTCGCTCTGTCATCCTTTTGGTGGTGGGTCTATCATTTCGTCGATGTTAGATTGTGCGAGTGTTTTTCTCTATCATCGTTTTGGAGGTAGTAGCCGGCGTGAGTTTGCTCCGTCATCCTTTTGGTGGTGGGTCTGTGATTTCGTTGAGTTTAGATTGTGCGAGTGTGTCTTGCTCTATCATCCTTTTGGTGATAGTAGACGATGTGAGTTAGCTTCGTCATCCATTTGGTGGTGGGCCTGTTATTTCGTCGATGTTAGATTATGCGAGTCTTTTGCTTTCTCATCCTTTTAGTGGTAGTAGCCGACGTGAGTTTGCTCCGTCATCCTTTTGGTGGTGGGTCTGTGATTTCGTCGATGCTAGATTGTGCAAGTGTGTTTTGCTCTATCATCCTTTTGGTTGTAGTAGCCAGTGTGAGGTTGCTCCGTCATCCTTTTGGTGATGGGTCTGGCATTTCATTGATGACAGATTGTGCGAGTGTGTTTTGCTCTACCATCCTTTTTAGTGGTTGTAACCGGTGTGAATTTTGCTCCGTCATCCTTTTGGTGGTGGGTCTGTCATTTCGTCGATGTCAGATTATACGAGTGTTTTGCTGTATCATTGTTTTGGTGGTAGTAGCCGGCCTGAGTTTGCTCCGTCATCCTTTTGGTGGTGAGTTTGTGATTTCGTCGATGTCAGATTGTATAAGTGTGTTTTACTCTATCATCCTTTTGGTGGTAGTAGCCGGTGTGTGTTCGCTCCGTCATCCTTTTGGTGTTGGGCCTGTCATTTCGTCGATGTCAGATTATGCGAGTCTTTTGCTCTCTCATCCTTTTGGTGGTAGTAGTCGGCGTGAGTTTGCTCTGTCATCCTTTTGGTGGTGGGTCTGTGATTTCGTCGATGCTAGATTGTGCGAGTGTGTTTTGCTCTATCATCCTTTTGGTGGTAGTAGCCGGTGTGAGTTTGCTCTGTCATCCTTTTGGTGGTGGGTCTGTCATTTCGTCGATGTCAGATTGTGCGATTCTTTTTCTCTATCATCCATTTGGTGCTAGTAGCCGGCGTGAGTTGGCTCCGTCATCCTTTTGGTGGTGGGTCTGTGATTTTGTCGATGTCAGATTGTGCGAGTGTGTTTTGCTCTATCATCCTTTTGGTGATAGTAGCCGTTGTGAGTTAGCTCCGTCATCTATTTGATGGTGGGTCTCGCTGCGGGCTACTTGGTCCATTTTATCTTCCATCTCATCCGCAGGCCTATTGGCTTCAACATGAGGAGAAGCTGCATTTGCTTCAGGAGCAGAAAGGTCAAAGAGCCAATGGGCTCAGTCCTGCGGATTTGTGCGGTCACGGCAAGGCATGATTATGCTGCGGACGATACGGTTACGTACCACCAGATGATATTTGTCGTCGGCTCTGACTTTGATGAGGTGGAAGGATCGGCAGTAGTCGATGTCAAGTAGGAGCAGAGGCAGCGAGGGAAGGTTCTGCAAACGGTCACTGAGGCCGAGGGCTTAGGCTATGGAGGTAATGATACCTCTGATGTAAAATGGTTTCGAACCTCGATCACAGTTGGCTTGTATATGGGCCAGCAGAAATGGTGCAGCATTGACGGCTTCAGCAGCGAACATGCAATGGAGAAAGAAAAGCTCCTTGGAATTTACCTTTTGGTTACTGTCCCTTGTGAAGATAGTATTTCCGAGGACACGATTGAAGTACCAGCTGGCAGGATTATAAATGTAAGTAGCATTTAGGTTGTCCCAAGTATCAGCGGTGGTACCGGTCAGCTGGTTCCAGAGGGCAAATGCTTCTTGAAAGAATTGATCCGAGGGGACTCTGCGGTGAGCATCATCGGTGTGGTTGAACTGCAGCATTTTTGCAATCTGATTCTGGGGCAACCGATATTCCTTTCCAAACATCCGGAAACATACGACTCCGGTGAGTTGGTTTGTTTCGCCGGTAGGGGTAATGTAGGAAAAAGAACTTAAAAACTCCAAGGTTAGCGTCTCGTATGTCGGTTGCGGTGTCGTGCAAAGATGCCAGAGCCCGGCATTCTACATCATCCAAGTTACACCGTCCAAAATGCCCAGCTCTGTTAAACAAGCGACATGGGCGTAGCGAGTCGGTTGTACTGACCGTTGATAGAAGGTGATGTAGTTTGTTCTCTATTGGTCGCCGCGTTCTCCATCTCTAAATATGATCGTGGACATGTCAGGCAGTTCACGGTTCTGTCGTGCTATTATTGTGGTTGGGTCGTATGAAAGAGGGTGGATAGAGAGGGAGAGTTTGTTTCTGTAAAACGGGTCAATAGAGAAATGGGTGATTTATAATGAAGGACGGGAAGTTGAAGGGGTGGAACAGTTAATGATAGGGTTGAATGAAGTGAGTGAGGAATTGAAAATGGAGGTAGTGGGAGGTTAAGGAATGTAGGGGGGAAGAAAATTGGAACGGTCGTATTCTGCTGAAATAGCAGAAAAGGGGTTTTTAATTTGTGACGGTCGTTACGGGACGGTCACGGTCGTAAGACCTTTGACATTCGTAACAGGAGTGTCACGGTCGTGAGACCTGTGACGTTCTTAACAGGCTTGTGACGATCGTCACATCAGCAAATTCTGCAAGTGCAGAAAAATGCTGTTGGGTTCGTACTGGGATTATTAGGAACATTTGACATTTTAGTGCAAGCCAGTATGATAAACAACAATTAGAAATGTAAATTAGAGAGAAAATGGATTAACAGGAAGAATACGCAAAATATCAATTGAATGAAAAATAATGGGATTGTTCAACCAAATACAATAACGAAGGAAAATTCAGAAATTTAAAAGACATAAACTAGAAAGCTGTAAAATTGTTCCACTACGGTAAAAATAAAACTAAAAAAATAAAAGATAAAGCATCAATCCTTCTGCTTCTTCAACTTGTTAAACTCTTGAGTTATGTGGTCGAACTGCTCGACAGCTATGTCCATGAAACTTATCAAATCCTTTTGCAGTGTTTTTAGTTCGTCCTTTACCGTTGTGATTTTCGTCTTGAATTCATCCATGGTTTTCATGATGTTTTCCAGCTTTTCAGTGTTTTGGTTAGGACAGGGTTCAGGGAAATCATGGTAGTGTGGCGGGGTCTCGGGATCCGTCTCTGCTTCTGACACATAGTCCTCATAATACATAAAATCCTGTGCTTCGGAGATGTGATCATCATCATACATGTAATCTTGTGGTGTAGAATAAGGTGAAGGAGGACCCATAGGCTCATTCAACTCGTACAACCAGTTATTTCGGTTATGGACACTGGTCAACTCATGGTTAGGTAGCGTGAAAAGTCGGACCAGTTGGTCGGCAATGAGGTACTGGTATGGTGTTGGTCCTAAGTTACCAACTATGCGCTTGTTAAAGCAGAATTCTCTGTCCATAAGTCGGATACTGCCAAAGTGAGTAGCTCGATTCATCTGATACCTAAGGCCAATTTTACTAGCAATCATGGTTACAAGGCCGCCTATTAAGATGGGCAAGTTAGGATTCTGATTGAGTTTCTCGAAGGCTCTCATCATGAAAGGCACGACATTAACGGGTCGACCTTGAGAGGCACAGTACAAAATGAAAAGTTCTTCCTTAGAGAAGGAGGTGATATTTTCCTCCTTCCCAAAAAGGGTATGGGATAGCATCCTATAGAAGTAACGGATCGCAAGATTATATATTTCGTTAGAGTTCATGTCATCTTGTTCAGGGTGATAGTTTCCTGTGATTGTTCCCCAGAAATAATCTAACTCTATATCCATGTCTGCTTCATATACTTCGGTATACACGAATGGTCCGCTAGGAAATCCTAAGAGGTCAGCTAGTGACTTACGGTTGTATGTGAAATTGGTACCAAAGAGTCTAAAGCAAATTAGTTCCTTGGTGGAGCCATAACCATGTTCGGGTATGTAGGTTAAGGAACTAAGGAATTCAAAATTGAGTTCTCTAAAGGTAACAGAACGAGTCTTCAGGGCAGCGTTTTCCCATCCTAATTGGTTATATAAGAAAATGATGATGTCGTGGATTCCTAGTTGGTCCATGGTGGATATATAAGGGTAAATGGTTAAGGCGATGCCTCTCTGTGTCAGGGCCTGAAATCTGGCTTGCTGAGCTGGTCCTTTAAATACGGTTACCATGTAGTCGATGTTAGCCATGATCGAGAGTTAGTCGGATAAAAAAGAGGAGAAAGTAGGAAGGCTTAAAATTCCTGAAATCAGTTGAAAACAAATTTATTCAAATTAAGTTTTTGAAACAGAAGGTGATAAAATAAAAATAAAAAGGGAGGAAATAACATCAAAGTAAAAAATTAAAAGTTAGTAAGGAAGCTGTGTAAAAGCATAGGTCAAACGAAAACCATAAAGTAAATAAATAAACCAAGTGGGAAGAACGAGGAGAAATGGGTTGCCTCCCATTCAGCGTTGTTTTTAACATCAAAAGCCTGATGATAGCTTGGTGACAAGCTAGTTGGGGTGTTTAGCGGGAAGCTCTAACAATATCAGACTGCTCATGCGGTTGTTGTGTTCATTCTGATTGTAGTGCTTCAAACGTTGTTTGTTGACTATGAACGGCGCATTGTTTTTATCACTAATTTCGACTACTCCGCTTTGAAGGGTTTTAGTTAACTCAAAAGGACCTGACCATCTTGACTTTAGTTTTCCTGGGAAAAGGTTTAATCTTGAGTTGAATAGGAGCACGACGTCTCCCATATTGAACTGTTTTCTGACTAAACGCTTATCGTGCCACTTTTTGGTTCTTTCCTTGTATATGCGGGCGTTCTCGTATGTGTCTAGTCGAAGCTCTTCCAATTCGTGCAGATTCAAGATTCGTTTCTTTCCTGTGGCAGTGTAGTTTAAGTTTAGCGTTTTAATAGCCCAAAAGGCTTTATGCTCTAGCTCTACTGGGAGCTGGCAGGATTTTCCATAGACTAATTTAAATGGTGTGGTTCCTATTGGCGTCTTGTATGCAGTCCTATAGACCCATAAAGCATCGTTTAATTTTGATGACCAATCTTTCCTAGAGGCGGCAACGGTCTTTTCTAAGATTTTCTTTATTTCTCTATTTGAAACCTCCACTTGGCCGCTAGTCTGCGGGTGATACGGTGTTGCAACACGGTGTTTGACTCCATATTTCGATAGAAGTTTGTCAAAGATTTGCGTTATGAAGTGTGAACCACCGTCACTGATGACAAGTCTTGGTACACCGAATCTTGGAAAAATGGTGTTTTTAAAGAGTTTGATGACTACTCGCGTGTCGTTAGTTGGAGCGGCAACGGCCTCAATCCATTTTGATACGTAGTCGACAGCGACGAGTATATATTTGTTACCAAAAGAAGATGGGAATGGACCCATGAAATCGATCCCCCATACATCAAAGACTTCCACTTCCAAAATACCCTTTTGGGGATGTCGTCGCGCCTTGAAATGTTTCCAGTGCGTTGGCACCGGTTGCACCTTAGTATTGTAGCGTGAACATATTTCCAAAGGCTGGGTCAGAATAGGCCAGATTGTAGGATTTTCGCGCATGTCTTTGAGGTACTTGCATGTCCACCGTAAGGTGTGGAGTGGCAATGAGAGATGATGTCTTCTATTTCTTCCTTTGGGACACATCGACGAAATATGTTGTCGGCTCCTCTCTTGAAAAGTAGAGGTTTGTCCCAGTAATAGTGCTTTAAGTCATGGAAGAATTTCTTCTTTTGCTGATAAGTTAAGTTCGGTGGGAGCACGCCTGCAGCTAAGTAATTTACAATATCAGCATACCAAGGCAGGGTAATTTGTGCGTAGACTGCTTCCACAGCTTTTTCTAATTCTGGTTCTTCCAAGGTTAAGTGTGGCATATCGCTTTCCAATCTAGCTATCAGGTGTTCATAAGGGAAATCGTCGTTGATAGGCACTGATTCGTGTTTAATGCCTTCTATTCGGGATAAGTTATCGGCCACTACATTCTCGGTTCCTTTTTTGTCTTTAATTTCTAAGTCAAACTCTTGTAACAATAGGATCCATCGTAATAATCTTGGCTTGGCATCCTTTTTGCTTATCAGGTACCTAACGGCAGCGTGGTCTGTGTAAATGATTATTTTTGCTCCTACCAAGTAGGAACGAAATTTTTCAAAGGCGAACACAACTGCTAGAAGTTCTTTTTCTGTTGTGGCGTAGTTCATTTGGGCAGGATCCAGAGTTCTAATGGCATAGTAGATTGCGTGAAGCTTCTTGTCTTTCCTTTGTCCTAGAACTGCACCTACAGCGTAATCACTCGCATCACACATGATTCCAAATGGTAGTTACCAATTTGGTGGTTGCATGATTGGTGCGGTGATGAGAGTTGTTTTTAGTGTTTCAAATGCTTTCAAGCAATCCTCGTCGAAGACGAATTCAACATCTTTGATTAACAGGCCGGTTAGAGGTTTCGTAATTTTTTAGAAGTCTTTTATGAATAGTCTGTAGAAACCGGCATGTCCTAGAAAGCTTCGTATTTCTCGTACGTTTTTTGGAGGTTGAAGATCCTTTATAATTTCTATTTTTGCTTTATCAACCTCAATACCTTTGTCAGATATTACGTGTTCTAGAACTATCCTTTGAAGGACCATGAAATGGCATTTTTCCCAAATGAGAACAAGGTTCACTTTCGCACATCTTTCGAGTACCATTTCTAAGTTCGACAGACACCCTTCAAAACATTGTCCGCATACAGAGAAGTCATCCATAAACACTTCCATGATGTCATCTATGAAATCCGCGAAGATTTCCATCATGCATCTCTGGAACGTTGCGGGAGCATTGCAGAGTCCAAACGACATTCTTCGATAAGAAAAAGTGCCATAAGGACAGGTGAATGTAGTCTTTTCTTGGTCATCGGGTGAATAGGAATTTGGAAAAATCCCAAATAACCATCTAGATAGCAGAAATACGAATGTTTGGCCAATCTCTCCAACATCTGATCTATGAATGGTAAAGGGAAATGATCTTTTCGAGTGGCTTTGTTCAATTTTCTGTAATCGATACACATTCTGCTTCCAGTTACAACTCTTTGTGTTATCGATTCACCTTTTGAGTTCTTTACCACAGTGACGCCTCCTTTCTTGGGTATGACATGCACTGGGCTAACCCATTGGCTGTCGGAGATCGGATATATGATTCCTGCATCTAGTAACTTCTTCACTTTATATTTAACTACAGTGCTTAGGATATGATTTATCCTTCTGTGGTGTTCTCTAGAAGTTTTGCAGTCTTCCTCTAGCATGATTTGATGCATACAGATGGAAGGACTTATACCCTTGAGGTCAGTTATACTATAGCATAACGCAATTGGGTATTTCCTTAGGACTTCTAATAGTTTCTTCATTTCTAACTGTCCTAAGTCGGCGTTGACTATCACTGGTCTTTTGAATTCGGTGTCCAGGAATTTGTACCTGAGGGTTTTAGGTAATTCTTTAAGCTCTAAAGTTGGGTTCTTCGGACTTGGCATGTGATTAGGAGTCAGTCCTAAGTTTTTGCTTAGACTGTCATCTTTGTATGGCGCACGCCAATTGTCGTCTTCATGACTTTTAGGGATTTAGATTTTCATTATTTCTGAGTATGTAGTTTCTTCGTTCTCCAGTTCTCTTATGCATTCGTCAATGACGGCTACTAAATAGCATGTGTCGTCTATGGCTGGTGCTCGTAAGAACTTGGTGATGATGAATTCTATCTTTTCTTCTCCCACTTTGAATGTTAGCCTACCTTTCTTCACGTCTATGATAGCTTCGGCTGTTTCTAGGAAGGGTCTTCCTAAGATAATTGGGGTAATAGAGTCTTCCTTAATATCCATGATTATAAAGTTGGTTGGGATGTAGAATTGACCTATGCGCACTGGAACGTTTTCCAGTATACCGACAGGATATTTGACTGATTAGTCAGCCAATTGCACGGAAATTTTGGTTAGTCTTAGTTCACCCATATTCAGCTTTTTGCATATAGATAAGGGCATAAGAATGATATTGGCTCCTAAGTCGCACAAAGCTTTTCCTATGACGAACTTTCCAATGACACAAGGTATGGAGAAACTACCTGGGTCTTTTAGTTTAGGAGGCATGTTGTTTTGAATGATCGCGCTACACTCGGTAGTAAGTGTAACCGTTTCATTATCCTCGATCTTTCTCTTGTTAGACAAGATTTCTTTGAGAAATTTAGCGTATGAGAGCATGTGAGTGATAGCTTATGTGAAAGGAATTGTGATATTCAGATGCTTCAGAAGTTCTACAAATTTCGTAAACTGCTCTGTAGTTTTGGAATATATGAATCTTTAAGGATAAGGAATCAGTGGCTTATACGACGGTGGAGGCACATACGGGTTTTCATTTTTGGTGGCCTCTTTCTCGTTATCTTCCTTCTCTTCGGTTCCACACTCCTTTTCTGCCTGTTTATCATTTTTCTGATGCATGGCTGAGTTTTGACTCCTAGGATCGATTGGTCCGTCCAGTTCTTTTCCACTTCTTAATATGACAGCGTTTGCATGAGCTTTCGGATTAGGTTCTAGTTGTCAAGGAAATGTGTCAGCGGGTGCGTCTGCAGAGGCTTGTTATTGAGCTACTTGTCATATTTGTGTTTCAAGCATTTTGTTATGGGTGGCTAAAGCGTCGACTATGTTGGTTAGCTGTTTAATCTGCTCGCTAGTGTGTATGTTTTGATTCAGGAATTCCTTGTTCGTTTGAGCTTGAGCAGCTATGAATTTTTCCATCATCAATTCAAGATTTGATTTTCTAGGGGCATTTGTAGCAGCTAAGGCTGGTTTCTGATATCCTGGTGGAACAACAGGTGCTTGATTAGGTGGATACAATGCGTTATCGCTTCTGTAGGAAAAGTTTGGATGGTTTTTCCAGTCTGGGTTGTAGGTGTTCGCGTACGGGTTACCTTGAGCGTAGTTCACCTGGTCTGCAGGGATTCCTGCCAGCAACGGACATTCGAGCGTAGTGTGAGTAGTGATTCCACACAACTCACAGTTTGGGGTTACAGCAGCTATGGTTGCAGGCGGTGTTACAGTTAAACTGTCGATCTTCTGCGTCCAGGCATATACCTTAGCGTTGAACTTTTCAAGACTGCTGATCTCGTACATCCCACCTTTTTTTGCAGGTTTCTCTGATGGAGTTCTTTCACCTCCCCATTCGTAATGGTTCTGAGACATGTTCTCAATAAGCTGATAGGCTTCATCGTAAGGCTTATCCATAAGTGCACCGCCCGCGACGACATCTACTGTTAATCTGGTGTTGTACAGAAGCCCATTGTAGAAGGTATGAATAGTCACCCAATCTTCTAGAACATGGTGAGGACATGCTCTCATCATTTCTTTGAATCTTTCCCATGCTTCGTAGAGAGATTCGGCATCTTTCTGTCGAAATCTGTTAATTTGAGCTCTTAGCATAGCATTTTTTCTTGGCGGAAAGTATCTCACTAAGAAAACGTTCTTCAACTGTTCGCACATCGTAACGGAGTTGGACGACAAGGATTGTAACCAATCCCAAGCTCTATCTCTAAGAGAGAAAGGAAAAAGACGAAGTCTTATTGCGTCTGGAGTTACGCCATTTGTCTTCACTGTGTCTGCGTACTGCACAAACTTCGTTAAATGTTCATTCGGATCCTCGGTTGCATTTCCTGAGAATTTATGTTGTTATACAGCTGACAACAATGATGGTTTTAGTTCGAAATCATTCTGATTGATAGCGGGGGCAGCAATGCTACTGTGAGGCTCTAGTTGAGATGGGGTAGCGTAATCCTTCAGAGGTCTGTTCTGAGGTCCTTCAGCCATCTTTGATTCTACTTCAGATTCAGGAGTGTGAGCGAGAAGTTCGAGAATATTACGCCTTCGTTGATGTTCTATGAATCGTCTTCCTAAGTGTAGGAAGCGCTAAAGTTCGGTGATTGTTGGTAGCAAATTTTTGCTTTGTGAGCGAGTAATTGGCATAAAATCGATGAACGAGTAAAAGGGAAATAAAATAGTTAACCTAGTCTATACTACGTAAAAGAGGTTTACACTATTGACTAAACGGGTCCCCGGCAACGGCGCCAAAAACTTGATCGCGACTTTCTGAGTCTAACTGAACTAACTGCAAGTGCACAGTCTATCGCGTAGTAATAAGGATATCGATCCCACAGGGACTCGTAATCAATCTAGTGTTATCGAGTGTTACTATATTTAGCTAAGTCGGAAAAGGTTTTAAGGAAGTAAGTGCGAAATTAAAGGCTAAATTAAGAGAAAGTTATAAGGTTTCTTTAAAATAATAATAAGAGAAATCGGTATGCATTACTTTAGTTTTTGGGGATTCGACATGTCACCGGTACGGTTTAGTATTTTCAAAATAGTTTTCAGGAGAAAATAATTGTTTAAATACTTTTGTCTCACGTTGGTTGTTGACGCTAGTCGCAACTCTAAGGCGGAATGTATGTGTTGCACCCTAAAATTTGCTCAACCTTATTCACTTGGTTTATTTTTCAATATCATTAGCATTTGCATATAGAGTCATGTACATAGACTAACCATCTGCATAGCATAAGCATAGCAAGGCATTCAACAGGGGATCAAGCATTATTCTCATCTCTAGAGGCCTATCAAGAGGTTATTATCCTGATTCAATCTCATTCAAGTCATCAGAAAAGAATTTGAAAGCAGAGAGGTCAGTGGATCAAGCTTTGAGTCTATCTCCTATCTGAGGGCATCTGAGGATCAACAAGAGAATTGTGAGCTGTGGGCTGAGTATGGAGAGTATCTAGACATCTTGGAGGACTTATAAAGTCATTTGGAGAAGGATACAAGTCATTGGTGAAGTCACAAGAATTGCAGTTGAAGACAGTCAACTAGGGTTTCATCTGGGTCAACCCTAGGTCAATTGACTGATTGAAAGGCATTAAGGGTTATTGAAGGGATGTGGGGTCCATCATTTGACATGGATAATAAGGATCTGTTGTTATGCTAAGAAGAATTCAAGAGAAATCAAGGAGAAGAGGAGTTTCTAAATTAGGGTTTCTATGTAAAATCCCCTAGTTTAGGTCAAATTTCCAAGCAAGATAAGTCAAAATGAAAGCTTCAAATGGCTTCTTGTCCAACATGGAACTTGTAGAGGATCTCAAGACCTTTAATTTGAGTGGTGGAAGACATCAAGGAGATTTATAGAACTCAAGTTATGGTCCTTGCAAGTTACAGGTCATCTGAGGTATCTGAAATTTTGTCTGTGAAAGTGACTTGACTTCCAAGCCACTTTTACCCCTCAAGGAGATTTCAAATGAATTTCTGGTCAACATAAGAATTGTTCCTCATTGTCTTAGCTTTCTAGAATGGTATAGCATGCCTTCATATGATGTGTGGAATTCAACTTATGGTCTTGGCAAGCAAAGGGTATTTTGGGCATTTGTGGATTACAGGTCATTTTAACCTGTGTCCAAAACTCATACAAGGAGGCCTCAAATGAAAAAACTTACAACATCAAACTTGCTCCAAATGACATTTTGAGTCTAGAAAAGTGACCATGAGAGATTGGAAATGTCCATAGCACAAGGTTTCAAAATTGGTGAATTTAATGAAGGAAAATGGCTTAGAAAATGAGATTTTTCATATCTTGGCCAAATGATGCAAAATTATAGGTCATTTTGAATGGAAAAGGCATTTTAAAGACATTGGCTAAAGTGGAATTTTGAGTTTAGGTCATAATTTGTGAGTTATCCATGGTTGCTTGAATTGAAAGTAACATAATCCAAATTGAAAAGGAAAAGTGTAAGGGAAACTTCTCCAAGCTTCTAGGAGGTTCTAATGCAACCTATATATTGCAAGCTGATTCATGCAAGGGTTGGTGCTCCCATTTGTTCAAAGCTTCAATTTTCATCCATTTTCTCATTCTTGCATAAACTACTCAAACTCCCTCAAATCTTGATCATTTGGCAAAATTCTTGATCCCATCATTCTCTACAATCATCATATAACCAGTTTCAAGCAAGATCCAGTGGAAATAGTTCCAAATTCGTGTGTTGTAAGTTCATTCTCAAAAGTGCAAGAAGAATCCATTACAAGAATTCAGAGTGTTTGGGCAAGAGTAGATGCATACAGAATCAAGATCCAAGCACATTGATCAAGTTTAAGCCATTGCTGAGCTCGAAGTGAAGGATTCACCATTCTGTTTTTCAAATTATACCAGGTATGTTCTCCATTCAAATTGGCTTGATGTAGTTAGCATGACATAGGTTTGTTAGGATAAAAGTGACCTAGGTGGTTAGAGGAGTAATCCTGAAGCTTTTAGTGTGAATTGGTGAAGATTCTTGCATGAGCCATAAAACTGTTTTGATCCATAACTAGGAGATTAGTGAGTGGTAGCTCATTTGGATTAGTGTAGCATGATCAGTGATGCTTGATTATTGTTCTGTTAGCAAAAGATTAGGGTTTAGTGAAAGTCAGAATTGAGGCAGCCATGGAAGGGAAGCTATCGTGTTTAGTGATTGAGTGAAGTTTAACAAGAACTGATGATGTAGTTGCATTCTACGTGGAAAATGAAGCAAGTTTGGTGTTTATAGTTTTGATTCTCATGAGGAGATGAGGGAGAACCGAATGCTTGAAGATGGAATCGTGCATGGAAGGTATCTGAAACCCTAGGGAGTCCAAGGTTGATGATGACTCCAAAGCCGTAGGATGCAAGTTTGACCTTGGACTGGAGGGTGGCATCGGACGGTCCACGCGTAGCCTGAGTTTGGTGGGAAAATTTAAAATCTAAAACGCACCGTTTCACTAATTGGGGGGATTGGGCTCAGACAGCTATTCGCACCCCCCAATTTAGTAAGCCCAACGCGCTGAACTTGGGTATCTTGCTATTCTCACCCCCTCTGGCTTTTTCTTTTTATTTTCTTTATTATTTTCTTTTCATTTTTCATTCATTTTTAAAAATTCATAATAAATAGAAAAATCATCATTTTTAATTCATTCTTTTTGCATATTTTTCTTTAGAATGTCTAGAAAATTATAAAAAAATAAAAATTGCATTTTATTTTTATTTGATATTTTTCTCATATTTTCTAAATAAATAACATTTTAATGGTTTCATTTCATACACAATTTTGTTAATTTTTGTTCTATTATTTGCTTCAATATTTTTCATCCATTCTTTTTAGGTTGTTTAGGTTAGACATTGAACATGTAGATTCAATTTAGTTCCCATTTTTAGAAATTAAATTTAGGTGCTTAGTGTAAGTGTGAACAACATGGATAAAACTAGGGTTTTAGGTGATGACTTAGGAGATTTGATTCTTTTCCCTTAGGACTTAGGGTTTGACTAGTTTAGTTATGGGACTATAGGGGCTATGGGTAGTTATTAGATCCCTTAGAAAAGTCAGGATTCCCCTACTGCTATTAATATGCTGTTGTATCTGATTGACTGGTGTGGTGTGCCCTCTGGGGATTATTGCTTGCTTGCTTGGGTATTGGGATTGTTTGAAGACTTGGAGAAATGAAGACCATTGGAGATCCAGAGATTGAAGAACAACTGCCAGAGTTGGAGAGGAGGTTCTTGCTAGCAGCTGCTGAGGAGACTAGGGTTTAGGAGCTAGGCAGAGCTCTAGAGTAGAAAGCTTGCTTCTCAAACATAGATGGCTTTGTTTGCCTCTATTCTTTCTCTATGATTCAAAGTCTCTTTCAAATATCCACCTCCTTCCTTTGGAAGGATCAGTGAATGTATTTGAAAGATAGAACTTTTGAGAGAAACCTGTCTGCATAATGTTAACAGTTTATGAGCCACCTTTGGTGGGCAATTTACCGTTTAACATTCCTCTCCTCTTGTTGACTAATAGTCATCCCTGAAGAGTGGAGACTTGAAGAAAAGCCATAGCTTGTAGGAAACAGATGATCGAAAGCCCTTGCCTGAAGGCCATGAAGATGGAGATTAATGCTTGTTGAAGCCTGTAACTGACTGGAGATTACTTGAAGCCAGATGTTGATTCAGAGCTGCTGATGCTGTTTCTTTTGCTGTTGTACTTCATTTCTTGATGTATTGATTGGTTTTCCTGACTGTATTGTTTGCTGTGTACCCTGCTGGGTTGAAAGTGAAGTCTGTTCACTTTTGCCTATTGTTTTCTAGGTTCGAGGTTGAGTGGGACTCCCTTGCCTCGCTTGTACTGTTGCATCCATGCATTTTACTGTTTTACTATATATATCTGATATTGTTTCTGTTTCCGTCTATTCCCTTAGGATCTCTGTTTCTCTCTGCGCAAGAGAGGAGCATGATAGACATTAGGTCTTAACCCATGCATGATAACATTAGGTTAGTTTGTTTCCCTTCGCAACCGTAGGTTAGAGTTCTGTCTCTTTCTTTCTCAAAACAAACAGAAAAACACATAAAGATTTCAAACACAATAAAAGACACTTCTTCCGTAAAAGAATGTGAATTCATCAAAACGTCATTTTTGTCCGCTGGGACTGTTAATCAGAAAAACCTTTTTCAGCAGGAATAAAATCAACCAAGACAAGCTTGTGTCGTACGTGGCCCGAACTACGTTTGCTCTGATCTTTCATGCTGTATGAAAGTACGTAGGCATAGGATGCGATGTCCTAGCGAGCAACCTTCCCCTCCTTTCCCGTAGGTAGGCGAACTACGTTGACTCTGATTTCTCGTTCCAGGCGAGAATACGTAGGCATAAAGTGCGATACTTTGCCGAGTCATTTTTATTTTCATTTTATTTTCTTTTTAACCCTTGACCTATAGTTTAGATAGAATAACAATCCATACCCGAAAACAAGCGTGGATCCCGTCGAGTACGACGGACGTGAGGGGTGCTAATACCTTCCCCTTGCGTAACCGACTCCCGAATCTAGGTTTTGGTTGCGACGACCATACCTTTCCCGTGTTGTGCGAGGTTTACTCTGAGCGTTTCCTTTCCCTCCCGTGGGATAAATAACGCACGATGGCGACTCTTCTGTTCAGCCGGCGCCGATTTTCGCAGTAGCGACAGCTGGCGACTCTGCTGGGGACCCAACGTCCCCTGGTTGCTAAGGACTGCGATGGTTCTTATGCATTTGGGATCCAACGTCCCTTAAGAGAGTCAATCCTAACGCTTGTTTTCCCGTCGAGGATTTTGTATGGATTTATATTTCTGACCTTTATTTTCAGCATTATGTATATTGTTTATTATTGCTGTATTGGGGGGTGACGGGTGTTCTGATATTGAGTGAGAAGCCGGACCTGGGCTTGAGTGCACCTAGAATTAGAGTAGAAAGTAGTGGGCGCGTGCCGGCTTTGCTTGCATTAGTGTCTCATGAAATCTACACTCGGACGAGGTTCTTCTGGTTGGCTTCTTTTTCTACCCTTTGGGTCGAAGGGGTTGTTGGTCAGCTGAATTGTCGACTCCGGGAACCGATCATTTGGAAGTTGGCTAAGTGAGGCCTCTTCAGGATTTGATGATGCCACTCCTTCTGGGAATCGTATCATCAACCCTGAAAGTCTGTGACGCCGACGACCGCATAGGATGCCATACCTTTGTCAGTTACTAGGACATCCACCTGTGAGAGGGTTTGGGGTTATGCAGGTAACTAGACCTTCAGACTACCGGTTATTTCTTGATCAGAGATCCTGGGTATTTATGGAGAGTTAGGAGGTCTGTCAGAGACCATTTGGAGATGTGTTCTGAGGTCTGTCAGAGACCAGTTGGAGAGTTCTGAGGTCTGTCAGAGACCAGTTGGAGGTATGTTCTGAGGTCTGTCAGAGACCAGTTGGAGAGTTCTGAGGTCTGTCAGAGACCAATTGGAGATGTGATTTGAGGTCTATCAGAGACCAGTTGAAGTTATGGTTTGAGGTCTGTCAGAGACCAGTGTTGGAACTTTGTTTTAGGTCTGTCTGAGACCAGGGTTTGATGTCTTCTGGATGGTCTATCTGAGACCTTTCTTGATTGGGTTCAGGCTATTCAGCTACAGCTTTGGTCCCTGTTGCATGTTACTTGCATTGCATCGCCTGCATATCCATTACCACTTGCATTTCACTAACGTGTGTCTGTGCTGCAGGTGCATTTGCATATTCCCCGATTCTAGTGCCCAGACTTCTGAGTATTGATTATGGCTGGTTTGAGGAAAACAGTTGCGTATAAGCTGCCTTCACCTGATATTACTTCTTTACTTGGTCTGATATCTCTTGCCGATGAGGAGGTTAGGAGAAGCTTCAGAATGAGTCATGGGAGGTTACTGAGATTAGTCTGCAAGCCCACTACCGATGAGATGAACGGGCTATACACCTTGATGCAGTTCTATGACCCTGCATTGAGATGCTTTACTTTTGCTGACTTCATTCTAGGGCCTACCATTGAGGAATATGTGGAGTTTACTGAGCTTCCTGTGCAGAACAAGGTTCCCTTTATTCACTCTGCTGCTGAGCCCAAGTTGGAGGACTTAGCCAAAGCCTTGCATATGAACGCTGCTGAGTTATTAGTGACTTCCTGGCTCGGGGTTCCCGGTTTCTCTCTGGATTTTCTGGTTGGCAAGGCTCAAGAGTACGCCAAGAACGGTTGTTGGGTGGTTTTCAATGCTATTTTGGCTTTATGCGTTTATGGAATTGTGCTGTTTCCCAACTTGCCCAACTTCGTAGATCTGGATGCTTTCTATCTGTTTGCTGCAGGCAACCCAGTGCCAACGTTGATCGGAGACTTCTACCACTCATTGCACTACAAGAACGAAAACCGAAGGGGAAAAGTTGTTTACTGCTGTGCTCCTCTATTAAATATGTGGTTCAAAAGTCATCTCCCCATGAAGGGTCCATTTGTGGATAGTGCAACCTCAGCCAGTTGGTCAGAGCGCCTGATGAGGCTATATTCCGAAGACGTTGTGTGGTTTGATCGAGACCTGTTGGGATCTGAGCTCATCTTCAGCTGTTCTGGGTACCCTAATGTGCCGCTGATAGGAAGAAAAAGGTGTATCAATTACAACCCTTCTCTATTCATTCGTCAGTTCGGATATGCACTGAAGAATCCACCTCAGGAGGAGGAAGTACAGGAATCTCTGTACTTCACCGGATACGTGAAGGGGGAGTTATTAGCCAAGTTGCAACATGCCTGGACACGTATTAACCGCAAAGGAAAGCCACTGTTAGGTAAGAATGATTGCCAGGCTTATGAACCTTACAGGGTTTGGATCCAGGAAAGAGCAAGTCAGTTATTAATGCCATTTCCAGCTGCACCCGTCACTGCTCCTGTCCCGGCAGAAGAGCCAACTACTGTTTCTAGGGAGGCCTACGAGCAAGTTGTGAAGGAAAAGGAAGCCTTATTGAAGATCAACGAAGGGTTAGAGCAAGAGCTAGCTCAAGTACGCAGTGAGAAAAACAAGGCCGTATATGCTTTCCAACAACAAATCGAGCTGTTAAACAGGTTAGGGGCTGAGTTGACTGAGGAAAAGAAAAAGCGTGAACGTCTGGGGCAAGAGTTCAGAAGCTCCCATGACATGCTGGAAGCCAAAAAGAAGGCGCTTGACGCAGCACACCGAGAAATTTCCTCTTGCAATAAGACTTGGAATGCTACTCTCACCAACAATAAGATGAGAGAAGATAAGCTGAAGCAGCAAATTTCCGACCTCGAGGAGAAGTTGAAGTCTAGCATCAAGAAGTGTGAGGAGGAAGTGATGACCCGGTATAGTGTCCAGCATGCACTGAACAAGGCAATCAAATGCAGAGATGAAGCGGTGTCTCAGAAGCGAAAGCTAGAAGATTGCTTCGGAGAAGCAACATGGGAAGAAACTGCTGAAGACGTGCGCCGTGTTCTTAAGAAAAGGAACCAACTTGTTGAAGGGCTGCTTGATCGACCAAGCCATCCGGAGACCAAGAAGCTGATAGAAGAGTACCAGACTTTCGAGAGGATTTGATCATTTCCTGTAGTAACTTGTAGTAACTTGTATGCTTTATTTGCATAAGTGTTGACCATCACCCGGATTGTTGGTTGAGGTCATGCCTTCTTTGTACTCTCAGCGACATTGTATTCTGGTTTTCTCAGCAATATATGAGGCTTTCTATGATTCAGCTCCGATATTCCTATTGTCAACACTGTCACCGCATTGGCACCTTCACACTAGAACTGGGGGAATGAATTTCCCTAATGCACAGACACATTGCATTGCATTCATGTTCATATTGCATTACAGGTAATCTTTGAATAAGTGTCTTATTTACTGCTCTGTACCAGGTACTTTTCAGGATTGCAGAACAGCACCCGCACCGCTATTCTACCCGCACCAACTGTCGAAGAATCATGGATCAAATGCAGAATGAGATGCAAGATGTGCGCGAGAAGCCCGCTCTCTTTATGCAGACCATGGAAGCTATTGCAAAAGGGCAGGAGAATTTGCAGGCCATGGTCCAGCCTCTGTTGGCTCGAAATGCTGGTCACGATAATGAAGATCATCAGTCTGTACGGGTCGATACTGTTCATGGAGACGACACTCCCACGCCAGTGGCTCCACCTGTAGTCAATACACCTGCTGCTAATGTCAACCACGCTACCGTTGCTGTGAATGGTAACGTCGGAGTTGGGAATGAGACTGCTGTCCATAATGTTGGGCTGGGTGATGTCAATTTGGGAGATAATATAGGAGGCAACGGCTTTGTCAATACTGGATTCGGGTTCAACGATCAGGGATTCGATAACACTGGGAAGTATGGCTTTAATGCTCAAGGCTTTGGGCAAGACGGTTATGGCGCGACCAACCCGGGTTACGGAGGGTTCGGAAATGGAAACGGTGCTGGATTTATGGCTTTTGGTCCTGCTGGAGGAGTTCAAGGGTACGGCAACAGAGGCCGAGGTCCGGGCATGAATCAGACCAGAGCTGGACGTAATAATGGATATGATGGGTACGGAGCTGGAAATGGTATGTGGCAGGAAGATCAGCAGGAGGACGCTTTCTCCGGCGGAGGTTTCGAAGGGCCGATGGATGACTCCCAGAAGATCAGAATGCTGGAAGAGCAGATGAGGGGAGTCCTGAACCAAAGTGCTGTGGGTTTGGACATGGCAACAATGGGTCTGGTACCTGGCTTGAGGGTGCCCATCAAATTCAAAGCTCCTGCGTTTGACAAGTACAAAGGAGACACATGTCCGAAAGTGCATGTACGAGCTTATTACAGAAAGATGTCTCATACTCAACTGATGAAAGAATGCTAATGCATTTCTTTCAAGATAGTCTGTCGGGCCCTTCCCTAGAGTGGTACATGGGGTTGGAGCCAACTGATATCAAGACGTGGAAGCAATTGGCAGAGGCATTTGTAGCTCACTACAAGTATAATAGCGATTTGGCGCCCAATCGGGTCCAATTGGCAGGGTTGTCGCAGAAGAAGGGGGAGAGCTTTAAAGAGTACGCGCAAAGGTGGCGCGATATGGCTGCCAGGGTCCGTCCTCCTGTGGAAGATAAGGAAATGAATGACATGTTTGTCGGCACATTCACAGGTCTGTTTCATGATATGCTGTTTCACACGTCTCTGGCCAGTTTTTCAGACCTGATTCTGATGGGAGAAAAGATTGAACGTAATATTAAGCAAGGAAAGTTCCAGGTTGAGGAATCGACTGCATCTGGCAGTAATAGGAAGGCTTTTGGTGGGCGCCGTCAGGGCGAGGCAAGCGCAGTATTTGGAGGCCGAGGCCGAGGCCGAGGCAGAGGACGAGGTCAATATCGTCAGCCGCAGCAGGTGGCGAGTGTTACTATCCCGTATCAACAGCAGCCACTCCAGCAACAACAACCGGTTTAGCAACAGCCAATGCAACAGCAGCAGGGGGCACAGCAGGCTCAGCGAAGATTCCAGGGTATTAAACCGAGAAGAGTGTTTGAGAAGCCTCCCTCGACCTATGCAGATTTGTTGCAGACATTGTTGGGATTAAACCTGGTAGAGAAAAGAACCCTGGCACCGATAACGGGAGCTCCCCCATTTGGTTATGACGCAAGCAGGCACTGTGAGTTTCATTCTGGGGCCCCGGGCCACGATATAGAAGGTTGCCATGCTTTTAAGCACGTTGTGCAGGATCTCTTAGACAATAAGACTATCAATTTCGGAACGGCAGGTCCGAATATAGTGCAGAAACCCATGCCTAATCATGGGGCCAACGCCATTCTGACTGAGGAAGGGTTGAATCTGATTATGAATGTTGAAGACTTAAAGACGCCGCTGAGCGAGATAAAAAGCCGACTGTTGCAAGGGGGTGTTTACCCGGGATGTGACGAGTATTGCTTAGACTGTTGGACCCTAGCTGGGGGGTGTGATGATTTGAAGAAAGGCATTCAGGCCTTAATTAATGAAGGCATATTGCAGTTTGACCAAGCAGCAACTGAAGAGCCCGCGGGGGCAGTAGCATGTGATCAGACTGATGTGGCCACGGTAACGATTCCTCGGAAGACAATCACTATTGTAGCGCCAGCTCAGCGCCCACCGATCACTATAACTAAGGCCGGGCCGATCCCGTACGAGAGCACGAAAGCAGTCCCCTGGTCATATGGGTTGGAGGTGTATTGTGACGGGATAAAAATTGATGTTAATAAGCGGCTAGCCGAGACTGTGGATAATGTTATTGGCTCAGGAGGTATGACAAGGAGTGGTAGGATCTTTATATCCCCTGAAGTGGAGGCTGAAAGATTAGCAAAGGGAAAAGGGAAAGTGGTTGAGAACGTTCCGGTGCAAGCAAGTGACAAAGAATCGGCATCGAAAGACGTAGAAGAATTCATGCGTTTGATTCGGAAAAGTGATTATAAGATTGTGGAGCATCTGCAGCAGACGCCGTCCAAAATATCTATCCTGTCACTGCTGTTGTGTTCGGAAGCTCACAGAAATGCGTTGCTGAAAGTCCTGGATACTTCTTTTGTACCCCAAGACGTCTCCGTGAATCAGCTGGAAGGAGTGTTGGCACATGTGAATGCAGGCCATAGCCTGGGATTTACTGACTTCGACCTGACCCCGAAAGGGAGAGATCATAATATGGCACTGCACGTATCTGTTGAGTGTAGAGGATCAGTAATGTCACACGTATTGGTTGACACCGGATCGTCTTTGAATGTGCTACCCAAGAAGGCGATGATGAAGCTGGATGTTAGAGGAATTTTGTGTACGCCCAGCGATTTGGTAGTCAGAGCGTTTGATGGCACGCGGAGAACAGTCTTTGGATCGATCACATTGCCTCTGCAGGTGGGGCCGGAGGCATTTGCAACTGAGTTTTATATCATGGATATACAGCCTGCGTACAGCTGCTTGCTTGGAAGACCTTGGATTCATGGGGCGGGGGCAGTCACGTCTACCCTACATCAGAAGTTAAAGTATATGGTCGGAGACAGCGTAGTCACGGTATGCGGAGAAGAGGACATCCTGGTCAGCCATTTGTCATCGTTTAAATATGTGGAGGTCGACGGAGAGATCCACGAAACACCCTGCCAAGCATTTGAAGGGTTGCGCATCAAGGACAAAGGTCCCGGGCCGAGCAGAGTGCCAGAGATAGCCGTCTCATCGTATAAAGAGGCTCAAGCTCTAGTAGAAGCAGGAGAAGCAAAGGGCTGGGGCAAAGTGCTGGACATTCCTGTAAAGATGGACCGGTTCGGGCTGGGATACCAACCGTCGTCATTCACTCCTTCCGTGGGAGCACCCCGTTTCAGAGGGCCAGTCACCATCCTTGCCAGTGGAGTATGTCATGAGACCGTCAATGCTGCTTCGGAGTCTGATGAAGGAGACAGCGACTGTGATATGGATGCCTGGATTCAGCCAAGCACGCCAGGACAAGGACTGTGCAACCGGTCTATTCAGGAGCTTGTTCCTGTGACTTTTAAACAGTAATGCTTTGCTTTATTAATTGTTGAATAATCTGATGTCTTGCCCGGGGCATCAGGATTTGCTTAGGGCTGTGTTGTTATGAACATTGCGTGTTAATCATTAAATAAATGGCGTTTTTCATGTGCAAATACTGTAATCCTTGTCTTTCTTGTTTTATATTTTTCAATAAAATGGCAACGTGGTTGTTCGCTTTATACGCATTTTGAAGCACTTAACCATTCCTTTTGCAGGATAACATGTTCAGATGACATCCTTGAACCACCTATGACTCGTCCCGACTTCGAGCACCCGGTATTTCAGGCCGAAGAAGAGGTTGTCGAAGATAGCGACGTTCCTGAAGAACTGTCTTGGTTAGTGAAGCAAGAGGAAAGAGCCATTCTGCCTCACGACGAGGTCATCGAAATTATCAACTTGGGGACGGAAGGGGTTGAGAAGAATATTCGTATCGGGGCCGCACTGCGGAGTGATATCAAGCGGAGACTGGTTGAAATGCTCCGAGAGTATAGTGATGTATTCGCTTGGTCGTATGAAGATATGCCGGGGCTCGATACAGATATGGTTGTGCATCGCCTGCCACTGAAAGAAGATTGCCCGCCAGTCAAACAAAAGCTTCGCAGAACTCGACCAGATATGGCAGTGAAGATCAAAGAGGAAGTCCAAAAACAGTGGGATGCTGGTTTCCTGGCGGTGACAAAGTACCCCTCATGGGTTGCCAACATCGTACCAGTGCCAAAGAAAGATGGCAAGGTTCGAATGTGCGTGGATTATCGAGATTTGAATAAAGCAAGCCCAAAAGACGATTTTCCACTTCCTCATATTGACGTGTTAGTTGATAATACCGCTCAATACTCCGTATTCTCCTTTATGGATGGCTTTTCAGGCTATAATCAGATTAAAATGGCGCCAGAGGATATGGAGAAGACTACTTTCATAACGCCTTGGGGAACATTTTGCTACAAAGTGATGCCCTTTGGTTTGAAAAATGCTGGGGCAACATATCAGCGTGCGATGACGACTCTTTTCCATGACATGATGCATAAAGAGATCGAAGTTTATGTTGACGATATGATTGCCAAATCCCAGACGGAGGAAGAGCATCTGGTAAATCTGCTGAAGTTGTTTAAAAGGCTTAGGAAGTTCAGGCTGAGGCTGAACCCTAACAAATGCACCTTCGGGGTGAGATCGGGTAAGCTGCTGGGGTTTATCGTAAGCGAAAAAGGAATAGAGGTCGATCCTGCTAAAATAAAAGCAATTCAAGAAATGCCGACGCCTAAAACAGAGAAAGAGGTGCGCGGGTTTTTAGGGAGGTTGAACTACATCGCCCGGTTCATATCTCACCTAACTGCTACGTGCGAACCATTATTCAAGCTGTTGAAGAAAGATCAAGCTGTAACGTGGAACGAAAATTGTCAAAAGGCGTTCGATAAAATAAAGCGGTATTTGCAGGAGCCTCCCATTCTGATACCCCCAGTGGCAGGTAGGCCCTTGATAATGTATTTGACGGTTCTTGAGGGAAGCATGGGTTGTGTTCTCGGTCAACACGACGAGACAGGGAGAAAAGAGCATGCAATCTATTACCTGAGTAAGAAATTTACAGATTGTGAATCTCGGTATTCAATGCTGGAGAAAACTTGTTGCGCGCTGGCCTGGGCCGCCAAGCGTTTGAGGCAGTACATGCTGAATCATACAACCAAGCTCATCTCGAAGATGGATCCTATCAAATATGTGTTTGAAAAGCAGGCGTTGTCAGGTAGAATTGCCCGTTGGCAGATGGTCTTGACTGAATATGATATTCAATACGTCTCGCAAAAGGCTATAAAGGGGAGTGTGCTGTCTGAGTATCTGGCGGAGCAGCCTATTGAAGAGTACCAATCGATGAGGTTTGATTTTCCTGACGAGGATATCATGTACCTAAAGATGAAAGATTGTGAAGAGCCGTTGCCAGACGAAGGGCCGGAGTTGGGTTCCAAATGGAAGATGATATTTGACGGAGCCGTGAATGCTTACGGTAGCGGAATAGGGGCAATCATCACTACGCCACACGGGTCGCACATCCCGTTTACTGCCCGACTGACCTTTGCTGTTACCAATAATGAGGCCGAATACGAAGCTTGTATAATGGGGCTTGAAGAAGCCATTGATTTGCGAATCAAGAACTTAGACGTATACGGAGACTCAGCTCTGGTGGTGAATCAGATCAAAGGGGAATGGGAGACACGGCAGCCCAATTTGATACATTACATGAATTATGCAAGGAGATTGTTGCCTTTCTTCGACAAGGTTGAATTGCATCACGTACCACGGGCAGAGAATCAAATGGCTGACGCCCTGGCCACTTTGTCTTCCATGTACAAAGTCAACTTCTGGAATGAGGCTCCCCGAATCATTATCTCTCGGCTTGACAGGCCAGCTTATGTATTTGCTATTGATGAAGCATATGATGACAAACCATGGTATTTCGATATCCTTAATTTCCTGAAGAATAAAGAGTATCCGGCTGGGGCATCCAGTCAAGATCAGAAGACTCTCAGGAGGTTAGCAGGCAATTTCTATTTGAACCCGGATGGCGTATTATACAGAAGAAACCACGATTTGGTGCTGTTGCGTTGTGTAGACGAAAGAGAGGCAAAGTTGCTCATGGAGGAAATTCACGAAGGTACCTTTGGTACGCATGCTGGTGGGCATGCTATGACGAGAAAGCTGCTGAGGGCAGGTTATTTTTGGCTGACCATGGAAACTGATTGTTTCAAGTTTGCGAGGAAGTGCCACAAGTGCCAAATCTATGCTGACAAGATACATGTGCCTCCAAGTCCTCTAAACGTGATGTCATCACCTTGGCCATTTTCGATGTGGGGAATCAATATGATTGGAAAGATCGAGCCGACAGCTTCTAACGGGCATCGGTTCATCCTAGTAGCAATCGATTATTTCACCAAGTGGGTGGAAGCGGCGTCTTATGCAAATGTAACGAAGCAAGTGGTGGCCAGATTCATCAAGAGAGATATCATTTGCCGATACGGGATTCCCGAACGGATAATCACGGACAATGGTTCAAACTTGAACAACAAAATGATGAAGGAGCTCTGTCAGAATTTCAAGATCGAACATCACAATTCCTCCCCTTACCGACCCAAGATGAATGGCGCTGTTGAGGCGGCCAATAAGAATATCAAGAAGATCGTTCAGAAAATGGTGGTGACCTATAAGGATTGGCATGAGATGCTACCTTTCGCTTTGCACGGTTATCGTACGACGGTACGCACATCAACCGGGGCAACTCTGTTCTCATTAGTATACGGAATGGAAGCGGTATTACCATTAGAAGTTGAGATCCCTTCTCTGAGGGTATTGCGAGATGTTCAGATGGACGAGGCAGAATGGGTGAAAGACAGGCTGAATCAACTGAGTTTGATGGATGAGAAGAGGCTCGCTTCTCTAGCATACGGTCGTTTGTACCAGAGCCGAATGAAGAAAGCATACGACAAGAAGATACATCCGCGAAGCTTTCAGACGGGCGACCTTGTGCTGAAAAGGATTCTCCCGCCGCAAGCAGATCACAGGGGCAAGTGGACCCCCAACTACGAAGGGCCATACATTGTCAGGAAAGTATTTTCAGGAGGAGCGTTGTTGTTGTCCACTATGGACGGTGAAGACTTCACGTCACCTGTGAATTCGGACGCAGTTAAAAAATACTTTGCTTAAAATAGACCCGCTGGACAGAAAAAAAGAGAGTCCAGGCAAAAATGGGGCATCCTGGCGAACCAAAAACAGAATGAAAGGTTCGGGCAAAAATTAGGGATAAAATTGAAAAAATGTACACCCGCGAAGTTGAAAACCTACACTGGGCGACTTCGGCAAAAAAGGGTATCCCGGTGAACTGAAAACCCGTAAAGGGCGATTCACGCAAAAGTTAGGGATTTGAGAAGCAAAGGACTGCGGTCCGAATTGGATAATTGCAATAAGCATCAATGCGGGAGAATACATTTGAGGAGTCAGTTATCCGATACAATCTCTTCAGAAGTGGGGATACCGGGAAAGCATTAGAGTCGGGCGAGTCATGGGAGGATCAGTTCGTGGTGTTCATCTACATCCCGTTGTCGACATGTGTACAAATTCAAGTCGTCAATATTTATGCTTCTTGTGCATACTTGTATACGTGTATATTTGCTTTGTGTAGCTTCCTCATTTCAGGAGTTACATCCCGTGTACAAAACCCCGCCCATTCGGGGGCCCAATCAATAAAATACGTTATTCAGTACTTGACACTGTTCTTTACTGTTTTGTGCATGATTAACGCCTGAGTTTGATGAAACTAGCGTGTGTATAACGTCACTGGCCCTTGCCAACAGTTGCTAAAGCTTTGAGTTAACTGAAAATAACGTCACTAACCTGAATTGATTTGGTTGCATAGGCTTGTGTTGTCTTGTTTGTGTTGTTGCAGGTTTCATAACCGTACGAGGAAGATGAACAAAAGGTTGCAATAACAAGAGACTTGATCTCCACGCCGGTCATGCAAGTTCTTCCTGAAGAAGGATCGAACTCCCCAGCTAGTCGTAGCCAATCCAGAAGGCATGTCCCAACAAAGTCATTTATTCTCGACAGAATTGACGATTCCAAGATTATAAGGCTGTGGTGAGCTGTATCCAGGCAGTTTACCTTTCCCCGCAGGGTCATTTACTCTCCCGGGGAAGTCAGTTGATTTCCCCCGAGAGAATCATCCCATCCCCAGTAGAATTCTCGTTTCAGCAAGTGTTCTTTCCTCCCAGTAGAACTCGAAGATTAAGACTCTCCCCAGCAGAGTTGGTTGTGGGTCCTGGCATTTATTTTGTCAGGGATACTGTGTAATATTAGTTTACTCTCCAGCAGAAATCCAATCGTACTGTGCACATCTGCTATTCCCCAGCAAAGTTATATTCCCCAGCAGGGGGTTACCTCAACAAGGTGTTTGGTTTAAGTTCCTAATTTCCCAGCTGAGTCGACTTCACCCTTCCAGCATTTATTTTGCTGGAATAATTCCGTAGCATCCGGCTATCCCCAGCGGAGTTGGCATTATCTTCAGCATTTATTTTGCTGAAACAGTTCCTGTATTTTAGCAATTCAGGTAGAGAGAGCTCTTGCTCAAGTGAACTACCAAACACTCAAGATCTCGGCATGAGATATTCAATGGTAATGTCAGTTTCGGCAGTATTCCCCACAGAGTTACCAGGATAAGTTTCTCTTTTCCCAGGCAGAGTTATTTGTCATCAAGGGGTTTCATGAATCAGAATTTCAGAAGTTGCCTTCAGTTATCAGAACAGGTATCCGGTAGTTTGGTTCCCAAATATCCCCAGTAGAGTTCGCCCCAAGGTCGCTGTCACGTCAGTGCTAAAGAAGTTTGTGGGTTGGGATCAATGGGGAACTACGTCCTGACGTGGACAATTTATCCCTATATTGACGGGATTCCTTCAGAAGTGGGCGTCCTAACGGGGACAGATTTATTTCCCCGGGTTGATGAGATGTGTTAGTCCTAACGTGGACAGATTCGGGTTCTCGGAATTGGTGGAATGTGAAGTCATGACGTTGACAAAACTGATTGCTCTTTGTGTTGGTGTCCTGACGTGGACCATTTACTCTCAGCAGTTATCTTTCTTCGTGTTGGTAAAGCGTGGGTCCTGACGTGGACAGATCAGACGAAGGTGTGAGTCCTGACGCGGACAAGTTTTATTTTCTCAACAGAGGAGATGTGAGTCCTGACGTGGACAAGTTCTATTTCCCCAGCGGGTCGAAGAGGCCTGAGTCTTGACGTAGACAAATCAAGACGAAAGATGGGTCCTGGTGTGGACGAGTTTATTCCTTACGTGGAAAAAAAGGTTTCAGTTCCTTACGTGGAAAGACGAGTTTATTCCTTACGTGGAAAAAAAGGTTTCAGTTCCTTACGTGGAAAGACGAGTTTATTCGTAACGTGGAAAGATGAGATTCCTTACGTGGAAAAATGGGTTTCCTTACGTGGAAAGATTGAGTCCTCACGCGGACATATCGAGATTGATTCCTGACGTGGAAAGAAAGAGAGTTTAGTCCTGACGCGGACAGATCAAAGAAGTTATTCCTAACGTGGAAGAAGAAGATAGAAAGTTTAGTCCTTACGTGGACGAATCAGAAAAATGGTTCCTTAGGGGAAAGGAGATCGTGTTCCTTACGTGGAAAAGATTGAGTCCTTACGCGGACACATAGAAGTTGTATTCCTTACGTGGAAAGAGCGGAGTCCTTACGTGGACAGATTAAGATGGCATTCCTTACGTGGAAAAATGTAGTCATGAAGCGGATGAATCGGAAAGAGTTGGTTTCCTTATATGGAGAGATTGGGGTCCTTACGTGGACGGATTCAAGAAAAGTTGATTCTTGACGTGGAAGAATGATGTACTCCTTACGTGGAAAGGTGAGTCCTAACATGGACAGGTTCAAAACCAAAGTTGTATTCCTTACGCGGAAAGATTGGAGTCCTGACACGGACATGTCGAGTGGTATTGGGGTCCTTACGTGGACAGATTGATATAGTTCTCCTTATGTGGAAAGAAGATTGCTTCCTGACGTGGAAAGATGGAAAGTTCAGTCCTGGCGTGGACCGATGCAGAAGAGATGACTCCTTACGCGGATGGTGTTATTCCTAATGTGGAAGAGTCCATTCCTAACGTGGACGATTTATTGGAATATCCCCCCAGCAGAGTTGCCGAGATTTTTCTGGGTTAACAGCAAGTGGAGTCCTAATGTGGACAGGTTTTAGTTGAGATTTCTTCGTATTGATGACAGACAGAGTCCTAACGTGGACAAGCAAGTGATCTGTTATGACAAAGTCGTCTTCAGGACGATAAAGATAATCCCCAACGTGGTCGTTACGAGACCAGTGAGCGGCTGCAAACAGTCAGATCCAGGCAGTGGATGTCGTTACCCAAGCAGGAGCGCAATTTAGTTTTGTGGTTGGCAAATTTCTGGTTTCACTGGTATTCAACCGTCTCGTACCTTGAATGTCTGAAGGCCGTTCGCTCTTCACCCAATCGGGTCCAAGCCGCTTGAATAGGGGCAACTGTTGCACCCTAAAATTTGCTCAACCTTATTCACTTGGTTTATTTTTCAATATCATTAGCATTTGCATATAGAGTCATGTACATAGACTAACCATCTGCATAGCATAAGCATAACAAGGCATTCAACAGGGGATCAAGCATTATTCTCATCTCTAGAGGCCTATCAAGAGGTTATTATCCTGATTCAATCTCATTCAAGTCATCAGAAAAGAATTTGAAAGCAGAGAGGTCAGTGGATCAAGCTTTGAGTCTATCTCCTATCTGAGGGCATCTGAGGATCAACAAGAGAATTGTGAGCTGTGGGATGAGTATGGAGAGTATATAGACATCTTGGAGGACTTAGAAAGTCATTTGGAGAAGGATACAAGTCATTGGTGAAGTCACAAGAATTGCAGTTGAAGACAGTCAACTAGGGTTTCATCTGGGTCAACCCTAGGTCAATTGACTGATTGAAAGGCATTAAGGGTTATTGAAGGGATGTGGGGTCCATCATTTGACATGGAGAATAAGGATCTGTTGTTATGCTAAGAAGAATTCAAGAGAAATCAAGGAGAAGAGGAGTTTCTAAATTAGGGTTTCTATGTAAAATCCCCTAGTTTAGGTCAAATTTCCAAGCAAGATAAGTCAAAATGCAAGCTTCAAATGGCTTCTTGGCCAACATGGAACTTGTAGAGGATCTCAAGACCTTTAATTTGAGTGGTGGAAGACATCAAGGAGATTTATAGAACTCAAGTTATGGTCCTTGCAAGTTACAGGTCATCTGAGGTATCTGAAATTTTGTCTGTGAAAGTGACTTGACTTCCAAGCAACTTTTACCCCTCAAGGAGATTTCAAATGAATTTCTGGTCAACATAAGAATTGTTCCTAATTGTCTTAGCTTTCTAGAATGGTATAGAATGCCTTCATATGATGTGTGGAATTCAACTTATGGTCTTGGCAAGCAAAGGGTATTTTGGGCATTTGTGGATTACAGGTCATTTTAACCTGTGTCCAAAACTCATACAAGGAGGCCTCAAATGAAAAAACTTACAACATCAAACTTGCTCCAAATGACATTTTGAGTCTAGAAAAGTGACCATGAGAGATTGGAAATGTCCATAGCACAAGGTTTCAAAATTGGTGAATTTAATGAAGGAAAATGGCTTAAAAAATGAGATTTTTCATATCTTGGCCAAATGATGCAAAATTATAGGTCATTTTGAATGGAAAAGGCATTTTAAAGACATTGGCTAAAGTGGAATTTTGAGTTTAGGTCATAATTTGTGAGTTATCCATGGTTGCTTGAATTGAAAGTAACATAATCCAAATTGAAAAGGAAAAGTGTAAGGGAAACTTCTCCAAGCTTCTAGGAGGTTCTAATGCAACCTATATATTCATGCAAGCTGATTCATGCAAGGGTTGGTGCTCCCATTTGTTCAAAGCTTCAATTTTCATCCATTTTCTCATTCTTGCATAAACTACTCAAACTCCCTCAAATCTTGATCATTTGGCAAAATTCTTGATCCCATCATTCTCTACAATCATCATATAACCAGTTTCAAGCAAGATCCAGTGGAAATAGTTCCAAATTCGTGTGTTGTAAGTTCATTCTCAAAAGTGCAAGAAGAATCCATTACAAGAATTCAGAGTGTTTGGGCAAGAGTAGATGCATACAGAATCAAGATCCAAGCACATTGATCAAGTTTAAGCCATTGCTGAGCTCGAAGTGAAGGATTCACCATTCTGTTTTTCAAATTATACCAGGTATGTTCTCCATTCAAATTGGCTTGATGTAGTTAGCATGACATAGGTTTGTTAGGATAAAAGTGACCTAGGTGGTTAGAGGAGTAATCCTGAAGCTTTTAGTGTGAATTGGTGAAGATTCTTGCATGAGCCATAAAACTGTTTTGATCCATAACTAGGAGATTAGTGAGTGGTAGCTCATTTGGATTAGTGTAGCATGATCAGTGATGCTTGATTATTGTTCTGTTAGCAAAAGATTAGGGTTTAGTGAAAGTCAGAATTGAGGCAGCCATGGAAGGGAAGCTATCGTGTTTAGTGATTGAGTGAAGTTTAACAAGAACTGATGACGTAGTTGCATTCTACGTGGAAAATGAAGCAAGTTTGGTGTTTATAGTTTTGATTCTCATGAGGAGATGAGGGAGAACCGAATGCTTGAAGATGGAATCGTGCATGGAAGGTATCTGAAACCCTAGGGAGTCCAAGGTTGATGATGACTCCAAAGCCGTAGGATGCAAGTTTGACCTTGGACTGGAGGGTGGCATCGGACGGTCCACGCGTAGCCTGAGTTTGGTGGGAAAATTTAAAATCTAAAATGCACCGTTTCACTAATTGGGGGGATTGGGCTCAGACAGCTATTCGCACCCCCCAATTTAGTAAGCCCAACGCGCTGAACTTGGGTATCTTGCTATTCTCACCCCCTCTGGCTTTTTCTTTTTATTTTCTTTATTATTTTCTTTTCATTTTTCATTCATTTTTAAAAATTCATAATAAATAGAAAAATCATCATTTTTAATTCATTCTTTTTGCATATTTTTCTTTAGAATGTCTAGAAAATTATAAAAAAATAAAAATTGCATTTTATTTTTATTTGATATTTTTCTCATATTTTCTAAATAAATAACATTTTAATGGTTTCATTTCATACACAATTTTGTTAATTTTTGTTCTATTATTTGCTTCAATATTTTTCATCCATTCTTTTTAGGTTGTTTAGGTTAGACATTGAACATGTAGATTCAATTTAGTTCCCATTTTTAGAAATTAAATTTAGGTGCTTAGTGTAAGTGTGAACAACATGGATAAAACTAGGGTTTTAGGTGATGACTTAGGAGATTTGATTCTTTTCCCTTAGGACTTAGGGTTTGACTAGTTTAGTTATGGGACTATAGGGGCTATGGGTAGTTATTAGATCCCTTAGAAAAGTCAGGATTCCCCTACTGCTATTAATATGCTATTGTATCTGATTGACTGGTGTGGTGTGCCCTCTGGGGATTATTGCTTGCTTGCTTGGGTATTGGGATTGTTTGAAGACTTGGAGAAATGAAGACCATTGGAGATCCAGAGATTGAAGAACAACTGCCAGAGTTGGAGAGGAGGTTCTTGCTAGCAGCTGCTGAGGAGACTAGGGTTTAGGAGCTAGGCATAGCTCTAGAGTAGAAAGCTTGCTTCTCAAACATAGATGGCTTTGTTTGCCTCTATTCTTTCTCTATGATTCAAAGTCTCTTTCAAATATCCACCTCCTTCCTTTGGAAGGATCAGTGAATGTATTTGAAAGATAGAACTTTTGAGAGAAACCTGTCTGCATAATGTTAACAGTTTATGAGCCACCTTTGGTGGGCAATTTACTGTTTAACATTCCTCTCCTCTTGTTGACTAATAGTCATCCCTGAAGAGTGGAGACTTGAAGAAAAGCCATAGCTTGTAGGAAACAGATGATCGAAAGCCCTTGCCTGAAGGCCATGAAGATGGAGATTAATGCTTGTTGAAACCTGTAACTGACTGGAGATTACTTGAAGCCAGATGTTGATTCAGAGCTGCTGATGCTGTTTCTTTTGCTGTTGTACTTCATTTCTTGATGTATTGATTGGTTTTCCTGACTGTATTGTTTGTTGTTTACCCTGCTGGGTTGAAAGTGAAGTCTGTTCACTTTTGCCTATTGTTTTCTAGGTTCGAGGTTGAGTGGGACTCCCTTGCCTCGCTTGTACTGTTGCATCCATGCATTTTACTGTTTTACTATATATATCTGATATTGTTTCTGTTTCCGTCTATTCCCTTAGGATCTCTGTTTCTCTCTGCGCAAGAGAGGAGCATGATAGACATTAGGTCTTAACCCATGCATGATAACATTAGGTTAGTTTGTTTCCCTTCGCAACCGTAGGTTAGAGTTCTGTCTCTTTCTTTCTCAAAACAAACAGAAAAACACATAAAGATTTCAAACACAATAAAAGACACTTCTTCCGTAAAAGAATGTGAATTCATCAAAACGTCATTTTTGTCCGCTGGGACTGTTAATCAGAAAAACCTTTTTCAGCAGGAATAAAATCAACCAAGACAAGCTTGTGTCGTACGTGGCCCGAACTACGTTTGCTCTGATCTTTCATGTTGTATGAAAGTACGTTGGCATAGGATGCGATGTCCTAGCGAGCAACCTTCCCCTCCTTTCCCGTAGGTAGGCGAACTACGTTGACTCTGATTTCTCGTTCCAGGCGAGAATACGTAGGCATAAAGTGTGATACTTTGCCGAGTCATTTTTATTTTCATTTTATTTTCTTTTTAACCCTTGACCTATAGTTTAGATAGAATAACAATCCATACCCGAAAACAAGCGTGGATCCCGTCGAGTACGACGGACGTGAGGGGTGCTAATACCTTCCCCTTGCGTAACCGACTCCCGAATCCAGGTTTTGGTTGCGACGACCATACCTTTCCCGTGTTGTGCGAGGTTTACTCTGAGCGTTTCCTTTCCCTCCTGTGGGATAAATAACGCACGGTGGCGACTCTTCTGTTCAACCGGCGCCGATTTTCGCAGTAGCGACAGTATGCTTTCGCTATCCCATTCGGGGTTAAAATCGCTTTTTGAAAACTATTAAGTTTTGATTCCTTTTAAAGCGCTTTCGCTGTATTTAAAATGAATGCCTAGTTTTTACTATCTGGTTCGAACCCCAGCTTTCGCGTGCCGGTTCGTACCTTAATGAATTTCCCACTGTCGTGGCAAAACTACTGTAAATAATTTCTCGATGTCGCGACGAAGATTTATTTAGGAAATTAAATTAAAAACTACGGCCAGAAACATGTTTGAAAAGCTGAACAACACTGGATGTTATCGAATCTCGTCCTACTAATTTATTACATACCGATTAATGCAGTTTAGCTAGACATGGGATTTAGAACTTGCATAATTGAACAATGGCAGAATAATAAGTAAACATGCATTATAACAGAAACGAAAAATCAATTAATAATAAAAACCTGTAAATAATTCAGCTCTCGGTCCTTGAGTAGTCCTCCACAATGTCGGTAGGATTCTACTTTGGCGGGAAGTAAATGTGCAGGAAAAAGAATAAAAGCAGAGCAATTGAAATAAAAGAAAGAAAAAGGAAACAAGAACAATATTTGGCTTCAGTAATAAAATTCGGCAGCACTTCGTGATCTTCAATGCGGCTCCCCTATTCTGGTCCAGGCCTCCTCCTTTTATAGCTGATTCTCTGTGTGAAGTCCTGAGGAAGTGGAGTTGATGGTGAGGCTATATAGGGAAAACGTTCCACCAATATCTCAGTCTTCATGGACACGTCCTAATTCTGAATGTTAGTTTGTTTTTGCCTGCATGACGATCGTGAGGGAGGTGTGACGGTCGTGAGGAGCGTGCCGGTGGTCATGGGCCTGTGACGGTCGTTATGTCTGTGACGGGCGTCACAAGGGTGTGACGACTGTGAAATCAGAAAAATCTTCGTTTCTGCTATTTCATGTCTCTTTTCATCTGTTATGTGCATTTGATCATGAGTTTTCTCTGTCTTTCTCATTTGGAGTGTGAACTTCATATACTTGAAAAACACTTGACAAAACATCTCGGAACAATCTGAAATCGGGGTGAAACCAAACATTAACAGAATAAAATCATGGCATTTATAATATACATTTTTGCGTTATCAGTGGTAGTAGCCGGTGTGAGTTTTCTCCGTCATCCTTTTGGTGGTGGGTCTGACATTTCGTCGATCTTAGATTGTGTGAGTGTTTTGCTCTATCATCCTTTTGGTGGAAATAGATGGCGTCAGTTTGCTCAGTAATCATTTTGGTGGTGGGTCTGTCATTTCATCGATGTCAGATTGTGCGAGTGTGTTTTGCTCTATCATCCTTTTGGTGATTGTAGCCGGTGTGATTTAGCTCCATCATCCTTTTGGTTGTGGGTGTGTCATTTCGTCAATATCAGATTGTGCGAGTGTTTTGTGCTCTATTATCCTTTTGGTGGTAGTAGTCGGTGTGACTTTGCTCCGTCATCCTTTTGGTGGTGGGTCTGTCATTTCCTCGATGTCAGATTGTGCGAGTGTTTTGCTCTATCATCCTTTTGGTGGTAGTAGCCGGCGTGAGTTTGCCTCGTCATCCTTTTGGTGGTGGGTCTGTGATTTAGTCGATGCTAGATTGTGCGAGTGTATTTTGCTCTATCATCCTTTTGGTTGTATTCGCCGGTGTGAGTTTGCTCCGTCATCCTTTTGATTGTGGGTCGGGCATTTCGTCGATGTCAGATTGTGCGAGTGTGTTTTGCTCTACCATCCTTTTTAGTGGTAGTAGCCGGTGTGAATTTCTCTCCGTCGTCCTTTTGGTGGTGGGTCTGTCATTTTGTCGTTGTCAGATTGTGCGAGTGTTTTGCTCTATCATCCTTTTGATGGTAGTAGCCTACGTGAGTTTGCTCTGTCATCCTTTTGGTGGTCGGTCTGTGATTTCGTCGATGCTAGATTGTGCGAGTGTCTTTTGCTTTATCATCTTTTTCGTGGTAGTAGCTGGTGTGTGTTCACTCCGTCATCCTTTTGGTAGTGGTCTTTCATTTCATCGATGTCAGATTGTGCGAATGTGTTTTGCTATATTATCCTTTTGGGGATAGTGGCCGCTGTGAGTTTGCTGGGTCATCCTTTTGATGATGGGTCTGTCATTTCGTCGATGTCAGATTGTGCGAGTGTGTTTTGCTATATCATCCTTTAGGTGGCAGTAGCCGGTGTGAGTTTGCTCCGTCATCCTGTTAGTGGTGGGTCTGTCATTTCTTCGATTTCAGATTGTGTGAGTGTTTTGCTCTATCACTCTTTTGGTAGTAGTAGTCGGTGTGAGTTGTCTCAGTCATCCTTTTGGTGGTGGGTCTGTCCTTTCATCGATGTCAGATTGTGCGAGTGTGTTTTGCTCTATCATCCTTTTGGTGGAAATAGATGGTGTGAGTTTGCTCAGTAATCCTTTTAGTGGTGGGTCTGTCATTTCATCGATGTCAGATTGTGCGAGTGCGTTTTGCTCTTTCATGCTTTTGGTGATGTAGCCGATGTGAGTTCGCTTGGTCATCCTTTTGGTGGTGGGTGTGTCATTTTGTCAATGTTAGATTTTGCGAGCGTGTTTTGCTATATCATCCTTTAGGTGGTAGTAGCCAGTGTGAGTTTGCTCCGTCATCCTTTTGGTGGTGGGTCTGTGATTTCGTCGATGTCAGATTGTGCGAGTGTTTTGCTCTATCATTCTTTTGGTGGTAGTAGTCGTTGTGAGTTTGCTCAATCATCCTTTTGGTGGTGGGTCTGGCATTTCGTCGATGTCAGATTGTGCGAGCGTGTTTTGCTCTACCATCCTTTTTAGTTGTAGTAGCCGGTGTGAATCTCGCTCGTGATCCTTTTGGTGATGGGTCCGTGATTTCGTCGATGTTAGATTGTGCGAGTGTGTTTTGCTGTATCATCTTTTTGGTGGTAGTAGCTGTTCTTAGTTCTCTCCGTAATACATTTGGCTGTGGGTCTTTCATTTTATCGATGTCAGATTGTGCGAGTGTGTTTTACTATATCATCCTTTTGGTGATAGTAGCCGGTGTGAGTTAACTCCGTCTTCCTTTTGGTGGTGGGTCTGTCATTTCGTCGACGTCAGATTGTGCGAGTATGTTTTGCTATATCATCCTTTAGGTGTTAATATCTGGTGTGAGTTTGCTCCGTCATCCTTTTGGTGGTGGGTCTGTCATTTCGAAGATGTCAGGTTGTGTGAGTGTTTTGCTCTATCATTCTTTTGGTGGTAGTAGTCTGTGTGAGTTTGCTCAGTCATCCTTTTGGTGGTGGGTCTGTCATTTCATCGATGCCAGATTGTGCGAGTGTGTTTTGCTCTATCATCGTTTTGTTGGAAATAGATGGTGTGAGTTTGCTCAGTAATCCTTTTAGTGGTGGGTCTGTCATTTCATCAATGTCAGATTGTGCGAGTGTGTTTAGCTCTATCATCCTTTTGGTGATAGTAGCCGGTGTGAGTTAGCTCCGCCATCATTTTAGTGGTGGGTTTGTCATTTCGTCAATGTCAGATTGTGCGAGTGTGTTTTGCTCTATCATCCTTTTTGTAGTAGTAGTAGTAGCCGGTGTAAATTCGCTCCGTCATCCTTTTGGTGGTGGGTCTGTCATTTCTTCGATGTCATATTGTGCGATTGTTTTGCTCTATCATCCTTTTGGTGGTAGTAGCCAGCGTGAGTTTGCTCCGTCATCCTTTTGGTGGTGGGTCTATGATTTATTCGATGCTAGATTGTGCGAGTGTATTTTGTTCTATCATCCTTTTGGTTGTAGTAGCCGGTGTGAATTTCGCTCCGTGATCCTTTTGGTGGTGGGTATGTCATTTCGTCAATGTTAGATTGTGCGAGTGTTTTGCTCTATCATCCTTTTGGTGTTAGTAGCCGGCGTGAGTTTGCTCTGTCATCCTTTTGGAGGTGGGTCCGTAATTTCGTCGATTTCAGATTGTGCGAGTGTGTTTTGCTCTATCATCCTTTTGGTGATAGTAGCCGGTGTGAGTTAGCTCCGTCATCATTTTGGTGGTGGGTTTGTCATTTCGTCAATGTCAGATTGTGCGAGTGTATTTTCCTCTATCATCCTTTTGGTGGTAGTAACCGGTGTGAGTTTGCTCCGTCATCCTTTTTGTGGTGGGTCTGTCATTTCTTCGATGTCATATTGTGCGATTGTTTTGCTCTATCATCCTTTTGGTGGTAGTAGTCGGCGTGAGTTTGCTACGTCATCCATTTGTTGGTGGGTCTATGATTTAGTCGATGCTAGATTATGCGAGTGTGTTTTATTCTATCATCCTTTTGGTTGTAGTAGCTGGTGTGAGTTTGCCCCGTCATCCTTTTGGTGTTGGGTCTGGCATTTTGTCGATGTCAGATTGTGCAAGTGTGTTTTGCTCTACCATCCCTTTTAGTGGTAGTAGCCAGTGTGAATCTCGCTCCGTGATCCTTTTGCTGATGGGTCTGTCATTTCGTCAATGTCAGATTGTGCGAGTGTTTTGCTCAATCATCCTTTTGGTGGTAGTAGCCGACGTGAGTTTGCTCTGTCATCCTTTTGGTGATGGGTCCGTGATTTCGTTGATGCTAGATTGTGGGAGTGTGTTTTGCTGTATCATCTTTTTGGTGGTAGTAGTTGTTCTGAGTTCTCTCCGTCATCCTTTTGGATGTGGGTCTTTCACTTCATCGATGTCAGATTGTGCGAGTGTGTTTTACTATATCATCCTTTTGGTGATAGTAGCCGGTGAGAGTTTACTCCGTCATCCTTTTGGTGGTGGGTCTATCATTTCGTCGATGTCAGATTGTGCGAGTGTGTTTTGCTATATCATCCTTTAGGTGGTAGTAACCGGTGTGAGTTTGCTCCGTCATCCTTTTGGTGGTTGGTTTGTCCTTTCGTCGATGACAGATTGTGTGAGTTTTTTGCTCTATCATTCTTTTGGTGGTAGTAGTCTGTGTCAGTTTGCTCAGTCATCCTTTTGGTGGTGGGTTTGTCATTTCATCGATGTTAGATTGTGCGAGTGTGTTTTGCTCTATCATCCTTTTGTTGGAAATAGATGGTGTGAGTTTGCTCAATAATCCTTTTAGTGGTGGGTCTGTCATTTCATCGATGTCAGATTGTGCGAGTGTGTTTTGCTCTATTATCCTTTTGGTGATAGTAGCTGGTGTGAGTTAGCTCTGTCATCATTTTGGTGGTAGGTTTTTCATTTCGTGAATGTCAGATTGTGCGAGTGTGTTTTGCTCTATCATCCTTTTGGTTGTAGTAGCCGGTGTGAATCTCGCTCCGTTATCCTTTTGGTGGTGGGCCTGTCATTTCGTCGATGTCAAATTGTGCGAGTGTTTTGCTCTATCATCCTTTTGGTGGTAGTAGCCTGCATGAGTTTGCTATGTCATCCTTTTATTGATGGGTCCGGGATTTTATCGATGCTAGATTGTGCTAGTGTGTTATTCTGTATTATAGTTTTGGTGGTAGTAGCTGTTCTGAGTTCTCTCCGTCATCCATTTGGCTGTGGGTCTTTCATTTCCTCGATGTCAAATTGTGCGAGTGTGTTTTTCTCTATCATCCTTTTGGTGATAGTAGCCGGTGTGAGTTTACTCCGTCATCCTTTTGGTGGTGGGTCTGTCATTTCGTCGATGTCAGATTGTGCGAGTGTGTTTTGCTCTATCGTCCTTTTGGGGATAGTAGCCTGTGTGAGTTTGCTCCGTCATCCTTTTGGTGGTGGGTCTGTCATTTATTCGATATCATATTGTGCGATTGTTTTGCTCTATCATCCTTTTGGTGGTAGTAGCCGGCGTGACTTTGCTCCGTCATCCTTTTGGTGGTTGATCTGTCATTTCGTCGATGTCAGATTGTGTGAGTGTTTTGCTCTATCATTCTTTTGGTGGTAGTATTCTGTGTGAGTTTGCTCAGTCATCCTTTTGGTGGTGGGTCTGTCATTTCATTGATGTCAGATTGTGCTAGTGTGTTTTGCTCTATCATCCTTTTGTTGCAAATAGATAGTGAGAGTTTGCTCAGTAATCCTTTTGGTGGTGGGTCTGTCATTTCGTCAATGTCGGATTGTGCGAGTGTATTTTGCTCTATCATCCTTTTGGTGATAGTAGCCGGTGTGAGTTCGCTCCGTCATCCTTTTGGTGGTGGGTCTGTCATTTCTTCGATATCATATTGTGCGATTGTTTTGCTCTATCATCCTTTTGGTGGTAGTAGCCGACGTGAGTTTGCTCCATCATCCTTTTGGTGGTGGGTCTATGATTTAGTCGATGCTAGATTGTGCGAGTGTGTTTTGTTCTATCATCCTTTTGGTTGTAGTGGCCGGTGTGAGTTTTCCCCGTCATCCTTTTGGTCGTGGGTATGGAATTTCGTCGATGTCAGATTCTGCGAGTGTCTTTTGCTCTACCATCCTTTTTAGTGGTAGTAGCCAGTGTGAATCTCGCTCCGTGATCCTTTTGGTGGTGGGTCTGTCATTTCGTCGATGTAAGATTGTGCGAGTGTTTTGCTCTATCATCCTTTTGGTGGTAGTAGCCGGCGTGAGTTTGCTCTTTCATCCTTTTGGTGATGGGTCCGTGATTTCGTCGATGCTAGATTGTACGAGTGTGTTTGTGTGTATCATCTTTTTGGTGGTAGTAGCTGTTCTGAGTTCTCTCCGTCATCCTTTTGGCTGTGGGTCTTTCATTTCATCGATGTCAGATTATGTCAGTATGTTTTGCTATATTATCCTTTTGGTGATAGTAGCCGGTGTGAGTTTACTCCGTCATCCTTTTGGTGGTGGGTCTGTCATTTCCTCGATGTCAGATTGTGCGAGTGTGTTTTGCTATATCATCCTTTAGGTGGTAGTAGCCGGTGTGAGTTTGCTCCATCATCCTTTCGGTGGAGGGTTTTTCAATTCGTCGAAGTCAGATTGTGCGATTGTATTGCTTTATCATCCTTTAGGTGGTAGTTGCCGGTGTGAGTTTGCTCCGTCATCCTTTTGGTGGTTTATCTGTTATTTCGTCGATGTCAGATTGTGTGAGTGTTTTGCTCTATCATTCTTTTGGTGGTAGTATTCTGTGTGAGTTTGCTCAGTCATCCTTTTGGTGGTGGGTCTGTCATTTCATCGATGTCAGATTGTACAAGTGTGTTTTGCTCAATCATCCTTTTGTTGCAAATAGATAGTGTGAGTTTGCTCAGTAATCCTTTTAGTGGTGGGTCTGTCATTTCATCGATGTCAGATTGTGCGAGTGTGTTTTGCTCTATCATCCTTTTGGTGATAGTAGCTGGTGTGAGTTAGCTCCGCCATCATTTTAGTGGTGGGTTTGTCATTTCGTCAATGTCAGATTGTGCGAGTGTGTTTTACTCTATCATCCTTTGGGTGGTAGTAGCCGGTGTGAGTTCGCTCCGTCATCCTTTTGGTGGTGGGTCTGTCATTTTTTCGATGTCATATTGTGCGATTGTTTTGCTCTATCATCCTTTTGGTGGTAGTAGCCGGCGTGAGTTTGCTCTGTCATCCTTTTGGTGATGGGTCCGGGATTTCGTCGATGCTAGATTGTGCGAGTGTGTTTTTCTGTATCATAGTTTTGGTGGTAGTAGCTGTTCTGAGTTCTCTCTGTCATCATTTTGGCTTTGGGTCTTTCATTTCCTCGATGTCAGATTGTGCGAGTGTGTTTTGCTATATCATCCTTTTGGTGATAGTAGCCGGTGTGAGTTTACTCCGTCATCCTTTTGGTGGTGGGTCTGTCAATTCGTCGATGTCAGATTGTGCGAGTGTGTTTTGCTCTATCATCCTTTTGGTGATAGTAGCCGGTGTGAGTTAGCTCCGTCATCATTTTGGAGATGGGTTTGTCATTTCGTTAATGTCAGATTGTGCGAGTGTATTTTGCTCTATCATCCTTTTGGTGGTATTAGCCGGTGTGAGTTCGCTCCGTCATCCTTTTGGTGGTGGGTTTGTCATTTCTTCGATATCATATTGTGCGATTGTTTTGCTCTATCATCCTTTTGGTGGTAGTAGCCTGCGTGAGTTTGCTCTGTCATCCTTTTGGTGGTGGGTCTGTGATTTAGTCGATGCTAGATTGTGCGAGTGTGTTTTGTTCTATCATCCTTTTGGTTGTAGTAGCCGGTGTGAGTTTGCCCCGTCATCCTTTTGGTGGTGGGTCTGGCATTTCGTCGATGTCAGATTCTGCGAGTGTCTTTTTCTCTACCATCCTTTTTAGTGGTAGTATCCGATGTGAATCTCGTTCCGTGATCGTTGGGTGGTGGGTCTGTCATTTCGTCGATGTCAGATTGTGCGAGTTTGTTTTGCTGTATCATCCTTTTGGTGGTAGTAGCCGGCGTGAGTTTGCTATGTCATCCTTTTGGCCGTGGGTCTTTCATTTCATCGATGTCAGATTGTGCCAGTGTGTTTTGCTATATCATCCTTTTGGTGATAGTAGCCGGTGTGATTTTACTCCGCCATCCTTTTGGTGGTGGGTTTGTCATTTCGTCGATGTCAGATTGTGCGAGTGTGTTTTGCTATATCTTCCTTTAGGTGGTAGTAGCCGGTGTGAGTTTGTTCCGTCATCCTTTTGGTGGTTGGTCTGTCATTTTGTCGATGTCAGATTGTGTGAGTGTTTTGCTCTATCATTCTTTTGGTGGTAGTAGTCTGTGTCAGTTTGCTCAGTCATCCTTTTGGTGGTGGGTCTGTCATTTCATCGATGTCAGATTGTGTGAGTGTGTTTTGCTCTATCATCCTTTTGTTGGAAATAGATGGTGTGAGTTTGCTCAGTAATCCTTTTAATGGTGGGAATGTCATTTCATCGATGTCAGATAGTGTGAGTGTGTTTTGCTCTATCATCCTTTTGGTGATAGTAGCCTGTGTGAGTTAGCTCCATCATCATTTTGGTGGTGGGTTTGTCATTTAGTGAATGTCAGATTGTGCGAGTGTCTTTTGCTTTATCATCCTTTTGGTGGTAGTAGCCGGTGTGACTTCACTCCGTGATCCTTTTGGTGGTGGGCCTTTCATTTTGTCGATGTCAGATTGTGCGAGTGTTTTGCTCTATCATCCTTTTGGTGGTAGTAGCCGGCGTGAGTTTGCTCTGTCATCCTTTTGGTGATGGGTCCGGAATTTCGTTGATGCTAGATTGTGCGAGTGTGTTTTTCTGTATCATAGTTTTGGTGGTAGTAGCTGTTCTGAGTTCTCTCCGTCATCCTTTTGGCTTTGGGTCTTTCATTTCCTTGATGTCAGATTGTGCGAGTGTGTTTTGCTATATCATCCTTTTGGTGATAGTAGCCGATGTGAGTTTACTCCGTCATCCTTTTGGTGTTGGGTCTGTCATTTCGTCGATGTTAGATTGTGCGAGTGTGTTTTCCTATATCATCCTTTAGGATGTAGTAGCCGGTGTGAGTTTGCTCTGTCATCCTTTCGGTGGAGGGTTTGTCATTTCGTCGAAGTCAGATTGTGCGATTGTTTTGCTTTATCATCCTTTAGGTGGTAGTAGCCGGTGTGAGTTTGCTCCGTCATCCTTTTGGTGGTTGATCTGTCATTTCGTCGATGTCTGATTGTGTGAGTGTTTTGCTCTATCATTCTTTTGGTGGTAGTATTCTGTGTGAGTTTGCTCAGTCATCCTTTTGGTGGCGGGTCTGTCATTTCATCGATGTCAGATTGTGCGAGTGTGTTTTGCTCTATCATCCTTTTGTTGGAAATAGATAGTGTGAGTTTGCTCAGTAATCCTTTTAGTGGTGGGTCTGTCATTTCATCGATGTCAGATTCTGCGAGTGTGTTTTGCTCTATCATCCTTTTGGTGATAGTAGCCGGTGTGAGTTAGCTCCGCCATCATTTTAGTGGTGGGTTTGTCATTTCGTCAATGTCAGATTGTGGGAGTGTGTTTTGCTCTATCATCCTTTGGGTGGTAGTAGCCGGTGTGAGTTCGCTCCGTCATCCTTTGGGTGGTGGGTCTGTCATGTCTTCGATGTCATATTGTGCGATTGTTTTGCTCTATCATCCTTTTGGTGGTAGTAGCCGGCGTGAGTTTGCTTCGTCATCCTTTTGGTGGTGGGTCTATGATTTAGTCGATGCTAGATTGTGCGAGTGTGTTTTGTTCTATTACCCTTTTGGTTATAGTCGCTGTGCTGAGTTCTCTCCGTCATCCTTTTGGCTTTGGGTCTTTTATTTCCTCGATGTCAGATTGTGCGAGTGTGTTTTGCTATATCATCCTTTTGGTGATAGTAGCCGGTGTGAGTTTACTCCGTCATCCTTTTGGTGGTGGGTCTGTCATTTCGTCTTTGTCAGATTGTGCGAGTGTGTTTTGCTCTATCATCCTTTTGGTGATAGTAGCCGGTGTGAGTTAGCTCCGTCATCATTTTGGAGGTGGGTTTGTCATTTCGTCAATGTCAGATTGTGCGAGTGTATTTTGCTCTATCATCCTTTTTGTGGTAGTAGCCGGTGTGAGTCTGCTCCGTCATCCTTTTGGTGGTGGGTCTGTCATTTCTTCGATATCATATTGTGCGATTGTTTTGCTCTATCATCCTTTTGGTTGTAGTAGCCTGCGTGAGTTGGCTCTGTCATCCTTTTGGTGGTGGGTCTATGATTTGGTCGATGCTAGATTGTGCGAGTGTGTTTTGTTCTATCATCCTTTTGGTTGTAGTAGCCGGTGTGAGTTTGCCCCGTCATCCTTTTGGTGGTGGGTCTGGCATTTCTTCGATGTCAGATTCTGCGAGTGTCTTTTGCTCTACCATCCTTTTTAGTGGTAGTAGCCGGTGTGAATCTAGTTCCGTGATCCTTTGGTGGTGGGTCTGTCATTTCGTCGATGTCAGATTGTGCGAGTGTTTTGCTCTATCATCCTTTTGGTGGTAGTAGTCGGCGTGAGTTTGCTCTGTTATCCTTTTGGTGATGGGTCCGTGATTTCGCCGATGCTAGATTGTGCGAGTGTGTTTTGCTGTATCATCTTTTTGGTGGTAGTAGCTGTTCTGAGTTCTCTCCGTCATCATTTTGGCTGTGGGTCTTTCATTTCATCGATGTCAGATTGTGCCAGTGTGTTTTGCTATATCATCCTTTTGGTGATAGTAGCCGGTGTGATTTTACTCCGTCATCCTTTTGGTGGTGGGTTTGTCATTTCGTCGATGTCAGATTGTGCGAGTGTGTTTTGCTATATCATCCTTTAGGTGGTAGTAGCCGGTGTGAGTTTTCTCCGTCATCCTTTTGGTGGTGTGTCTATCATTTCGTCGAAGTCAGATTGTACGATTGTTTGCTCTATCATCCTTTAGGTGGTTGGTCTGTCATTTTTTCGATGTCAAATTGTGTGAGTGTTTTGCTCTATCATTCTTTTTGTGGTAGTAGTCTGTGTCATTTTGCTCAGTCATCCTTTTGGTGGTGGGTCTGTCATTTCATCGATGTCAGATTGTGCGAGTGTGTTTTGCTCTATCATCCTTTTGTTGGAAATAGATGGTATGAGTTTGCTCAGTAATCCTTTTAGTGGTGGGACTGTCATTTCATCTATGTCCGATTGTGCGAGTGTGTTTTGCTCTATCATCCTTTTGGTGATAGTAGCCGGTGAGAGTTAGCTCCATCATCATTTTGGTGGTGAGTTTGTCATTTCGTGAATGCCAGATTGTGCGAGTGTCTTTTGCTCTATCATCCTTTTGGTGGTAGTAGCCGGTGTGACTTCACTCCGTGATCCATTTGGTGTTGGGCCTGTCATTTCGTCGATGTCAGATATTGCGAGTGTTTTGCTCTATCATCCTTTTGGTGGTAGTAGCCGGCGTGAGTTTGCTCTGTCATCCTTTTGGTGATGGGTCCGGGATTTCGTCGATGCTAGATTGTGCGAGTGTGTTTTTCTGTATCATAGTTTTGGTCTTAGTAGCTGTTCTGAGTTCTCTCCGTCATCCTTTTTGCGTTGGGTCTTTCATTTCCCCGATGTCAGATTGTGCGAGTGTGTTTTGCTATATCATCCTTTTAGTGATAGTAGTCGGTGTGAGTTTACTCCGTCATCTTTTTGGTGGTGGGTCTGTCATTTCGTCGATGTCAGATTGTGCGAGTGTGTTTTGCTATATCACCTTTAGGTGGTAGTAGCCTGTGTGAGTTATCTCTGTCATCCTTTCGGTGGAGGGTTTGTCATTTCGTCGAAGTCAGATTGTGCGATTGTTTTGCTTTATCATCCTTTAGGTGGTAGTAGCCGGTGTGAGTTTGCTCCGTCATCCTTTTGGTGGTTGATCTGTCATTTCGTCGATGTCAGATTGTGTGAGTGTTTTGCTCTATCATTCTTTTGTTGGAAATAGATAGTGTGAGTTTGCTCAGTAATCCTTTTAGTGGTGGGTCTGTCATTTCATCGATGTCAGATTGTGCGAGTGTGTTTTGCTCTATCATCCTTTTGGTGATAGTAGCCGGTGTGAGTTAGCTCTGCCAACATTTTAGTGGTGGGTTTGTCATTTCGTCAATGTCAGATTGTGCAAGTGTGTTTTGCTCTATCATCCTTTGGGTGGTAGTAGCCGGTGTGAGTTCGCTCCGTCATCTTTTTGGTGGTGGGTCTGTCATTTGTTCGATGTCATATTGTGCGATTGTTTTGCTCTATCAACCTTTTGTTGGTAGTAGCCGGCGTGAGTTTGCTCTGTCATCCTTTTGGTGGTGGGTCTATGATTTAGTCGATGCTAGATTGTGCGAGTGTGTTTTGTTCTATTATCCTTTTGGTTGTAGTAGCTGTTCTGAGTCTCTCCGTCTTCCTTTTGGCTTTGGGTCTTTCATTTCCTCGATGTCAGATTGTGCGAGTGTGTTTTGCTATATCATCCTTTTGGTGATAGCAGCCGGTGTGACTTTACTCCGTCATCCTTTCGGTGGTGGGTCTGTCATTTCGTCGATGTCAGATTGTGCGAGTGTGTTTTGCTCTATCATCCTTTTGGTGATAGTAGCCGGTGTGAGTTAGCTCTGTCATCATTTTGGAGGTGGGTTTGTCATTTCGTCAATGTCAGATTGTGCGAGTGTATTTTGATCTATTATCCTTTTGGTGGTAGTAGCCGGTGTGAGTTCGCTTCGTCATCCTTTTGGTGGTGGGTTTGTCATTTCTTCGATATCATATTGTGCAATTGTTTTGCTCTATCATCCGTTTGGTGGTAGTAGCCTACGTGAGTTTGCTCTGTCATCCTTTTGGTGGTGGGTCTATGATTTAGTCGATGCTAGATTGTGCGAGTGTGTTTTGTTCTATCATCCTTTTGGTTGTAGTAGCCGGTGTGAGTTTGCCACGTCATTCTTTTGGTGGTGGGTCTGGCATTTCGTCGATGTCAGATTCTGCGAGTGTCTTTTGATCTACCATCCTTTTTAGTGGTAGTAGCCGGTGTGAATCACGTTCTGTGATCCTTTGGTGGTGGGTTTGTCATTTCGTCGATGTCAGATTGTGCGAGTGTTTTGCTCTATCATCCTTTTGGTGGAAGTAGCCGGCGTGAGTTTGCTCTGTCATCCTTTTGGTGATGGGTCCGTGATTTCGTCGATGTTAGATTGTGTGTGTGTGTTTTGCTGTATCATCTTTTTCGTGGTAGTAGCTGTTCTGAGTTCTCTCCGTCATCCTTTTGGCTGTGGGTCTTTGATTTCATTGACGTCAGATTGTGCCAGTGTGTTTTGCTATATCATCCTTTTGGTGATAGTAGCCGGTGTGATTTTACTCCGTCATCCTTTTGGTGGTGGGTCTGTCATTTCGTCGATGTCAGATTGTGCGAGTGTGTTTTGCTATATCATCCTTTATGTGGTAGTAACCGGTGTGAGTTTGCTCCGTCATCCTTTTGGTGGTGGGTCTATCATTTCGTCGAAGTCAGATTGTGCGGTTGTTTTGCTCTATCATCCTTTAGGTGGTAGTAACCGGTGTGAGTTTGCTCCGTCATCGTTTTGGTGGTTAGTCTGTCATTTCGTCGATGTCAGATTTTGTGAGTGTTTTGCTCTATCAATCTTTTGGTGGTAGTATTCTATGTGAGTTTGCTCAGTCATCCTTTTGGTGGTGGGTCTGTCATTTCATCAATGTCAGATTGTGCGAGTGTGTTTTGCTCTATCATTCTTTTATTGGAAATAGATGGTGTGAGTTTGCTCAGTAATCCTTTTAGTGATGGGTCTGTCATTTCATCGATGTCAGATTGCGCGAGTGAGTTTTGCTCTATCATCCTTTTAGTGATAGTAGTTGGTGTGAGTTAGCTCCGTCATCCTTTTGGTGGTGGGTCTGTCATTTCGTCGAAGTCAGATTGTGCGATTGTTTTGCTCTATCATCCTTTAGGTGGTAGTAGCTGGTGTGAGTTTGCTCAGTCATCCTTTTGGTGGTGGGTCTTTCATTTCATCGATGTCAGATTGTGCGAGTGTGTTTTGCTCTATCATCCTTTTGTTGGAAATAGATAGTGTGAGTTTGCTCAGTAATCCTTTTATTGGGGGGACTGTCATTTCATCGATGTCAGATTGTGCGAGTGTGTTTTGCTCTATCATCCTTTTGGTGATAGTAGCCGTTGTGAGTTAGCTCCGTCATCATTTTGGTGGTGGGTTTGTCATTTCGTGAATGTCAGATTGTGCGAGTGTATTTTGCTCTATCATCCTTTTGGTGGTAGTAGCCGGTGTGAGTTCACTCCATGATCCTTTTGGTGGTGGGCCTGTCATTTCGTCGATGTCAGATTGTGCGAGTGTTTTGCTCTATCATCCTTTTGGTGGTAGTAGCCGGCGTGAGTTTTCTCTGTATTCCTTTTGGTGATGGGTCCGGGATTTCGTCGATGCTAGATTGTGCGAGTGTCTTTTTCTGTATCATAGTTTTGGTGGTAGTAGTTGTTCTGAGTTATCTCTGTCATCCTTTTGGCTGTGGGTCTTTCATTTCCTCGATGTCAGATTGTGCGAGTGTGTTTTGCTATATCATCCTTTTAGTGATAGTAGCCGGTGTAAGTTTACTCCGTCATCCTTTTGGTGGTGTGTCTGTCATTTCGTCGATGTCAGATTGTGCGAGTGTGTTTTGCTCTATCATTCTTTTGGTGATAGTAGCCAGTGTGAGTTAGCTTCGTCATCATTTTAGAGGTGGGTTTCTCATTTCGTCAATGTCAGATTGTGCGAGTGTATATTGCTCTATCATCCTTTGGGTGGTAGTAGCCGGTGTGAGTTTGCTCCGTCATCCTTTTGGTGGTGGGTCTGTCATTTCTTCGATGTCATATTGTGCGATTGTTTTGCTCTATCATCCTTTTGGTGGTTGTAGCCGGCATGTGTTTGCTCCGTCATCCTTTTGGTGGTGGGTCCGTGATTTTGTCGATGCTAGATTGTGCGAGTGTGTTTTGCTGTATCATTTTTTTGGTGGTAGTAGCTGTTCTGAGTTCTCTCCGTCATCCTTGTGGCTGTGGGTCTTTCATTTCATCAATGTCAGATTGTGCCAGCGTGTTTTGCTATATCGTCCTTTTGGTGATAGTAGCCGGTATGAGTTTACACCGTCATCCTCTTGGTGGTGGGTTTGTCATTTCGTCGATGTCAGATTGTGCGAGTGTGTTTTGCTATATCATCCTTTAGGTGGTAGTAGCCGGTGTGAGTTCGCTCCGTCATCCTTTTAGTGGTGGGTCTATCATTTCGTCGAAGTCAGATTGTGCGATTGTATTGCTCTATCATCCTTTAGGTGGTAGTAGCCGGTGTGAGTTTTCTCCGTCATCCTTTTGGTGGTTGGTCTGTCATTTCGTCGATGTCAGATTATGTGAGTGTTTTGCTCGATCATTCTTTTGGTGGTAGTATTTTGTGTGAGTTTGCTCAATCATCCTTTTGGTGGTGGGTCTGTCATTTCATCGATGTCAGATTGTGCGAGTGTCTTTTGCTCTATCATTCTTTTGTTGGAAATAGATGGTGTGAGTTTGCTCAATAATCCTTTTAGTGGTGGGTCTGTCATTTCATCGATGTCAGATTGCGTGAGTGTGTTTTGTTCTATCATCCTTTTCGTGATAGTAGCGAGTGTGAGTTAGCTCCGCCATCATTTTGGTGGTGGGTTTGTCATTTCGTCAATATCAGATTGTGCGAGTGTGTTTTGCTCTATCATCCTTTTCGTGGTAGTAGCCGGTGTGAGTTCACTCCGTGATCCTTTTGGTGGTGGGCTTGTCATTTTGTTAATGTCAGATTGTGCGAGTGTGTTTTGCTCTATCATTCTTTTGTTGGAAATAGATGGTGTGAGTTTGCCCAGTAATCCTTTAAGTGGTGGGTCTGTTATTTCATCGATGTCAGATTGTGCGAGTGTGTTTTGCTCTATCATCCTTTTAGTGATAGTACCTAGTGTGAGTTAGCTCCGCCATCATTTTGGTGGTGGGTTTGTCTTTTGGTGGTAGTAGCCGGTGTAAGTTCACTCCGTCATCCTTTTGGTGGCGGGTCTGTCATTTCTTCGATGTCATATTGTTCGATTGTTTTGCTCTATCATCCTTGTGGTGGTTGTAGCCGGCGTGAGTTTGCTCCATCATCCTTTTGGTAGTGGGTCTATGATTTAGTCGATGCTAGATTGTGGGAGTGTGTTTTGTTCTATCATCTTTTTCGTTGTAGTAGCCGGTGTGAGTTTGCCCCGTCATCCTTTTCGTGGTGGGTCTGGCATTTCGTCGATGTCGGATTGGGCGAGTGTGTTTTGCTCTACCGTCCTTTTTAGTGGTAGTAGCTGGTGTGAATCTCGATCCGTGTGATCCTTTTGGTGGTGGGTCTGTCATTTCTTCGATGTCATTTTGTGCGATTGTTTTGCTCTATCATCCTTTTGGTGGTTGTAGCCGACGTGAGTTTTCTCTGTCATCCTTTTGGAGATGGGTCCGTGTTTTGCTGTATCATCTTTTTGGTGGTAGTAGCTGTTCTGAGTTCTCTCCGTCATCCTTTTGGCTGTGGGTCTTTCATTTCATCAATGTCAGATTGTGCCAGTGTGTTTTGCTATATCCTTATGATGGTGGGTCTGTCATTTCGTCGATGTAAGATTAAGCGAGTGTGTTTTTCTTTATCATCCTTTAGGTGGTAGTAACCGGTGTGAGTTTGCTTCGTCATCCTTTTGGTGGTGGGTCTATCATTTCGTCGAAGTCAGATTGTGCTATTGTTTTGCTCTATCATCCTTTAGGTGATAGTAGCTGGTGTGAGTTAGCTCCGTCATCCTTTTAGTGTTGGGTCTGTCATTTCGTCGAAGTCAGATTGTGCGATTGTTTTGCTCTATCATCCTTTAGGTGGTAGTAGCTGGTGTGAGTTTGCTCAGTCATCCTTTTGGTGGTGGGTCTGTCATTTCATCGATGTCAGATTGTGCGAGTGTGTTTTGCTCTATCATCCTTTTGTTGGAAATAGATGGTGTGAGTTTGCTCAGTAATCCTTTTAGTGGTGGGACTGTCATTTCATCGATGTCAGATTGTGCGAGTGTGTTTTGCTCTATCATCCTTTTAGTGATAGTAGTCGGTGTGAGTTAGCTCCGTCATCATTTTGGTGGTGGGTTTGTCATTTCGTGAATGTCAGATTGTGCGAGTGTCTTTTGCTCTATCATCCTTTTGGTAGTAGTAGCCGGTGTGAGTTCACTCCGTGATCCTTTTGGTGGTGGGCCTGTCATTTCGTCGATGTCAGATTGTGCGAGTGTGTTTTGCTGTATTATCCTTTTGGTGATGTTAGCTAGCGTAAGTTAGCTTCGTCGTCATTTTGGAGGTGGGTTTCTCATTTCGTCAATGTCAGATTGTGCGAGTGTATTTTGCTCTGTCATCCTTTTGGTGGTAGTAGCCGGTGTGAGTTCGCTCCGTCATCGTTTTGGTGGTGGGTCTGTCATTTCTTCGATGCCATATTGTGAGATTGTTTTGCTCTATCATCCTTTTGGTGGTCGTAGCCGGCGTGAGTTTGCTCTGTCATCCTTTTGGTCGTGGGTCCGTGATTTCGTCGATGCTAGATTGTGCGAGTGTGTTTTGCTGTATCATCTTTTTGGTGGTAGTAGCTGTTCTGAGTTCTCCCCGTCATGCTTTTGGTTGTGGGTCTTTCATTTCATCGATGTTAGATTGTGCCAGTGTGTTTTGCTATATCATCCTTTTGGTGATAGTAGCCGGTATGAGTTCACACCGTCATCCTTTTGGTGGTGGGTCTACCATTTCGTCGAAGTCAGATTGTGCGATTGTTTTGCTCTATCTTCCTTTAGGTGGTAGTAGCCGGTGTGAGATTGCTCCGTCATCCTTTTGGTGGTTGGTCTGTCATTTCGTCGATGTCAGTTTGTGTGAGTGTTTTGCTCTATCATTCTTTTGGTGGTAGTATTCTGTGTGAGTTTTCTCAGTCATCCTTTTGGTGGTGGGTCTGTCATTTCGTCGATGTCAGATTGTGCGAGTGTGTTTTGCTCTATCATCCTTTTAGTGATAGTAGCTGGTGTGAGTTAGCTCCGTCATCGTTTTGGTGGTGGATCTGTCATTTTGTCGAAGTCAGATTGTGCGATTGTTTTGCTCTATCATCCTTTAGGTGGTAGTAGCCGGTGTGAGTTTTCTCCGTCATCCTTTTGGTGGTTGGTCTGTCATTTTGTCGATGTCAGATTGTGTGAGTGTTTTGCTATATCATTCTTTTGGTGGTAGTAGTCTGTGTCAATTTTCTCAGTCATCCTTTTGGTGGTGGGTCTGTCATTTCATCGATGTCAGATTGGGCGTGTGTGTTTTGCTCTTTCATCCTTTTGATGGAAATAGATGATGTGAGTTTTCTCAGTAATCCTTTTAATGGTGGGACTGTCATTTCATCGATGTCAGATTGTGCGAGTGTGTTTTGCTCTATCATCCTTTTGGTGATAGTAGCCGGTGTGAGTTAGCTCCGTCAACATTTTGGTGGTGGGTTTGTCATTTCGTGAATGTCAGATTGTGCGAGTGTCTTTTGCTCTATCATGCTTTTGGTGGTAGTAGCCGGTGTGAGTTCACTCCGTGATCCTTTTGGTGGTGGGCCTGTCATTTCGTTGATGTCAGATTGTGCGAGTGTTTTGCTCTATCATCCTTTTGGTGGTAGTAGCCGGCGTGAGTCTGCTATGTCATCCTTTTGGTGATGGGTTGGGGATTTCGTCGATGCTAGATTGTGCGAGTGTGTTTTTCTGTATCATAGTTTTGGTGGTAGTAGCTGTTCTGAGTTCTCTCCGTCATCCTTTTGGCTGTGGGTCTTTCATTTCCTCGATGTCAGATTGTGCGGGTGTGTTTTACTATATCATCCTTTTGGTGATAGTAGCCGGTGTGAGTTTACTCCGTCATCCTTTTGGTGGTGGGTCTGTCATTTCGTCGATGTCAGATTGTGCGAGTGTGTTTTGCTCTATCATCCTTTTGGTGATAGTAGCTGGTGTGAGTTAGCTCCGTCATCATTTTGGAGGTGGGTTTGTCATTTCGTTAATGTCAGATTGTGCGAGTGTAATTTGCTCTATCATCCTTTTGGTGGTACTAGCCGGTGTGAGTTCGCTCTGTCATCCTTTTGGTGGTGGGTCTATCATTTCTTCGATATCATATTGTGCGATTATTTTGCTCTATCATCCTTTTGGGCGTAGTAGCCGGCGTGAGTTTGCTCCGTCATCCTTTTGGTGGTGGGTCTATGATTTAGTCGATACTAGATTCTGCGAGTGTGTTTTGTTCTATCATCCTTTTGGTTGTAGTAGCCGGTGTGAGTTTGCCCCGTCATCCTTTTGGTGGTGGGTCTGACATTTCGTCGATGCCAGATTGTGCAAGTGTGTCTTGCTCTACCATCCTTTTTAGTGGTAGTAGCCGGTGTGAATCTCGCTCCATGATCCTTTTGGTGGTGGGTCTGCCATTTCGTCGATATCAGATTGTGCGAGTGTTTTGCTCTATCATCCTTTTGGTGGTAGTAGCCAGCGTGAGTTTGCTCTGTCATCCTTTTGGTGATGGATCCGTAATTTCGTCGATGCTAGATTGTGCGAGTGTGTTTTGTTGTATCATCTTTTTGTTGGTAGTAGCTGTTCTGAGTTCTCTCCGTCATCCTTTTGGCCGTGGGTCTTTCATTTCATCGATGTCAGATTGTGCCAGTGTGTTTTGTTATATCATCCTTTTGTTGATAGTAGCCGATGTGAGTTTACTCCGTCATCCTTTTGGTGGTGGGTCTGTCATTTCGTCGATAACAGATTGTGCGAGTGTGTTTTGCTATATCAGCCTTTAGGTGGTAGTAGCCGGTGTAAGTTCGCTTCGTCATCCTATTAGTGGTGGGTCTGTCATTTCGTCGAAGTCATATTTTGCGATTGTTTTGCTTTATCATCCTTTAGCTGGTCGTAGCCGGCGTGAGTTTGCTCTGTCATCCTTTTGGTCGTGGGTCCGTGATTTCGTCGATGCTAGATTGTGCGAGTGTGTTTTGCTGTATCATCTTTTTGGTGGTAGTAGCTGTTCTGAGTTCTCCCCGTCATCCTTTTGGTTGTGGGTCTTTCATTTCATCGATGTTAGATTGTGCCAGTGTGTTTTGCTATATCATCCTTTTGGTGATAGTAGCCGGTATGAGTTCACACCGTCATCCTTTTGGTGGTGGGTCTACCATTTCGTCGAAGTCAGATTGTGCGATTGTTTTGCTCTATCTTCCTTTAGGTGGTAGTAGCCGGTGTGAGATTGCTCCGTCATCCTTTTGGTGGTTGGTCTGTCATTTCGTCGATGTCAGTTTGTGTGAGTGTTTTGCTCTATCATTCTTTTGGTGGTAGTATTTTGTGTGAGTTTTCTCAGTCATCCTTTTGGTGGTGGGTCTGTCATTTCGTCGATGTCAGATTGTGCGAGTGTGTTTTGCTCTATCATCCTTTTAGTGATAGTAGCTGGTGTGAGTTAGCTCCGTCATCGTTTTGGTGGTGGATCTGTCATTTTGTCGAAGTCAGATTGTGCGATTGTTTTGCTCTATCATCCTTTAGGTGGTAGTAGCCGGTGTGAGTTTTCTCCGTCATCCTTTTGGTGGTTGGTCTGTCATTTTGTCGATGTCAGATTGTGTGAGTGTTTTGCTATATCATTCTTTTGGTGGTAGTAGTCTGTGTCAATTTTCTCAGTCATCCTTTTGGTGGTGGGTCTGTCATTTCATCGATGTCAGATTGGGCGTGTGTGTTTTGCTCTTTCATCCTTTTGATGGAAATAGATGATGTGAGTTTTCTCAGTAATCCTTTTAATGGTGGGACTGTCATTTCATCGATGTCAGATTGTGCGAGTGTGTTTTGCTCTATCATCCTTTTGGTGATAGTAGCCGGTGTGAGTTAGCTCCGTCAACATTTTGGTGGTGGGTTTGTCATTTCGTGAATGTCAGATTGTGCGAGTGTCTTTTGCTCTATCATGCTTTTGGTGGTAGTAGCCGGTGTGAGTTCACTCCGTGATCCTTTTGGTGGTGGGCCTGTCATTTCGTTGATGTCAGATTGTGCGAGTGTTTTGCTCTATCATCCTTTTGGTGGTAGTAGCCGGCGTGAGTCTGCTATGTCATCCTTTTGGTGATGGGTTGGGGATTTCGTCGATGCTAGATTGTGCGAGTGTGTTTTTCTGTATCATAGTTTTGGTGGTAGTAGCTGTTCTGAGTTCTCTCCGTCATCCTTTTGGCTGTGGGTCTTTCATTTCCTCGATGTCAGATTGTGCGGGTGTGTTTTACTATATCATCCTTTTGGTGATAGTAGCCGGTGTGAGTTTACTCCGTCATCCTTTTGGTGGTGGGTCTGTCATTTCGTCGATGTCAGATTGTGCGAGTGTGTTTTGCTCTATCATCCTTTTGGTGATAGTAGCTGGTGTGAGTTAGCTCCGTCATCATTTTGGAGGTGGGTTTGTCATTTCGTTAATGTCAGATTGTGCGAGTGTAATTTGCTCTATCATCCTTTTGGTGGTACTAGCCGGTGTGAGTTCGCTCTGTCATCCTTTTGGTGGTGGGTCTATCATTTCTTCGATATCATATTGTGCGATTATTTTGCTCTATCATCCTTTTGGGCGTAGTAGCCGGCGTGAGTTTGCTCCGTCATCCTTTTGGTGGTGGGTCTATGATTTAGTCGATACTAGATTCTGCGAGTGTGTTTTGTTCTATCATCCTTTTGGTTGTAGTAGCCGGTGTGAGTTTGCCCCGTCATCCTTTTGGTGGTGGGTCTGACATTTCGTCGATGCCAGATTGTGCAAGTGTGTCTTGCTCTACCATCCTTTTTAGTGGTAGTAGCCGGTGTGAATCTCGCTCCATGATCCTTTTGGTGGTGGGTCTGTCATTTCGTCGATATCAGATTGTGCGAGTGTTTTGCTCTATCATCCTTTTGGTGGTAGTAGCCAGCGTGAGTTTGCTCTGTCATCCTTTTGGTGATGGATCCGTAATTTCGCCGATGCTAGATTGTGCGAGTGTGTTTTGTTGTATCATCTTTTTGTTGGTAGTAGCTGTTCTGAGTTCTCTCCGTCATCCTTTTGGCCGTGGGTCTTTCATTTCATCGATGTCAGATTGTGCCAGTGTGTTTTGTTATATCATCCTTTTGTTGATAGTAGCCGATGTGAGTTTACTCCGTCATCCTTTTGGTGGTGGGTCTGTCATTTCGTCGATAACAGATTGTGCGAGTGTGTTTTGCTATATCAGCCTTTAGGTGGTAGTAGCCGGTGTAAGTTCGCTTCGTCATCCTATTAGTGGTGGGTCTGTCATTTCGTCGAAGTCATATTTTGCGATTGTTTTGCTTTATCATCCTTTAGCTGGTCGTAGCCGGTGTAAGTTTGCTTCGTCATCCTTTTGGTGGTTGGTCTGTCATTTCGTCGATGTCAGATTGTGCGAGTGTGTTTTGCTCTACCATCCTTTTTAGTGGTAGTAGCCGGTGTGAATCTCGCTCTGTGATCCTTTTGGTGGTGGGTTTGTCATTTCGTCGATGTCAGATTGTGCGAGTGTTTTGCTCTATCATCCTTTTGGTGGTAGTAGCCGGCCTGAGTTTGCTCTGTCATCCTTTTGGTGATGGGTCCGTGATTTCGTCGATGCTAGATTGTGCGAGTGTGTTTTGTTGTATCATCTTTTTGGTGGTAGTAGCTGTTCTGAGTTGCCTCTGTCAGCCTTTTGGTTGTGGGTCTTTCATTTCATCGATGTCAGATTGTGCGAGTGTGTTTTGCTATATCATCGTTTTGGTGATAGTAGCCGGTGTGAGTTTACTCCGTCAACCTTTTGGTGGTGGGTCTGTCATTTCGTCGATGTCATATTGTGCGTGTGTTTTGCTATATCATCCTTTAGGTGGTAGTAGCCGGTGTCAGTTTGCTCCGTTATCCTTCTGGTGGTGGGTCTGTCATTTCGTCGAATTCAGATTGTGCGATTGTTTTGCTCTATCATCCTTTAGGTGGTAGTAGCCGGTGTGAGTTTGCTCTGTCATCCTTTTTATGGTGAGTCTGTCATTTCGTCGATGTCAGATTGTGTGAGTGTTTTGCTCTATCATTCTTTTGGTTGTAGTACTCTGTGTGAGTTTGCTCAGTCATCCTTTTGGTGATGGGTCTATCATTTCATCAATGTCAGATTGTGCGAGTGAGTTTTGCTCTATCATCCTTTTGTTGGAAATAGATGGTGTGAGTTTGCTCAATAATCCTTTTAGTGGTGGGTCGTCTTTTCATCGATGTCAGATTGTGCAATTGTGTTGCTCTATCATCCTTTTGGTGGTAGTAGCCGGCGTGAGTTTGCTCCGACATCCTTTTCGTGGTGGGTCTATGATTTAGTCGATGCTAGATTGTGCGAGTGTGTTTTGTTCTATCATCCTTTTGGTTGTAGTAGCTGGTGTGAGTTTGCTCCGTCATCCTTTTGGTGGTGGGTCTGGCATTTCGTTGATATCAGATTGTGTGAGTGTGTTTTGCTCTACCATCCTTTTTAGTGGTACTAGCCGGTGTGAGTTTGCTCCATCATCCTTTTGGTGGTGGGTCTATCATTTTGTCGATGTCAGATTGTGTGAGTGTTTTGCTATATCATTCTTTAGGTTGTAGTAGTCTGTTTGAGTTTGCTCAGTCATCCTTTTGGTGGTGGGTCTGTCATTTCATCGATGTCAGATTGTGCGAGTGTGTTTTGCTCTATCATCTTTTTGTTGGAAATAGATGATGTGAGTTTGCTCAGTAATACTTTTAGTGGTGGGTCTTTATTTCATCGATGTCAGATTCTACGAGTGTGTTTTACTCTATCATGTTTTTGGTGATAGTAGCCGGTGTGAGTTAGCTCTGTCATCATTTTGGTGGTGGGTTTGTCATTTCGTCAATGTCTGATTGTGCGAGTGTGTTTTGCTCTATCATCTTTTTGGTGGTAGTAGCCGATGTGAGTTCGCTCCGTCATCCTTTTAGTGGTGGGTCTGTCATTTCTTCGATGTCATATTGTGCGATTGTTTTGCTCTATCATCCTTTTGGTGGTAGTAGCCGGCGTGAGTTTGCTCTTTCATCCTTTTGGTGGTTGGTCTATGATTTAGTCGATGATAGATTGTGCGAGTGTGTTTTGTTCTATCATCCTTTTGGTTGTAGTAGCCCGTGTGACTTTGATCCGTCATCCTTTTGGTGGTGGGTCCGTCATTTCATCGATGTCAGATTGTGCAAGTGTGTTTTGCTCTATCATTCTTTTGTTGGAAATAGATGGTGTGAGTTTGCCCAGTTATCCTTTTAATGGTGGGTCTGTCATTTCATCGATGTCAGATTGTGCGAGTGTGTTTTGCTCTATCATCCTTTTAGTGATAGTAGCTGATGTGAGTTAGCTCCTCCATCATTTTGGTGGTGGGTTTGTCATTTCGTCAATATCAGATTGTGCGAGTGTGTTTTGCTCTATCATCCTTTTGGTGGTTGTAGCCGGTATGAGTTCGCTCCGTCATCCTTTAGGTGGTGGGTCTGTCATTTCTTCTATGTCATATTGTGCGATTTTTTTGCTCTATCATCCTTTTGGTGGTAGTAGTCGCCGTGAGTTTTCTCCGTCATCCTCTTGGTGGTGGGTCTATGATTTAGTCGATGCTAGATTGTGCGAGTGTGTTTTTTCTATCATCCTTGTGGTTGTAGTAGCCTGTGTGAGTTTTATCCGCCATCCTTTTGGTTATGGGTCTGGCATTTCGTTGATGTCAGATTGTGCGAGTGTGATTTGCCCTACCATCCTTTTTAGTGGTAGTAGCCGGTGTGAATTTCGCTCCGTTATCCTTTTGGTGGTGGGTCTGTCATTTCGTCAATGTCGGATTGTGAGTGTTTTCCTCTATCATTCTTTTGGTTGTAGTAGTCTGTGTGAGTTTGCTCAGTAATCCTTTTGGTGGTGGGTCTATCATTTCATCGATGTCAGATTGTGCGAGTGTGTTTTGCTCTATCATCCTTTTGTTGGAAATAGATGGTTTGAATTTGCTCAGTAATCCTTTTAGTGGTGGGTCGTCATTTAATCGATGTCATATTGTGTGATTGTTTTGCTATATCATCCTTTTGGTGGTAGTAGCCGGTGTGAGTTTACTCCGTCATCCTTTTGGTATTGGGTCTATGATTTAATCGATGTCATATTGTGCGAGTGTGTTTTGCTCTATCATCCTTTTGGTGGTAGTACCCGGTGTGAGTTTGCTTCGTTATCCTTTTGGTGGTGGGTCCGTCATTTCGTCAAAGTCAGATAGTGCGATTGTTTTGCTATATCATCCTTTAGGTGGTAGTATCCGGTGTGAGTTTTCTCCGTCATCCTTTTGGTGGTGGGTCTGACATTTCGTCGATGTCAGATTGTGTGATTGTTTTGGTCTATCATTCTTTTGGTGGAAGTAGTCTGTGTGAGTTTGCTCAGTAATCCTTTTAGTGGTGGGTCGTCATTTCATCGATGTCAGATTGTGCGAGTGTGTTTTGCTCTATCATTCTTTTGGTGATAGTAGCCGGTGTGAGTTAGCTCCGTCATCATTTTGGTGGTGGGTTTGTCATTTCGTCAATGTCAGATTTTGCGAGTGTGTTTTGATCTATCATCCTTTTGGTGGTAGTAGCCGGTTTGAGTTTGCTCCGTCATCCTTTTGGTGGTTGGTCTGGCATTTCGTCGATGTCAGATTGTGCGAGTGTGTTTGTAGCCGGCGTGAATTTCGCTCCGTCATCCTTTTGGTGGTGGGTATGTCATTTCGTCGATGTCAGGTTGTGCGATTGTTTTGCTCTATCATCCTTTTCATGGTAGTAGCCGGCGTGAGTTTGCTCTGTCATCCTTTTGGTGGTGGGTCAGTGATTTCTTCGATGCTAGATTGTACGAGTGTGTTTTGCTGTATCATCTTTTTGGTGGTAGTAACTGTTATGATTTCTCTCCGTCATCCTTTTGGTAGTGGGTATTTCATTTCATCGATGTCATATTGTTAGAGTGTGTTTTGCTATATCGTTTTTTTGTGATAGTAGCCGGTGTGAGTTTACTCCGTCATCCTTTTGGTGGTGGGTCTGTCATTTTGTCGATGTCAGATTGTGCGAGTGTGTTTTGCTATATCATCCTTTAGGTGGTAATAGCCAGTGTGAGTTTGCTCAGTCATCCTTTTGGTGGTGGGTCTGTCATTTCATCGATGTCAGATTGTGCAAGTGTGTTTTGCTCTATCATCCTTTTGTTGGAAATAGATGGTGTGAGTTTTCCCAGTGATCCTTTTAGTGGTGGGTCTGTCATTTCATCGATGTCAGATTGTGCGAGTGTGTTTTGCTCTATCATCCTTTTGGTGATAGTAGCCGGTGTGAGTTGGCTCCGTCGTTATTTTGGTGGTGGGTTTGTCATTTCGTCAATGTCAGATTGTGCGAGTGTGTTTTGCTCTATCATCCTTTTGGTTGTAGTAGCCGGTGTGAGTTCGCTCCGTCATCCTTTTGGTGGTGGATCTGTCATTTCTTCGATGTCATATTGTGAGATTGTTTTGCTCTATCATCCTTTTGGTGGTAGTATCCGGCGTGTGTTTCCTCCGTCATCCTTTTGGAGGTAGGTCTATGAATTAGTTTATGCTAGATTCTGCGAGTGTTTTGCTCTATCATCCTTTTGGTTGTAGTAGCCGGTGTGAGTTTGCTTCGTCATCCTTTTTGTGGTGGGTCTGTCATTTAGTCGATGTCAGATTGTGCGGTTGTTTTGCTCTATCATCCTTTAGATCGTAGTAGCCGGTGTGAGTTTGCTCCGTCATCCTTTTGGTGGTGGGTCTGTCATTTCGTCGATGTCAGATTGTGTGAGTGTTTTGCTCTATCATTCTTTTGGTGATAGTAGTCTGTGTGAGTTTGCTCAGTCATCCTTTTGGTGGTGGGTTTGTCAATTCATCGATATCAGATTGTGCGAGTATGTTTTGCTCTATCATCCTTTTGTTGGAAATAGATGGTGTGAGTTTGCTCACTAATCCTTTTAGTGATGGGTCTGTCATTTCATCGATGTCAGATTGTACGAGTGTGTCTTGCTCTATCATCCTTTTTGTGATAGTAGCCGGTGTGAGTTAGCTCCGCCATCATTTTGGTGGTGGGTTTGTCATTTCGTCAATGTCAGATTCTGCGAGTGTGTTTTGCTCTATCATCGTTTTAGTGGTAGTAGCCGGTGTGAGTTTATTCCGTCATCTTGTTGGTGGTGGGTCTGTCATTTCGTCGATGTCATATTGTGCGAGTGTGTTTTTCTATATCATCCTTTAGGTGGTAGTAGCCGGTGTGATTTTGCTCTGTTATCCTTTTGGTGGTGGGTCTGTCATTTCGTCGATGTCAGATTGTGCGAGTGTGTTTGTAGCCGGCGTGAATTTCGCTCCGTCATCCTTTTGGTGGTGGGTATGTCATTTCGTCGATGTCAGGTTGTGCGATTGTTTTGCTCTATCATCCTTTTCATGGTAGTAGCCGGCGTAAGTTTGCTCTGTCATCCTTTTGGTGGTGGGTCAGTGATTTCGTCGATGCTAGATTGTACGAGTGTGTTTTGCTGTATCATCTTTTTGGTGGTAGTAGCTGTTCTGAGTTCTCTCCGTCATCCTTTTGGTAGTGGGTATTTCATTTCATCGATGTCATATTGTTAGAGTGTGTTTTGCAATATCATTTTTTGGTGATAGTAGCCGGTGTGAGTTTACTCCGTCATTCTTTTGGTGGTGGGTCTGTCATTTTGTCGATGTCAGATTGTGCGAGTGTGTTTTGCTATATCATCCTTTAGGTGGTAGTAGCCAGTGTGAGTTTGCTCAGTCATCCTTTTGGTGGTGGGTCTTCCATTTCATCGATGTCAGATTGTGCAAGTGTGTTTTGCTCTATCATCCTTTTGTTGGAAATAGATGGTGTGAGTTTTCCCAGTGATCCTTTTAGTGGTGGGTCTGTCATTTCATCGATGTCAGATTGTGCGAGTGTGTTTTGCTCTATCATCCTTTTGGTGATAGTAGCCGGTGTGAGTTGGCTCCGTCATTATTTTGGTGGTGGGTTTGTCATTTCGTCAATGTCAGATTGTGCGAGTGTGTTTTGCTCTATCATCCTTTTGGTTGTAGTAGCCGGTGTGAGTTCGCTCCGTCATCCTTTTGGTGGTGGATCTGTCATTTCTTCGATGTCACATTGTGCGATTGTTTTGCTCTATCATCCTTTTGGTGGTAGCATCCGGCGTGTGTTTGCTCCGTCATCCTTTTGGAGGTGGGTCTGTCATTTAGTCGATGTCAGATTGTGCGATTGTTTTGCTCTATCATCCTTTTGATCGTAGTAGCTGGTGTGAGATTGCTCCGTCATCCTTTTTGTGGTGGGTCTGTGATTTCGTCGATGTCAGATTGTGTGAGTGTTTTGCTCTATCATTCTTTTGGTGATAGTAGTCTGTGTGAGTTTGCTCAGTCATCCTTTTGGTGGTGGGTTTGTCAATTCATCGATATCAGATTGTGCGAGTATGTTTTGCTCTATCATCCTTTTGTTGGAAATAGATGGTGTGAGTTTGCTCAGTAATCCTTTTAGTGATGGGTCTGTCATTTCATCGATGTCAGATTGTACGAGTGTGTCTTGCTCTATCATCCTTTTTGTGATAGTAGCCGGTGTGAGTTAGCTCCGCCATCATTTTGGTGGTGGGTTTGTCATTTCGTCAATGTCAGATTCTGCGAGAGTGTTTTGCTCTATCATCCTTTTAGTGGTAGTAGCCGGTGTGAGTTTACTCTGTCATCTTGTTGGTGGTGGGTCTGTCATTTCGTCGATGTCATATTGTGCGAGTGTGTTTTTCTATATCATCCTTTAGGTGGTAGTAGCCGGTGTGATTTTGCTCTGTTATCCTTTTGGTGGTGGGTCTGTCATTTCGTCGAAGTCAGATTGTGCGATTGTTTTGCTCTATCATCCTTTAGATCGTAGTAGCTGGTGTGAGTTTGCTCCGTCATCCTTTTGGTGGTGGGTCTGTCATTTCGTCGATGTCAGATTGTGTGAGTGTTTTGCTCTATCATTCTTTTAGTGATAGTAGTCTGTGTGAGTTTGCTCAGTCATCCTTTTGGTGGCGGGTTTGTCAATTCATCGATATCAGATTGTGCGAGTATGTTTTGCTCTATCATCCTTTTGTTGGAAATAGATGGTGTGAGTTTGCTCAGTAATCCTTTTAGTGATGGGTCGGTCATTTCATCGATGTCAGATTGTACGAGTGTGTCTTGCTCTATCATCCTTTTTGTGATAGTAGCCGGTGTGAGTTAGCTCCGCCATCATTTTGGTGGTGGGTTTGTCATTTCGTCAATGTCAGATTCTGCGAGTGTGTTTTGCTCTATCATCCTTTTAGTGGTAGTAGTCGGTGTGAGTTTACTCCGTCATCTTGTTGGTGGTGGGTCTGTCATTTCGTCGATGTCATATTGTGCGAGTGTGTTTTTATATATCATCCTTTAGGTGGTAGTAGCCGGTGTGATTTTGCTCTGTTATCCTTTTGGTGGTGGGTCTGTCATTTCGTCGAAGTCAGATTGTGCGATTGTTTTGTTCTATCATCCTTTTAGGTGTAGTAGCCGGTGTGAGTTTACTCCGTCATCCTTTTGGTGGTGGGTCTGGAATTTCGTCGATTTCAGATTGTGCAAGAGTGTTTTGCTCTACCATCCTTTTTAGTGGTAGTAGCCGGTGTGAATTTCGCTCCGTTATCCTTTTGGTGGTGGGTCTGTCATTTCGTCGAAGTCAGATTGTGAATGTTTTCCTCTATCATTCTTTGTGTTGTAGTAGTCTGTGTGAGTTTGCTCAGTAATCTTTTTGGTGGTGGGTCTGTCATTTCATCGATGTCAGATTGTGCGAGTGTGTTTTGCTCTATCATCCTTTTGTTGGAAATAGATGGTTTGAGTTTGCTCAGTAATCCTTTTAGTGGTGGGTCGTCATTTCATCGATGTCAGATTCTGCGAGTGTGTTTTGCTCTATCATCCTTTTGGTGATGGTAGCCGGCGTGAGTTAGCTGTATCATCATTTTGGTGGTGGCTTTGTCATTTCATCAATATCAGATTGTGCGAGTGTGTTTTGCTCTATCATCCTTTTGGTTGTTGTAGCCGGTGTGAGTTTGCTCCATCATCCTTTTGGTCGTGGGTCTGTCATTTCTTCGATGTCATATTGTGCGATTGTTTTGCTCTATCATCCTTTTGGTGGTAGTAGCCGACGTGAGTTTTCTCTTTATTTCTTTTGGTGGTGGGTCTATGATTTAGTCGATGCTAGATTGTGCGAGGGTGTTTTGTTCTATCATCCTTTTGGTTGTAGTAGCCCGTGTGAGTTTGATTCGTCATCCTTTTGGTGGTGGGTCTGGCATTTCGTTGATGTCAGATTGTGCGAGTGTGTTTTACTCTACCATCCTTTTTAGTGGTAGTAGCCGGTGTGAATTTCGCTCCGTGATCCTTTTGGTGGTGGGTCTGTCATTTCGTCAATGTCAGATTGTGCGAGTGTTTTGCTCTATCATCCTTTTGGTGGTAGTAGCCGGCGTGAGTTTGCTCTGTCATCCTTTTGGTGATGGGTCCGTGATTTCGTCAATGCTAGATTGTGCGAGTGTGTTTTATTGTAGCATCTTTTTGCTGGTAGTAGCTATTCTGAGTTCTCTCCGTCATCCTTTTGGCTGTGGGTCTTTCATTTCATCGATGTCAGATTGTGCGAGTGTGTTTTGCTATATCATCCTTTTGGTGATAGTAGCCGGTGTGAGTTTACTCCGTCAACCTTTTGGTTGTGGGTCTGTCATTTCGTCGATGTCATATTGTGCGAGTGTGTTTTGCTATATCATCCTTTAGGTGGTAGTACCCGGTGTGAGTTTGCTCTGTTATCCTTTTGGTGGTGGGTTCGTCATTTCGTCAAAGTCAGATAGTGCGATTGTTATGCTATATCTTCCTTTAGGTGGTAGTATCCGGTGTGAGTTTTCTCCGTCATCCTTTTGGTGGTGCGTCTGACATTTCGTCGATGTCAGATTGTGTGAGTGTTTTGCTCTATCATTCTTTTGGTGGTAGTAGTCTGTGTGAGTTTGCTCAGTCATCCTTTTGGTGGTGGGACTGTCATTTCATCGATGTCAGATTGTGCGAGTGTGTTTTGCTCTATCATCCTTTTGTTGGAAATAGATGGTGTGAGTTTGCTCAGTAATCCTTTTCGTGGTGGGTCGTCATTTCATCGATGTCAGATTGTGCGAGTGTGTTATGCTCTATCATCCTTTTGGTTATAGTAGCCGGTGTGAGTTATCTCCGTCATCATTTTGGTGGTGGGTTTGTCATTTCTTCAATGTCAGATTTTGCGAGTGTGTTTTGCTCTATCATCCGTTTGGTGGTAGTAGCCGGTGTGAGTTTGCTCTGTCATCCTTTTGGTCGTGGTAATCGGCGTGAGTTTGCTCCGTCATCCTTTTGGTGGTGGGTCTGGCATTTCGTAGATGTCAGATTGTGCGAGTGTGTTTGTAGCCGGCGTGAATTTCGCTCCGTCATCCTTTTGGTGGTGGGTATGTCATTTCGTCAATGTTAGATTGTGCGAGTGTGTTTTACTCTATCATCCTTTTGGTGGTAGTAGCCAGTGTGAGTTCGCTCCGTCATCCTTTTGGTGGTGGGTCTGTCATTTCTTCGATGTCATATTGTGCAATTGTTTTTCTCTATCATCCTTTTGGTGGTAGTAGCCGGCGTGAGTTTGCTCCGTCATCCTTTTGGTGGTGGCTGTATGATTTAGTCGATGCTAGATTGTGCGAGTGTGTTTTGCTCTATCATCCTTTTGGTTGTAGTAGCCGGTGTGAGTTAGCTTCGTCATCGTTTTGGTGGCGGGTCTGTCATTTCTTTGATGTCAGATTGTGCGATTGTTTTTCTCTATCATCCTTTAGGTCGTAGTAGCCAGTGTGAGTTTGCTCCGTCATCCTTTTGGTGGTGGGTCTGTCATTTCGTTGATGTCAGATTGTGTGAGTGTTTTGCTTTATCATTCTTTTGGTGATAGTAGTCTGTGTGAGTTTGCTCAGTCATCCTTTTGGTGGTGGGTCTGTCAATTCATCGATATCAGATTGTGCGAGTGTGTTTTGCTCTATCATCCTTTTGGTGGTAGTAGCCGGCTTGAGTGTGCTCTGTCATCCTTTTGGTGATGGGTCCAAGATTTCGTCGATGCTAGATTGTGCGAGTGTGTTTTGCTGTATCATCTTTTTTGTGGTAGTAGCTATTATGAGTTCTCTCCGTCATCCTTTTGGTCGTGGGTCTGTCAGATTGTGCGAGTGTGTTTTGCTATATCATCCTTTTGGTGATAGTAGCCGGTGTGAGTTTACTCCGTCATCCTTTTGGTGGTGGGTCTGTCATTTCGTCGATGTCATAATGTGTGAGTGTATTTTGCTATATCATCCTTTTGGTGGTAGTAGCCGGTGTGAGTTTGCTCCGTTATCCTTTTGGTGGTGGGTCTGTCATTTCGTCGAAGTCAGATTGTGCGATTGTTTTGCTCTATCATCCTTTAGGTGGTAGTAGCCGGTGTGAGTTTGGTCCGTCATCCTTTTGGCGGTGGGTCTGTCATTTCGTCGATGTCAGATTGTGTGAGTGTTTTGCTCTATCATTATTTTTGTGGTAGTAGTATGTGTGAGTTTGCTAAGTCATCCTTTTGGTGGTGGGTCTGTCATTTCATCGATGTCAGATTGTGCGAGTGTCTTTTGCTCTATCATCCTTTTGATGGAAATAGATGGTGTGAGTTTGCTCAATAATCCTTTTAGTGGTGGGTCTGTCATTTCATCGATGTCAGATTGTGCGATTATGTTTTGCTCTATCATCCTTTTGGTGATAGTAGCCGGTGTGGGTTAGCTCCGTCATCATTTTGATGGTGGGTCTGTCATTTCGTCAATGTCAGATTGTGCGAGTGTGTTTTACTCTATCATCCTTTTGGTTGTAGTAGCCGGTGTGAGTTCGCTCCGTCATCCTTTTGGTGGTGGGTCTGTCATTTCTTCGATGTCATATTGTGCAATTGTTTTGCTCTATCATCCTTTTGGTGGTAGTAGCAGGCGTGAGTTTGCTCCATCATCCTTTTGGTGGTGGCTCTATGATTTAAGCATTGTAGATTGTGCGAGTGTGGTTTTCTCTATCATCCTTTTAGTTGTAGTAGCCGGTGTGAGTTAGCTCCGTCATCCTTTTGGTGGTGGGTCTGGCATTTCGTCGATGTCAGATTGTGCGAGTGTGTTTTGCTCTACCATCCTTTTTAGTGGTAGAAGCCGGTGTGAATTTGGCTCTGTAATCATGTTGGTGGCGGGCCTGTCATTTCGTCGATATCAGATTGTGCGAGTGTGTTTTGCTGTATCATCTTTTTGGTGGTAGTAGCTATTCTGAGTTCTCTCCGTCATCCTTTTGGTTGTGGGTCTTTCATTTCATCGATGTCAGATTGTGCGAGTGTGTTTTTCTATATCATCCTTTTGGTGATAGTAGTCGGTGTGAGTTTACTCTGTCATCCTTTTGGTGCTGGGTCTTTCATTTCGTCGATGTCATATTGTGCGAGTGTGTTTTTCTATATCATCCTTTAGGTGGGAGTAGCCGGTGTGAGTTTGCTTCGTTATCCTTTTGGTGGTGGGTCTGTCATTTCGTCGAAGTCAGATTGTGAGATTGTTTTGCTCTATCATCCTTTAGGTGGTAGTAGTCGGTGTGAGTTTGCTCCGTCATCCTTTTGGTGGTGGGTCTGTCATTTCGTTGATGTCAGATTGTGTGAGTGTTTTGCTCTATCATTATTTTTGTGGTAGTAGTCTGTGCGAGTTTGCTCATTCATCCTTTTGGTGGTGGGTCTGTCATTTCATCGATGTCAGATTGTGCGAGTGTGTTTTGCTCTATCATCCTTTTGATGGAAATAGATGGTGTGAGTTTGCTCAGTAATCCTTTTAGTGGTGGGTCTGTCATTTCATCGATCTTAGATTGTGCGATTGTGTTTTGCTCTATCATCCTTTTGGTGATAGTAGCCGGTTTGAGTTAGCTCTGTCATCATTTTGGTGGTGGGTCTGTAATTTCGTCAATGTCAGACTGTGTGAGTGTGTTTTCCTCTATCATCCTTTTGGTGGTAGTAGCCGGTGTGAGTTTGATCCGTCATCCTTTTGGTGGTGGTCTGTCATTTCTTCGATGTAATATTGTGCAATTGTTTTCTCTATCATCCTTTTGGTGGTAGTAGCCGGCGTGAGTTTGCTCCTTCATCCTTTTGGTGGTGGCTCTAGGATTTAGTCGATGCTAGATTGTGCGAGTGTGTTTTTCTCTATCATCCTTTTGGTTGTAGTAGCCGGTGTGAGTTTGCTCCGTCATCCTTTTGGTGGTGGGTCTGGCATTTCGTTGATGTCAGATTATGCGAGTGTGTTAGTAGCCGGTGTGAATTTCGCTCCGTCATCATTTTGGTGGTGGGTATGTCATTTCGTCGATGTCAAGTTGTGCGAGTGTTTTTCTCTATCATCCTTTTTATGGTAGTAGCCGGCGTGATTTTGCTCTGTCATCCTTTTGGTGGTGGGTCAGTGATTTCGTTGATGATAGATTGTACGAGTGTGTTTTGCTGTATCATCTTTTTGGTGGTAGTAATTGTTCTGAGTTCTCTCCGTCATCATTTTGGTACTGGGTCTTCCATTTCATCGATCTCAGATTGTTAGAGTGTGTTTTGCTATATCATCCTTTTGGTGATAGTAGCCGGTGTGAGTTTTCTCAGTCATCCTTTTGGTGGTGGGTCTGTCATTTCGTCTATGTCAGATTGTGCGAGTGTGTTTTGCTCTATCATCCTTTTTATGATAGTAGCCGGTGTGAGTTAGCTCCGTCATCATTTTGGTGGTGGGTTTGTCATTTCGTCAATATCAGATTGTGCGAGTGTGTTTTGCTCTATCATCCTTTTGGTGGTAGTGGCCGGTGTGAGTTTGCTCTGTCATCCTTTTGGTGGTGGGTCTGTCATTTCTTCGATGTCAGATTGTGCGAGCGTGTTAGTAGCCGGTGTGAATTTCGCTTTGTCATCCTTTTGGTGATAGTAGCCGGTGTGAGTTTACTCTGTCATCCTTTTGGTGGTGGGTCAGTCATTTCGTCGATGTCAGATTGTGCGAGCGTGTTTTGCTATATAATCCTTTAGGTGGCAGTAGCCAATGTGAGTTTGCTCAGTCATCCTTTTGGTGGTGGGTCTGTCATTTCGTCGATGTCATATTGTGCAAGTGTGTTTTGCTCTATCATCCTTTTGGTGATAGTAGCCGGTGTGAGTTAGCTCCGTCGTCATTTTGGTGGTGGGTTAGTCATTTCGTCAATATCAGATTGTGCGAGTGTGTTTTGCTCAATCATCCTTTTGGTGATAGTGGCTGGTGTGAGTTCGCTCTGTGATCCTTTTGGTGGTGGGTCTGTCATTTCTTCGATGTCATATTGTGCGGTTGTTTTGCTCTATCATCCTTCTGGTGGTAGTAGCCGACGTGAGTTTGCTCCGTCATCGTTTTGGTGGTGGGTATATGATTTAGTCAAGTCTAGAATGTGCGAGTGTGTTTTGCTCTATCATCCTTTTGGTTGTAGTACCCAGTGTGAGTGTGCTCTGTCATCCTTTTCGTGGTGGGTCTGGCATTTCGTCGATGTCAGATTGTCCGAGTGTGTTAGTAGCCAGTGTGAATTTCGCTCCGTCGTCCTTTTGGTGATAGTAACCGGTAAGAGTTTACTCCGTCATCCTTTTGGTGGCGGGTCTGTCATTTCGTCGATGTCAAATTGTTCGAGCGTGTTTTGCTATATCATCCTTTAGGTGGTAGTAGCCAGTGTGAGTTTGCTCAATCATCCTTTTGGTGGTGGGTCTGTCATTTCGTCGATGTCATATTGTGCAAGTGTGTTTTGCTCTATCATCCTTTTGTTGGAAATAGATGGTGTGAGTTTGCCCAGTAATCCTTTTAGTGGTGGGTCTGTCATTTCATCGATGTCAGATTGTGCGAGTTTGTTTTGCTCTATCATCCTTTTGGTGATAGTAGCCGGTGTGACTTAGCTCTGTCCTCCTTTTGGTGGTGGGTCTGTCATTTCGTCGATGTCAGATTGTGTGAGTGTTTTGCTCTATCGTTCTTTTGGTGGTAGTAGTCTGTGTGAGTTTGCTCAGTCATCCTTTTGGTGGTGGGTCTGTCATTTCATCGATGTCATATTGTACGAGTGTGTTTTTCTCTATCATCCTTTTGTTGGAAATAAATGGTGTGACTTTGCTCAGTAATCGTTTTAGTGGTGGTTCTGTCATTTCATCGATGTCAGATTGTGCGAGTGTGTTTTGCTCTATCATCCTTTTGGTGATAGTAGCCGGTGTGAGTTAGTTCCGTCATCATTTTGGTGGTGGGTTTGTCGTTTCGTCTATATAAGATTGTGGGAGTGTGTTTTGCTCTATCATCCTTTTGGTGGTAGTGGCCGGTGTTAGTTCGCTCCGTCATCCTTTTGGTGTAGGTCTGTCATTTCTTCGATGTCATATTATGCGATTGTTTTTCTCTATCATCCTTTTGGTGGTAGTAGCCAGCGTGAGTTTGCTCCGTCATCCTTTTGGTGTTGGGTCTATGATTTAGTCGATGCTAGATTGTGCGAGTGTGTTTTGCTCTATCATCCTTTTGGTTGTAGTAGCCGGTGTGAGTTTGCTCCGTCATCCTTTTTGTGGTGGGTCTGGCATTTCGTCGATGTCAGATTGTGCGAGTGTGTTAGTAGCCGGTGTGAATTTCGCTCTGTCATCCTTTTGGTGATAGTAGCCGGTTTGAGTTTACTCTGTCATCCTTTTCGTGGTGGGTCTGTCACTTCGTCGATGTCAGATTGTGCGAGTGTGTTTTGCTATATCATCCTATAGGTGGTAGTAGCCAGTGTGAGTTTGCTCCGTCATCCTTTTGGTGGTGGGTCTGTCATTTCGTTGATGTCATACTGTGCAAGTGTGTTTTGCTCTATCATCCTTTTGGTGGTAGTAGCCGGTATGAGTTAGCTCCGTCATCCTTTTGGTGGTGGGTCTGTCATTTCGTCGATGTAAGATTGTATGAGTGTTTTGCTCTATCATTCTTTTGGTGGTAGTAGTTTGTGTGAGTTTGCTCAGTCATCCTTTTGGTGGTGGGTGTGTCATTTCATCGATTTCATATTGTGCGAGTGTGTTTTGCTCTATCATCCTTTTGTTGGAAATAGATGGTATGAGTTTGCTCAGTAATCCTTTTAGTGGTGGGTCTGTCATTTCATCGATGTCAGATTGTGCGAGTGTGTTTTGCTCTATCATCCTTTTGGTGATAGTAGACGGTGTGGGTTAGCTCCGTCATCATTTTGGTGGTGGATTTGTTATTTCGTCAATATCAGATTATGCGAGTGTGTTTTGCTCTTTCATCCTTTTGGTGGTAGTGGCCGGTGTGAGTTCGCTCCGTCATCCTTTTGGTGGTGGGTCTATCATTTCTTCGATGTCATATTGTGCGATTGTTTTGCTCTATCATCCTTTTGGTGGTAGTAGCCGGCGTGAGTTTGCTCCGTCATCCTTTTGGTGGTGGGTCTATGATTTAGTCGATGCTAGATTGTGCGAGTGTGTTTTGCTCTATCATCCTTTTGGTTGTAGTAGCCGGTGTGAGTTTGCTCCGTCATCCTTTTTGTGGCGGGTCTGGAATTTCGTCGATGTCAGATTGTGTGAGTGTGTTTTGCTATATCATCCTTTAGGTGGTAGTAGCCAGTGTGAGTTTGCTCAGTCATCCTTTTGCTGGTGGGTCTGTCATTTCGTCGATGTCATATTGTGCAAGTGTGTTTTGCTCTATCATCCTTTTGTTGGAAATAGATGGTGTGAGTTTGCCCAGTAATCCTTTTAGTGGTGGGTCTGTCATTTCATCAATGTCAGATTGTGCGAGTGTTTTTTGCTCTATCATCCTTTTGGTTGTAGTAGCCGGTGTGAGTTAGCTCCGTCATCCTTTTGGTGGTGGGTCTGTCATTTCGTCGATGTCAGATTGTGTGAGTGTTTTGCTCTATCATTCTTTTGGTGGTAGTAGTCTGTGTGAGTTTGCTCAGTCATCCTTTTGGTGGTGGGTCTGTCATTTCATCGATGTCATATTGTGCGAGTCTGTTTTCCTCTATCATCCTTTTGTTGGAAATAGATGGTGTGAGTTTGCTCAGTAATCCTTTTAGTGGTGGGTCTGTCATTTCATCGATGTCAGATTGTGCGAGTGTGTTTTGCTCTATCATCCTTTTGGTGATAGTAGCCGGTGTGAGTTAGCTCCGTCATCATTTTGGTGGTGGGTTTGTCGTTTCGTCAATATCAGATTGTGGGAATGTGTTTTTCTCTATCATCCTTTTGGTGGTAGTGGCCGGTGTGAGTTTGCTCCGTCATCCTTTTGGTGGTGGGTCTGTCATTTCTTCGATGTCAAATTGTGCGATTGTTTTGTTCTATCATCCTTTTGGTGGTAGTAGCCGGCGTGAGTTTGCTCCATCATCCTTTTGGTGTTGGGTCTATGATTTAGTCGATGCTAGATAGTGCGAGTGTGTTTTGCTCTATCATCCTTTTGGTTGTAGTAGCCGGTGTGAGTTTGCTCCGTCATCCTTTTTGTGGCGGGTCTGGCATTTCGTCGATGTCAGATTGTGCGAGTGTGTTTTGCTATATCATCCTTTAGGTGGTAGTAGCCAGTGTGAGTTTGCTCAGTCATCCTTTTGCTGGTGGGTCTGTCATTTCGTCGATGTCATATTGTGCAAGTGTGTTCTGCTCTATCATCCTTTTGTTGGAACTAGATGGTGTGAGTTTGCCCAGTAATCCTTTTAGTGGTGGGTCTGTCATTTCATCAATGTCAGATTGTGCGAGTGTTTTTTGCTCTATCATCCTTTTGGTTGTAGTAGCCGGTGTGAGTTAGCTCCGTCATCCTTTTGGTGGTGGGTCTGTCATTTCGTCGATGTCAGATTGTGTGAGTGTTTTGCTCTATCATTCTTTTTGTGGTAGTAGTCTGTGTGAGTTTGCTCAGTCATCCTTTTGGTGGTGGGTGTGTCATTTCATCGATTTTATATTGTGCGAGTCTGTTTTCCTCTATCATCCTTTTGTTGGAAATAGATGGTATGAGTTTGCTCAGTAATCCTTTTAGTGGTGGGTCTGTCATTTCATCGATGTCAGATTGTGTGAGTGTGTTTTGCTCTATCATCCTTTTGGTGATAGTAGCCGTGTGAGTTAGCTCCGTCATCATTTTGGTGGTGGGTTTGTCGTTTCGTCAATATCAGATTGTGCGAGTGTGTTTTGCTCTATCATTCTTTTGGTGGTAGTGACCGGTGTGAGTTCGCTCCGTCATCCTTTTGGTGGTGGGTCTGTCATTTCTTCGATGTCATATTTTGCGATTGTTTTGCTCTATCATCCTTTTGGTGGTAGTAGCCGGCGTGAGTTTGCTCCGTCATCCTTTTGGTGGTGGGTCTATGATTTAGTCGATGCTAGATTGTGCGAGTGTGTTTTGCTCTATCATCCTTTTGGTTGTAGTAGCCGGTGTGAGTTTGCTCCGTCATCCTTTTTATGGCGGGTCTGGAATTTCGTCGATGTCAGATTGTGTGAGTGTGTTTTGCTATATCATCCTTTAGGTGGTAGTAGCCAGTGTGAGTTTGCTCAGTCATCCTTTTGCTGGTGGGTCTGTCATTTCGTCGATGTCATATTGTGCAAGTGTGTTTTGCTCTATCATCCTTTTGTTGGAAATGGATGGTGTGAGTTTGCCCAGTAATCCTTTTAGTGGTGGGTCTGTCATTTCATCAATGTTAGATTGTGCGAGTGTTTTTTGCTCTATCATCCTTTTGGTTGTAGTAGCCGGTGTGAGTTAGCTCCGTCATCCTTTTGGTGGTGGGTCTGTCATTTCGTCGATGTCAGATTGTGTGAGTGTTTTGCTCTATCATTCTTTTGGTGGTAGTAGTCTGTGTGAGTTTGCTCAGTCATCCTTTTGGTGGTGGGTCTGTCATTTCATCGATGTCATATTGTGCGAGTCTGTTTTCCTCTATCATCCTTTTGTTGGAAATAGATGGTGTGAGTTTGCTCAGTAATCCTTTTAGTGGTGGGTCTGTCATTTCATCGATGTCAGATTGTGCGAGTGTGTTTTGCTCTATCATCCTTTTGGTGATAGTAGCCGGTGTGAGTTAGCTCCGTCATCATTTTGGTGGTGGGTTTGTCGTTTCGTCAATATCAGATTGTGGGAATGTGTTTTTCTCTATCATCCTTTTGGTGGTAGTGGCCGGTGTGAGTTTGCTCCGTCATCCTTTTGGTGGTGGGTCTGTCATTTCTTCGATGTCAAATTGTGCGATTGTTTTGCTCTATCATCCTTTTGGTGGTAGTAGCCGGCGTGAGTTTGCTCCATCATCCTTTTGGTGTTGGGTCTATGATTTAGTCGATGCTAGATAGTGCGAGTGTGTTTTGCTCTATCATCCTTTTGGTTGTAGTAGCCGGTGTGAGTTTGCTCCGTCATCCTTTTTGTGGCGGGTCTGGCATTTCGTCGATGTCAGATTGTGCGAGTGTGTTTTGCTATATCATCCTTTAGGTGGTAGTAGCCAGTGTGAGTTTGCTCAGTCATCCTTTTGCTGGTGGGTCTGTCATTTCGTCGATGTCATATTGTGCAAGTGTGTTCTGCTCTATCATCCTTTTGTTGGAACTAGATGGTGTGAGTTTGCCCAGTAATCCTTTTAGTGGTGGGTCTGTCATTTCATCAATGTCAGATTGTGCGAGTGTTTTTTGCTCTATCATCCTTTTGGTTGTAGTAGCCGGTGTGAGTTAGCTCCGTCATCCTTTTGGTGGTGGGTCTGTCATTTCGTCGATGTCAGATTGTGTGAGTGTTTTGCTCTATCATTCTTTTGGTGGTAGTAGTCTGTGTGAGTTTGCTCAGTCATCCTTTTGGTGGTGGGTCTGTCATTTCATCGATGTCATATTGTGCGAGTCTGTTTTCCTCTATCATCCTTTTGTTGGAAATAGATGGTGTGAGTTTGCTCAGTAATCCTTTTAGTGGTGGGTCTGTCATTTCATCGATGTCAGATTGTGCGAGTGTGTTTTGCTCTATCATCCTTTTGGTGATAGTAGCCGGTGTGAGTTAGCTCCGTCATCATTTTGGTGGTGGGTTTGTCGTTTCGTCAATATCAGATTGTGGGAATGTGTTTTTCTCTATCATCCTTTTGGTGGTAGTGGCCGGTGTGAGTTTGCTCCGTTATCCTTTTGGTGGTGGGTCTGTCATTTCTTCGATGTCAAATTGTGCGATTGTTTTGCTCTATCATCCTTTTGGTGGTAGTAGCCGGCGTGAGTTTGCTCCGTCATCCTTTTGGTGTTGGGTCTATGATTTAGTCGATGCTAGATTGTGCGAGTGTGTTTTGCTCTATCATCCTTTTGGTTGTAGTAGCCGGTGTGAGTTTGCTCCGTCATCCTTTTTGTGGCGGGTCTGGCATTTCGTCGATGTCAGATTGTGCGAGTGTGTTTTGCTATATCATCCTTTAGGTGGTAGTAGCCAGTGTGAGTTTGCTCAGTCATCCTTTTGCTGGTGGGTCTGTCATTTCGTCGATGTCATATTGTGCAAGTGTGTTTTGCTCTATCATCCTTTTGTTGGAAATAGATGGTGTGAGTTTGCCCAGTATTCCTTTTAGTGGTGGGTCTGTCATTTCATCGATGTCAGATTGTGCGAGTGTTTTTTGCTCTATCATCCTTTTGGTGATAGTAGCCGGTGTGAGTTAGCTCGGTCATCCTTTTGGTGGTGGGTCTGTCATTTCGTCGATGTCAGATTGTGTGAGTGTTTTGCTCTATCATTCTTTTGGTGGTAGTAGTCTGTGTGAGTTTTCTCAGTCATCCTTTTGGTGGTGGGTCTGTCATTTCATTGATGTCATATTGTGCGAGTCTGTTTTGCTCTATCATCCTTTTGTTGGAAATAGATGGTGTGATTTTGCTCAGTAATCCTTTTAGTGGTGGGTCTGTCATTTCATCGATGTCAGATTGTGTGAGTGTGTTTTTCTCTATCATCCTTTTGGTGGTAGTGGCCGGTGTGAGTTTTCTCCGTCATCCTTTTGGTGGTGCGTCTGACATTTCGTCGATGTCAGATTGTGTGAGTGTTTTGCTCTATCATTCTTTTGGTGTTAGTAGTCTGTGTGAGTTTGCTCAGTCATCCTTTTGGTGGTGGGACTGTCATTTCATCGATGTCAGATTGTGCGAGTGTGTTTTGCTCTATCATCCTTTTGTTGGAAATAGATGGTGTGAGTTTGCTCAGTAATCCTTTTCGTGGTGGGTCGTCATTTCATCGATGTCAGATTGTGCGAGTGTGTTATGCTCTATCATCCTTTTGGTTATAGTAGCTGGTGTGAGTTAGCTCCGTCATCATTTTGGTGGTGGGTTTTTCATTTCTTCAATGTCAGATTTTGCGAGTGTGTTTTGCTCTATCATCCGTTTGGTGGTAGTAGCCGGTGTGAGTTTGCTCTGTCATCCTTTTGGTGGTGGTAATCGGCGTGAGTTTGCTCCGTCATCCTTTTGGTGGTGGGTCTGGCATTTCGTCGATGTCAGATTGTGCGAGTGTGTTTGTAGCCGGCGTGAATTTCGCTCCGTCATCCTTTTGGTGGTGGGTAGGTCATTTCGTCAATGTCAGGTTGTGCGATTGTTTTGCTCTATCATCCTTTTCATGGTAGTTGCCGGCGTGAGTTTGCTCTGTCATCCTTTTGGTGGTGGGTCAGTGATTTCGTCGATGCTAGATTGTACGAGTGTGTTTTGCTATATCATCTTTTTGGTGGTAGTAGCTGTTCTGAGTTCTCTCCGTCATCCTTTTGGTAGTGGGTATTTCATTTCATCGATTTCATATTGTTACAGTGTGTTTTGCTATATCATTCTTTTGGTGATAGTAGCCGGTGTGAGTTTACTCCGTCATCCTTTTGGTGGTGGGTCTGTCATTTTGTCGATGTCAGATTGTGCGAGTGTGTTTTTCTATATCATCCTTTAGGTGGTAGTAGTCTGAGTGAGTTTGCTCAGTCATCCTTTTGGTGGTGGGTCTATCATTTCATCGATGTCAGATTGTGCGAGTGTGTTTTGCTCTATTAGCCTTTTGATGGAAATAGATGGTGTGAGTTTGCTCAGTAATCCTTTTAGTGGTGGGTCTGTCATTTCATAGATGTCAGATTGTGCGATTGTGTTTTGCTCTATCATCCTTTTGGTGATAGTAGCCGGTGTGAGTTAGCTCCGTCATCATTTTGGTGGTGGGTCTGTCATTTCGTCAATGTCAGATTGTGCGAGTGTGTTTTACTCTATCATACTTTTGGTGGTAGTAGCCAGTGTGAGTTCGCTCCGTCATCCTTTTGGTGGTGGGTCTGTCATTTCTTCGATGTCATATTGTGCAATTGTTTTTCTCTATCATCCTTTTGGTGGTAGTAGCCGGCGTGAGTTTGCTCTGCCATCCTTTTGGTGGTGGCTGTATGATTTAGTCGATGCTAGATTGTGCGAGTGTGTTTTGCTCTATCATCCTTTTGGTTGTAGTAGCCGGTGTGAGTTAGCTTCGTCATCCTTTTGGTGGCGGGTCTGTCATTTCTTTGATGTCAGATTGTGCGATTGTTTTTCTCTATCATCCTTTAGGTCGTAGTAGCCAGTGTGAGTTTGCTTCGTCATCCTTTTGGTGGTGGGTCTGTCATTTCGTCGATGTCAGATTGTGTGAGTGTTTTGCTTTATCATTCTTTTGGTGATAGTAGTCTGTGTGAGTTTGCTCAGTCATCCTTTTGGTGGTGGGTCTGTCAATTCATCGATATCAGATTGTGCGAGTGTGTTTTGCTCTCTCATCCTTTTTGTGGTAGTAGCCGGCTTGAGTGTGCTCTGTCATCCTTTTGGTGATGGGTCCAAGATTTCGTCGATGCTAGATTGTGCAAGTGTGTTTTGCTGTATCATCTTTTTGGTGGTAGTAGCTATTATGAGTTCTCTCCGTCATCCTTTTGGTCGTGGGTCTGTCAGATTGTGCGAGTGTGTTTTGCTATATCATCCTTTTGGTGATAGTAGCCGGTGTGAGTTTACTCCGTCATCCTTTTGGTGGTGGGTCTGTCATTTCGTCGATGTCATAATGTGTGAGTGTATTTTGCTATATCATCCTTTTGGTGGTAGTAGCCGGTGTGAGTTTGCTCCGTTATCCTTTTGGTGGTGGGTCTGTCATTTCGTCGAAGTCAGATTGTGCGATTGTTTTGCTCTATCATCCTTTAGGTGGTAGTAGCCGGTGTGAGTTTGGTCCGTCATCCTTTTGGCGGTGGGTCTGTCATTTCGTCGATGTCAGATTGTGTGAGTGTTTTGCTCTATCATTATTTTTGTGGTAGTAGTATGTGTGAATTTGCTAAGTCATCCTTTTGGTGGTGGGTCTGTCATTTCATCGATGTCAGATTGTGCGAGTGTCTTTTGCTCTATCATCCTTTTGATGGAAATAGATGGTGTGAGTTTGCTCAATAATCCTTTTAGTGGTGGGTCTGTCATTTCATCGATGTCAGATTGTGCGATTGTGTTTTGCTCTATCATCCTTTTGGTGATAGTAGCCGGTGTGAGTTAGCTCCGTCATCATTTTGATGGTGGGTCTGTCCTTTCGTCAATGTCAGATTGTGCGAGTGTGTTTTACTCTATCATCCTTTTGGTTGTAGTAGCCGGTGTGAGTTCGCTCCGTCATCCTTTTGGTGGTGGGTCTGTCATTTCTTCGATGTCATATTGTGCAATTGTTTTGCTCTATCATCTTTTTGGTGGTAGTAGCAGGCGTGAGTTTGCTCCATCATCCTTTTGGTGGTGGCTCTATGATTTAAGCATTGTAGATTGTGCGAGTGTGTTTTTCTCTATCATCCTTTTAGTTGTAGTAGCCGGTGTGAGTTAGCTCCGTCATCCTTTTGGTGGTGGGTCTGGCATTTCGTCGATGTCAGATTGTGCGAGTGTGTTTTGCTCTACCATCCTTTTTAGTGGTAGTAGCCGGTGTGAATTTGGCTCCGTAATCATGTTGGTGGCGGGCCTGTCATTTCGTCGATATCAGATTGTGCGAGTGTGTTTTGCTGTATCATCTTTTTGGTGGTAGTAGCTATTCTGAGTTCTCTCCGTCATCCTTTTGGTTGTGGGTCTTTCATTTCATCGATGTCAGATTGTGCGAGTGTGTTTTTCTATATCATCCTTTTGGTGATAGTAGTCGGTGTGAGTTTACTCTGTCATCCTTTTGGTGCTGGGTCTTTCATTTCGTCGATGTCATATTGTGCGAGTATGTTTTTCTATATCATCCTTTAGGTGGGAGTAGCCTGTGTGAGTTTGCTTCGTTATCCTTTTGGTGGTGGGTCTGTCATTTCGTCGAAGTCAGATTGTGAGATTGTTTTGCTCTATCATCCTTTAGGTGGTAGTAGCCGGTGTGAGTTTGCTCCGTCATCCTTTTGGTGGTGGGTCTGTCATTTCGTTGATGTCAGATTGTGTGAGTGTTTTGCTCTATCATTATTTTTGTGGTAGTAGTCTGTGCGAGTTTGCTCATTCATCCTTTTGGTGGTGGGTCTGTCATTTCATCGATGTCAGATTGTGCGAGTGTGTTTTGCTCTATCATCCTTTTGATGGAAATAGATGGTGTGAGTTTGCTCAGTAATCCTTTTAGTGGTGGGTCTGTCATTTCATCGATCTTAGATTGTGCGATTGTGTTTTGCTCTATCATCCTTTTGGTGATAGTAGCCGGTTTGAGTTAGCTCTGTCATCATTTTGGTGGTGGGTCTGTAATTTCGTCAATGTCAGATTGTGTGAGTGTGTTTTCCTCTATCATCCTTTTGGTGGTAGTAGCCGGTGTGAGTTTGATCCGTCATCCTTTTGGTGGTGGTCTGTCATTTCTTCGATGTAATATTGTGCAATTGTTTTCTCTATCATCCTTTTGATGGTAGTAGCCGGCGTGAGTTTGCTCCTTCATCCTTTTGGTGGTGGCTCTATGATTTAGTCGATGCTAGATTGTGCGAGTGTGTTTTTCTCTATCATCCTTTTGGTTGTAGTAGCCGGTGTGAGTTTGCTCCGTCATCCTTTTGGTGGTGGGTCTGGCATTTCGTTGATGTCAGATTATGCGAGTGTGTTAGTAGCCGGTGTGAATTTCGCTCCGTCATCATTTTGGTGGTGGGTATGTCATTTCGTCGATGTCAAGTTGTGCGAGTGTTTTTCTCTATCATCCTTTTTATGGTAGTAGCCGGCGTGATTTTGCTCTGTCATCCTTTTGGTGGTGGGTCAGTGATTTCGTTGATGATAGATTGTACGAGTGTGTTTTGTTGTATCATCTTTTTGGTGGTAGTAATTGTTCTGAGTTCTCTCCGTCATCATTTTGGTACTGGGTCTTCCATTTCATCGATCTCAGATTGTTAGAGTGTGTTTTGCTATATCATCCTTTTGGTGATAGTAGCCGGTGTGAGTTTTCTCAGTCATCCTTTTGGTGGTGGGTCTGTCATTTCGTCTATGTCAGATTGTGCGAGTGTGTTTTGCTCTATCATCCTTTTTATGATAGTAGCCGGTGTGAGTTAGCTCCGTCATCATTTTGGTGGTGGGTTTGTCATTTCGTCAATATCAGATTGTGCGAGTGTGTTTTGCTCTATCATCCTTTTGGTGGTAGTGGCCGGTGTGAGTTTGCTCTGTCATCCTTTTGGTGGTGGGTCTGTCATTTCTTCGATGTCAGATTGTGCGAGTGTGTTAGTAGCCGGTGTGAATTTCGCTTTGTCATCCTTTTGGTGATAGTAGCCGGTGTGAGTTTACTCTGTCATCCTTTTGGTGGTGGTTCAGTCATTTCGTCGATGTCAGATTGTGCGAGCGTGTTTTGCTATATAATCCTTTAGGTGGCAGTAGCCAATGTGAGTTTGCTCAGTCATCCTTTTGGTGGTGGGTCTGTCATTTCGTCGATGTCATATTGTGTAAGTGTGTTTTGCTCTATCATCCTTTTGGTGATAGTAGCCGGTGTGAGTTAGCTCCGTCGTCATTTTGGTGGTGGGTTAGTCATTTCGTCAATATCAGATTGTGCGAGTGTGTTTTGCTCAATCATCCTTTTGGTGGTAGTGGCCGGTGTGAGTTCGCTCTGTGATCCTTTTGGTGGTGGGTCTGTCATTTCTTCGATGTCATATTGTGCGGTTGTTTTGCTCTATCATCCTTTTGGTGGTAGTAGCCGGCGTGAGTTTGCTCCGTCATCGTTTTGGTGGTGGGTATATGATTTAGTCAAGTCTAGAATGTGCGAGTGTGTTTTGCTCTATCATCCTTTTGGTTGTAGTAGCCAGTGTGAGTGTGCTTCGTCATCCTTTTTGTGGTGGGTCTGGCATTTCGTCGATGTCAGATTGTCCGAGTGTGTTAGTAGCCAGTGTGAATTTCGCTCCGTCATCCTTTTGGTGATAGTAACCGGTAAGAGTTTACTCCGTCATCCTTTTGGTGGCGGGTCTGTCATTTCGGCGATGTCAAATTGTTCGAGCGTGTTTTGCTATATCATCCTTTAGGTTGTAGTAGCCAGTGTGAGTTTGCTCAATCATCCTTTTGGTGGTGGGTCTGTCATTTCGTCGATGTCATATTGTGCAAGTGTGTTTTGCTCTATCATCCTTTTGTTGGAAATAGATGGTGTGAGTTTGCCCAGTAATCCTTTTAGTGGTGGGTCTGTCATTTCATCGATGTCAGATTGTGCGAGTTTGTTTTGCTCTATCATCCTTTTGGTGATAGTAGACGGTGTGACTTAGCTCTGTCCTCCTTTTGGTGGTGGGTCTGTCATTTCGTCGATGTCAGATTGTGTGAGTGTTTTGCTCTATCGTTCTTTTGGTGGTAGTAGTCTGTGTGAGTTTGCTCAGTCATCCTTTTGGTGGTGGGTCTGTCATTTCATCGATGTCATATTGTACGAGTGTGTTTTTCTCTATCATCCTTTTGTTGGAAATAAATGGTGTGACTTTGCTCAGTAATCGTTTTAGTGGTGGTTCTGTCATTTCATCGATGTCAGATTGTGCGAGTGTGTTTTGCTCTATCATCCTTTTGGTGATAGTAGCCGGTGTGAGTTAGCTACGTCATCATTTTGGTGGTGGGTTTGTCGTTTCGTCAATATCAGATTGTGGGAATGTGTTTTGCTCTATCATCCTTTTGGTGGTAGTGGCCGGTGTGAGTTCGCTCCGTCATCCTTTTGGTGTAGGTCTGTCATTTCTTCGATGTCATATTGTGCGATTGTTTTGCTCTATCATCCTTTTGGTGGTAGTAGCCAGCGTGAGTTTGCTCCGTCATCCTTTTGGTGTTGGGTCTATGATTTAGTCGATGCTACATTGTGCGAGTGTGGTTTGCTCTATCATCCTTTTGGTTGTACTAGCCGGTGTAAGTTTGCTCCGTCATCCTTTTTGTGGTGGGTCTGGCATTTCGTCGATGTCAGATTGTGCGAGTGTGTTAGTAGCTGGTGTGAATTTCGCTCTGTCATCCTTTTGGTGATAGTAGCCGGTTTGAGTTTACTCTGTCATCCTTTTCGTGGTGGGTCTGTCACTTCGTCGATGTCAGATTGTGCGAGTGTGTTTTGCTATATCATCCTATAGGTGGTAGTAGCCAGTGTGAGTTTGCTCCGTCATCCTTTTGGTGGTGGGTCTGTCATTTCGTTGATGTCATACTGTGCAAGTGTGTTTTGCTCTATCATCCTTTTGGTGGTAGTAGCCGGTATGAGTTAGCTCCGTCATCCTTTTGGTGGTGGGTCTGTCATTTCGTCGATGTAAGATTGTATGAGTGTTTTGCTCTATCATTCTTTTGGTGGTAGTAGTTTGTGTGAGTTTGCTCAGTCATCCTTTTGGTGGTGGGTGTGTCATTTCATCGATTTCATATTGTGCGAGTGTGTTTTGCTCTATCATCCTTTTGTTGGAAATAGATGGTATGAGTTTGCTCAGTAATCCTTTTAGTGGTGGGTCTGTCATTTCATCGATGTCAGATTGTGTGAGTGTGTTTTGCTCTATCATCCTTTTGGTGATAGTAGCCGGTGTGAGTTAGCTCCGTCATCATTTTGGTGGTGGGTTTTTCGTTTCGTCAATATCAGATTGTGCGAGTGTGTTTTGCTCTATCATTCTTTTGGTGGTAGTGACCGGTGTGAATTTGCTCCGTCATCCTTTTGGTGGTGGGTCTGTCATTTCTTCGATGTCATATTTTGCGATTGTTTTGCTCTATCATCCTTTTGGTGGTAGTAGCCGGCGTGAGTTTGCTCCGTCATCCTTTTGGTGGTGGGTCTATGATTTAGTCGATGCTAGATTGTGCGAGTGTGTTTTGCTCTATCATCCTTTTGGTTGTAGTAGCCGGTGTGAGTTTGCTCCGTCATCCTTTTTGTGGCGGGTTTGGAATTTCGTCGATGTCAGATTGTGCGAGTGTGTTTTGCTATATCATCCTTTAGGTGGTAGTAGCCAGTGTGAGTTTGCTCAGTCATCCTTTTGCTGGTGGGTCTGTCATTTCGTCGATGTCATATTGTGCAAGTGTGTTTTGCTCTATCATCCTTTTGCTGGAAATAGATGGTGTGAGTTTGCCCAGTAATCCTTTTAGTGGCGGGTCTGTCATTTCATCAATGTCAGATTGTGCGAGTGTTTTTTGCTCTATCATCCTTTTGGTAGTAGTAGCCGGTGTGAGTTAGCTCCGTCATCCTTTTGGTGGTGGGTCTGTCATTTCGTCGATGTCAGATTGTGTGAGTGTTTTGCTCTATCATTCTTTTGGTGGTAGTAGTCTGTGTGAGTTTGCTCAGTCATCCTTTTCGTGGTGGGTCTGTCATTTCATCGATGTCATATTGTGCGAGTCTGTTTTCCTCTATCATCCTTTTGTTGGAAATAGATGGTGTGAGTTTGCGCAGTAATCCTTTTAGTGGTGGGTCTGTCATTTCATCGATGTCAGATTGTGCGAGTGTGTTTTGCTCTATCATCCTTTTGGTGATAGTAGCCGGTGTGAGTTAGCTCCGTCATCATTTTGGTGGTGGGTTTGTCGTTTCGTCAATATCAGATTGTGGGAATGTGTTTTTCTCTATCATCCTTTTGGTGGTAGTGGCCGGTGTGAGTTTGCTCCGTCATCCTTTTGGTGGTGGGTCTGTCATTTCTTCGATGTCAAATTGTGCGATTGTTTTGCTCTATCATCCTTTTGGTGGTAGTAGCCGGCGTGAGTTTGCTCCGTCATCCTTTTGGTGTTGGGTCTATGATTTAGTCGATGCTAGATTGTGCGAGTGTGTTTTGCTCTATCATCCTTTTGGTTGTAGTAGCCGATGTGAGTTTGCTCCGTCATCCTTTTTGTGGTGGGTCTGGCATTTCGTCGATGTCAGATTGTGCGAGTGTGTTTTGCTATATCATCCTTTAGGTGGTAGTAGCCAGTGTGAGTTTGCTCAGTCATCCTTTTGCTGGTGGGTCTGTCATTTCGTCGATGTCATATTGTGCAAGTGTGTTTTGCTTTATCATCCTTTTGTTGGAAATAGATGGTGTGAGTTTGCCCAGTATTCCTTTTAGTGGTGGGTCTATCATTTCATCGATGTCAGATTGTGCGAGTGTTTTTTGCTCTATCATCCTTTTGGTGATAGTAGCCGGTGTGAGTTAGCTCGGTCATCCTTTTGGTGGTGGGTCTGTCATTTCGTCGATGTCAGATTGTGTGAGTGTTTTGCTCTATCATTCTTTTGGTGGTAGTAGTCTGTGTGAGTTTGCTCAGTCATCCTTTTTGTGGTGGGTCTGTCATTTCATTGATGTCATATTGTGCGAGTCTGTTTTGCTCTATCATCCTTTTGTTGGAAATAGATGTTGTGATTTTGCTCAGTAATCCTTTTAGTGGTGGGTCTGTCATTTCATCGATGTCAGATTGTGTGAATGTGTTTTGCTCTATCATCCTTTTGGTGATAGTAGCCGGTGTGAGTTAGCTCCGTCATCATTTTGGTGGTGGGTTTGTCGTTTCGTCAATATCAGATTATGGGAATGTGTTTTTCTCTATCATCCTTTTGGTGGTAGTGGCCGGTGTGAGTTTGCTCCGTCATCCTTTTGGTGGTGGGTCTGTCATTTCTTCGATGTCAAATTGTGCGATTGTTTTGCTCTATCATCCTTTTGGTGGTAGTAGCCGGCGTGAGTTTGCTCCGTCATCCTTTTGGTGTTGGGTCTATGATTTAGTCGATGCTAGATTGTGCGAGTGTGTTTTGCTCTATAATCCTTTTGGTTGTAGTAGCCGGTGTGAGTTTGCTCCGTCATCCTTTTTGTGGTGGGTCTGGCATTTCGTCGATGTCAGATTGTGCGAGTGTGTTAGTAGCCGGTGTGAATTTCGCTTCGTCATCCTTTTGATGATAGTAGCCGGTGTGAGTTTACTCCGTCATCCATTTGGTGGTGGGTCTGCCATTTCGTCGATGTTAGATTGTGCGAGTGTGTTTTGCTATATCATCCTTAGGTGGTAGTAGCCAGTGTGAGTTTTCTCAGTCATCCTTTTGGTGGTGGGTCTGTCATTTCATCGATGTCAGATTGTGCATGTGTGTTATGCTCTATCATCCTTTTGTTGGAAACAGGTGGTGTGAGTTTTCCCAGTAATCCTTTTAGTGGTGGGTCTGTTATTTCATCAATGTCAGATTGTGCATGTGTGTTTTGCTCTATCATTCTTTTGATGATAGTAGCCAGTGTGAGTTAGCTCCGTCATCCTTTTGGTGGTGGGTCTGTCATTTCGTCGATGTCAGATTGTGTGAGTGTTTTGCTCTATCATTCTTTTGGTGGTCGTAGTCTGTGTGAGTTTGCTCAATCATCCTTTTGGTGGTGGGTCTGTAATTTCATCGATGTCATATTGTGCGAGTGTGTTTTGCTCTATCATCCTTTTGTTTGAAATAGATGGTGTGAGTTTGCTCAGTAATCCTTTTAGTGGTGGGTCTGTCATTTCATCGATGTCAGATTGTGCGAGTGTGTTTTGCTCTATCATCCTTTTGGTGATAGTAGACGGTGTGGGTTAGCTCCGTTATCATTTTGGTGGTGGATTTGTTATTTCGTCAATATCAGATTATGCGAGTGTGTTTTGCTCTTTCATCCTTTTGGTGGTAGTGGCCGGTGTGAGTTCGCTCCGTCATCCTTTTGGTGGTGGGTCTATCATTTCTTCGATGTCATATTGTGCGATTGTTTTGCTCTATCATCCTTTTGGTGGTAGTAGCAGGCGTGAGTTTGCTCCGTCATCCTTTTTGTGGTGGGTCTGGCATTTCGTCGATGTCAGATTGTGCGAGTGTGTTAGTAGCCGGTGTGAATTTCGCTCCGTCATCCTTTTGATGATAGTAGCCGGTGTGAGTTTACTCAGTCATCCTTTTGGTGGTGGGTCTGCCATTTCGTCGATGATAGTGCATGTGTGTTATGCTCTATCATCCTTTTGTTGGAAATAGATGGTGTGAGTTTGCCCATTAATCCTTTTAGTGGTGGGTCTGTCATTTCATCGATGTCAGATTTTTCGAGTGTGTTTTGCTCTATCATCCTTTTGGTGATAGTAGCCGGTGTGAGTTAGCTCGATCATCCTTTTGGTGGTGGGTCTGTCATTTCTTCGATGTCAAATTGTGCGATTGTTTTGCTCTATCATCCTTTTGGTGGTAGTAGCCGGCGTGAGTTTGCTCCGTCATCCTTTTGGTGGTGGGTCTATGATTTAGTCGATGCTAGATTTTGCGAGTGTGTTTTGCTCTATCATCCTTTTGGTTGTAGTAGCCGGTGTGAGTTTGCTCCGTCATCCTTTTTGTGGTGGGTCTGGCATTTCGTCGATGTCAGATTGTGCGAGTGTGTTAGTAGCCGGTGTGAATTTCGCTCCGTCATTCTTTTGATAGTAGTAGCCGGTGTGAGTTTACTCCGTCATCCTTTTGGTGGTGGGTCTGCCATTTCGTCGATGTTAGATTGTGCGAGTGTGTTTTGCTATATCATCCTTTAGGTGGTAGTAGCCAGTGTGAGTTTGCTCAGTCATCCTTTTGGTGGTGGGTCTGTCATTTCATCGATGTCAGATTGTGCATGTGTGGTATGCTCTATCATCCTTTTTTTGGAAATAGATGGTGTGAGTTTGCCCATTAATCCTTTTAGTGATGGGTCTGCCATTTCATCGATGTCAGATTGTGCGAGTGTGTTTTGCTCTATCATCCTTTTGGTGATAGTAGCCGGTGTGAGTTAGCTCCGTCATCCTTTTGGTGGTGGGTCTGTCATTTCGTCGATGTCAGATTGTGTAAGTGTTTTGCTCTATCATTCGTTTGGTGGTAGTAGTCTGTGTGAGTTTTCTCAGTCATCCTTTTGGTGGTGGGTCTGTCATTTCATCGATGTTAGATTGTGCATGTGTGTTATGCTCTATCATCCTTTTGTTGGAAATAGATGGTGTGAGTTTGCCCAATATTCCTTTTAGTGGTGGGTCTATCATTTCATCGATGTCAGATTGTGAGAGTGTGTTTTACTCTATCATTCTTTTGATGATAGTAGACGGTGTGAGTTAGCTCCGTCATCATTTTGGTGGTGGGTTTGTTATTTCGTCAATATCAGATTGTGCGAGTGTGTTTTGCTCTATCATCCTTTTGGTGATAGTGGCCGATGTGAGTTAGCTCCGTCATCCTTTTGGTGGTGGGTCTGTCATTTCGTTGATGTCAGATTGTGTGAGTGTTTTGCTCTATCATTCGTTTTGTGGTAGTAGTCTGTGTGAGTTTGCTCAGTCATCCTTTTGGTGGTGGGTCTGTCATTTCATCGATGTCAGATTGTGCATGTGTGTTATGCTCTATCATCCTTTTGTTGGAAATAGATGGTATGAGTTTGCCCAGTATTCCTTTTAGTGGTGGGTCTATCATTTCATCGATGTCAAATTGTGAGAGTGTGTTTTGCTCTATCATCCTTTTGGTGATAGTAGACGGTGTGAGTTAGCTCCGTCATCATTTTGGTGGTGGGTTTGTTATTTCGTCAATATCAGATTGTGTGAGTGTGTTTTGCTCTATCATCCTTTTGGTGGTAGTGGCTGGTGTGAGTTCGCTACGTCATCCTTTTTGTGGTGGGTCTGTCATTTCTTTGATGTCATATTGTGGGATTGTTTTTCTCTGTCATCCTTTTGGTGGTAGTAGCCGGCGTGAGTTTGCTCTGTCATCCTTTTGGTGGTGGGTCTATGATTTAGTCGATGCTAGATTGTGCGAGTGTGTTTTGCTCTATCATCCTTTTGGTTGTAGTAGCCGGTGTGAGTTAGCTCCGTCATCCTTTTTGTGGTGGGTCTGGCATTTCGTTGATGTCAGATTGTGCGAGTGTGTTAGTAGCCGGTGTGAATTTCGCTCCGTCATCGTTTTGATGATAGTAGCCGGTGTGAGTTTACTCCGTCATCCTTTTGGTGGTGGGTCTGCCATTTCGTCGATGTTAGATTGTGCGAGTGTGTTTTGCTATATCATCCTTTAGGTGGTAGTAGCCAGTGTGAGTTTGCTCAGTCATCCTTTTGGTGGTGGGTCTGTCATTTCATCGATGTCCGATTGTGCATGTGTGTTA